>OZ007497.1:30233698-30866182 GCA_963931805.1 Microdon myrmicae | reverse complement strand
GACACATATAGAATCCTCCCACACCAATGTAATCCACACCGTGGATCTGGCAGATATGGATGGTTTCTGGGAGTCAGATTTTAGCTACCGAGCCAGAGGGACGCCACGTGAAGGAAGCCGTAAAAGTCGCGTTTTTTTTATTAGTAATTAAAAATAGTCGAAACACACCTCGAGGAAAGCGATGCAACAAAGCAACTGGATATGTGTCCTGTGTGAAAATTTAGTCGGTAGATCCTTTATATTAACTTAATCGGCTTTACGGTTTATTTGAACGTCAATTAGTGTGGACAAAGTGTGGACCAAAAATAGAAGAAAACCATACCTAACAAGAAGCTATCGGTAAAATTTAAAGACTCCGTCTAAGTTATAGTTTTGTATCCGTGAAATTAAATATCGATAACACAAAATTAGACTGTGTGATGTACAGA
This sequence comes from Microdon myrmicae, assembly GCA_963931805.1. NCBI lineage: Eukaryota > Metazoa > Arthropoda > Insecta > Diptera > Syrphidae > Microdon > Microdon myrmicae. The sequence goes on along the minus strand of OZ007497.1, from coordinate 30,865,754 downwards.
CCGTAATATAAGTGTTCCAGTAATAATAAATATCAGTGCTTTTAAAAGTTCCAAGCCACAACTCTATCGTTTTATTTATTCCGTTCATCGTTGGCGAACAGTTTCCGGGAACAGTCAGTGGTGTTGTCTGAATCCGCGCCCGTGCCTCGGGTGCAATACAACGCCCGACACACCCACCACCATCCCTCATAATCATCTCGGAAAACCTTTACCCAGCATCCTAATTAAATTACTGCGTTTCAAAAAACAACTCCGCCGAAAACTTTATATAAGATTCTGCCCCTTTATTAAAAGTCAGATCCAACTCCTGACCACCTTAATAAATGAACATATAAAAAAGTTCGCGGATCAGACTTATACCTCTACACTTAACAATATTAAACCCAATCGTGATCGCTTCAAAAACATCAACCGACTAGCTGGTCGGAAGTTTAAACCGCGAATCGATCACCTTATCAACCCACTCAGAAACAATCTTATCCAATCCGACACGGACATAGCCAATTGCCTCGCTGATCACTTCTCAAAGATCCCTTAACAAAATGATTCCCTCTCAGTCCCTAATTTTCGAAATACTGTCAACGAATATATTTCACACAGATTACCCGCATCTTATACTCCTTTCATCGGAGAATTTAACGACACAAACAAGGCGTCACATCCTTCAGACACCACCACATTTTTAACCACAGATGAACTCATCAAGTTCATAAAATCACGATCCAACAAAAAATCTAGCGGTATAGATGGAATACCACACCTTCTATTTAAAAGACTTCACCCGCCAAATCTACTTCCCATTCTAGTCCTGCTTAACCATATCATAAATGCTTCACATTTCCCAGAGAACTGGAAAATTGCGGTAGTAATTCCCGTTAAAATGTCCGGCAGTTCCAATAACACCTCCAACTATCGTCCGATATCTTTATTGAACACCCTAAGCAAAATATTGGAATGTAAGATCTACCAAAACCTTCTCTCGTTTGCCAGTGATAACGCTCTCATCCCTAATTCTCAGTTTGGCTTTCGTGAGCCACACTCTACTTGCCATGCGTTACTAAAACTTACACACGATGTCACAACTGGTCTAGAAAACCAATGCCCTACCGTATGCATATCTCTCGATATTTCCAAAGCATTTGATTGTGTCTGGATCTCAGGACTTCTTTATAAGCTGCACTGCTTATTTGGTCTGAATTCCAATATCACAAAGCTCCTAGCATCTTATCTTTCTGGGAGGAAATTCATGGTCAGAATAAATTCTTCCCTCTCACAAACTCACAACATAACCGCAGGAGTTCCCCAAGGTTTCATTCTTGGACCACTTTTATATCTTCTATACACATCCGATATCCCCCAACCTCCACCTAGTGTTGTAATGCTAAATTATGCTGATGATACTTTAATCTACTCTAGCAGTAGATTTGTCAAAGCGGCAAGAAACCGCGTTAACAACTTCCTCCCGCTCATCTCAGCATACTTTAACAAATGGAAAATTCGCCTCAACCCAACCAAAACCCAGCTAACAGTGTTTAAGGGCAAAAACGCTCACTGCACAAACAACACTAAACGTTGCCACAACAAAATTAAACTAAATCTTAATAACACCCTCATAAAACCTTTCAAAACGCTCAAATATTTGGGAGTAACCCTTTCCAACAACTAGTCATTCTCAACCCACATCAAAAATTCCCTTCATAAAGCCTCAATACAGCTTAACCTCTGAAGACGAGTGTTGTGGAAACCTAAAGGCCTCTCTCTTAAGGTCAAACAGCTCATCTACAAACAGATAATCAGACCCACTCTTACATACGCCTGCCCATTATGGTACCACATCTCACCCTCCCAAATGGAGAAATTACGAGTGTTTGAACGAAAATGTTTCCGGTTTATCACTGGTTTACACTGCAAAACCAACTCATATAGATAGCATTGTAACAAAGACCTTTACAACACCGCAGGCATCGAACGACTGGATATACGGATCCTAGAACTGTCGATAAATTTCATAGAAAACCTTCCTAACAATCCCAACCCGATAAAAACGGACCTACCATCACCCTCCTCCAATACGGGAGCTCACTACCGTAATTGTCTCCAAATCAGGACCCTCTTCGCCGCAGGCAGACTGGTTAACGATCTAAACGAGATCGTGTACCACAACACCGAACTGGCACCCAATCATTTCAAATACAGCAACATCCAACCATTCTTCAAGATCCTTACCTTTAACACAGAACCGAATGGCTCTCCCCTCCTTCAAGAACTTACCTGATCGTATCCCTTACTATCCTCAATCCCAACGAGAAATTCCACATCCATAACTAAAAATTGTAAATATTATTTTTAAGTCAAATTCGAATTGTCGCTATCATTGCAATATCAAATATTGTAAATTGTATATAAGATTAGAATAAGTTATGTTAAGTAATTTAAAGTAGGCTAAGTTAAAATAAACAGAGTTCCTGGTTTTTTCTGACCTTTTCCAGGAAAAACAAAATTATCAATACATATAAATCACATTAAATCTTAAGCACATCTAAAAAGAATTGTTTGAAAAATGTTAACAAATAGCATGTAAACACTTAATATGTAACCAATCTATTATAAGTTAGCTGTATTACTTATTGTAACTATTCATTTTTGGTGAAATAAATACAGTTTTGAAAAAAAAAAAAAAGACCGAATGAATGCAGTGCAGTACACAGGAGGACACATGTAGTGTAACTTCAATAAACTGTTCGTAAGAAAATAAAAAAAAACCGACTATAAGTTGGAAGAAAGAAAAGTCTTCTTTATATTTTCCATGGGACGAAGAACTTAACTCCAGCTTCCGATATCTTAGTTCTTAAATTGTAGCTTTAGGATAGCTGCAGCTTGAATTAACCTTAATTTATGGCTTCTATCCCCAACAGAACAGTTAAACAGTAAATGAATGGTTAAATATTTCGCTTGCCTATTATGGGGCGTTGTTTCTAACCCGATGTCCATGTAGCATTCCTCCTAATAGTTTAAGATGTGCTGTGCACAAGATGGTTGTTGACTTATAGTGTTTAAAAATGCGAACCCACATTATTGCTGACTTTCGCTATTGTATCTCATTTTATTTTGTAATTAGTTACATGTCAATGATATGAATGACATGGATTAAAAATATCATTTTTTCGAATCTTTCTGTTTGCACCATTGTATATGATATACTTGTTCTACAATAAAACCTCAAAAAGTCGTCAATTGATCGATGTAGGAACGTGATGCGAGCGGGAAAAAGTCTCTAAAAGCTTTGTGTTGAACTTATAAATGGTAAGTTCTGTGTATATTTGCGATTTCCGCGATTTGCGAAGCGTGGAACTAAAGAGAACGCAGGAAAGATGTTTTATTTCCATGAAGATCTATTTTGATCAACGAATGAATTTGATCGACGAATCACAGTAGTCACAGGGAAGAGATGCGACTTAAATGGATATAATTGGGCGAATAGGAACGGTCGTTATCTAATAGTATTGGATCGAAAGTTCAAAAATTAACCGTGTAACATAGTTGAAGAGACTTTGTTTTGAAGGGACACATTATATTCTCTTAAGAAGACATCTGCCTTGAATGGCAATAACTTTAACATGGGCAGCATAATTTTAGTGATTTATCATTACAACCGCGTTCGCTTTTGAGCTTAAATGGCATTCGTTTTATGGTGTTGAAAATTAGGTATATTTATGTAAAGTGGGTAGTCAGTAGTCGTGCTATGCATTAATAGAGTAAGAAATGACACGTTTCTTACTCTATTAATGATGTTCAGTAATTTGGAATATTGTAGATGAACGTGTGTACAAAGCTGTTACAATGAAGGTTTTCAGTGATGCGTACATTGACCTTGTAAAGACGGCAATTAAAGTAGATGTCGGTATTTTTTGTACTATTTACGAAATATTGTACTTAGAATGTGGAAAAACGTGTTTGCTTATTTAGTAAGCTTTAGATTTACATACATTATTCTTTTTATTAATTTATTAGTACACGTATTTATTTATAAATTCATAATATTTGTTTAAGTTTTAATACCAATTGAGCTTTAAAATATCAGTTGGTAGGTTTTTTTTTGAATAGATGCAAATTTTAACGCTGTGAAAATACTCATGTTGGTAGGAAATTCCACACAATTTTTGTTTCGTAGAATAATTAGTCATTTTCATTTTTAAAACATTTTTTATTCTCTTTTAAATATTCTCAGTTTCTAAATTAAAGGCTAGACAAAAAATGCTTAAATTCTAGCTTAATTATCTTATATAATAACTTACTGGTCCTTCGCAGACGCTCTAAGCTAAACATTACTTAACATTTGTATAATTTGCCTTTCGGCGCCAGAACTTTGTGGCAGTGTGGGGAGGAAGTAAGTGCCCCGGCGTACGGCGCTGATTAGCTTCCTCCTCCATCATAATTACTAAAAGTTCCGCAAATGTTCCGCCAAGCACTAGGAAAACTGTTCACCCGAAAGAAACGAATGTTGGGGGATTACCTTTCTTTTTGAAAACGTTTTATTGGGCAGCAGCACAGGAAACACGCTTTAACAATGAAATGTGTCTAGTTTTGAATTTAATTTACTTTTAAATTTTGAAAATCAAACAGTTAATGAAATTTATAAATTGTTTATTATTTGTCTTTTACATTTTTGTATGATTTATTCGTTTTCACAAAAACTATTGAACACTCGTATGAACTTAAGGATATTGTTTTATCAAAGAGACTATTGCATACCGATTTTTGTTTTTTGCCGCACTATATGTTTTCGATAATAAACAATTTGGGTTCAATAAATTTACGTTATTTCATAGATTCACGGATAAATTTACGTGGAAAAAAATAAACTAAAACTTCCTAGAGTTGAAAAATAAAACACACACGACTCACGGGGGTGCGAACTACGATGGTACCCCTCGATGGTAAAAGGGTGGCCCATCGTATTTACGCGTACCGAGCGCAAAGGTAGCGTAGTGGAGACCCGACCGACTTGGTCTGGTGATGGAATGAGACTCAAACGATATCCTCACCAATAAGGATATCGTTTTTTACCTACCACCAGGGAAACGTAAAGTCTCTCTTGGTGGTATAGGAAACCAGATCTTGTAATACAGGTCATGGTGGTATGTGTGGGATCGTTGAGATCAATGCTATTCACACGTGCAGTGGAACAGCGAAACAGGCAGGCGGCAAGGACAAAAGAAAAGGCGACCAAATGGTTCGCTCTTTAATGAGGGTCATGTTTATACGATGCCTCCTCGCTATTTTCGACGTTAGGAGAAAAAGGTGCTAAAAGCAATATGGATGTTTATGGCATCTCTGGCTGCAATAGAAACCGGGTTCATATTTGCATTAGAAAATGCTGGAGAATTTGGTTTCAGCGTCTATTGCGCTAATTATATGCAGCTGCTTGGGTTGTTTGTTGGTAAGACAAACAAAAAAGGTTGCCAGGCAATGTGTATGTATGGTATATGACGCGGCTGGGAAAATAGACGGCGCGATATTTATGGTCCCTGTCATGACGGTTACATTGATTGCAATCCGAATTATTTTGTTTACAGGAATTTGTCTGGTGCCGAATTGGTTCAGAATACCAAATAGGAAAACAAAGAAATCTTATGAAAAATTGTATGCGAAGGAATGCATGAAGGTAAGTTTTCTTTATAGGGATTTTAGGGTTATAATAATTGGGTCTGTTTGATGCGTGAAGCATCTAAGATGCTAATGCGAATTGCATTAGCGAAAGCTGGTGCAGACCCGGGTTATGGTTATGGGGGTTTTTTCAGGAAGGCGAGCCGTGGGATCTGGCGGAATCGCCACAGCAGTACTTATAATTTTTTGTAAGACAAAGAAAAATTTGAAAAACTTTGTCATTTTTTTTTGCTTTTTTTTTTTCTTAAAATTTAACTTACTTAACTTACCTATTTTTTTTTTAATTTTTAATTTTATGTAAAAGCACTTAACTTAACTTAACTTAAATCTTATACTACCCTAATTCTAGAAAAGCTAAGTATATCTAAGCTAGCTGATGATAGTGTGATTCTATACCGACTTTGGTATCCAGGTCTTTATATGCCATTCAACCACCAGAACTGTTGGCGCTGTCTAATACTATCGTCCCGGTCTCTGTGGGAGATAGCCCTACTGTTACGACCACAACCACCCATCCCATAAAAATTACCCGTTTGGAGCTAGTCTCCACCACTAACGGCGATACACGCCAAAAACATCCTCTTAAAGGATGTGACATAATGCTAAATCAAAGCATTACCCCACACACCTTGTCCCGCATAAATTGATAGCAAGCAAATCGAACTAAACGTTCGATTTGCGCTAATCAATTAAACTCCAGGCAAATTGAACTAAACGTTCAATTTGCTCACATAAAAAACTGGGAAACATAATCATTGAACCAAGGGTTCACCACAACAACCCCTAAGAGCCAAATGTGCAGGCCAGATGCCGTCCTTCAAACAAAACCATTGAGTATCATAAAAAATTGCGCGCCAGCAATTTTACGAGACCTCAGAAAAATGGTTATCTAAAACAATTAAAACAACCAACGCCAGTTTTCGTTTTAACAAAATTAAGTTAAAACAAACAAAAGGAAAATATTCGCCTTTGTATCGATTCCCCACGGAAAAGATCCTTGCCCATTCGACTACAATAAACAACATAGAGAATCAGAAATGCTCATTAGCACAATTCTCTATTTGTATTCCCTAACGTATCCTTACAAAAGGGATCCTTGCCGAGTCGGCTAGAACAAACAACAGGCATCATAAAACGAATTACACATTCGTTTAGCGCATATCAACATAGAGGATTATAAATGTGCATTCGCACGATCCTCTGTTGATTTTTCCCTTTGTGTTTCCGCGTTTGATCCCAAGCCGGGAAAGATAAAGAAAGAAATGCCATATCCTTCGACCTTCAGGATGAAGAAAAAACAGGTCTTCGTTGGCGGGTTGAATTTTGAATCTCGACCGAGACGGTGAGATAACAACGAGTTGTGTTTGGAATTTCGACCGGGGCGGTGCGTTAAGGCGTGCTTGGTTTAGTGTAACGAACTAATGTACATATATAATGTAATGTGAATAAAAAAGCCAAAAAAGTTAAAGAGATAAGTGTGAACGAGCTAAACTGCACATATATTTAAAAGTAATATCAAAAACATCAAGTATAATCATATAATCTTGAAAGAAAAAACGAATGTACAGATATTCCTAAGTGAAATTTAATAAAAGTGATAGCTTAAGAACAGCAAAGTGTGTTTCAATTCAGATAAAGTGTTTTAAAGGTGCAAAGTGGGTGGTGCTGAGAAAAAATAACCTTACACTACTGAAGCGCAGGAGCTCTTCTTCGGTGCGCGTTACTTCCCGGTCGTAGCACAATCGCCCGTCTACGGATGATCTACTTACAGGATAGATCAGCGGAATTCCGGATCTATCCTGTATAAGCCCTTTCATGTCCAAGTCAAGGAACGCCTCTGGTGGGAGAAAGCCGTTGCGACGCACGCCCTCATAGTACAGAGTGTTTGGATAATAGACCCCGAAAATTAGGTCATTGGACGAGCTTATTACTCTCGCAATATGTCCTCTGATTAATTTAATCATAAAATTATCCACCCTATTTATGCAGGCTTCATTATATAAAGTCTCATTTGAGTAGTACTTTTTGTATTCCGATTCCGGTGTCCGATATAATCTGAGACAACTTCTGAGACACTTCCTTTCGAACACCCGAATCTTTTCCATCAAATTTGGACCTATGTTAAACCATACTGGACAACCATATATGAGCATTGGCCTGATTAGCGTCATGTAGCATATGACTTTTACCCTGCTGTCAAGTTGGCTACTGTGAAATAGCCTCCTTATCATAGCAAACGTTTTTCTAGCCTTGACCAGAGCAGCCTCTACATGTCTGTTGAAATACAGATATTGGTCTAGCCAGATGCCAAGTTATTTAACTAAACTCTTGGTTTCCAGTTTATCTCCATGCGGCTCCAGGATAACTAGCTTTCGCCAGTTTTTCCTTGTGTCGTTCGTGGCTTTATATAAGGGAGTTCTAAATAGGATGGCTTCACATTTCTGGAAGTTGATCTTAAGTTTCCAGTCATCGCAGTAGCGCTGCACGTTTTTGAAGTCTCGCTGTAGTAAACTATTTATGATCTCAACTTTCGGAGCTGTTCTGTAAATTATGAGATCGTCTGCGCACGCAATAGCCTGCGGAAGTGCATCTAATAAGTCGCTAATGTAAATGTTAAAAAGAATCGGAGAGAGTACCGCGCCCTGTTGCAAGCCATTCTTGATATTATACGTTTTATTAGAGGTCACATTACCACTTTTGACCACGAACATCCTGTCCTTTAACATATCGTAAAGTACATATAGTAAAGGCTTATGTATGCCATGTCTGACCAGTTTGTAATACAACCCTTCGATCCAGACGATATCAAAGGCTTTTTCCAAGTCTATCAGACAGCCACCTGTGCATTGGTTCTTACATTTATTCCATTGTATGTCAGAGACCAGCTCCTCAATAGTATACTGGTTAGAAATACCCGCCTGTCATGCGGGAGACCGGGGTTCGCTTCCCCGTCGGGGAGCCCCTGGCGCAAGACTAATGACCTTGCCCGGAAAAAACAAATCATTATGGAAAATTTAACAAGCCTCAGGACTTGCTAAATAAGGCCAAGACCGGTTCCAGGTTGTAGTGCCGATGATGATGATGATGATGATGTCAGAGACCAGTTTAGCTGCGGCATGTGTGGTTTCATGACCCGCCTTAAAGCCAAACTGGTTATTTGGAATAATGTTGTTGTCGTCTACCCATTTTAGCAGAGCTTTGTTAATAGTCTTTTCAAATGCTTTACTGATGCTTGGGAGTAAACTTATCGAACGCATGTTCATTGGATTTGTACAGTCTTTGCCCTTTTTTGGGATGGGCTGAATGATTGCCGTTTTCCAACGCGCGGGATAATATGCATTATTCAGCGCGTTGTTAAACAGGACCGTGTATATATCTATTGCCATTGGGGGCAGGATCTTGAGTACGATGTTAGGTACTCCATCTATTCCCACTGACTTTTTGCTTCTTAATGAGTCGAAGATACTCTGGAGTCCTTCCCTTGTGATTAAAAGGCTATTAGCCTCACCATTGCCATTAATGTCAATTGACAGATTATCGTCACTGAATTCGGTAAAATCCGGATTCTCCGATTGCCAATGTGAAATTTCATTCCGGAGGTGCAGGTGATTCAGCAGAACTCTGTCCTCCAGGTCGTGATTTCGGCGAATGCTTTCATTCACCTTGTACGAGGGTTTCCTATTATATTTCGGGATTAGAGAACAAAAACAAATATTGATCATCGAAAATCACTTTATTGTTTTTCAAAATATTCCCCATCAAGATCTATACACTTTTGCATGCGTTTGAACCAATTGTCGAAGCACTTTTGCCACTCTGATTGAGGTATCCCCAACACATGCATTCTGAATGCAGCAACCGCTTCTTCAGGTGTCGAAAAACGTTGACCTCTCAATTTGTTTTTTACGTGCGGGAATAAAAAGAAGTCATTCGGTGCCAAGTCAGGACTATACGGCGGATGACCCATCAAGTCGATGTTTTGGGTGCTCAAAAATGCAGTTGTCGCAGCCGATCGTGTGAGAGCTCGCATTGTCGTGGTGAAGAGTGATCCGTCTTCGGCGGTTGGTTTTCCTGATTTCTTGGAAGACAACTGGCAAACAAATGGTTGTGTACCACTCAGAATTGACTGTTCTGTGTTGTTCTAGTGGTACGGTTGCGACATGCACAGTTTTTCGGAAAAGACAGGCGACCATTCGCTTGGAAGTGCTTCGTGCGCGAACAATTTTTGTTGGATTTGGCTCATCTTGAAACACCCAGACAATCGACTGCTGTTTACTTTCGGGCTCATACGCGTAAATCCACGATTCATCACCTGTCACGATGTCACAGACGTGTTTCGAAGCACCGCGACCGTATTTTTTGAGCATTTCTTTCGACCAATTGACACGAGCCTTTTTTGGGCGATTGACAAATTGTGTGGGTTCCAACGCGGACAAATTTTTTTGACGGTCAAATGTTTATGCAATATTGAATGTATGCTGGTCCCACTAACGCCTAAGGTTGTCTCAATCTCACGATAGGTCACATGACGATCTTCCAATATCAGTTCGCGCACAGCATCAATGGTTTTCGGAACAACAACTGATTTTGGACGACCTTCACGAAATTCATCTTGGAGTGAACTACGACCACGATTGAATTCACCATACCATCGATAAACACTGGTTCTTGATGGAGTTTCATCGCCAAAAATTGAATTAAGTTCATCCATGCACTGTTGCTGAGTTAATCCACGCCGAAAGTTGTAAAAAATAATCGCACGAAAATGTTGACGATTTAATTCCATTTTTGGGCCGAGATGAATCTTTTAAGTTACTGTAAACAACACAAATAGCGCTCGTATGTCAAAAGCTGTCAATTGCCGGATTGCAACACTAGGGTTGCCAAATCCCGAAACATAAGAGGCAATCATCGTACATTTCCTGAAAGACAGCTCCCACAGCGTTCACCTTTTCCAAAGGATCTTCGATCCCGAAGAGCTCACTATTGAGGATAGCGTTCTCTGTATCTATGCCAATGTTGGTTAGCAGCTGCTTGTTTACATCAGTACGTGGAATTTGGAGACACTGAATCTCGTTTTGATTATTTCTCCTGAATATTTTATTTATTTGTGGGAACATTTTCGGGTTATTAGTTTTTATAGCACGAATTCTGTTGTTCCCATACAAATTTGTTGCTAATCTATAATTAGCTTTAAGTAATTGTTGGAGGTTTTTTAATCGGGATTTCAGTGATATTATCTCCTGGTCTTGTCTGTCTGTAAACTGTCTGTGTAATTGTTTAAGTTTCGATAGCAGTCTGCTCTTTTTCTTGTGGAGTGCGTTTATTGTTGTGTTTCTGTACATGTTTATGTGATCTGTAACTGTTGCTTTGGCAATTGTTTTGTCCATTGTTCGTTTTACGGTTTCGTCCATTTGTTGGATGTATTTGCCGATTTCGTCATTTGTCAGGTTTCTGTTTACTGGCAGATTAAAGTCATTCGAACGAAGTTCTCTTGTTAATGATCTGGTGAACCGCGGCCATCGCATTGCCCTGTAGTTATAGGGTTGCGGGATCACGAGTTCCTCCAGATCTGCGAGGTCGTTCGGAAGCTCCATTACTGCCGTGAATGCACAGTGGTCACTGTCGTATTCAATCGTCCGTAAACAGTTTCTGTTTCGTCTGTTGGTGTTAAGTAGTCTCAGTCGTGAGTCAATTAGCAAGATATCTAAGAACGATCTACCTCTAGGGAACGATGGATATTCGGTAGCTAGCAGGTCAGTTCTATATTCAATATGATACTGATCTAACCAGCCAGCCAACTGATTTCCTCTGGCATTAGATATACAATTTCCCCAATTTCTATGCTTCTCCCCCTAGGATAAAGTAGTTTTTGTCCAGGTTCAAGTGTAAGCATCGAAAGAGTGTCTCGAACTCCGCTATAAATAGGTTATGTTGGTGCTCCTCAGGTGCATAGACCGCAATCGCATACAAACCCCTTCCTTGCTGAAGGGGTATGCGTACGATACAGACTTCCAGCACCCGGAACCTGCTCACTTCTCCACTATATATAACTTTATGATGGATTCCTTTTCTAATAAAGATTGCGACCCCCCCCCCCCCCCGACCACGATCCCTTGTCTAACGAACAAACAACCACCAATTTCGTGCTTTGCCACAAACGAATTACCCTGCATATACAAATGCAGACAAGGGATTCGTTTCTTCCACCGTCCCAAGATACGATATACAATTTTCATTGTATAAAGTATCCCAATCCATTAGCAACTTTTTCTAATGGCTATGCGTCTATTTACGCAAGGGCATCACTCATCCAAGACTTTTATAATGCCCTTGTCCCATCTTTCCTTTTAGCACCATTCCTCGATGCATCGCCGTCTATTTATTTAGCCGCAATGCACAGCATAAACAATGAATGTTCACGATCCCTTTGTCCTTACCGTCTTTCTGCTTTGTTTCTCATGGCCTCGATGTATGAGCAAACCAACCGTGCGCCCGGGACGGTGTGTACACCACGATACCATTCGTGTTGTTCTACAGCGCAGTGAACTTACAAATCGTTATTAAGTTTAGAGTGTCGTCAAACATAAACAAAAACCCTCTGTGATTCCCCGTGGTTGATAAATAGAGTACAATTCGTTTTAAACAGAAATATAATAAAACAAGTTATCGTCGAAACAATATTGTGAACATTACCTACGTTAAGAAGTCTACAATAAAAATTATTTACAACATACAGTGTGTTTTATTTCTGGTGGTGCCGATCGTTTAATGTGAACAATCAACTTGGTGCTTGTTTTTCTTGTTAACGGAATCAAAGGTGGAACAATCAGTGGTCGACAGGATACTTTTGTGAGGACGAGGTGGCATCCGTGCCGTACGCCGGCACACTATACTTCGTATCCCCACAGTACAATTAGAAACAGACTAATAGAAGCGGGTCTTCCTGGAAGAAGTCCCAGAAAAGTTCCATACTTGAGCAAGAAAAATATAAAGCAGAGACTCGTTTTTGCCAAAAAAAAAAAAACACCTCCACCATGCGAATTGGAATAACATCTTATGGTCGGATGAAACCGCGATTAATTTGTTTGGTTCCGATGGAAAAATGTACGTCAGACGACCAATGAACTCAGAATTCGATCCAAAGTATACGAAAAAGACAGTGAAACATGGTGGAGGCAATTTAATGATTTGGGGGTGCTTTTCAGCATCTGGTGTTGGTCCAATTTTTCTTATAAAGGACAAAATGTGTGCTAAAGATTATGTAGAAATCTTAAACACCTTTATGCTACCATTTTCTGAAGAGGACATGCCTATTAAATGGGAGTTTATGCAGGAAAATGACTCCAAGCACACCTCAAAATTGGCTAAAGAATGGTTTCTTCAAAACAAAGTGGATGTTATGAAGTGGCATTTTCATTTTTAAAACATTTTTTATTTTTCTTTTTATATTCTTAATTTCTAAATTAAAGGCTAGACAAAAATGCTTAAATTCTAGCTTAATTATCTTATATAATAACTTACTGGTCCTTCGCAGACGCTCTAAGCTAAACATTACTAAACATTTGTATAATTTGCCTTTCGGCGACAGAGTTATGAAGTGGCCATCGGAGTCCTGTGGGGTACGAGTTCATTGTGCTGGCGCACGACACGGGGTTCTACCTCGTCTCCACCAGTTCTAAAGGGTCCTCCGTAAATACCCGTTCGCAAGGAAGACAACACAAAACAAATCTTCACAACACGGAATTTATTTGTTCAGTTTTATTCTCTAAATACTTTGTTCTCAGCCATTATTAAATACGTTAGTGTTTTTATACTTCACTTAGAACTTATTATTTCTTATTAAATTGATCTTTATAAATTTTAAACACGGTGAAACACTTCTTCTTAACACGACTTCGATATTGGTACGCTTCTCCACCGCGCGACGGAGAGCAGGAGGTGGCACGACCGTGTTGGTCAGCGGATGGAATTAGACTTCGTGATAAAACCTTCGTTTGGGGTGAGTTTTTGGTGTGACGGTAGATATCCTCTACACTAAGTATATCGTTTTTACCTACCACCAGAGAAACGTAAAGTCTCTCTTGGTGGAATAGTAAACCAGATCTCGTAATGGAGATCAGGTCCCCTAACATCCACAAACCCCCTTTCGTTAGTTTCCCCTCTCTACCTCTAAAAGGAGAACAACTCGCCAAATAGCTAATTTGCATAAGGAAAGAAAGAAAGAAAAGACAAAATCTGACAAAGAACACTAGAAACAATGGAAAATATTTGGGTATAATTTATTCTCTAAATTTTCCTCCCAACGTTGATCTTGTCCTTTCTCCTGTAATTGGAAAATAAACGGAAAAAGGGACACAATATTCTTATTTATTTTTTTATTTATTATTATACGGCCTATATTTTTTATACTAGCCGCTAGTTCCGCTAGTCGGCGTAGGGACATTAGAGCCTCGGGACTCTTCCCACCACTGGATTGTATCCCCGACGGATCTGGTACAGCCTCAGCTGGTGGTAACCGGCTGCGCCAAAACTGTTATAGATTTTGTATACAATTTGAATGTAATGTATTTAATATATTTGAAGTATTTATATTGTAAGTGAAGGGGAAAAGGACTTACTTTATATTTCTTGCTTATTTGAATTTACTTCGTTGTGGAGATGAATGCTCTCGTCTTCATCATCATTATTGACATACACAAACAAAAAACTAATTTGTTTCTATTATTTTTTCCATGCAAATCTAAGCAAAACCGGAATCAATAGTTTTTTTCACTATTTCTTGCTTTTTTTTTTATTAAAAATTTAGTATTTCTTTTATGTATTACAGTGCACCATCTCTATTAGTATATTTTGAATTCTTATTTTCCTTCAAATACATTTTTTCTAACGATTAATGTCGAAGAACAAGCTTGTTTCTATTATTTTTTTCACCACTGTACATATCTACCCACCTACAGAAATCCCATTCGTATCCCCAAATTAACATTGAATTCAATGTCAAGGAAATTTAACCAAACGTTCAATTCTCGAACATTGAATTCAATTCCTTAAAATCCAAAAATCACAATGCATATCTTTGCATGCATGGTATGTGCAATTAACACTTTAAAACCTTGCATCCCAAAACTCAGAATGAACACGTGTCTAAACAAAAACTTGTCCATTTGATCCACCGACACACAATTCCAGCAATCTAAACATCACAATGCATACGCATTGTAACCAGATGTATTATGACTTGCAAATGGACACAGATTCCCAGATCCTAATTTCATATCCAATTTCCCACGGATCTTGTATTACCCATCTGAGGTGCACGCAAACTCTTATTTGCATTAGCCAGATGGATAACACAAACAAACCCCAAAAAGGAGCGGTGATAATTTAGTTTAGTGTGAGGGCAGAACCCTCATTTATTTAGCTTAATGCAAGCTTCCATTAACTTAAATTAAATTAATATAAAAAGTCTTACAGACTATCTCAAAACTAGAGTAAGAAGGAGAAAAAAAGAAAAAAAAACAGGAAGGTGAAGGTGACAGTGCGATGGGGGAGGTAGGTGGCTAGGGAGGAGGGAGTGCATGTGAGGGTGGTAAATTCGGCACTTTTGAGACAGTGACAGTGCAGGGCATGTCTACGTACTGGTAGGGGCGGGGTTGGTGAGCTGGGGGAAGAGGTTGCAATTGTGGGTGGGGCTGGGGGAACTATTTTGAGGGTAGGAGAGTAGAGGCGAGATGGCGAGATGGGTTCGTTAGCGCCGTAATAAGTGTGATGAGCAGGCACGTAAAACAGTCGTGGGTTTCGTACGTTACGGGGGTTTGTATGCAATGTTAAAGTGGAGAGCAAGCTTGGGCAATTGATTGAGCCAGACAGAAGGCGATGGACAAAGATGATATCGGCATGGATTCTGCGCTCTTCAAGTGTGTTTAGATTAATTAGACGGAGCCGGCTTGTGTATGGTGGTAGAATCAGCCGATTTTCCCAGTTTAGTCCACGGAGGGCGAAGCGCAAGAAACGACGTTGAACTCCCTCAATCCTGCGAATGTGAGTCACTTGATACGGGGACCAGACCTGACTAGCGTATTCGAGTAGTGGCCGGACAAAAGTTGTGTAGAGTGATCGGGTGACGTATGGGTTAAGGAATTCCTTCGACCAGCTTTTGACAAACCCAAGGGCGGCGTTGGCCTTGATGATTATGTAATCAAAATGTGCGGTAAATTTGAGCTCCTTGTCGCATAGGACGCCCAGATCGCTAATCAATTCAACCGATGTTATCGGTTGGTTCAGTAAGAGATAGGAGCGTGGGTGAGTGGGGGAACTCTTCCGAGAGAAGGTGATTGTGTGACATTTGGCGATATTCATTTCTAGACAAGTATTTTGACACCAAGTCGAGAAGCTGTCAAGATCTGCTTGGAGAAGTGAGGAGTCCAGGGGAGTGCGTGTTGTCTTAAAAATTTTGGAATCATCCGCGTAAAGCGAGATGGAGGAGTGATTAATGCAGGAGCCTATGTCGTTTATGGTTAGGATAAATAGGAGACGGCCGAGGTGACTGCCCTGGGGGACACCCGAGGAAGGGAAAAAAGGATCGGAGAGGGTGGATCTAAATCGCACGCGGCAGGTTTGATAACTAAGATAGGATGAGACCCACTAAATCAGCAGGGGTTCGAAACCGAGGGAGGATAGCTTGAAGAGAATGAGGTTATGGGAGATTTTGTCGAAGGCCTTGCTAAAGTCGGTAGCGACTACGTCGACCTCATCGCCGTTTTCTAGGGCAAGGAGTGTGTGGGATGTGAATTCGACAAAGTTAGTAGTAATGGACCTGCCAGAGAGGAAGCCGTGCTGGTTCGGAGAGATGATGGGTGCGCAGCGAAAACTTAACGCCTCATATAGTAGGCCATCGAACAGTTTAGGAATGTGCGAAAGCTTAGCAATGGGACGATAGTTGGATATATCGCTTTTTTTTTCCTTTTTGTATATGGGGGTTATTTAAGAGGATTTCCAAAAGTTAGGGAATAGACCTTGAACAAGGGATAGATTGAAAATTGAAGCGAGCGGGAGAGAGAGAGAAGAGGAATATTTTTTTAAGAGGATAGCAGGGAGGCCGTCTGGGCCGCGACTGAAATCATCTTTCAGTTCTTCAAGTTTCTTTGTGACTTGGTGTTGTTGTATGTGTAGAGGGATGAGAGGGCCGATGGAGGATTCAGACATGCCAGTAAAGTGGGAGGGGTGAGTTTCGAACGAGTCGTCCGTGAAGGATAGCTTGAAGAAGGACGCGAAAAGGTTGGATATGGTTTGGGAGTCCGTTGTAGTAGTTGAGCCGTAGAAAGGGGAGGCGGGGTTGGCATCAGATTTCCGTTTGTGGTTGATGAAGTGGAAGAAAGATTTGGTCAGGTTGAATTGAGCTTTGGCAAGGTGATTGTGGTAGAGAGAGCTGTAAAGCTCGGTGAATTGGTAAAAGTAACCCAGATAGTTGGCGTAATCAAGGGGAGAACGCGTGTTTAGGAAAGTGTTCCACAACTTATTCCTTTTGTTACGTGGCGATGCGTCCGGATTTCGAAAGAAGAAGATACCAAAAGATATAGATAGAATTTGAATCAAGAGTCGGAATCGACAAGTAGTCAGTATTGGTCGTCGGAAACAAGAAGTCCAAATTAGTTAGTGAGTAACGTGCTTAAGAATAAGTCAGTGTTTTATATCAATACAAGAGAATCAGTCCATTATATCAGTAAATAGAATAAATCAGTTTTTAAAAGAATGGGTCTGTGTGACTTTAGTGACTGCTCAGCAGGAAGCTCTTTGGTGACAGCATTGTTTTTGAACCGCGACTTGATTGTTAACAGATGTGATTTTCATCAACAGTTCTGTTGGACACATTGTATAATCGTGCGGCAACTCCTTCGGTATTTTTTTTCGAATATCGCACAGGCGAAGAAGAGATGGAAGGGGAAACCTCGGCAGTTTATAAGAAAAGAAAAACTGATAACAGTCATAAACAAAATACAATACCGAATGCAAACAATATGACGTCAGTTCGTGACTCAACACATGAGGTCTTTTATTTTTTTATGTTTTTTATTACGTTTCCCTCGGAAAATGCGAACCTACAGCTCTGAGTCGGCGCCCCGAGATGCCACCAAAAAGGGTTGCAGTTCCTCTTGAACAGCTGCAGATTGTAACGCTCCGGAAATACTCGCGTGGGAAGGGAGTTCCACATCTTCCCCACTCTGTAACGAAAGGAGTTCTGATGCAGGTATGTTCGCGCCGTCGGGAGATGAACCGCAAATTAGTGTCATCCGTCGGATTGTCTTGTGGAGCGCATATAAATCGAATTCCATTGAACAATATCACGGATCTCCGAAGAACAGTATCCGTGATAATATCTGTAAAACAGACAGAGGTCGGCTACGCGCCTTCCTGTGATGGCGACTGTAGCGCCAAGTCCCCGATCAGGCGGATCACTCGTCTCTGTACGCTCTCAAGTAGGTCGAGGGTATGTTGAGGAGCCGAGTTCCAAAGATGTGAGCAATATTCGAGTGCGGGTCTAATTTGGGATTTATATAGGAGAAGAAGTTGGGCCGGAGTATTTCTTGGCTCTAAAAAGATAACTCAGTTTTCCTAATGCTGACCTAGCGATGCTCGACACGTGCTTATGTCACGATACATTCCCACAGACCGTGACGCCGGGTAATTTCAAGGTTTCCCCAGATTCGAGGGACTGGCCATTCAACCAATGACCCACTTTTCTTTGTGAATGTTGTATATTGTGTCTTTGCTGCATTGAAGTCGTGAAGATTGGTCCTTCCCCACTGCAGCACACACATTCGACATCTATTAGCGGAAGATGCGGCACCTCTTGAATTACCAAAAGATTCAATGTGGACACAATTACATGAGGAACTCCACTTAGGAGAAAACCTAAGTCCTCAAGAGTATCAATCCATAGTGGAAATATGTGAGGAGGTCACCTCAAAGGTGATCTCCTGACATACGAGTGCAATAACACATGAAATACTTTTGGTACAGAACCAAGCGCCTATACACCAAAGAATGTACCGTGTGCCTGAGTGCAAGAAACAGGCGATAAATGAGCAAGTACGAGATACGCTAGAGAATGATATAATTCAATCAAGCAGGAGTCCGTGGAACTCAACCCTCTTGGTACTTCCTAACAAAGCGGGCCCCGATAGAAAAGTCCGATGGAGAGTTGTGGTCGACTTCAAGAAACTGAATGATAAAACCATTGGTGACCCTCTCCCTCGAATAGATGATATTTTAGACCAGCTCGGTCACTCACACGATTTTTCCACACTCGATTAGTCAGCGGCTACCACCAAGTTTTAGGGGATCAGAAGGACCGGGATAAGACAGCATTCAGCACAAATTACGGGCACTATGAGTTCAAACGTATGTCAATCAGTCTAAAGGGAGCACCGGCTACGTTCCAAAGACTCATGAACCATGTCCTAACCGGGTTAAAAACTGTCGAATGCTTTGTTTATCTGGACGACATTGTCATATATGGGAAAAACCTAGAACACCATAATGACAAACTCCGGAAAGCACTCGACCAAATGAGATACCACAACCTCAAACTACAACCGGAAAAATGCAAGTGCCTACAAAAGGAAATAGTATATCTGGGACATGTTTGTTTCGAAAAAGGCGCAATGCCAAATCCCGATACGATTGCTAGTGTTAGGGATTTCTCCATTCCCAAGACGGTAAAAAAAAAAAATCGTTTCTAGGTTTGGCAAGTTACTATCGCAAATTTGTTCCAAATTTTTCGACGATAGTACGCCCTTTAACAATCTTGTTAAGGAAGGACGTTAAGTTCACCTGGTCAGACAAATGTCCACCAGCATTTGATAAAATAAAGGGATTGTTGGTCACGCCGCCACTGTTAAACTATCCAGATTTTACCAAACGCTTTAATCTGACCAGGGATGCGACTGATGAAGCACTGGGAGCCGTACTGTCACAAGGCGAAATCGGTAAAGACCAGCCAGTCGCATATGCCAGTCTAACCTTAAATAAGGCCGAAAAGAATTACTCTACCATTGGGAAAGAGTTACTAGCCATTGTGTGGGCGGCTAAGAAATTCCGTTGTTTACAAGCGAGAAAATTCACCGTATACACGGATCATAAACCACTAGAGGGAGTATTTAACGTGAAAGATTCCACGTTACGTTTAGTAACATTATAGCGTTTGAAATAATAGTGAAGAAAATCGTGTGATTCGAGCTGACGCTATGACAGCTCGAATCACGAAAAAAATTTCGCCTAAGCGTTACACATCAGGCTACTGACCGTGTTTACAATTTGATTTCCAAACTCGACTATATTCCACTGATGTGAATTATTTTTATTTATCGCTTGGTAGACGGTTCTGATGTATTTTTCTTATTCGATTTTTCGTTCGGTGTACGAGTATAAAACAGCCTCAGGAACCGGTGTATAACCATGACAGTTACCATAAGCTATTGAAGTTCCAGTAGGGAGTCCAAGGAGTACTACGATCCTAAGACACGCCTATTCACGTTCCATTCGGGCGACAGGGTTTTAATACAGATCTCGCAGAAACGAGGTAAGTTAGCTGCCATATGGAGGGGTCTATATGAAGCAGTGCATATAAAGTGCCCGGTGAACACTTTAATAAAGATAGGGAGAGGGAACGTGGTTGGTACACAACAACAGGTTAAACCCTCCTACGAATAAAGGGAACCAAGATGAGGGGAACCAAAACAAAGAACGAATTTTAGAGTACTACTGATGGTGCCTCTGGCGCAAGACTAATGACCTTGCCTGCAAAAAAAAAAAAAAAAAAAAATCATTATGGAAAATTTAACAAGCCTCAGGACTTGCTAAATAAGGCCACGGCCGGATCCCGGTTGTAGTGCCGATGATGATGATGATGACTGACGGTGCTAAGACCACCGATATTTAGAATGTTTGAGCTTCATTCCTCTTCTAGGAATGAAACTCCCAGTTTTGGGTGGGAGAAAGTATTGTTAGTGGTCACACCCCACACTCTCACCCGCAATCCCCCTCTCTTTATAATAAAAATACGCCAAGTAGTAAATTTACATAAACTACTTGGCAATAATCGAAATAAAAAGTTGGGCAGAAAATAAATACGGTGGCTCAAAAATAATCATCCATTTTATTTTTGAATTACTTTTTTACTAAATAAAAAAAAATTATTTTGAGTGATGGAAATCTTTAGTTGGAACTTTACAATTTTTTCTGTTAAGCTAAGAGATGACTGCAGCTGTCTAGTTCACAAATGTCAAATATGATTGACGTACTACGCCATTTGCAAAAATTGTAACATCTTCCGATAGGGTGATTCATTTTGTGCCACCTTATATAACAGACGTCAGAAAACCTTTTCAGTTAATGAAAAATCGGCGCAGTGAACGGAATTAGTGAAAAAACGCCAACGTGAGTTAATGAACAATCACCGCAGTGAATGGAGTTAATTGAAAAGTCCAACACATCATAGTTTAGATTAGTTTATAAAGTGAGGGCAGAACACTCATTTATTAGGCTTAATCCAAGCTTAAATTAAATTAATATAATACCTTACAGACTAACTTAAAATCTAAAGTAGTAATTGAACATAATTAAAAAACGAAAAAAAGGAGAAAAAACAAGGAAGGTGAAGAGGACTGGTCGATAGGGGAGGTAGGAGGCTGGGGAAGAGCGAGTGTATGTGGGGGTGGCAAATACGGCATTTGTGAGACAGGGACAGTGAACGGCATGTGTACGGACTGGTGGTGGGGTTGGAGGGGAGAGGTTGAAATTGTGGGTGGGGCGGAAAAGTGTAGGAGGAACTAGTTTGTGAGCGGGAGGGGAGAGGTAGGATTGCAGGATAGGAGGGTTATTGCAAGGAGCGAGCGGGGTTAGGATGGGTAACTTCTGAGACGTCGTTTGTACAGCGGGAGCGGAGAGGTTGAAATCGAAGGAGGTTGGGAAAGAGTTTGCCCGTCATAGGATACGCGAGATGGGTTCGTTAGCGCCGTAAGAAGTGTGATGAGCGGGCAACTAAAAGAGTCGAGGGTTACATACGTTACGGGGGTTTGTGTGAAATGTTATAGTGGAGAGCAAGCTTAGGCAATTGATTGAGCCTGACAGAAGACGATGGACAAAGATGACGTCGGCATGGATTCTGCACCCTTCAAGTGTGTTAAGATTGATTAATGGGAGCCGGCTTGTGTATGGTGGTAGAGTCAGCGGATTTTCCCAGTTTAGTCCACGGAGGGTTTGGCGGTTTATGACATATTCGGTCGTAAGTGTTCCGCCGAACACTGTACGCACACCAGGAAGAACACACCGAGTGGAAACGGCCCAAATAAAACACGAAAAAACTGTTTTTTTATTTATACGGTGACTTTTTATTAATTCAAAAAAAAACTTATTTTTGCACTGATCGTGGTGAATACACAAGTTACTTATTTTGCGATTAAGCACACGTACGACTCGACGTTCTCGAACAATTCTCTTCCCTACTTCATTCGGTTATCTCTTCGTGAGAGATCCTCGCGGTTCGACAATCAAAATCTCTGTGTCCCCTCCTTGACGATTCAAATCTCTCTTGCCCTATCGGATACTCTTTTTCCAGTATCTGTGTGTTTTGTATCTGCAGTTGTGCAGACACAATTTCCTGTAAGGAGAAAATTCTCACGCATACATGTGGAAGCTTCACCGTCGTGGTTGACGGTGGATTCTATTCCCACGCTGCTTGGTTAGGTCGACCATCTGGTGTTGACGATCGCCTGGACGTCTAGTCCGCTGGTATCTATTGGATTTGAAATCCAAGAGAGTTTTTCACATGGTGTGAAAAACAAACATTCCGCTGATGCATTTCTGCTTGGCGGACAGTGGCAACGGCGCAATGCTGTGCCGTATTTATTTATTGCAGCTGGCCTTCGTAAAACTCTAAACAAAGTATTGTTTGGAGTTACGTGGTGCTTGGTTTTTCGCGCCATCTGGGTGTTTACGAGGCTAAGGAATGCGCTCTTTTGTTTGCGGTGAATATTTGGGTGATCTAATGTTTAGATCAACCGCACCACGTCCGTTGCTCGGTTAATTGTTTTAATTGTAATTCCCTGCATCTCGTGCAGATGTTCAGGGTTGCCGACTTGTGGTGCTGGCATTCACTTAGCTTGCGATTGCACACGTCGAAGGATGCATGGATGTTTCTCCTTGTTTCAGGTCGTAGGTTTTAGGTATGGAGCGTTTAGGTCGGTATTAGAGGCTTTTGGGACGTTAAGTTCCTTGCCTTCTGGTGTCGACTCAACGTTGGGTTACTGGCGGCCCCCGCTGGGGTTGGGATCGCGTCTGTGGACGTGATGTTGTCCAGGTAAGTGCGTTACCTCAAGTTGGTCTGGACTTTTTCCTGTGGGGAATTTGTACGTTCGCCACAAGGGCAAAGTCCAAGAAACTCCAACAGGGGGATCAAGAATCCTACACCCCCTGTAACAATAAAAGCTGAAACGTCGACCGAGACGCTCAGACGACGTCAAGTAAGACTCCTATTTAAGTAAAAAAATATGTTAATTTGTTAAGAATATACATATACAACAATGTCATAAATAAAAACCTAGATACAGTATAATTTAGAGTGCTTGCAAAGAGCCAGTAAGTTAACATAGGAACAATATTTATTATATAGAACATGAATTTAGTCCCAGAAGAAGGAATATGTGTGGCGCAGGGCTAATAACCTTGACCATAAAAATAAGTTATTATGGAAAATTTAATAAGCCTCGAGACTTGCTAAATAAGGCCAACACCGGATCCCGTTAATAGTGCCGATGATGATGATGAAGGAATATGTATAATTTGATTTTGAATTAAAATAAATGAGGACTTCAAATTAAAAAAAAAAGCTTTAGTTCTGTATTTCTGTGGTGACATGACGATTTTTCCCCACCCACAAACCTCAGTATCTTGTGCAAAAGTACAATCAATAAGAATTCTCTTGTCGACTCATAGGTGTGAAAACAATACCACTGATGATCTTTGAAAGGCAAATATTAATATTATTAAGTGGATCTAAAATCCGATAACCAATAATCATAAAGACGAAAATAAAGTATAAAAGAAATTCGCAATTTTCTTGTCCTTTGCTGTTGATTGTAGATGAAGGTAATCTTGTGGGGGTTGATATTAGTTGGTGTGCCGACACGGGGACGGGTTCACTAGTATCCCACCGTGTTACGCCGAAAATTGTTCACAAAAATCAAACCTCCGCCACACCCGTTCACATAAAGAAAAAATGAAACACCAGATTGTTATTTGTATAAATGTTCTTTTATTTTTTTATTGTGCCTGTTTTATTATATTACAGCGAATTTTCCATGGATTTGAATTTTCTGGGATAATGGTTTTTTGACTATACAGAGTTAATTGTCAACAATAGTTCTTTGGTTACAAACACAACACAAAGCGCCAAATCAAACTACTACATTATTTAACGACTGACACCAACAAAACATTACTTAGTGGTGATGACTCCCGGACGCACATTCGTGGGTATGAAAGAACGTCTATCCTCCGTGATGGTTATTACTCGACTGACTCACTGGAAGGTCAATCTCGAGAGGCTCGTGGTGAGTCCTCTCTCGGCTCAGGGTGAGTTTAATTTTCTCGTGAGAAACGTGGTCTCTCTTTGCGGTGGTGAATTGGAGGGGATCTCCCCGTGTTGATCTTAGCTAGTATGCTAACGATCCATTGTTTACTCATGCAACGAGATCATGGGAAAACGAAACTGAAACAAGGGGATGAACAAAGGGCATCATAGACATGGATGCAGCTGTGTAAATAGACCGCAAGCCATTAGGGAAATTGGTGCTAAAAGCAATTCAGATACACAATGGTGATTGTGCACTGTATCTTTGCTGATGGAAAGGGTCGAATTTTTTATTTGCATGTTTATATGCTGCAGAATTCGATTCTTGGCGGCTAGTCGCTAGATGCGAAAACTGCTTTTGTCGATTGGACAAAAGGCTGTCGAGGCTGTAGATAAGCCAGGAAAATGTGATGGGCATGTGTGCGGCGGGGTACGCTGGCCGACATGGGCCCCGATAAGTTTTCCAATTTCTGGTGATGCTTGTGTGTAAAGAATTCTTTCCAGGAATTTGAGATGATGCATTGAATGCATGAATGTTAGAGAATTCTTTACAGGGACTTTGGGTGATACATTAGGTGAAGGAAATGTTTGCAGGTTTGGCAAAGGGAGTTCTGGTTGGAATCCTGGGATGGTTCTTTGCGTAGCTTTAAAAGAATCTCTCTAATCGATCCCCTTCCATTTTTTCCGATGTGCTTCTCTTCCGCGTATTCGAGAATAAAGCTCTAAGGGATATCTTTGGTGGTATATATGACGAGGAGGCAGGACAATGGAGGAAACTCCACAACCATGAATTGGAAGAGCTATACCGCAAACTTACAATAGTGAGAGTAATCAGGTCGCGAAGATTAAGATGGACCGGTCATGTGGCGCGAATGGGCAACGATAGGACCATGTGTAGAATTCTTGACGGTAAACCAACGGGAAAAAGACCGACAGGACGGCCGCGACATTGGTGGGGGGACAATGTAAGGTTTGACCTTGAGGCGATCGGGTCACATGGTCAATTGTGCAAGGAGAGTGCACAGGACAGGAAACGATGACTGAGTCGAGTCGGTGGGGTCATGAACTTCCGGGTTCCTACAGGCCAATAAATAGTAATAGTAGTATGGGAATAGTGCTTCTCTTGACTGTATTTGCGGTCTACCCGTCATAAGCTATAGAACTGCCCATCCGTTTTTCTTGTGAATGTTTTCTTTGCATTGAAATCGGCGAGATTTGTGCATCTCCATTGTAGGATTTTATCCAGACCTCGTTTCAAGGAATCGTTTCGAATATAAATCAGCTGGTATGACGTCGTGGATTTGATTGGCCCATCGTACAGAAACGTAAAGTACTAGCGTGGACTCAACTCAATTCCTTATTACACCTTGGCATCACCAAGTCATTAATGTGAAAAAAAGAAGTTGGAGTCAACATAGTATCATGAGACACTCCGGAATTAATGAAAAACATTACTTAAGTATCAAGCAATTGACACTAACAATGAAGTTTGTCACTTAAATCGGTTAACACATAAGTCGGGATCAATTCTACTTTTTAAGTTTCAAGTTTAGACGAATCCAAAGAGTCAGGGACTTAATAATCCACACTCACTTTGTTTTTTTTAAATGACATTATATAATTTAGAATTTTTTGATGCCTACACGACCTACAAAACCACAAAAACTTTACCTATTCTCCAGATATACACAATTGCATCTATGTTGTACTTAGTAGTATGCCTTGAGGAACCAGCATTTCAAAAGTAATATCCCCTACTTTTATCAAATCAAGTACCTATGAAACATCGATTTTGAAGCACATAAGATTCCGCCAAGTACACCTTTTTCAAGAGTCTTGTATCAAAATACTGCCAGTTTTACGATCCTCTGAAGAGGTGCTCATGTATCTAACACTTGGAATATATACATTTCTTCATGAAATCTCCTGTAGACATTTGTTTTCTTAAATTCCGTATTTGCAGTACAAATTGAATTG
Source organism: Microdon myrmicae (assembly GCA_963931805.1). NCBI lineage: Eukaryota > Metazoa > Arthropoda > Insecta > Diptera > Syrphidae > Microdon > Microdon myrmicae. Next base: position 30,839,476 of record OZ007497.1, on the reverse strand, counting down.
AGTGTTCGATAAGGTTTACATCTTAAGAGTTTCGCCACATTTATAAAAGCTGCAACTGAAAATTATGCGGGCATTCGCGACACGAATTGCTCGTAACTAAAGTAACATGAAAGTATCGGTGCTAGTAGGTTTAGTTCTGGCATTTTCGGTTGCAAGTGCTAAAGACTGGTGGGAGAATGGAAACTTTTACCAAATCTATCCGAGATCGTTCCGTGACAGTAACGGCGATGGAATTGGTGATTTAAATGGTGCGTAGCTAATTAAGGATTTGATTTTGATGGAGTTTATAGATGTGTTTGGTGTTTGTTTAAAGTAAACGTGACAATTATTAGTTAGATCTTATTTGTGCATCACTCATATAGGGGTTTTAGGGAAGGACACCTACTGTGTCAAGGAATACATTGTTGTTTTCTATGTAACACAATTTTTTGTGGAAACGGTTACACGAGTTCTAATGATGTGTTAGTTTTTTCAACAAACCTATGTCATATTTACGCACAAGTGATTACCATTGCAAGCCATTGTAGGCCAAGACCGGTTTCCGGTTGTAGTGCCGACGATGATGATGATTACCATTGTAGATGGCGGATAAGAGATCAGTTATTAGAAGTTGAAATAGAATGGGTGAGAATACAAAGCCGTGGGAATATCAAAATTAATTTGATGGGAGGTAGACTTAACGCAATCTGTCATTACTGGAATTGGGTTAGTGGGTACAATACGAGATGGGGCAGAGGAATATCATGGGGAATATCAGAATTAATTTGATGGGAGGTAGGCTTAACGCCATTTGTTATTACTGAAATTGCATGAGTGGGTACGATACGAGATGGGGCAAAGGAACTTCCTGACTCAGGAGTTCGTTTAAGGGGGGAGTACTAGTTAAAGTAGGCAAAATGACGACATTTTCCCGATTTTTTTCGACATCATAATGAATATTTATTTCATAACTGATTATAACATCGATTAGTACATATATTTGCATATATTTGTCGACTTTTTTTTTTTAAAAAATGTTTAAAAATAACCGAACTACAGCTGTCTTTCAGCAGCGCCTCTTTTTGGACATCACTTGTGGTGGACAATATAATTCGAGAACGGCTTATCTGAAACAGTGTTCCAAGAAGATTACGTTAAAATTTTAATTAAAAAAATGACGACAGTTTCAATGAAAAAAATATTACTAAAGGTGCTAATATTCGGTTATTTTGCTCTAAAAAAAAAAAAAAAAAAGTTACAAAATTGACAATCCTTCATTCCTACTCCACCCGTTATCATAACAAATAAGTACTATAAATTCGGGATTGATCGGATAAATAGTTTTTAGTAATCGTGTCCACCGCGATGGTATTTTTCAAGAAACACGATTCTGAAGTAACGGCGTTTAAATATTTAAGTTTTTTTCCTTTGTGACAGTTTTTTTTTGTCTCTGCCACAGAAAATGAAATCTAATTTATTTATTTTACCTGTAATCTTGGTGTCAGGAATGGTCAGGAATGTACAGTGTTCCCGCTCTCGGTCAGATTAGTCCTTTCAATGATGAATGATTTAGTTAGAATCCATAGATCAAATATTGAAGCTCCTCTATTTCCATGGGCACCATTGAAACAATTTGGTATTTTAGAAACAGCTCTCCAGGTCAGTGATCAGCATTTAATTGCAAATAGATGTTCGTGACACTGTACAAAAAATTATAGTTGATTGTTTTTGCACGTTCACACTCGGGTCATATCTGAGTTAGGATTTATATGAAGGGTAAATTTTGGCAACCGAATCATTTGCAAGAATCTGACACTGGGAACTTTAAGTAATTATGAGATATATTTAAAATTCTTCAAACAATTTTAACACTTTTGGAATCTAGTGTGTTTTTGAAAATAATCCTTTTACTTTTTTAATTTTCTAGTTTTACTTTTTTTTTTTTAATTTTAAAACAAAAAAAGGCACGGGTTTCTTTTCTTTCTTTCCTCTGCAAATTCTCTACCGGGACCAACAACAACCGTACTCTTTGCTGCTCTTTTTCAATCCAATCAAAAACGGAATTGCAAAACCGTATATCAACAACCGTATAAACATTCACCTGTTCTCTCTCTCGCTCCCCATCAACGTCCACTTCGAAAACCGAATTCGAACTCGAAGAGCTGCACGATCCACACCCGAATCGGGGCGTGTTCGCAAACTCACTTGTGGATCGCGCAACTCCTCCACCACCTTACCTTCATACCATTTTAAAACAAATTATATCAAAATTACAAATTATCGAATGATGGTGGTGGCGGAAAACGTACGTAACACCATCATATTTAAAATTGATTTTTTTAAACTTACACCGTCTCGTCGATTCCATGACCATATAGTAGCCGTTCTGTATCTGCTGCCATCTGTAAAACATTGATTTGATGGTGCCTTCGAACCATTCCACCTTCTCCTGTAGCTGCTTGCGCGCGCTGCTCGGCATTCGTAATAAGGGATTCATCCCGACTAGCGGCAGAGTTATGGGCATTTCGACTACAGGGCACTCCCAGTGCACCGAAAATCTTGAGTAGGGCTACGTTGCCTTCATTAAATATGCAAGCAGATTCTAGGCTGCAATTTGAATTGGTTCTACTCCGCCAGAAAGATGCTTTAGTGTGATTTTCCAAATAATTTTCGATATTGTTTTGAGTAAATCCACCAACGCATCTTTCAAGGAGTTCTTTATTCGATAAATCTTCATAAACGGGCTTAATAGCTTTCAAAACATCTACAGGAAGAGCAGTGTAACTATGTTTAAAAGATGTTATTTCAGTCTTTTTATTTTCGAGCAGCTTTATTTTTTGTCGGGACGCACTAAAACTACGCTGGTCAGTCTCTGCGGTTTTTGGATTAAAAGACTGTTTCCTTTTTTTTTATCTGTCTTTGCGAAATCCTATAGATGATCTTGATTGGCGCGTTCTTTTATGATGTGAACTGGGCATATTTATAATACAAAAGTTCGATGTATTACGAGTAAATGTAAATAAACTGAAAGTATTCGATGTTTAACGTTCGAATGCCTACACGTAAGTGCCTCAAGATTTAAAAATTTCAAACAGATGTTTCCAAATATACTAATATTTCAAGGTTTACAAGGCCACACATTGCACAGTAGAGCGGTGACTGTATATCTTATTACACCGAGCGGCAGCTGTGCGTGATTCATAGTTCCAAGTGATTCATAGTTCCAAGTAGTAAATACCTACAACTTTGGATCTAATACTTAGATTCTTATAAAATTTGTTGAGAGTATTCATGAGATAATGCATTCAAATAATTTGCAATAAAAAAACGATTTTTCTGACCAACACAACTAGTACTCCCCATTAAAGCAAAGGTAAAACAGACAATAATTTTATTCTTTTTTCGTCACTAAGTACAACACTTTCAGTTTATTTACTTATTTGATTTAGTTTACACGGTTTTAACCCTTCGCGAATTACGAGTTTTTCAGCCGCGTGAGATAGCAGGATGAGAGGATTTCCCAGATGTACCCTTTTGGGGTAAAAAACATTTTTTTATATAACTTGTATATTATTATTATCTTATATACAAATTAACTTATGTACAAATTACAGTAAATACAAATGATCTTATATACAAATTATATACCCATTTAACTGTGGGGGTTCTCTATACCACATGGAGAACCAACCCACAATGCCAACCAATTTTGACCGCTAACAGCGCATCACCCTAACCCAACCTGTAATCCATTCCCAAACATGTTAAAACACATCCCAATATGCAACAGCATCCTTCCCCAAACCTGAAATTGCATACACCCTTAAAGTTACCAAGAATCCATTTCCCAAGCTGTAATAAAACGCATATTCAAACCTACAACGGAATATTAATCATCACCATCAACTATACCGAGCCGCATACATTTTTCCCAAAAACCACTTCGGTTAATTACCTACTTAAATTATATTCCTTGCTTGCAACCAAGCAGTTCTAATTTCCCCCGAAAATAATTCCGGCTCACTTCCTGCTTAAACTATTCCTCGCTTGTAACCAAGCAACATTTAGTTTCCCCGAAAATCATTTCGGCTCCCATCCTACCCAATACCAATTCCCCTTACTGGTAAGTCACCAGCACGATGCGTTGCATTTCCGCGAAACAACCACCGCAACGACCAAGACCCATATTCCCTTGTCTAACCGACAACTCATGCCCATACTTGGTCGTGTTTCCAAAACCTATTTCTCAGTACACATAGCGACAGAGGAATCTAACTCAGCCTATACGGCAGTAATTCATTGGAACGGAATTCCATGTGCGAGCATAGCAACCCTTTTTTAAGTTCCTAGTAAGTGGCAGGGAGTTTATTTAGCTCTGACTCCATCGCCACGACGCGATGAACTTTTTCTTGTCCTTTCATAGTCTGTCGAATCACAACGCCACCGAGCGCGCATCGCTCTTCCATCACCCCGAGTCGAGTTGGAAGTGCGCCATTGTATCAAGCGAAAAAAAGAGAATAAAAAGAACGAATTCAACCTCGGTAGCGTACACGCGAGCGGGAGTTATAAAGTAAATTATCGCGAGCACGGGAAACTTAATGAACAATATAATACGTCGCCGCAGCCTCGTAACTCAGTGGATAAAGTAAAGTCGGAAATTAGCAGAGATCGATAACTTACTACGCGGGGGCTAGTGTATCAAACTACTCATTGTACCCCATGTGCCTAAGTGCTACTGACTTGTAAATTGCTGTAATGGCGCAATATTTCGTACTGTATAAAGTATTGAAGAAATAAAGATCATTAATGTGGAAATCATTCAGTGCTTTTCATTCATCTTTTACCTTGTGGTGCCTCCTCCTCGCGGACAACAGTTTCGCAGCAGATCTTCTAGTGGGCGGCTACCGGTGAATAACTATAAGGTATGATCCAATTAATCGGACCTTTAAAATAGATGCAAACGATCTAGACTAACTCAGTGGTGACTGTTCCTTGGCTCTGAGTTCCGAACGAGAAAATGAAAATAGAGAAAGACACAAAGTACGGACGAGCTTACCATTAGCGGTGCTATTACCCGCAACTATTTGCCGTTCCCCGGACTTCTGTCGGTGGGTGAGAGTGAACCCGTTCCGCACGTCGGCATCAATACCTCAACCCCCTTAAAACACCGACTGACGCCTCTCACTCGCAAATCGTTCTCCCCCATTAAATGCCGTGGCGAACCAGAATTGGCTCCCGCCCGCAAAACGTTAAAGATGATATCAAGAAAATGAACCCATTACAGTCAATAGAATGCTTTAAGTCCTATAAAAAATCACATGGGGCTAAATCGGGCGACAATTACAAGTCTCTACTGACAGAAATGAGGATAAGTACTACTCGTCAGCGAACGCGAAGTCCGCCTTCGGCTACTCTGTGATGGGGCCAAAATATATGAAATGAGACCTTTATGCATTGCACTCTTGAATCTACCCATCACCACCATTCCCAGAGAAAACTTTACTTCAGAGCACCCATTTCAAATTAGTAAGTCCCAACCTTTTTTTTTTATATTCATCATCTTGAACCAGAGCACGTAAATTTCATAGTAAATCAATGTTAGATAATAAAGCTGTCCTATCCTATTCAATCGTTGCCCATTCGCGCCACATGTCCGGCTCCTCTTAATCTTTGCGCGATTACTTTCACTATTGTAGGTTTTCGGTATAGCTCTTCCAATTCGTGGTTGTCGAGTTTCCTCTATTGTCCTGCCTCCTCGTCATATTTACCGCCAAAGATAACCCTTAAAACTTAAAAAAAGAGCTTAGTTTCGGCAATCACTTCTCCATTTGAGCCAAATTCCTTTACCTGGGGCATTTTTTGGAGATATTCAAAAGTACCCTTTGGGAGTTAGATTTGAAGAATATGGCGGATGAGGAAACAATTACAAGCTTGAATCGTTTGTTTTGGCCATCATTTTCAACGGCTTGCATTACAGAATGATGCGGATAAGTACTTTGACGTCGTGGGTCTGTCAACAATGGTCCCATCTATATGTCTGACCGGAAAATGACTGAATGACGAATAGTAATTCTGAGCATGTATTCTATAACTCCTTCTGGAATGACTGTCAGTCTCATTTTTATTATTATTTACTGGCCTGTAGGAACCCGGAAGTTCATGACCTCACCGACTAGGCTCCGCCATTGTTCCCTGTGCTGTACACTCTCCCTCCACGTTCGACCATCCGATCCGATCTCTTCGAGGTCGAACTAACATTGTCCTCCCATCTCCGTCGCGGCCGTACTGTCGGTCTCTTCCCCGTTAGTTTACCGTCAAGAATTCTATGCACGGTCCTATCATCGCCAATTCGCGCTACGTGTCCGGCCCATCTTAATCTTCGCGACTTGATCACTCTCACTATTGTAGGTTTGCGGTATAGCTCAGTCAGTCTCATATGCCTCTCCAATGTCATTCGTGCAGTTTCGGAACTCACGTAACCTGAGTATTCGTACACTATCTGCCTTTTCAATTTTGTCCCGGGTTTATCTGCATCATCAATGCCAACGTACATATCCGCATCACCCTGCTCAATTGACATTTTAACCTATCGTTTTTTTATATACGTCAACCAAGTTTTATATACTCCTTTGGTCGCCATTTTCGATGAGTCTCTTGGTACCTTTCTCCGTTCATTATTCATTATTCTTTTGGTGCGTAATAGATTCGTTACTTTCACAAGTTCTTCTCGAGAATTTCTTTGCTCCTTTGTTCAGATTCTCGTCCTTGTCTCATTTCTTGTTTCTTGCCCTATTTTTTGATCTTCTTCTCAGGTTTAATATCGTTAATAGCATCATCGAGCTTATCGTTTTTCGGGTGCTGCTGCTGTATTTCAACAGATCTAATTTCGCGATGGCGCTAGACTCAAACTTCTGTTTCGGATTTGATTGGCCTGCGATGATTAATGATACTTACTGGAAGGCGGCCTTTGGTATAGCATCCATAAAGAACCCATCGTTAACTTGTGAATGAGGCGACCGCTTTGAGACCTGTCCCTTTCTTTAATTTCCTCGTCACTATAAGTGTTGTATATATTTTTTACAACATTTAATATTTTGTTATTGTGATATGAAGTTAGTTATCTCTCGGGGAATACTTCTCCAATGTTATTAATTTAATGATATTCACCTGTTAGTTCTGGTGTTCTCCACGTCTCCAGTCAAGGGGAACTAGGTACTCGTTCCCTGTTCTAGTTTACCTGAGCAGCTTTCCTCCTGCAGTTCGTTCTTCCTCTCAGTGGACCAGTAGACGACAGAACTCTTCCGTCCACTTGGTTTATAGTCAAACACACTTTTTGATGTAACATATGTTAATTTATTTCTTGCTTAAGGCTGGGAATAACCATCCCGGTATACTCTTAGTTGATAGTTTATCCTCACTTTTTTTAACTCTAATCTAATCAAAACGAAAGGCCCGCTGTACTTATGCGAGGGCCGCAACCTTTTGCTTGATTGATTAGTTCTGTCCTCTTGTTCACTTGCAACCACCCTTTTATATCTGAATTATTGGTGAAGAAATGCAGATCATGAGTTTACCTCAGCCTGGACTTAGATCCAGAACGCATGTCCGATTTGAAGGCTAATTGCCTGGCACGAGTCATTCGCATTTCTTAATTATCATTAATACTCACTTGCTCCCGCCCACGGTGCAACGGCATCGGTTTAAACATTCATTCAATTTGTAGTGACAATGACAGAACCAATTATAGTGCATTGCTCTACGTAAAAATCGTATCGTTCAAATCGTATCATTCGATCGATTTGCGTTACGTTGTGTCTGTGTCTGTCCTTTCGCAGAACTCAGCATTTTGATTGACGCTTAATTATATCGTAGCCAATAGCCTTTGAAAACACCGACCGTGTCATATAACTATGACACTTGTTTTCGGGCATGAAGCAAAAAATATGCAGTCGAAATATGAGACCGTGTAGGTCCGCGTGCAGGCGGTCGGTTGGTTAAGCAGAATGCATTTAGCGAGTGGCCTTGGGGAGTGGAGCAAGCGTTTGCTTACAATGATACATGATAAGTGTTTTAGCTTTGGAAGGTAGACACAGTGAGTAATAAATGAATGAATAAGTAATTATCGCAACGTATGCGATATGAATATTAATTGTCTGTGGGAAAAAAAGGCGGCAGTTAATTGTTTGTGCATTGCTTTGTACGCAATATAATAGTTGGTTGTGAGGATGTTTGAAAGGGGTTGTGTAGCGAGGTGTAACATACGTCTCTGACTGTTAGATACCGATAGAACGTATTTTTGAGTCTTCTTGGTTTCGAAACCTCTTTTTGGTTCTTGTTCTTCCTCGACTTCTCATTCTTCTATGGGCTCATTTGACCTTTACATAGACTCTCTACCAATTATTCATTCTGGTACCTATTCCACAGACTGCCTCCAGTATAGGTGCTTCTCCTCTGTCTTCTACAGAAATCTTCCTATTTTTTGCATGGTAGCAGGCTGCAGCACAATCTTCTATGTTGGTAGTAAAGACATGCTAAGTTCAATTTGACTTTCTTGTCGCGCTCCCATTTCTCTCTGGCGCCGACCGTTTCAATCTTGCACATTTGAAGCCCTCCTTTATTAGAATCCTGCTTCCGTAAATCGTCGACAATCCTTTCAGTCAATAAATATAGAATTGACTGGTACCAATTTTTAGTTCGCCTTACCGCCCACGGAAGTAAAAACTTCTTCTCTCCGGTCTGTTGAAACATGATGTTCCCTTCGTTCTTTTCTCTGCGCCATTATTGATGTGGGTTCGTCTGAGTAGAACCATTAGTCCACATATCTTCCATACTGGTGTGTTGAAGTTTGACTTCCGATATTAGTAGCGAAAGCAGAGGCTTCCTTTTTCCGACATCTCCCATTTTTACCTAATGCTTAGCCTTCTTGAATTTGTGACATTCGAAGATCCGATATACGTCTTGGTATATTGGGCATTCGGCTTTCTTTCAGGCCGGGGGGTTTTCGTTTTCCCGATTGGTGTGGACGATTCTTCTCTATATTTCTCTTTGTTTTTCATGGCGAGCTGGTCCCTCTTTAGCTCGGATGTTCTTCCGACTGGAACAAATTCGCTACACATGTCAGTTTCTTTTTTCAAAACAGTCCCTATGAAAAAGCTCTAGAGCGATCGCCCTTCTTTTCGATGACTGTGGTGGTATATAAACCATCTCCACTTCCTAGTTGACAGCATCTTGTTAATTATTTCAATCATAGTCTCCGATGATTTCAGATACTGGGCCGTCGCTAGTAGCCTACCAGATGCACCAGAGTTCCTTACAGGTGTAGAAAACCTGCACACATGTGGGGGTTCTCTATATTACATGGAGAACCAACCCACAATTTCAGCCCGATTTCGCCCGCTAACAGCGCACCACCTCAACCCCAATTCCTTTCACCTGAAAAAAAGATATATCCCAAAAAGACAATTTTCATCCCTGATTGGGATCAGTCGAATTTCAATCACCACCGGGGCCTGTCACGCCAATTAGTCGTTATTTATCCCTCGTTGAGTACACACACGTTTCTAACGTCAATATTTCATCCCTAGTAGGAGTCTGTTGAGAGTATTCTAATGTGTCGTTGTTTTGTGTTGAACCGATTTATTATTTGACGAGAGTAGACTCGGAACTCATTGTGCAGATACAGTTTTTCATTGAGAACAATTAAAGAAAAATTTAAATACATATTCCTGTGGTTTAGTAACTCGTGACGTATCAGTTAATTAAAACTAAGAAGAACTAAAACGGAACAACAAAACAGTTAATGACTAAGTTATAAAAAATAGACTTGTATATACATTAAATGTTAATAAGACCTGAATGTAGTGTTTGAGTGAATAAATGTGATCATTCTCTCGGTTGTTTAAGAAGTTTAAATAAAAAGAATAGTCATTACAAAACCAACCCCAGTGCATTTTGTTTGTCTCTTTTCCTTGGTGCTGGATTTTCTGTGAACAATTTTCGACGCAATCGGTGGGTGGTAAGTGAATCAGTGCCCCTGCCGGTACAATTAATTTTAAACTCCCACACACCTCGCCTGGGTCTTTCGTGATTCGTATTATAATCTTGAGATTTATTACGGGCAATGCTCCTGACCTTCCGAATTGTATTTTTGTATGGACTCTCTTGCTTTTACGCAACCGCGCTAAGTTCTGATAAGAGTTTGGATCGAGGCAGCTCGATCATGTCTCTTGAAATAGGTCGTCCTGGCGTTTGATAATGCCTTACAATCGCCTGGCTGTAGTGGTATTCTTTTTGACAGGTATCGCCCTCTGGTTCTGAACTCGGGTTCGAACTTGCTTCCAATAACTCGAATTCTGGTCGTGCCAGCCTTACCGTGGAAAGGGATTGATAATTATTCCTGCGAAGTATTTATGGATAATTAAATAAAACCCTTGTAAAACGAGTATTATTCTTTATTATTCTTTGGAGAGGAATAATACTCATGGAGTACTGTGTGACTCCTAAACTATTCGTTATTTTTTCAATTTAGATTTCTATACGAATTATGTATTTCTCATGAAATGCACTCTGGGAATATTTAAAACGACGAGCCTACTCAACTTCGGTCGTTTTTTTGCCTATTTTCCCAGCCTGATTACTGCTGGGACCAAACAGCGGATCCTCAACATGAATTCCAATTTATAATGAAATGTTTGTGATCACGTTGGTTGACACTCTTCACATTGCTTTATGTGTCTCTTCATAATAGGAAGTATCGTGAGCACCAATATCTTTTTCGTGTTTTCTTATACAATTTCGTGACATTTCGATGTTCATCGGAAGGAAAATCATAATAAACCCTTTGCTTCAGCTTTTTCAAATTCTCACTTGGCAGCTATTATATAATGTTCGCTTCAGTCTTCGCTCCTCTCATAGATGGTCGTCCTGACCATACGTCAATTTGTCTTGTGGGGGCGAAGTATGGTGTGCTGGCGTACTGCACATGGTTCACTTCACTCCCCAAACTAGCTAAAAGTTCCGCCGGGGCAAACTGTTCACCAAGGATATCCAAGAAAGTAACGACAGTCAAAGCAATAAAAATGCACTGGTCTGTTTCAGTCGGCAAAGTGTTCTCTTTATTTTACTCACTGATAGTTATTCTTTGTAATTAATTAAATGAACATGAATTGGAACCTTACAAATATCTTAATTTAAGGGTTCTCTTGCATCGTTCGAGCGTACACAATACACAAACTATGTAAACTCTTCGCACTATAATTCCGACTATTACGAAGGTAATATTACAAAATGACACTCTTATGATTCGAAAAAGAAAAGAAAAAAACGACTCCGAGTATTTATGCGTGTCCGCAGCGCCACGGGTAGCGGTGGCGGAAAACCGACCGGCTCGGTCGGGTGATGGATAACGACTCAGTTGCTTGTGCGCCGTTTTGGCGGATGGTTACCGACTGACTAAAAGAGGGCAAAAATCCATTCATGGCGTCGTGGCGGTGGAGTCATCGCTAAGTAAAACTCACTGCCACTTACTAGGGACTTGAAAAGGATTGCTATGCATGCATAAAGTGTTTGTTTCCGGGAATTCCCGCCCTACAGGCTGGGTTAGATTCCTCGGTTGCTATGTGTACTGAGAAATCGGTTTTGGGAACACAACCAAGTATGGGCATGAGTTGTCGGTTAGACAAAGGAATATGGGTCTTGGTCGTTGCGATAGTTGTTTCGTGGAAATGCAACGCATCGTGCTGGTGACTTATCAGTAAGGAGAATTGGTATTATTTCAGATGGTTTAGGTAGGATGGGAGCCGAAATGGTTTTCGGGGAAACTGAATGTTGCTTGGTTACAAGCGAGGGAAATGGGTTTAAGCCGGAAGTGAGCCGGAATGATTTTCGGGGGAAATTAATGCTGCTTGGTTGCAAGTGAGACATATAGTTTAAGTATGAAATTGTGGTTTTTGGGGAAAATGTATGCGGTTTGATGTAGATGAGGTAGATGATTGATATTATGTTGTAAGTTTTTAGAAATCCGTTTTATTACAGGTTGGGAAATGGATCCTGGGCATATTGGGAAGTGTGTTCTTTGCATGTTTGCGAATGTGTGCTATTGCGGGTTTGGGTTTTGATGACGCGCTGTTAGAGATCGAAGTTAGGTAGGAATTGCGGGTTGGTTCTCCGTGTGATATAGAGAACGCCCACAGTCTCGGTGCCGCTTGTAACTTGTTGTTCTCTGTACGGGTAGTATGCGTTCTCTGCTTTTTGATTATGGGTGCTAGCAGCTTTACCTATCGGTGTGTCTGGCCGATAGTCGGCACGGCAGTGTGGGATGCATAGAGGTTTCCTTCTAGTTTCGTGACGTTAATGTCTCTATCCGTACACACAGAGCCAGGTGACATCTCCAACAGGAGCCGTGAGAGACACTCTTAAGCAGTCTGTGTTTTTCCAGTGGATCATGGCGGCATTCTCTTCAATTTGGAACATATTTATTTTAGTGATAGGTATTCTGGTGGTTACTAAGATCCGGTTCATAGGATCAAAAACTGATCATTTTCGGCGGTGTCTCTTTTAATGCCAAGATAGGTGTACTCGTACTTATATAACTATATTTCCAATGCCAAGTATGCCCGAAAATCGACCAGAAGGTGCCAATAATCAATACCGACAACGCCTTCGCTCTAAAACTTATCGTATACGACCAGTTCGACGAATTGCCCATATTTTTGTCCTCGTGAGTCTTCCTGGATATCTGGTGATGGGAAACGCTTCTAGTGTACCCAGAAATAGAAAATCCATCCTTGTGCACCCTAAGCAGCTTCTTTTCCTATTGTGCCCGTGCTATACTTAACTTACTTAATTATCTTTTGTTATTTTCCAGGAGTAACCGAAAAGCTTCAATATCTCAAAGATGTGGGTTTTACAGCAGCTTGGTTGTCACCCATTTTCAAATCCCCAATGGCTGACTTTGGTTACGATATTTCGGACTTCTACCAAATCCACCCGGAGTACGGCACCATGGAAGACTTTGAGAATATGATAAAGAAAGCTAAGGAAGTAGGAATAAGGATAATTTTAGATTTTGTGCCAAATCATGGTAGTGATGAAGGTGTGTGGTTCAAAAAGTCCGTGGACAAAGACCCCGCCTACAGGGATTTCTTCGTTTGGCACAATGGAAAAATCAACTCAACCACTGGCGCCCGAGAACCACCAAGTAATTGGGTTAGTGCATTTCGTTATAGTGCGTGGGAATGGAATGAGGCACGACAACAGTACTATCTTCATCAGTTCGCCATTAAACAGCCAGATTTGAATTACCGGAATCCGGCTGTTGTCAATGAAATGAAGAATGTTATGCGATTTTGGCTAAAAAAGGGTATAAGTGGTTTTCGAATAGATGCAGTTCCATTTTTATTTGAAGTAGAAATGGACAAGGATGGTTATTATCCGGATGAGCCAGAAATCGAAGATGTCAGCAGTTGTCCAGATAAAGATGACTACTGCCATCTGCAGCACATTTATACCAATAATTTACCAGAAACCCTAGATATGGTTTACCAATGGCGTGACTTAGCTGAGCAGTTTAAAAAGGATCATGGAGGAGATACGAGAGTTCTCCTTACCGAAGCATATACTGATTTTAATACAATGATGAAATACTACGGCGATGGGAAGCGTAATGGTTCATATGTCCCTTTTAATTTTGACTTCATGGGAAACGTTCAAAGAGATACACGAGCGGAAGATGTTGTAAAGAATGTGCTAAAATGGCTGGATGTTATGCCAACGGATGTATATGCCAATTGGGTTTTGGGAAATCACGATAATAAACGTTTGGCATCAAGATTCGGTGTAGAACGGGCTGATCTATTTAATATTATGCTGCAAACACTACCCGGTATTGCTGTTACATACAACGGTGAGGAGTTAGCATTGACTAACGTTCATATCAGTTGGGAAGAAACTGTCGATCCGCAGGCATGTAATGCAAATCCAACGAACTATGAAGGATATTCCCGTGACCCGGCGAGGACACCGTTCCAATGGGATGCATCAGAAAATGCTGGTAAGTAATTGGAAAGTAGTTTTTCAATTTGAAAAATGCTATGCATATGGTAATAATTTTTGTAGGATTCACGTCTGGATCTAATACTTGGCTACCAGTGGCGTCTGACTATAAAACAAATAACGTCTTGAAACAGTTGAGGGCACCACAAAGCCATCTACAAATCTTCAAGAAACTTATTCGTCTGCGACAAGAGCCATCACTACAAGATAAGAACAACTTGCAAATAAAAGCCATCCTAGACAACATCGTAATCTATAGCAGGTAAGTAATGATGTCTTTTTAAAAGACAAGACTGTAATAATTTTCTATCTCACATCAATGTTGCCAGTTGATGAATAAAGTTTATATTTACTTACTAAAATTGAGTAACACTAATAGTGTTATATTTTAATGTTTTAAGGCGAAGTGGGCCAGACGGCAGGGGGTTACGGCAATATTGTGTCAGTTGCTAACCCCGTGCTAGGCAATCGATAACTATTATTAGAAATAAGGAGGGTAAGGGTTTAGAGAATAAGTAGGGTAAAGGGTTTTGCAAATGAGTATTATTCTTTGAAGAGGAAGTATACTCTGCTGTGTGGCTTCTAATGTACATACTATTCTTACAATTCAGATTTCTCTATGAATTCCGTTTTTTTATTAAATATACTCTACGAGTATTTAAAATGGAGTAACGGGAGCATCAAATCAAGAGAGATTGTAGAAGAGAGGTTGAAATTGGAACGAACAGAGTTTATCTTCATTCATGAACCACTACTGAACGCGGTCGATTTTGATGGTTGTAACCAAAGAGCAGCCTTCGTTGATTGGCATCGCTTTATGTATCTCGTTATATAAGAAGGTGTGGACGGCCTTATAATTTTGTATGTCCTCCGAAAAGTGAACTAAGATGAACCCTGAATATTGTTCCAGCCTCTTCTGATTTTGTTGTTGTTCGGTTTAATAAAATTCTTCTAAAATTGTTGACCCTGCTCAATTTTCAGACAGCAAAGAGGCGAATTTTGTTAATTAATTGATGGTGTGTCAGTTCATCGACTAGTGTATATTGCGCTTGAAGATCTTTATTTTCTGTGATTAAAATTCACTCTACCACCGAGAACTACTTATCAACAGAGGCTGCCCCACAAAAGTCAGAGTCACTTATGCTAAATTTAGCCGTGCTATTTAATATGTGTTTAACGGGATGTTCTCATCTAGAACGATTTTTAATTTTGAGAACTCATCATGTATAGAGTAATAACTATTCTCAAAAGGGTTTGGCCGAAAACAATTCAAGAAAATCATCTTATTTTTGCCTCGCTAGATGAGAACCTTCCCACCATCAAATATTTACCAGGTATACAACTTGAAATGGATAAACAGGCCGTACTATATTTGAATGTAGATACTTACGTCTGGCGTTCACAAAATAAGTAAACACGTGGAACCAACTTAAAAAAGATATTCGAAAATATCTTTGATATCATTGATCACAATAACTGTGGAAACACAAGTTTAGTTTATTTTAGTGAGCGCCGAACCCTCATTTATTTGGCTTTATCAATTCAATTCAAGCAGTATAAACAAGCTTACGGACTCACTTAATATCTAGAGTATTAACAGAAAAAGAACAGAAAAAAAACAAAGAAAGAAAAAGGGGGCTTGGCGAATGGGGTGGTAGGAGATTAAAATTAAGCTTAAGTTACTTAAGATCGTGATACATTCATCTCGAGTAATAAAGAAGTGCCTGTAATCAATTAGAAATCGGAATGTAACTGTTCTTCTATGAGTAGGACTCTATAATATATTCCGCCACCTCAATGGCTCAGTTGGAGGGAGGTTGTTTCTAGCGTTTGTTTGTGCAAACCTAGGTTCAACTGACGAGTCTTACTATTGTGCAGTTCGGCAGAATTACTGAGTGGGTACGAAGGGTAGCCCAGTAGCCCGGTGAAATACCACTATAATATTTTTTGGTGCACCACCGTGCTTCCGGTTCCCCGGGAAGAGTGGGCTACCGTTGTAGTCCTTAATACCGCACGATTATCTTGATTCACTAGCGACGTAAACACTATTGATGAAAATCACTTTCGTTAGCTGGGAAGGAAATGATCAAATCGCGATTCGAAAAACATTGTAGCGACAAAGAAACTTTTTGTTGAGCCGTAAAGTAAAAGACAGACTGATAATTTTTAAGGAGGTATTCTGGTCTAGACACACGAATTTAACACAATTTTTGAAGTGCTGTAAAAAAAAGGCAATCAATATTTTTACCATTCATTTTTTATAGGATGTTTATTATCATTTCAAGAATACAGTAAAAAAAATTGAAAGTAAAAAAATCAAAATTCAAAAAGTTAGCAGGTGATGAAGTGTGGAATCTCAAAAAGTTGGCACGCGACCATAGCACTAGTTCTACTGCACCGATTCAAGAGATAATATATAAAACATTCGATGTAGACGTGCAATTCAGCTCTCTAGGTAAATCTTTATCAACCGCAGTGAATTTATTATTAAATTCGTGAAATATTAATCGCAATCAATTCATTAGACTATTTATTCACTTATCGTGCATTTATTTCGGTTTTGTGCACATTTAATACACTTTTTCATTGACAAACATACGATTACATTACTAATTAAATTGCTGTTTATCACGTAACCAATGTGTTTTAATATCACGAAACCATCGCCTTTCACCCTGTGAATACTCATTTTCAAAACGTGTGTTTAAAAAACAGACAACCTATTGATATATAGTTAATCTAATGGATAAACGAGAACAAAGCCACGAAATAGAAAAACAGTGACGTGACGTGTGTGACAATTAAAACAAAGTGCAACAACAACAAACAAACAAAACAAATGTTAAAAGTGACAAAAACCGTGCTCACAAAATCACTTCAGTGAGGTACAAAAACAAAGCAAGACAATTAAAATATATCATCTCAGTCGTAAAAGTGAAAACTAAAACACACAATATATTACTAGTTAAGCACAGAGTTTTCAAAGCACCATTTGGCGCGAGTGCAAGTTTATTGACTGTTAGCCGACGATAGCCGAGTTCGAGTCCGCGTACGGAAGATATCGACTTCGTCGTTCGCATTGCAGGTCGCCTTTGTTTTTTTTTTTTAATAAAAACAAACTGGAAAGAACCAGCATGAACACGGAGGAAGATAAAAATGCGACAACACGCAAATGGAAAGGTACACCGAAAAACTCCATTGTGACGCGAAGTAAAACCGCGAAATTAACAATGGAGAAAAAAGATCAGCAAATGGAGGAGGTCAATGAGCTCCCACCCCCCTCCAACTTTAACATGTATGGGGCAAGCAACTCGTTCGCTTCTCTTGCATCCTCTGAGTCTGAGGATGAAGAATAGGAAATAAGTGAATTGGAGGCGAAACTCGCGATGGCAAGAGCCCGACTAGAAGAGAGACGCCTAAAGAAAAAAATAGCGGCACTCGAAAAAGACACAGAACAACAACAAAAGCCGAAGCCAAAAGTCGGCCAACAGCAACAGTTTCACCATCAACAGCAACAGCAACAGCAACATCAACATCAACAACAACTATCAACACAAAATCGACCACCGAAACAGCAAGCAACACAGCAGCAGTAAAGCAACAATAACAACGAAAAAATAAAGATGCCACCAATCAACACCATAGATATTGAGTGTAAGGAATTGGTAAGTCTTTGTAAGCTAGCTATAGGAAACAATTTTGTAGTTAAAAGACTGGCTGGTAACAGGCATGCTATTCGAACCTATGCGGTGGCAGACCACGAAAAAATTAAAGAGGTATTAAAAAGAGCCACCGCGGAATTTTACTCGTTCACGCCGAAACAAACGAAGAGCGTAACGGCTCTATTAAAGGGTGTCGACCCTGAGGTGGAACCGGAGGCTCTGCTCGAGATGCTTCAAAAGTTGAAGCACGAAGATCTCGAGTTTATCTCCGTAAAACCGTTCACCACAACCAAGGCAAGAAGGGAAAACCGCAAGCTGCTCTTCTTTTTGGTTCAACTAACGCCCAGCAGCAGAATTGGTGGTCTAAGAAAGATTACAGTCTTGGATCATCAAAGTGTCACATGGGACAAATTAAAAAAGGCAGAGACATCCTGCAATGTGTCCGCTGCCAAAGGTTTGGTCACGCGGCGGCGAACTGTGAAATGCAGCACCGTTGCGTAAAATGCGGAAAAGACCATAAGGCAGAAGAATGCCCTCTGGGAAAAGAAAGGGTAGAAGACAAAGCCCTTCTAAAGTGCGCAGTGTGCCGGAATGAGGGACACCCCACTAATTATCGAGGATGCCCTAAATTCCGAGAAATAATGGCAAGAAGTGTGACCCGGCAAAAAAACACAGAGCCAGCTCGTACTACAACCATGCCCGTAACATCGCAGCGGTTGTACGCACAAGTTGCGTCGGGTGGGAGACCACCAAACCAGGCTACAACATTGGTAGCCACAAATACTCCCACACAGACTGAAACAACATCGCAAGCAGACGTGGTCACGGTTCTGCTCAATCTGCAGAGACAGATGACACAGCTGTCACAATCTTTATTAGAAAAGGAATCCAACATAAAGTTATATATAGTGGAGAAGTGCGCAGGTTCCAGGTACTGGAAGCCTGTATCGTACGCATACCCCTTCAGCAAGGAAGGGGCTTGTGTGCGATTGCGGTCTATGCACCTGAGGAGCACCAACATAACCTATTTATAGCGGAGCTCGAGACACTCTTTCGATGCTTACATTTGCACCTGGACAAAAACTACTTTATCCTAGGGGGAGATATGAACGCCAAGCATAGAAATCGGGGAAATTGTATATCTAATGCCAGAGGAAATCAGTTGGCTGGCTGGTTAGATCAGTATCATATTGAATATAGAACTGACCTGCTAGCTACCGAATATCCATCGTTCCCTAGAGGTAGATCGTTCTTAGATATCTTGCTAATTGACTTACGACTGAGACTACTTAACACCAACAGAAACTGTTTATGGACGATTGAATACGACAGTGACCACTGTGCATTCACGGCAGTAATGGAGCTTCCGAGCGATCTCGCAGATCTCGAGGAATTAGCATTTCCGCAACCCTACAACTACATGGCAATGCGATGGCCGCGGTTCACCAGATTAACAAGAGAACTTCGTTCGAATGACTTTAATCTGCCAGTAAACAGAAACCTGACAAATGACGAAATCGACAAATACATCCAACAAATGGACGAAACCGTAAAACGAACAATGGACAAAACAATTCACAACAGTTACAGATCACATAAACATGTACAGAAACACAACAATAAACGCACTCCACAAGAAAAAGAGCAGACTGCTATCGAAACTTAAACAATTACACAGACAGTTTACAGACAGACAAGACCTGGACATAATATCACTGACGTCCCGGTTAAAAAACCTCCAACAATTACTTAAAGCTAATTATAGATTAGCAACAAATTTGTATTGGAACAACAGAATTCGTGCTATAAAAACTAATAACCCGAATATGTTCCCACAAATAAATAAAATATTCAGGAGAAATAATCAAAACGAGATTCATCATCATCATCATCATCATCATCATCATCGGCACTACAACCGGGATCCGGTCTTGGCCTTTTTTTAAAAAAATCTTGTGGTCGTCGCCGTGTATCCGGTCCATAACCGAGGCTTGTTAACTTTTCCATAATATTTTGTTTTTCCGGGCAAGGTTATTAGCCACGAGATTCAGTGTCTCCAAATTCCACGTACTGATGTAAACAAGCAGCTGCTAACCAACATTGGCATAGATACAGAGAACGCTAGCCCCAATAGTGAGCTCTTCGTGATCGAAGATCCTTTGGAAAAGGTGAACGCTGTGGGAGCTGTCTTTCAGGAAATGTAAAAGGTGAATGAAAGCATACGCCGAAATCACGACCTGGAGGACAGAGTTCTGCTGAATCACCTGCACCTCCGGAATGAGATTTCACTTTGGCAATCGGAGAATCCGGGTTTTACCGAATTCAGTGACGATAATCTGTCAATTGACATTAATGCCAATGGTGAGGCTAATGGACTTTAATCACAAGGGAAGGAATCCGGAGTATCTTCAACTCATTAAGAAGCAAAAAGTCAGTGGGAATAGATGGAGTACCTAACATCGTACTCAAGAACCTGACCCCAATGGCAATAGATATATACACGGTCCTGTTTAACAACGCGCTGAATAATGCATATTATCCCGCGCGTTGGAAAACGGCAATCATTCAGCCCATCGCAAAAAAGGGTAAAGACTGTACAAATCCAATGAAGATGCGTTCGATAAGTTTACTCCCAAGCATCAGTAAAGCATTTGAAAAGACTATTAACAAAGCTCTGCTAAAATGGGTAGACGACAACAACATTATTCCAAATAACCAGTTTGGCTTTAAGGCGGGTCATGAAACCACACATGCCGCAGCTAAACTGGTCTCTGACATACAATGGAATAAATGTAGGAACCAATGCACAGGGGCCTGTCTGATCGACTTGGAAAAAGCCTCTGATACCGTCTGGATCGAAGGGTTATATTACAAACTGGTCAGACATGGCATACATAAGCCTTTACTATATGTACTTTACGATATGTTAAAGGACAGGAAGTTCGTGGTCAAAAATGGTTATGTGACCTCTAATAAACCGTATAATATCAAGAATGGCTTGCAACAGGGCGCGGTACTCTCTCCGATTCTTTTTAACATTTACATTAGCGACTTATTAGATGCACTTCCGCAGGCTATTGCGTACGCAGACGATCTCATAATTTACAGAACAGCTCCGAAAGTTGAGATCATAAATAGTTTAATACAGCGAGACTTCAACAACGTGCAGCGCTACTGCGATGACTGGAAACTTAAGATCAACTTCCAGAAATGTGAAGCCATCCTATTTAGAACTCCATTATATAAAGCCACGAACGACACAAGGAAAAACTGGCGAAAGCTAGTTATCCTGGAACCGCATGGAGATAAACTGGAAACCAAGAGTTTAGTTAAATACCTTGGCATCTGGCTAGACCAATATCTGTATTTCAACAGACATGTAGAGGCTGCTTTGCTCAAAGCGAGGAAAACTTTTGCTATGACAGGGAGGCTATTTCACAGTAGCCAACTTGACAGCAGGGTAAAAGTCATATGCTACATGACGCTAATCAGGCCAATGCTCATATATGGTTGTCCAGTATGGTTTAACATAGGTCCAAATTTGATGGAAAAGATTCGGGTGTTTGAAAGGAAGTGTCTCAGATTATATCGGACACCGGAATCGGACTATAAAAAGTATTATTCAAATGAGACTTTATATAATGAAGCGTACATAAATAGGGTGGATAATTTTATGATTAAATTAATCAGAGGACATATTGCGAGAGTAATAAGCTCGTCCAATGACCTAATTTTCGGGGTCTATTATCCAAACACTCTGTACTATGAGTGCGTGCGTCGCAACGGCTTTGTTCCGCCAGAGGCGTTCCTTGGCTTGGACATGAAAGGGCTTATACAGGATAGATCCGGAATTCCGCTGATCTATCATGTAAGTAGATCATCCGTAGACGGGCGATTGTGCTACGACCGGGAAGTAACGCGCACCGAAGAAGAGCTCCTGCGCTTCAGTAGGGCTATCTCCCACAGAGACCGGGACGATAGTATTAGACAGAATCAACAGTTTTGGTGGTTGAATGGCCAATAAAGAGCTGGATACCAAAGTCGGTATAGAATCACACTATCATCAGCTAGCTTACATAGACTTAGCTTTTCTAGAATTAGGGTAGTATAAGATTTAAGTTAAGTTAAGTTAAGTGCTTTTACATAAAATTAAAAATTAAAAAAAAAAAAAAAATTAGGTAAGTTAAGTAAGTTAAATTTTAAGAAAAAAAAAAAGCAAAAAAAAATGACAACGTTTTTCAAATTTTTCTTTGTCTTACAAAAAATTATAAGTACTGCCACAAAGTTCTGTCGCCGAAAGGCAAATTATACAAATGTTAAGTAATGTTTAGCTTAGAGCGTCTGCGGAGGACCAGTAAGTTATTATATAAGATAATTAAGTTAGAATTTAAGCATTTTTTGTCTAGCCTTTAATTTAGAAACTAAGAATATTTAAAAGAGAATAAAAAATGTTTTAAAAATGAAAATGAAATGACTGAACCGATTCACCTCAAATTTAGTATATGTCTTCTTTATAGGCTTTTCTATTGCATGAACTATCCTCATCCCCAAATTTCAATGTCAACTATTTTTAAAAAATTCGAATAACTAAAAAAAAGTGGTACAAAAATACATTTTTTTTTCAAGCAGTCGCCATTTTGTTAAACATTTTTTTTTCCAGCTTTGTTTAGGTCCAACGATAGAGGCATTTCTGTAAATTAATAATCTTTTATTTCAGATTGCTAGGAGGGTTGAATCGTGGGTATGGTCGCGTGACAACTTTTTGAGATCCCACACTTCATCACCTGCTAACTTTTTGAATTTTGAATTTTTTACTTTTAATTTTTTTTACTGTATTCTTCAAATATTAATAAACATCTTATAAAAAAATGAATCGTAAAAATATTGATTGCTTTTTTTTACAGCACTTCAAAAATTGGAAAAAGGAGTAATTTATTTTCTTGATAATCCATAAGTTTGGAGGAGGTCTTCTCCTTATGCGCGCTACTCACTGACTCTTCCAAGCGACTCCAGTCAAGTCTCTCAAGGTGTTCACCTTCTTACTTCAAAATTCTAATTCTCAAATATCTTGATCTTCTTTCGAAGGTCAAGACGCATCGCCACTTATCGTTTGATCCTTTCTTGGGGTTTTGTTTGTGTTAGCCATCTGGCCACAAGATCCGTGGAACTACCACAATACTTGTCTTTTATTCATTTGTATGCCCTAGATGGGGGTTTTTACCTTGAGGATTGTAAGATGATTGGTGGCGTACAAGGGAACCGCCACACCACCTTTCTGGAGTGGTTGGGAGCAATGCTTAAGCATCTTTCAGAGCTTGGCTGATAAATCTGGCCGAGAAAAAAATAGCATCGCAGGGCGCTGACTCGGCGCAATAGGTTCCCCTCTCCTGGGAGAAGTAAAATAAAAAAAATTAAAAAATTCACATATTTTCACCTTTTATATGTAAAATGCTTGTAATAATTGCGTTAAATATAATTCATCTAAAACTTCGATGTTCTGCTTTGTTAAAAATGACCACATATAAATAACGCATGTTGCAATTGATTAGTAAAAACTAATCCACGAAATATGAAACAAACTAACTGAAATTACATCTCTCCACATCATGTCGGATAATACCATTATTGTATTGGTGTTATTTTTAAATCACCAGCAAATTTCCGCTAAAGGGTAATGTAAAATGAAGTCGTAATCGTAAATAATAATTGCAATTGGAAAGGGGTTTTAACTATGATTATTAAAAATAGACTTATTCCGCTATATAAAACCATTTTTGCGATAACATGCTATTCGCCTATAGTTATTTATAACTTTTTTGGTTATTTTATCACGACACTGTGCTCCATGATTACAAATATAGAAAGAGGATGAATCTTACTAAAATTACCATTAATCCTTCTTTTTCAAAAATGGGTTTATGCCATTTTCAAAAGTAAGGGCTCATATGGTACTTGCTTCATTATACCCCAAAAACTATTCATTACCGGGACTCAAACTAACGTAACTCCTACTTGAAAGCAATACATTTTTGAAGCTATGAAATGTACGGTGGCAAATTAAGAGTCAGTTTTCAGTGGGGGTTGGCTTCAACATGTGAGGTGTATCTTTAACATTGAGGAATTCCTTTTTTTAAACGTTTATTTATTTTACTTAAATACAATTACATTTTTTTGTTTCTTAGCCTAAAGACATATATAACAATAATCTCTTGTTGTTTTTGTATTAATGTATAAGGCCGTAGTCGTTCCCAACACTTACCTTTTTTTTGCTTATCCTTACAATGTATTGCATGATGTTTTTTTTTAAAAATATTATTTGAGGAAAAAGTAACAAAAAAATCTACTCAATTGTCGTATATATATTTTGTATTTGGGTGGATCCGAGACTTGGGTGCTCAATAAAACGCACTCTGAACTCTTGGCCGCGTTCGAGAAGAAGGTCTTAAGGAGAATTGTTGGCCCCGTATGTGAGGGAGGACGATTCCGGAGACGCTACAACCATGAGTTCTACGCAATCTAGTTTGAAGCTAATGTTATAAGAAAAATCGAGCTCGCTAGACTCCGGTGGGTGGAAAAATAACCTCGAATGAGCGAAGAGGAGCCTGCCCGTCTGTGGCAAGATGTATGAAGGAGACAGCGCGGTAGACTTTGTCTGCGATGGAGGGATAGCGTAGACCAGGACGCCCAGAGCCTGGGAGTGGCAAACTGGATGACATCGGCTCGAAATCGGGACCGGTGGAGAGATTTGTTAAATAAAGCCAACACCGGATCCCGGTTGTAGTGCCGATGATGATGATTACATGGTATTGATTTGATGGTATTTGTAACGCTGTTAAATATTTTATAGAAGTGGCGATGATGTTATATAAAGTCCTCAGACCAACGGCATCGGATTTTACGATAACTGGATGCAAATTCAAGAACTTCTGCATGTAGTTGTCTATAAGTTTATCATTATTGCCGTATTGTTTATAATAAAACTATTTACATCTATTAGAACTTCAATCTAACTAAGACTAAATTAACTCTAACTAAGCCTTGCTTAAGTCTACCTAATACTAATTAAAACTACAGCCCTATTGATCGGGTTTTGCTACACATCATCCGCTCCGCCGATCCTCAGTCCTTTGACTGCCAGTCGGCCGAACGGATTCCATACAGCATGACCCAATCCCGAATGTTTATCAGTCAGTCTCCCAGTGGAGTCACCAGTATTTTTTTCTATTGAGTCTTTCGAAATCAGTTTTATGTTTTTCAGGTATGCTCACGCAGTA
The DNA here is from genome assembly GCA_963931805.1 of Microdon myrmicae. Lineage (NCBI taxonomy): Eukaryota > Metazoa > Arthropoda > Insecta > Diptera > Syrphidae > Microdon > Microdon myrmicae. The sequence goes on along the minus strand of OZ007497.1, from coordinate 30,814,509 downwards.
TCTTAGGATGGTATTTCCACCCATATGCTTATTGGCACATCATCATCATCATCGGCACTACAACCGGGAACCGGTCTTGGCCTTATTTCGTAAGTCCTGAGGCTTGTTAAATTTTTCATAATGATTTGTTTTTTTCTGGGCAAGGTCATTAGTCTTGCGCCAGAGACTCTCCGACGGGGAATCGAACCCCGGTCTCCCACGTGACAGGCGGGTATACTAACCATTATACTATCGAGGAGCCTTTATTGGCACATACCTAATTGATTTATCAGTTGCTCGTCTTGCCACATGATATATAATTGTTTCCAATAACTCGAATTCTTGTCGTGCCAGCCTTACCGTGGAAAGGGATTGATAATTATTCCTGCGAAGTATTTGTGAATAATTATCTTTAAGGGGACATTCCGGTTTGTCGGGTCAAAAAATTGGTTATTTTCATGATTTTTTTTTAAAGAGAAAGTACTAAAGATATAACCACCATGTTTTTTTTAAACATTTTATTCATCTTTCGACTACGTTTGTAAATTTTGTTGAGTCACTCGGGAACCGGAAACGCCCCCCCCCCCCCCCCCCCACCGCCCAGGTGTTCAAAGTTAGCCATCCGTTGTGCTCTTGTAAGGGTTATTTTCGTCCCCGGTGAAAAAATACGAAAAATGCAAAAAGTTTATTGAACTTAAATACATTTAGCCCAATGTGACTGAAAAAAATGTTTAAATTGATAAAAAACCAGAAAATGGCGGACTATTGAAAAAAAAGTAATTGTCGGTCCTTTTTTGCTCTATTTTTTAGTTATAACTAAAAAAATAAATAAATAAATGAAAAAGTACACAATTTGCGTGGGCTTGTTAAAAATATGTGTGCGAACTTTTAAAAGAATCGCATGCACCGTTTTCATATTAACGCTTACACCGCACTCAAAAAAGTCGTTTCGAGAAAAACGCATTCAAAGTTTGCAGATAAATTAGAGAAAAGACAAAAGTGATTTTGAACACCTGGAGGGGGGTTTCCGGTATCGGAGTGACTCGACAAAATTTACAAACCTAGTCGAAAGATGAATAAAATGTTTAAAAAAAAAATTGTTGGTATATCTTTAATACTTTCTCTTTAAAAAAATCATGAAAATAACCTATTTTTTGACCCGACAAACCGGAATGTCCTTAATGACCTATAACTTTGGAACCGCCTAAGATTTCATTTCCAAATTTTAACAATTATTTTTGAAGTATAAAACTATCGATTAAGCAAAAAAAAAAAAAAACAAAAATTGATTTTTTGAACCGAACAAACCGGAATGTTAATAGGAAAATAAGCAGGGTAGAGGGTTGTGGCATGTAACAACCGTTCATCCATTCTAAAACGAGTATTAATTTTTATTATTCCGTGGAGAGCAATAATACTCTTGGAGTACTGTGTGACTCCTAAACTATTCGTTGTTTTTACAATTTATGCTTTCGACCTATTGCTATGAACCATCACTGATCTTCGGTCGATTTTTATAGCCGTCTGCCCAGTCTGTCGATTACTGGTGGAACCAATAGCGGATCCTCAAATTGAACTCCAATTTATTATGAAACGTTTGTGGTCACGTTAGTTGACACTCTTCACATTGCTTTATATGTCTCATCATAACAGGAAGTATGCTAGGCCACCAATATCTTTGTCGTGTTTTCTTACACAATTTCGTGACACTTCGATGTTCACCGGAAGGAAAATCATAATAAACCCTTTACTTCAGCTTTTTCAAGTTCTCACTTGGCAACCATAATGGCTACTTCAGCCTTCGCCTTTCGCATAGATGATCGGTTTGACCATACATCAATTTGTGGTGGTGCCCCTTGTGACTTGTCGCTCTCTATCGGTACACACTGACCCAGGTGTCATCTAGGGTAGTTTGTGTTATTCCAGTGTACCATGGCGGCATTCTCTTCAATTTGGAAAATATTTATGTTAGTGCTAGGCACCTTGGAGTTACTAAGATCCGGTTCATAGGACCAAAAACTGATAATTTTCGGACGATGTCTCTCTTAATGCCACAACAGGAGCCCATAAACTTCCACTTATAGCGGTTTGTAGTTATATAAATATATTTTCAACGCTGAGAATATCCGAATATTTATTTTACTATTAACTTTTTTTGCGCCTTAGTCTAAATAAATATAAAACTATTATCTCTTGTTGTTTTTGTTTTATCTTGTTTTTTTGCTTATCCTTACAAATCGTTTATACAATGTACTGTATTATGTTTTTTTAAAAATATTATTTGAGGAAAAAGTAACAAAAAATCTACCCAATCGTTGTATATAAAGGGTGGTTAATGTGAACCACACCTAAACGTCAAGTTTTTTTCTGCATTTCATTTGACATTTTTCAATTTCAGACTAACTCAATTTGAACCATGGAAAGATACACAATCGAGCAACGCGTTAAAGTTATTCAGGCTTATTATGAAAATGGGCGTTCAAATCAAAATGCATATCGTGCACTTCGTGATTTTTTCGGTCAATTTAATCGTCCAAATGTGCGTACAATCGGAAAAATCGTGCAAAAAAACCGGGTCTGTAGGAGATGTGAAAACACCAGTGCATGCTCGTACAGCTCGTACTGCAGAAAATATTGCTGCTGTTCGCGATAGTGTGGCTGAAGAGCCGTCCACCTCAACTCGTCGTCGTGCCCAACAATTGCACCTCTCACGCTCGTCGTTGATGAACATTATGAATAAAGACTTGCATTTACACGCTTACACGGTGCAATTGACTCAAGAACTAAAGCCACTTGACCATTTCAAGCGTCGTCAATGGTCAGAATGGTGGCAAGAAATGACAACAGCGGATGATCAATTTTCGAAGAAAATCATCTTCAGTGATGAGGCACATTTTCACCTCAGTGGATTCGTCAATAAGCAGAATTGCCGCATTTGGGCGAATGATAATCCAAGAGTGATTGTCGAAAAACCAATGCACCCACAAAGAGTGACTGTTTGGTGCGGTTTATGGGCTGGCGGCATCATCGGGTGTATTTTTTCCAAAATGAGGCCGGTCAGGCAGTTACTGTGAATGGTGTTCGCTATCGTGAGATGATAACGAACTTTTTATGGCCCGAATTGGAAGATATGGATGCGGACGATATGTGGTTTCAACAGTGCCACTTGCCACACAGCTAACGAAACAATGGCTCTTTTGCGCGACAAATTCAATGGCCGTGTTATCTCACGTGGTGGCGATGTGAATTGGCCGCCAAGATCATGTGATTTGACACCGTTGGACATCTTTCTTTGGGGTTATTTGAAAGAAAAGGTGTACGTCGATAAGCCAGCAAGAATTCAAGAGCTAAAGGATGAGATAATTCGGCACATTGACGGCATAGAACCTCAATTATGCCTCAGCGTCATCGAAAATTTGGACCATCGGATGGAGGTGTGCCGCCGAGGTCGCGGCGGCCATTAGGCCGATATTTTGTTCCATACACAATTGAACCATACCAATATTATCATAATAAAAAGAAATGATAATAATTTCCTAAATAATTGTGTTTTATTCAAAATCAACATCGGCCCTTAAAATTTAACTACCCTTAATATATACGACGGCACACATACGTCTTACCCGATAATAGTTGCTTCATTATACCCAAAGAACTTTTCATAACCAGGACTCAAATTAACGTAACTCCTACTTGAAAGCCATACATTTTCGAAATTATGAAATGTACGGTGGTAAATTTTGGGTTTTCTAAGAGTCCGTTTTCAGTAGGGGTGGGCTTCCTTATGCGAAGCGTATCTTTAACATCGAAGAATTCTCCGTGACAGTATCGATACCATAAACACCACTCACAATTTTAGCCGTCTGGCTTGTATATATTTTCTCGTTTATTAAAGCAGAATTAAAAAATTTACCGCATATTCTCTTTACTAATATTCATATTTTAAACTCTATATATGAGTTTTTTTTAGTACGTAATGCCACTTTGCCAACAATTATTAGTCTAATTTTCTTTCGTTAAAATTTAACAACAAATGTAAGAATCAGTACAGACATCTACTTAAATAATAGGTTTCTTTTTCCCGGAACTAATGTATAGATGAATTAAGTCAAATTTCTCCAACAAAAAATGTTTTTGATCTTGGGAATTTTCGAGCGACATTTTATTTTACATGTCGTTTTACAGAGACACAGGTTCGCAAGTTTAGTAACAAGATTACGAGTAATTAACGACGCAGTACTGTGCAATTAGCACAACATTGTCGTTTTGTTTATTATGTATTTAATCTTTTTGACTGTAATTTAAAGCTTTACGGTTACCCCTAGTCCCCACATCCTCTCAACCATTGACAACCACCACCCCCCACTTCTCTTATCCTTATACCGTGAGTACTCAGCTCACAGCACACACACTCCCCTACCAATATTCTTTCAATTTCCTAAAAGCCAATTTCCGGCTCATAAATAAGTACCTCAGCAATACCACACCCCGCTTAAATGATATTAGTGTAGAGGTCACTACAGCCTCGCTCTACACAGTAATCTACAACGCCACATCCCTATTTGTCCCATATTTCCGAAACAGGTTATCATTCTCATCGCCCCCTTGGTATAACCGCAGACTCCGCACACTCCGTAACAAGAGGAATAAATTGTGGAATACTTTCTTAAATACGCGTTCTCCTGTGGACTATTCCAACTATCTCATTTACTTTTACCAATTCACTGAGCTTTATAGCTCCCTTGCCAAAGCCCAACTCAATCTGATCAATGACCCCAAATCTTTCTACCACTTTATCAACTATAAACGGAAATCAGATGCCTCTCCCAACTCTCTTTTCTACGACTCAACTACTTCATCTGACTCCCAAACCATAGCCAATCTTTTCGCGTCCTTCTTCAAACTTTCCTTCACGGACAACGCGTTCGAGCCTAACCCCTCCTACTTTACTGGCACGTCTGAATTCTCCCTTGGCCCACTCATCCCCCTACACATTCAACAACACCAAGTTAAAGAAAAAACTTGAACAACTGAAAGACGATTTCAGTCCCGGCCCAGACGGACTCCCTGCTATCTTCTTAAAAAAATGCTCCTCTTCTCTCTCTCTCCCGCTCGCGCCAATCTTCAATCTATCCCTAGCACAAGGCCTATTTCCCGACATTTGGAAATCCTCCTACATAACCCCCATACATAAAAAGGGGCCACAAAAGGATATATCCAATTATCGTCCCATGGCTAAGCTTTCACACATTCCTAATTTGTTCGAAGGCCTTCTATACGAAGCGTTATGTTTTCGCTGCACTCCCATCATCTCTCCGAACCAGCACGGCTTCCTCTCTGGCAGGCCCATTACTACTAACCTTGTCGAATTCACGTCCCATACACTCCTTGCGCTAAAAAACGGCGATGAGGTCGACGTAGTCGCTGCCGACTTTAGCAAGGCCTTCGACAAAATTCCCCATAACCTTATTCTCTTTAAATTATCTTCCCTTGGTTTTGAACCCCTGTTGATTAAGTGGATCTCATCCTATCTAAACTCTCGAACCTGCGGTGTGCGATTTAGATCCACCCTCTTCGATCCTTTCTCTCCAACCTCAGGTGTCCTCCAGGGCAGTCATCTCGGTCCCCCACTATTTATCCTTACCATAAACGACATAGGCTCGTGCATCAACCACTCCCTCATCTCGCTTTACGCGGATTATACCAACATTTTCAAGACAATCCGCTCTCCCCCTGACTCCTCACTTCTCCAATCGGATCTTGACAGCTTTTCGATATGGTGCCAAAATAACTGCCTAGAACTGAATATCGTCAAATGTCACACAATCACCTACTCTCGGAAACGCTCCCCCACCCAGCCACGTTCCTATCTCTTGCTAGACCATCCGATAACATCGGTCGAATCGATTCGCGACCTGGGTGTCCTATGCGACAAGGAACTTAGATATACCGCACATATCAATGACACAATCCTAAAGGCCAACGCCGCTCTTGGCTTTGTAAAACGCTCGTCGAAGGAATTCCTAAACCCCTACGTCACCCGATCTCTCTACATAACTTTCTTCCGGCCACTACTCGAATATGCTAGTCAGATCTGGTCCCCGTATCAACAGTCTCACATTCGTAGGATCGAGGGCGTTCAACGCCGTTTCTTGCGCTTTGCCCTCCGTGGATTGGACTGGGAAAACCCACTTATTCTACCACCTTACATAGGCCGGCTCCTTCTAATCAATCTTAACACACTTGAGGAGCGCAGAATCCATGCTGACATCATCTTTATTCATCGCCTTCTGTCAGGCTCAATCAATTGCCCAAGCTTGCTCTTCACTTTATCATTTTATACAAACCCCCGTAATGTGCGGAACCCTCGTTTGTTTTACGTGCCCGCTCACCGCACTTCTTACGGCGTTAACGAGCCCATCTCGCGTATGCTACGACATGCCAACTCTTTCCCCACCTCCTTTGATTTCAACCTCTCCATTCCTGCCCTCAAACGACGTCTCAGAATAAACCCGTCCTCACGCCACCTCACCCCATGTACCCCCCCCCCCCCGGGTCTCCAACCCCGCCCCTTACCAGTACGTAGACGTGCCCCTCATTGTCATTGTCTCACAAAAGCCGTATTTGCCTCCCCCACATACACTTGCCCTTCCCTAGCCCCCCCCCCCCCCCCCCCTATCGCCAGTCTTTTTCACCTCCTGGTTTTTCTTTTTTATTCTCCTTCTCACTCTAGATTTAAGATAGTCTTTAAGGTTTCTTTTTTATATTAATTAATTTTAAGTTTAATTTTTGAGTTTGCATTAAGCAAAATAAATGAGGTTCTGCCCTCACTAAACTAAACTAAACATAGTTAGGAGGCAATGATCGATTTCATCATTACGGAGGTTTCTATTAGTCTTTGTATTTCGCGACCAATGTGCTTTTCGGAAATCGAAAGAGTGTACCTGGTCGTACTGCTCAAGTAGATGGTACTCGTTTCGCACGTGTATTACGGCTCCAAGTCCGTAATGATCGCTATCGTACTCAATTGTGCGAAGACAATTTCGAGTAGTTGCCTCGGTATCTGGTAACTGAATTCAATCATCTGTCATAAGTAAATCCAGGAAGGAGTTACCTCTTGGAAAAGACGGTGTACTTGTAGCGTACAATTCTAGTTTATGCTCGATCGCATTTGTTTGCCACCAATCAAACAACGCATTGCCTCTGGTGTTCGATGTCAGATTGCCCCAGGCACTGTGCTTGGCGTTAAAATCACCTGCCATTAAAAAGTAATTGTTTTCCAAATCTAACTTGAGACTTCGGAAAAGCGTATCGATTTCACTGATAAATTGGGTACCTTGAACAGATTCAGGAGCGTAAGCAGTGACTATATATAGATGCCTTTGACTTTTTAGAGGAATATCTATAATGCATGCCTCTAGCACCTGGAATTTGTGTACTTCCGTGCTGTAAACGACCTTATACCGTTTGAAATAATAGTGAAGAAGATCGTGTGATTCGAACTGACGCTATGACAGCTTGAATTACGAAAAAACATTTACCTAAGCGTTACACATCAGGCTACTGGCCGTGTTTGGAATTTGATTTCCAAACTCGACTATACTCCACTGATGTGAATTATTTTTGTTATCGCTTGGTATACGGTTCTGATGTATTGTTCTTATTCGATTTTTTTGTTCGTGTTCTTCACTATTTTTGCCTGTGAATTGTGGGTATCTGTTAGAGTTGCCACAACCTTATGGTGAAGACCTTTCTTAACTAAGATAGCGACTCCACCCCCTCGAGTAGAGTGTGGTCGATCTCGTCTAATTATGTTATAATTTTTGTAGCCCATTTTGTGCCTTTGGTTTAGCTTAGTTTCGCTAGCCAAGAGCACATCTGGGCATTCGGCCTGGAGCAGATTGCCTTAATTATCCCTTCTTTCGATGTGGATTAGTGAATTTACATTCACAGCCAAAAATTTTAAGTTTAGTTTAGACGGAGGGTTGAAGATTTTGATGTGGAGAGTTATTTGAGAACAGGGTTGAATAGAGATTATCTATTCGTGCTCTTTGTTCAGTCAGTGTTTTTTGAAATAATGCAAATTGCCCTTCAATGATTAATAACATTGTTATTATTTCTGAATGTGCCTCTGGCGCAGGCATCCTTCCATTACTATACGTATGTTCCATGGATGCTGGCTACTTAGGAGCACCGGCCATTTGTGCATATGACACACAAGGAGCCACGAAATTGTTGTAAGAACGAGTTTTCATTTTTTTCTCTTCTTCAACTTGTTTCTTTTTGGATTCCAATTTTAATTTAATTTCTTGAAATTTAGGACATCCTCTAAAATTTGCAGTGTGACCTGTATTTTTACAGAGTACACAGGACAGTGTTTTCCTATCTGGAAACTGTTCCTTGCCCAAGGGGCATTCACCAATTATATGGTCGGAGAGGCACTTTACGCACCTGAATTGCATGTGGCAGTTTGATGCTGCGTGCCCGAAGCGTTGACAACGCATGCACTGCAATACGCGATCGGTTTTTCTTATTTTTTCCCAACTTATTGTTTGGTGGTTGAGGTGTTTGATATATCGGAGAGCATCAACTTTACTGTTGGGACTCAGTGATACAATAAAGAAAGACAATTTGCAATTGCGTTTTCTGGAGTTGGCGGTAGAGAAGGGTTTCACACCTGTAAATTTTAAATTGTCGGTTTCGACATTTTTTAATTCCTCGAATACCTCATCAGGGGAAAAACATGGGTCAATTCCTTTTAGGAGCATGGAGATTATTTTCCCCGATTTCGAGGTGTACGTGTAGTACTCGCTTTTTGTCCTACCCAAAGCAGTCATTACTTTGCGATAACCTTCAATATCATCGTACATTAATTTTATTTTAGAGTTATTAATTTTTTTCGTTTTGAAATTTTTGCAAGTTAACTCACCTAATTTTATAACGTCCTTTGTTTCCATGGACGTAAGTATTATAGGCGGCGCCTTTTCCTTTTTGTTGGTTACGATGTGCTGGTACTTTTGCTGCTGCTGCATCTCCTTTGTTTGCTGCCTTTTGCTTGCTTCCTCATGTTGTTGTTCCGGATTTTTCCGTTGTGTTGTTGTATTTTCTTGGTTTTGTTGTTGCTGCACCAGGTCTTTTAATTTGAGGATTGCTTCTCTTTGTTTATTGAGTTCCTCTTTTTTGTGTCTATATCCGCAAGGAGTTTTCGTTGAATTGGTTGCCTGCTCCTGTGTATTCATTTTTCTTTCCTTTTGCATTTTTTTCGCCGTCCGTATTTGGCTTGTGCCGCTTTCTTATAATACTCGGCTGTCGCTCGCGTCGGCTCCGTGTCATCGTTTTCAGGTCTGCCTGGCCCCTTTTCATGAAAGGCGACGAGCTCTTTAGCACTTTGTTTCCACAATTTTTTGTTTTTTAACAACCGCTCTCAGTGGCGACTACACTGTGTACACCACACTTGCACACTACACTCGCGGGACAAATTTATTTGTTTTTTTTTCTTTTGCTTTCTTCTGTTGCCAGATATACGTCTTTTCTCCTTGACGTGCCGGTGACGAATGACGAACCATGCTTGTTTTGAACTTGGTATGCATTCGGGTACCCCTATCGGAGTAACTGTCCGTCTCATAAGTCTCTCCAGCATCATTCGTGCAGCCTCGAATCTCACGCATTCTGTAAGTACGTGTTCCACATTTTCTATTTTGGCTTCGGAGTACACATTCCCGGTTTCCTGAGACATAAAGCAACATCGTTGTGGTCGATGATCGTATGGCGTGCAAATAGCGGGTATGCGGGTTGGTAACAAATTATTGCAATTATTCATGCAAGTACAAATATCAATTAAAATGTGTTTACGTAAATCGAGACCATTATGTTCAAGATCAAGATTTACATAGATCACTGTTAACTGTCTATTGAAACTGTAGAGAAAAACTAAACATTTGAACATTCACTCATTCCCCTGTGTTGATTATATTACAAACTCAAGATATTCAAGAAAAAGACTAAAAAAACAAAAACAATAAACAGTAAACAGTAAACAAAAAACCCAATTTGATAGATAACTGAATTAAAAGAATTAAAATTAAATAAAACCAAAAATTGACAATGTGCATGTGAAAAAAATAAACAAACAAATAAATAGCAATAAAAAATAAAGCAATTCAGTGTCAAGTGCGAAAAACAAAAATAACAATATATTACTCGTTAAACAATCGGTATTTGCATTAAAAATTAGCGTGGCTGCGAGGTGCCTGGCTCGTAGTCGGCTCTAGGCGAGTCCGTACTCGGATTCATACATGAGTACTGGTAAGACCATGGTCTTGTACTGTAGTAGCTTGGATGTTCTGGATAAATTTCGGGATTTAAAGAGCCTTGATAGACCATAGTAGCTTTTGTTGGATTTGATCAGCCGTCCGCGTATTTCTTCCATATTGTTATCAGCTGATACTATTGATACAAGGTAGTTAAAGGATTGAACTAATTCAAATTCGTGCTCCGCTACCCTGATAGTTTGACCAACGTTAGGTCTTGTCTTCGCAAAGATGTTCCCATCGTGTACTTAGTTTTTCCCTCATAAATGTGCAGTCTCAGTTTTTGTGCCGCCTGTTCGATCTGGGTGAAGGAATCCCGTACAGCCGAACCGGATCTACCGATCATATCAATGTCATCTCCGTAGGCAAGTATCTGGCTGGACTTGGTGACAATAGTTCCTCTAGTTGTGAGGCCAGAGTCACGGATTGCTTTCTCCAACGCCAGGTTGAAGTGGAGGCAGGCCAGGCCGTCCCCTTGCCGGATTCCATTAAAGATGTTTATTCCCACTATTTTTACTTGACTAGTTACGTTGGTCATGGTCAACTACAAAGTCGTATCAATTTGTTTGGAATGCCGAACTCTCTCATGGCATTATATAGTTCAACCCTGGCTATGCTGTGTTAGGCGGCCTTAAAGTCTATAAATATATGATTTAATGGGATATTAAATTCCAAAGGTAAGGGTGAATATCTGATTGTAACGGACATTTTTAGAATACAAAAGCTGCGTCCACCGAGATGGTAATGCGAACAACTGTCCTTGGTTTGATTCAGTTCGATTACGCCACCGATCGCGTATTTCAATTACTTGGTATTGGTACCAACAAGGCAAATAAACGAACAAAACGATTCGAGAACTTCACCCTTTAATCCCAAAAGACTCCTAAATTAGTACTGATCGTTTAACTAGTTATAGAAAATAAGTGTTGTAAAATTTATAAATCCTCTTGTCTCCTTCTGGTGGCGGGTGTTACACCTCACTTTACACCCCCTCCCAACACCCATAACATAATTAAGATACCATCATCTTAAAATCATGATTACATCTATTCTGCATATAATGCAATAATTCGCAGTCATTCATCATTCATTCCAATCAAATCATATCGCATACGATAAGTCCATGCCAAAGCATATATCCATCGTGCACTTGACCTTGCATTTCGTTTCGCATTACGAAAAGCAAAACCAGACCTAAACGGTCTCAGTTTACGAATACACATGTTAACAAAAATAATACATGTTATTCGAGCGCCAGCAACATGATCGAGGAAGACCGGCTGCGACACAGTTGAACCTCGGAGAAATGTTGATCGCAGCGAAAATGGCGGACGCAGCGAGAAGTCGCAAACGATTTGCACGTAGGGCAATGCACTGAAATTGCTGCTGCAAATCGAGTTAATATATGAATCGCTTCTGCTGCAATTTTTGCAGCGATTATTGAAAATTGCGAATTAAGAATGACAGGCAATTAACCCCCAATTAGGCTACACGCGCTGGGTGGAAAAATTGCTCCATCTGCAATTGCGGATAATTAAATTGGTATATAAGGTGGCTGCAAGTGAGTAGTAATTCGCACAGTAATTGAAAGCAAGAAGACTGCGGCCAACCGTAAGTAGAGCGGGTCTTCTTGCAATTAAATTACTATAGGGCAGTTTAGTGTAAAAGTAACAAGTGTAACTAACTTTAAGGGATCGACATTCCCGACGAATAAAATATCAAGTTAAGTGAAATAAAAGTGTTTTATTGTCAATCGCACAGGAGCCTGTCGCCAAGGAAAAGCCGCGCTGAATTACCAAGTAAGTTTCCGACTAATACCACATAAGTAGACAACAACAATACGACATTTTGGCCATTAGCCGCCCAATAATTAAATAACAAATGATAACATCTGGGGTTACGCTCAGGTGTTACATTTTGATAAATAATTAATAAATGATAATATCTGGGGTTACGCTCAGATATTTCATTACAATAACTATTATTAACAACCATAAAACAAAAACTACCGTCTGATAACCAAATATTTAAATGTTTATATCGGAGGTCAAACTTCGATATAACACGGGTGTACACACGTTGGTGGTTGAATGCAGACTGACTCATTGGGCATAATTGCCAATTCAAAAAGGGACGCCATGACGTCATCGATAGTGACAATCGGCCAGCTGCTGAGCAACTGGTATACACTGCGAATGTACTAGATTTCTCCAGTGCATTCCAGCACATTCAATTGCCAATCCGCAACACTGATCAATCGCTGATTTGCCTGGGATGAAGCCACACTGATATTGACTAATGATGACTTTAGCGTATGGGGCTATCCGATCTTGTAGGATAGCGGAGAGTATCTTATAGACGGCACTCAACAATGTTGAGTACCGCCTATAGTTGCTGCACAGTGTGATATCCCCCTTCTTATGCATGGGGCAAATTATTCCACCACGCTAATCTTCCGGCATCTTCTCTTGCTCCCATACGTGCACCACGATCTCACGAACTGTGTGATGTAACACTGCCCCTCCTTGTTTCATCAGCTCGGCTGGTATGTCATCAGCTTCAGAGGCTTTATTTGATTTGAGCTGTTTTATGGCTTTTAGTGTTGCCTCAATGCTTGATGGTGGCAGCATTTGGTCATGATCTTGCATTGGTGGAGCCTTCAACTCTTCTGTCGGCCATCGCTCTAGAATGCCTTCAGGATCGGTGATCAGATTGCCATCTTTATCTTTGCAGTACTCGTAAGTGGAGCGTGGTGTGTACCACGTCATATTGCAGATTATTTGGTCGAACTTCCGCGCCTGGTGCGGATCCCACCCTCCACTTTCCTCTATTTCACAGACTAGATTTTTTTCCCGGGCACATATTTTTTGTCTGTGGAATATTTTTTCAGATCTTATGAGCGCTTTGTATTTCTCCTCGCGTACCCGCGTACTATGAGACTGCTGCATTGCCCGGTATGCAGCATTCTTGCGTTCAGTCGCTAGTTTGCACACATCATCAAACCAGTTGCTCCGATCTCTACCACTACCGCCTAAGATGGAGTGGGCAGTACTAATGACAGTACTCTTAAGGCGTGTCCATTTCTCTTCTACGCCCGTCATTCTGGCCCCAGGACTTACTCTCCCTCTATCGAGGTCTTCGAGGGCGAGTCTTAACGCATGACCAAAGGTGTTGCTGGTGTTCTCATTGCGTAAGGCAGCCGTGTTTATCCGGACCTGATCCGCGGATGCAAAACGTTTCCGTAAGGCAATCCGCACTCGGAAAGCTATACCAACAAGATAGTGATCCGTCGATAGTGATAGTCGACGTTTCCACCTCGGTACGTTCGTACCGTCATCAGGCTCGAGGAGTGGCGGCGATTTATCAACACGTGGTCAATTTGATTGCGAGTTACTCTGTGGTGATTGACAATATGGCCAGGTATGTATTCACTATTGCGTCTGATGGTCTTCCGTGGTGATACATTAAACACTTTCCAATTGTTTCACACTTCTTTATTTAATATTCCATAATAAAGAAAAAAAAATTAACAGCTAGCTACACAAATTCACAAAATCCTTGGTCACCATTGACTAAGGTGTCTCCATTGGTCCAACTGACTCACTTTGCTTAGTACCGTTCTATGTTGATATTTACACTCCTTTAAGTGATGGTCAGTTGTAATGAATATTACGTAAGGTTAACAAAATGTGTAATATAACTCCACAATAAGTATGGTCACTCGTAATGGTCCGATTGGTACCGTGTAAAAGATCCATGCTGATCGGGCGAACGTTGTTGGCGTCAACAGAGGGTCGAACCGTCGTGTGTGTATTTACACTAACGAGAACTCGATCCTTTTTTGCGGCCAGGTGCGAGTTACCATTTCATGTCGATCGGTTTAGCGACCGATGTGGTTGCAGCATTGAAGTAAAGCAAGAGTATCTCTTGCTTGTGTGCTGTAAATTCGATGGGGGATATGTGCACCGCGGTGGTCGAGTTATGTCAGTTGCTTCGTGGTGCAACTGAATTGGTTTTGAGGAAATGGTGCGTTTCATGAAACCGTGCCTTTAGGGAAATATCTATTTGGTGCTGATGGATTTTACATCAGCGAAAATTATGTGTTAAGATACTTTAGGCGAAGGTTTACGCAAGCAATGGACAGGTAAGTAATTGCTTTCAGGTTTTTGTATGCCCTGGGTGGGAGTTTTATATGGGGTAATGGGAAGATGATAGGTGGCGTTCAAGAGAACCGCCACCGGTCCATCAGATGATACCCAGATGGCTTTGTGGATATCTTTACGCGGAAACCTGGTGCTTGCAACGACCAAGTTTTTGATGCTGCCAGTTCGATGACTCGTAGTCCATTGTCATTAGTGTTCTCATGCAAACTATGGGAACCTGTGTAGCGCGTGAAAACCGGCTCCCGACATATTTTTGCATTCAAATCACCAAGAACGATTTTCATATTACACATTACATTACATATTAGAGTTTAGTTGGGAAGTACATCCACCATATTGCCCTGACCTTGCTCTATCAGATTACCATTCATTTTGATCTTTGCAAAACTCTTGGGATGGTAAAACTTTCAACGGTGATGACTGGGAAATCGCAGTTGATTCAGTTTTTTTGCGATAACGATCAGAAGTTCTATGAACGTGGCATTATAAAGTTGCTAGAAAGATGACAAAAGATCATCGAACAAAATAGAAAATATATCATTGATTGAGGTTTATTTATTGTATTTAAAAAAAAAGTATTTTATATATCTGAAAAAATCGGCAATTACTTAGTTGCCCACCTTATATTTTCGTATTTCCCTTTTTTGTTGCCTTTTCCTCGTGTCTTTCTTGTTCTTGTCTTGCAAGCTTGTTTTTCTCTTATGTGTTTGGATCCATATTCGTCTCCATTCTATCCAATTTTCACCACTATGGAACAAAAATCGGAAGCTCCCTGCTCCTCAAATGCACCAAGGGAAAGACACAGCGCGATAAATAAGCTTTGAGATTAACCGTGGAAATCATTTTTGAAACAAGATATTTGAACAGTCTTTGATTCTTTTATTCAAAACATTTTCCTCTAATTTCAATATACTACTACAGCGAATCGATAGACTTTCAAATGTGTGCCGCTAGTGCTCGTCTTCCAACTATTTTAATGGTAAAAAAGCAAACTTTCAACATTAATTTGAAAAAGAAACAACACAATGTCAAATCTGTCGAATACGGCAGATGATTCGACACCCGGACCTGTTTTTGATGCTAAAATTAACGAAGAATGAGTGAGATGTGATTCGGAACATTATCATGCCACACAGACCAGGTTTCTAGATGATATTCGAGTCACATATGACAGACTCTAGCCATCAGACGATTCAAAAATTCGCGATAATATGCCCCATATGGAACAAATTCTGTCTTGATAATCTCTCTTCTGCCCAAGAATGTAACGAGCATTGCTTTGATTTTTAATGCAACTTTCCCTGTTTTTTTGATGTTGTTTTTTGTTGTTTTTTGACTTTTTCGAGTTCTATTCCACAATTTGACGTTTGGTTTTTAAATCGTACTAAAAGCACCATGCTTCCTTACCTATAATAATTGATTTCTGGTAATTAAGATGATTTCTGGCGGCTGAAACACCGGCATAAATACATAGATGGCCCTGTGGGGGTTCTCTATATTACATGGAGTACCAACCCACAATTCCAACCAATTTTGACCGCTAACAGCGCGTCACCTTAACCCAAATCCCCCATTCAAAACTTGCAATGAATACACTTCCCAACCTGCAACAGCATCCATTCCCAGATCTGCAATAGCATACATTCCCAAACTTGCAAAGAATTCATTTCCCAATCTGCAATAGCATATATACCCCAAATCCTGCAACAGAATACATTTTAAATCATCTCCCTCATCTACACCAAACCACATTTAATTTTCCCCGAAAATCATTCCGGCTCTCTTCCTACGTAAACTATATTTCTCGCTTGCAACCAAGCAGCATTTAGTTTCCCAAAAAACCATTTCAGTTCCCATTCTACTTAAACTATTTTTCTCGCTTGTAACCAAGCAGCATTTAGTTTCCCCGAAAACCATTTCGGCTCCCATCCTACCTAAACCATCCGAAATAATACCAATTCTCCTTACTGATAAGTCACCAGCACAGTGCGTTGCATTTCCACGAAACAACCACCGCAACGATCAAGACCCATGTTTCTTTGTCTAAGCGACAACCCATATCCATACTTGGTTATGTCTCCGAAACCGATTTCTCCGTACACACAGCAACAGAGGAATCTAATTCAGTTTGTACGGCAGAAATTCCTTGAAACAAAATTCTCTATGTACGCATAGCAACCCTTCCCCACGTCCCTAGTAAGTGGCGGTGAATTTACTTAGCAATGACCCCACTGCCACGAAACCCCGAATGGATTCTTGCATTCATTTAATCAGTCGCGAAATAGCCACCCAGGAACTGCAGCCGGAAAATTAAACACACTGGGTTAACGTTCGAATGATTTTTTTTATTGAAATTATAGTTTACTGAGGTTCTTTTTATTTAAAACTGGTCTTACGGTATTTAATTAGCTTACGGGAAACAGATTCTACTTTCACTTACGATGACACGGATGCGGAAAAATATAAGACGGTGGTTATTATTTTTTAGGCAAAAGAAATAATTACTTTGCTATTAATGGCGCGGTCACTCGACTCGGCTGGTGTAAATTTTCGCGCCTCCGTGCGCACCGAAGAGCGGGAGATCGCGCGACCAGCCTGGTCGCGGATGTAATTAGACTCCCGAGGATAGAACTCTGACCTGAATTCCATCCTCGGTTAGGGTTAAGGAACAGAAGAGAGAGAGAACACTTTTCTCTTAAGGGTGTGGCCACCAATGAGATGCGATCTTTTGGTGCAGTGGTGTGTATGTGTGTTCATACACATCACCGAGTTTATCGATGCATTTCAGCAAGGATAAACAAAACCTACAGCTAGGAAAAAAGAACAAAGGAGAGGTGACCTAATGCATCGGTCTGTGATTAGGGTCAGCTAAATAAATAAGCTGGAACTCATTAAATGGGAATTGCATTTGGGATACCACAAACGATGTGGATTGTTTATGGTATCGCCAGAAAACATTTGAAGGACAGCGTTCTTTTGTTTGCACATGGTGCGAGTTAGGGAATTAGTCTCAAAGTCTATGGTGCTAATTACATGCAGCTGCGTTGGACTGTTTATCGTTGGTTAAAGTGATCGCCAGCCGATGTGTATAGGTAGTTTTTATTGTACACATGTTGAGGTTGGGATAAGCCAACTCAAGGGTAAGATTCCCTGATTATGCGGTTGTATTATATATGAACCGATGAATTTTCTTTCAGGGAATTTATGATAAGTTTGGAGAGAATTCTTATAGGGGATTTTAAATGCGAAGTTATGCATGTAGGTAAGAATTCTCTTCTAGGGGCTTTTAGCTAAATAAGCTTGAGCAACTTGATGCGTGGAGCATTTAAGGTGTTAATGCGATTGCATTAGCGAACTTATAAAATTGGGTCGTAGAGATGGGGGTTCTTTAGGCAAGTAGTCAGTGGGGTTTGGCGGGATCGCCACAGAATTACCAATACGAGAAGGGCCAATACTCATCCATCAAGCGGGTTATAAGCCAATCGTTGAAGCGCGAGTCAGGATTCGAGAGCAATTGTATCACGAGTGAAAGAACGTTACCACATACGTTAAATTCAATTTAGAACAAAGGCAGTTAAGAGTGCTAATTGGTGTTTAGTTCGTTCAGACGAACAAGTGGAGCCTTGATGGTTATTAATAAAAAAAAGACATTATTCAATCCTGTAACATTACCACATACGTTAAATTCAATTAGAATAAAGACGGTTAAGAGTGCTAACCTGTGTTTAGTTCGTTCAGACGAACAAGTGGAGCCTCGAAGGTTATTAATAAAAAAACATTATTGAATCATGTAACATTACCGCATATGTTAAATCCGGTTTGGGATAAAAATAGTTAAGAGTGCTAATTTTCGTTTAGTTCGTTCAGACGAACAAGTGGAGCCTCGATGGTTATTAATAAAAAACATTATTCAATCCTGTAACATTACCACAAACGTTAAATTCGATTTAGAATGAAGACAGTTAAGAGTGCTAATTTGTGTTTAGCTCGTTCAGACGAACAAGCGAGCCTCGACGATTACAAATAAAAAAGAACATTATACAATCAGAAAAACAAAGTGCTTCACTTCTCTTTTCGCTTGGGACGCCGTCGCCGTTGTAGTTAATTCCAGAGGACCGCAGTTGTGAAGTAGTGGGAGTTTTTTTTTTTTTTTTTTATAGATATCATTTTTTATTTCTTCCTATTATTATAATTTACTTACTTGCTAGACAAAAATGATTAAACTCTAGCTTATGTTATCTTATTTCTTAACTTACTGGTCCCTTGCGGACTCTCTAAGTTACATGCATACGCTTAAAGCATGAAAATTTGTCTTTCGACATTATGGTTATTTTGTTTACATGAATTTTTAGGGAACTTAATTGGATACAAAGAGTCGGCCTACGGATACAAAGGGTCGGCCTACGGAAGTAGTGGGAGTTTATTGAATCCCGTGCCCGCACCGGCGCACAGACTAAACCACCCCCACAGCCCCACTATTGTAGTTACTCAGACAGAGTTTGAGTCTCCCTAAATTATTTGTCGCAGTATGTATTTCCGAGTGGTAGCCGGGGTCGCAACGCCCTGTGCGCCCGGTGAAATACCACCCCATCAAGCTTTAGGCTCCGTGAAATGGTCGGGAGAAATCCCTGGCCATCTTTCGGAGCTTGGCTGATGGACCGGTTCGAGAAAAGGTTGGTTAGGTGGTAGTCGGTCCAAAGGTGAGATACCACGGAGATATCGCCGAGAGAAATCTTCGACGGTGTTTCGGATGTATGGCTGATGGCCCGAACTGACACGGGGATAAGTCACGATGGTGCCTTCTGATATAAAGAATTCCGGAGGTAAACTAGCCTCCCATTCGGATCGCCGGGGGGGGGGGGGGGCTATGTCAGGGGGAACATCATGCAGATACCATGACAAATAATGGAACTTTGAGAGGTTCGTCATCGCATGACCGGGTTCGCTCTTGGGGCTCTGCCCACGCTCGACTGGTGGCGGCATTTTGTAACATCAGGGGCATCGGTGTCACCAATACGAATGTAAACGCCGTCCACCAATATTTGCAAACAACGAAACCTGATATCCTTGCCCTAACTGAGACCCAGGTCGATTCGTCAACTGATTCGACATATCTTCGTTGCTCAGGATACGACTTGCATTCGAGATTCCGTTTTAAGGACGCAGTCTGCGTTTTCGCACGGTCCAATCTGGCTTGCCAGAGGATGGAGGCGTTGGAACCCAATAATATCGACATCATATGGTTGAGGGTCGTGCTGAGGAATTCCGTTAAATTTTTTTGTTGTGTTTATCGCTCCCCGAATGACGATCGACCGACGACATTTTTCGAACATCTTTCATATACCGTCGACTGGATACAGATCAACCACCCGGCTTCTAAAATTGTTGTCCTTGGCGATTTTAATGTGCACAATTCCGACTGTTTGTTACATTCTAACAGAACCGACGAGGCTGGGAGGCTGACGGAGATGTTTGCTGTAAGCCACAACTTGACTCCACTCGTGGGCGAGCCAACGCGAGTACCGGATGCCCGAGGCGATTATGCGAACACCCTGGATCTGTTTTTGACATCCGAACCGAGTATTTATACCGTCGAAGTTTCTGCGCCACTGGGAGACTCAGATCACTGCTTGGTATCTGTCGCGCAAGCACTTGCATATCAAGCGAATAACCGGCCTAGGCAGCTTCGCCATGTATGGAAGTATGGGTCTGCTAACTGGGACGATATGCGAGATTTCATCGCATCTTTTCAATGGTCGGAGATGTGCTTCGGAAACTCCGATGTTAACGCTTGCGCGGAGTCGGTATCAGAGATTATTCTTCTGGGGATGGAGATGTATATTCCACATTCCATCAACCGAAGTTCGTCTGATAAACCTTGGTTTGACAAAAAATGCGAGCAAAAAATAGAACTTTTTAGCAATGGCGCTCCCACCGATGTTAACAGAACGAATTTTGTTAGAATCAGAAACGCGTGCAACCAGCCGATTTATACCGCGAAGAAGGCGCACAACGACAGGGTGATCAATAAGCTCCTTCGGTGCCCAACTGGTTCGCGCTCCTTCTGGTCAATGGCAAGGGCTATCAGCGGTAACTTCGCATCCTCCTCTTTCCCTCCGTTGGTAACAGACAGTGGGACGTTAGTCACGAATCCAAAGGATAAAGCTAATGTGTTCGCGAATTTATTTTCCGCGAATTCCAACCTCGATTCCGGCCTTTTGGAGCCACCTGTGATCTCGTCGGTACAGACCTTTCCTGACTGCTGGAAAATCGCTCGAGTTCAGCCAATCCCAAAGACGGGAAAAAAGTGTCTCCCACAAAATTACCGTCCGATAGCATTACTGTCTATTTCATCTAAGGTAATGGAAAAAGTCATCAATACAGAGTTGGTTAAGTATTTGGAGTGCAAGGGACTTATGAAAGTTCGTCAATACGGAATCCGTGGCAGGCGGTCCACAGGAGATCTTTTGACACTTATAACCGATATATGGACATCTGCGATTGAACGGCATGGTGAGTCAAGGGCGGTCGCATTAGATGTCTCCAAGCCTTTTGACCGCGTCTGGCACGGGGCTTAGCCGAGCAAACTTCTTTCATATGGACTTCGCCAACAGCTTTGCGACTGGACTAGGAGCTTGCTCGAGAATCGATCGATCCGGGTTGTTTTGGACGGCGGGTGTTTGGATTTGTATCCTGTTAATTCGGGGGTGCCCTAAGGTTCTATTTTGGCTCCAACCTTGTTCTTGCTTCACATAAATGATTTGTTAGAGACAACGGGTAACAAAGTGTTCAGTTTTGCGGATGATAGTACGCTTGTTTCCTACTTTTCGAGTGATCGGCCGATTGGTGCATCAACGTCGCACCCGCGTAAATGTATTTCCCCTAATTGGTATTTGATATATATTGCAACAAGCCCGTTCGAATTTTGCAGAGACCTTTGTTTTGTCCAAATCTTTGTGAACAATAAATGATTCGGATCGGTTCTCTGCTGATGTTTAAAGCGTCTTCTATCACTTTTATTGAATCTGTCACTGATTATCGGCCACTGACCTGCAATCCCTTTACAACAACTCTCCATCCTATATCTCTTTCGTTGACCTAAATTCAAGCCGCCCTTTCATTCGGCTGTTGCTTGGAAGCTGTGGCGGTTCCCTTGAACGCCACCAACCATCTTCCCATAACCTAAGTAAAAACCCCCATCTAGGGCATACAACCAAAAATAAAAACAAGTACCGTGGCAGTTCCATAGAACGCCACTACTTACCTTACAGGTACAAAAGGTAACAGTTTCCTAAAATACACTAAAAGCGTGTACTTACCTTCCATGCCGTACCTGTAACATTAGGGAAACCGGTGAAACATTAATTCTCGCTGATACGAAATTCCAGCGGCAACAAATGCAATATTTTCAAAGCAATTTGGTTTAAGAACCAAGCAACCAATATCGCCCGCCCAATATCTACACGATATTGTTTTGTGCGCCAGCTGCACGCCAGCAGGAAAAGTGTATCTTGCCTTGGCACAGCATGCCCACCTCGATCGATCACCCGACCGACCGATACATGAGCGCATCCGGTTGACGCCCTGGTAGTCGAATTCGCAAATGGAAATTTACCATCGGAATTCGACTGCGAGGATATTCCAGCGAAATGAACACGATCAGCAATAATGCTTTACGCAGTCGTTGATCGTGTAAACATGTCAACCCCTTTTTGCCGTTGAGATACTCGCACCTGCTGCGAACTTTAAATGGGATGTATGCTGTGTCTGCATACTCGTATTTGCGGATACACGCGATGAACAGCAGAGTGATCATCGTGTGTGTGTTTCAACCCCTTTCGTGTTGAAGAAAACGCAAAAGGGTAAATTACCAAATATGGTCACCGAGGCGATGATGGGATTTTGGTATCCTATCGCTTCGATGGACTTATTAAATCGCGTTTAAGATTCCGTGGAGACGAGTCGCGTCTCCACGTAAAACAAACATTTTCAGTCGAGAGTTAACCGTCGTGGAATGCGTTACATACTGTGGGGGAAATACCGGAAGGAGCCGTGCTCGCACCGAAAATAGTCCATCTTTTCACTTTGTATATATGTTAATCGTTTGTGTTAACAGTAATTGAGTTCATTCAACTCAGTGTTCTCTAATAGTACATAAGAGCTGCAGTGCCTTTTCACTTTGTATATATATCTTAACCGTTTGGATTAACATTAATATTCATTCAACTCTGAGTTCTCTAATAGTACATAAGAACCGTAGTGACAGTTTCCTTTGTAATTATTAAGTGTGGTGCTAGACATTAATCGAATTCGCAGTATTGCCTTATTTTTTTTGTATCTAGTTAAGTGTTCCACCAATAATAACATAACAACTACAGTGAAGTTTCATTTTATTTTGTTACGTAATATTGGAGTCAGAACTATTTTTTTTTTTATCTTCAGTGGAGTGTGACTTTTGTCTAAGTTTAAATAAAAACCAAAAAAGATGAAAGAGACGTGTTTTCTTGCATTTGGTGGTGACATTCCGTTTTTTTTTTGTTTGCAGACGCATTTATTCACAAAGTCTTTTTTTATGTTTTACAATTTTAGTCTAAATGCTAAACCTATCTTAATAATTTTACTACATAATGTAATTTACTGGCTCTTCACAAGCACTCTAAATTATACAATATCATATGCTTAATTTATGCCTTTCAGCTTACATTTTCTTTTATTTATTCTTAATATAATACACATACATTATAAAAAAATAAACTATTATCTTATAGGTCTACCTCTTCTTCTTTTAGAGGCAATAAAGTTTTTTTTTGGAGGATGCAAAAATTATAAAAACAAAATAATAAGTGCTTAATGAAAACAAAAAAGATAAAATAACAAAAATTAACGGGAAGGAGGCAAAGGAAAAGGAAGCGAGGAAGCTGCGCCAGAGCTGAATATTATATCTGAGGACGTGAAGTCCTTTCTTCGTTTTGGAGCCACCACCAGTTGGGGTTGGTTCGGTCTTTTATTGATTTATCTCTTTCACTGACCACCATACTGAATCGAAGTCGGTCTGGCCTATTAGAGATATCGCTATTGTGGACAATTCCTTTATCCCTAGCACCTCGGAAAGTGTGGTATATAATAGGTATTCCACTCTCATCTTGGATTAGACCTTTTCCGTCCAAGAAGAGGAACGCCTCTGGGGGAATGAACCCGTTCTGGAGGGTACTCTCCAGATACATATCGTTCGGATAATATGCTCCCGCGATAAGATTATTCACACTGCACATTGCCCTTGCAATGTGGCCACGAATAATTTTTATAATGAAGTTGTCTATCCTAGTTAGTCCTGATTTATCATACAGGGTTTTATTAGGGTAAAATTTCTGGTATCGTGACTCTGGTGTTCTATTAAGTCCGAGGCAGGAACGCAAACACTGTCTCTCGAACACGCGAATCTTTTCCATGTAGAATGGGGATATATTGTACCATATTGGACAGCCATAGACCAACACTGGTCGGATGAATGCCGAATATGAGATTATTTTAACTTTTGGATTGAGAATGCTGCTTCGGAATATACTTTTTGTGGCAAGAAATGCGTTTCTTGCTGTAGAGAGAGTGACTGCTATATGCTTGTCAAAGTATAAATACTGATCAAGCCAAATACCGAGATATCTGACTACAGTTTTCACTTGTAGTGGGAGATTATTATTCCCTACGATAGAGAAGTTTTTCCAATTGTACTTTGTATCTTGAGAGGCACTGGAGAGAGGTGTTCTGAAAAGGATAGTCTCGGTTTTGTAGAAATTAATTTTTAGTTTCCAGTCATTACAAAAACGTTTTATTTTATTGAAGTCGTCCTGGAGAAGTCTATTGATGACATCTATTTTCTCTCCTGTTCTGTATACCACAATGTCGTCTGCGTATGCAATGGCATTGTTAAGCGTACCCACTAGATCACTGGTGTAAATATTAAACAGAATGGGAGAATTCACCGCCCCTTGTTGAAAACCGTTTGTAATTTTGAAGGTCTTGCTTGAGAATATATCTCCGCATTTTACCACAAACTGCTTGTCCGTTATCATTTCGTAAATGTTGTACAATAGATAATGAGGCATTCTCAGGTTTTCTAACTTATGAAGAAGTCCTTCTAACCACACGGTGTCGAAAGCCTTTTCAAAGTCAACTAAGCAGGCACCTGTGCATTGGCGCTTTGTCTTGTTCCATTGTATGTCGGAAACAAGCTTTGACGCGGCATGCACCGTACTATGTCCCGCTTTAAAGCCAAATTGGTTGTTGGGGATGATTTCATTTTCATCACACCAGTTCATCAGTGCTTTGTTTATGATCTTCTCGAAAACCTTGCTGATATTTGGCAGCAAGCTAATCGCGCGAAGGTTGGTTGGATTGGTCCTGTCTTTGCCCTTTTTAGGGATGGGGTGGACTATTGCAGTTTTCCAGTGGGTTTGATAGTATGCCTTATTTAAGGCGTTGTTGAATAGCGTAGTGTAGATTTTTACTGTTTCAGGAGGCAAATGTTTTAAAACTACGTTTGGGATGCTATCTATCCCAGAAGACTTTTTGCTTTTGATTGACTTAAGGATGTTCGTAAGTTCATCCTTACTCACAAATATATTCATATTCTGGTTACTCCTGGGGGAGTCCGCTCTGTTTTTTTCACTGAATGTGGTAAAACTACGGTTTTGGTTCCTCCAGGTACAAAGTTGATTTCTCAGTGAGCTGTAGGTCTGGAATGCGTTGTTTTCGAGGATCGTATTGGAGTGAGTGGATTCGTTCACTCTGTATACTGCTTCGAAACATGTGTGGGGCTTTTCAGGGCCCGAAGAGCCATACATCATTCGATCCCCACTATTCCAGGCGAACCGACTCACCTCTAAGACGAACTTCAGCAAGGTTGCGTAACCTTGCTACGCCATTTACCCCCAGCCAAATCGCCGGAATTAATACAGTTACCCAATCGGATAACTGTTATGAATATCCGTTAGGCAGCTTACCCACTCTGTGGGGGGTTTTCCTTCCAAACCCCCCCTTTTTCTCCAACACCATCCCTGAAAAACATTAAGTCCACGGCAAAGCTTATCACTTAGCCGTGGCACTGAAAATTTATCCCCGAGCAGGCATTGATCCCTGAAAAACATTAAGTCCACGGCAAAGCTTATCACTTAGTCGTGGCATCGAAAATTCACCCTCGGGCAGGCATTGATTCCTAAAAAAACATTAAGTCCACGGCAAAGCTTATCACTTAGCCGTGGCATCGAAAATTTATCCTCGGGCAGGCATCGATTCCTAAAAAAACATTAAGTCCACGGCAAAGATTATCACATTGCCGTGGCATTTGAAATCCCATCCTTAGGCATACATTCTACCCAGGGCACCTCGTTTCCATAGCCTTATGCTATGGAAACAACATCAACAAAGAATTCCTTATTGACTCGTTTTCTTGTTTGCCCATGGCACTCCTTGCATGCGGCTATTAGGTCCTATTGGTTTGCCACCGCCGACAAGGTTTCGGCTGAGGCAAACCAAACATTTCCCTAATTACCAGCAATAGCTGGTTTCCTATTATCGGTCCCCACCGATCAGGGACCGCAAACAAGCAACGAATTGGATGCAGCCAGCAAGTGTTTACTTTCAACATCTGGCAATGGCTGCACCCTATATTCGTTGCAATATCTAAACATCGCATTGGCACCACAGAATGCTATGCATACACAATTCCCTAATAACGGCCGCCACCCGTCGGCGGACCAAAGGAAATTCACATCGTCAACCGAAATGTTGATTTATGGCCTCCCATAGGATGACCAGATCTTCGGTTCGTGTCTTTTTCACCCCAGGTGTTATTGTTTGCATTCGTGGAAGATGCAGTAGCGATGTTGGCCTCCATCCACGGTCGCCGGACGATCGTATGCGAGGCGTACACACATATGCATAATGTATGCCTATTTCCCCCGGTCCAATCACGATTAACTACCTCGAGTTAATCGTGTGGCTCCTCCCCTTTGCGGTTTCCTTTAGGTGTCCCTTTTCTTTGGTGGGCATTAGATACCCAGTCAGATTTTATCACCAGTCGTGTGCGGTACGAGAGCGGAGAGAAAGTCGTCGCTAGTTAATTTGTTTCGCGTGGTTTCATACCTGTTTTAAATATTATTTATTATTATTTTTTTTATCATCGGACTACCCTGTCAAACTATTTTATCTTGGCCTAGCAGCTACGAAACGAATTAATATTAAATCTACGTCAAATAATTTACTGTACAGTGAGATATATTTGTTAATTAATCGAGTATCAGTAGTTAAGTGAACCGACTAAACAAGTATACATTTAAACAATAAAGACTAAACGGAAAACTACTCCAGCGTTTTATTCCACGGAAATTGGTGATCGTGCGTTTTATTAATGAACAATAAGTAAGTTTCCGAGTACATAACCACTGTGTTTTTTTTTCGTGTCTCGTGTGTGAGCAGCCATAAGAGAACAATTTCGTCGGAACAACGTCGGGGTGTTTAGTCAACCCAGTGTCATACGTTGACACACCACACCTTTACCCCCCACACATGCACCAATTGAGTTCACTTTGTCTTGCGGGTCTCCGACTAATATTACTTCTTCGTTGGAGTTGATATGCTCCAGATTGAGTCCTGAGTTCAGCATTGCTTGATAATTCTCAGGAGTCCGTAGGACTCGCAAATATGGAATGTCATTGTGATCTTTCTTTCGAAAAGTTTTATTGATTTGTGAGAACGTATTCGATCCGCTAGCTTGAATGGCTTGTATTTTGTTCTTCCACTCTTCATTTAGTCTTGAACGGTAATTGTCAACGATCAATTTTTGGAGATTTTTGATTAGGGACTTAAGTGTTCTTATTTCCTGACTATTAGGGTCGCGGAACTGTCTATAAAGTCTTTTTAGCTTTGAGAGCATAATGCTCTTTTGCTTATACAAAGCGTCAATTGCTTATGTCCTGTACTTATTAGTATAACCGTCGGTATGGGGAACTTTAGGTATAGAACTATTCATTGCATTGGTAATAATATCGTCCAATGTTGTTAAGTAATGATCGATTTCGTCGTTATGGAGGTTTCTAATAGTCGGTGGGTCTATGGCACTGTTACGAAGTTCTTTTTTTATTAATCGATCAAAGCGTGACCAGTGAGCTTTTCGAAAATTGAAAGAGTGGATCTGGTCGAACTGCTCTAGTGAATATTGTTAATTTGGGACTTCAATTATGGCTCCAAATCCGTAGTGATCGCTATCGTAATCGATTGTGCGAAGACAGTTTCGCGTAATTAGATCTGTGCCTGGCAAGTTTATTCGATCGTCTATCATAATTAAATCCAGAAATGAATTTCCTTTAGGATAAGACGGTGTACTTGTGGCGTGTTGTTCTAATCTGCGCTCGATAGCATTCATTTGCCACCAATCATGTAAAGCATTGCCTCTTGTATTCGTGGTTAAGTTACCCCAAGCACTATGCTTGGCGTTAAAATCACCCGCTATTAGGAAATAGTTGTTTTCCGAGTCTAATTTCAGCTGTCGAAATAGCATATCAATTTCATTGATAAATTGCTTACACTGGGTAGCTTGAGGGGCATAAATGGAGACCACATACAGGTGTTTTTGACTTCTCAACGGAATATCTATTATGCAGGCTTCCAGCACCTGAAATTTGTGTACTTCTGTACTATAAATTACCTTATGATAAAGACCTTTTTTAATTAAAACTGCAACCCCACCCCCTTGAGTAGAATGTGGCCTGTCACGTCTGATTATCTTATAGTTTTTATAGACAATTTTGTGCCTTTGGTTTAGCATAGTTTCACTAGCCAAAAGTACATCAGGGGATTCGACTTCAAGCGTGTTGCCTAGATTATCTCTTCTGTCTATGTGTATTAGTGAATTTACGTTCACCGAAATAATTTTTAGTTTTAGTTCAGTTAGAGGGTTGAAGATTTTGATGGAAGGAGTTATTTGAAAACACAGCCGAACAGAGCATATCTATTCGGGCCATTTGTTCCGTCAGTATTTTTTGAAAATTAGCAAATTGTGTTTGCATGGCTGATATCATATTTAATATCTCAGGTTGCGCATCTACTGCCGGTATTTGCCCATTGGTATGTGAGGATTCCACGGGGACTCGTTGCATAGAATTGCCCATGATTTGTGGATATGATACACGCGGGGCAACGAAATTATTATAAGAACGAGTTTTAATTTTTTTCTCTTCTCCCACTTGCTTTTGTTTTGATTCCCACTTTAACTTCATATGTTGAAATTTGGTACAACCTCTAAAATTTGCCGTGTGTCCTGTATTTTTACATAGTATACATGACAGTGTTTCCCTATCCGGAAGCTGTTCCTTTCCCAGCGGACATTCGCCCATGTTATGGTCGGCGAGGCATTTTACGCATCTGAATTTCATATTGCAGTTTGATGCAACGTGTCCAAGTCGTTGACAGCGCATACATTGCAGTACGCGCTCAGATTTTCTAATTTTTTCCAACTTATAATTTGGTGGCTTAGACATTTTATATGTCTAAGCGCATCAACTTTACTATTAGGACTTAGAGATACAATGTAGAAAGGCAATTTGCGGTTGCACTTTCTAGAATTCGCAGTTGAAAACGGTTTTACACCTGTAAATTTTAAACTAGCTGTTTCAACCGTTTTTATTTCCTCGAGTATCTCCTCTGGGGAGAACGAAGGATCAACTCCTTTTAAGAGTATGGAAATTGATTTTTCTGATTTTGGGGTGTACGTGTAGTACTCGGTTTTTGCCCTTCCCAAAGCAGGCTTTACTTTATTGTAACCTTCTAGGTAGTCGCACAAAATTCTAGTTTTTTCAGCACTAATTCTTTTTGTTTTAAAATCTTTACAAGTCAACTCACCCAACTTCATTAAATCTTTCGCTTCTATGTAACTGATGACAATTGGAGGTATTTTTTTTCCTTTTTTGGTTGCTGTTGTTGTTCGTCCTTGGTTGTCTTTGTCTGCTGCAGTTGTTTCTGATTCTGTTGTTGGGCGTCCTTTGTTTCGCTTATTTGTAGCGAATGTTGTTGCTGCCGCTGGTGATTTGTTTTTTGCTCTCTTTTTGCTTCGGTTGCATTCCGTCTTTTGTTTCGTTCTTCTAGGGCTGCTCGTACTTGTTTGGAAAGTTCTTCGCGTTTTTTGATGAGATCAGCAATTAAGCTGTTTAGGTCTTCGTCTCCTTCTGGAATGTTTGACTCCAGTATCTCCAATACCTTAAATTTGTTCCCTGCTCCTGAGTAACAAGTATCCTTGGCAGGTACGTTTTCTTCTGTGACGGTTTTTTTCATCACATTTGATTTTTGTCGTTCCATTGACAGGTTTGAGCGGACTTTATTTGCCACTGGGCTGTCGTCTATAATTAATACTTCGTTCTTCCTTTTGGTAATTTTTTTAATTGTTTTTGAATTAGCGACTACACATGAGTGTGCCATTTTTAATTCGACGCTCTTCGTCTTGCCCATTTTGATTTAGACACACACACACTCGTTTTTTTTTTCTTTTTTCGCCGTGCCACACGGGCCGAGCTGCGAAAAACACAGTTTATTCACGAATTCACGCACACACGCACTCGATATTCTTTGTTTTAGAGCTGCTCACCGTCTTAGGATGTTTGTCGCTTGACGAACGACGAGCGAATGTGGTGACGTTCCGGAATCAATCACAGTTATCTATTCTGAAAAATACACACCCCCACATTAGTGACAATCTAAGGGAACATTTAATGGTGGTGGGAGTAGAACCAGTGCAGTACGCCTGCACAAAAGACTTTCCTACCCATAAAGCTATGTGAACGTTTTGGATCATAATTTCTCCATTAGCTTCACACGTTCCTTCGGTCTCCGCCTTAGTGGATATTGCAAGTATTATGCTGAGAGCAGTTGGCTAGTCGAAGGCGTGTGCTAAGGTCTTCGCCCAAGGGTATGCATGATCATGGTTTTACGTGATCACGTAATTGAACTTGAAATGCAATTTACGTGATACGTTTTTAAATGATGATTTTTTGCGTGATAATGTTGCGTTTTGCAACAATTTGCAATAAAATCACGAATTTTTTCGGTCATTACGAGTGTCAGAGCTGAATTTGTCATTCCTTAGCAATTATTATGTTCTTACCGTTCTCTGCCTTACAAAACCGTTTATGTCAGAGAAAACCATTTAGCCTACTCAAACAGCCAACTCCACAAACTTGCTACATCAACTGGAGTTTGTGATCGGATTTTAGGGTCACAAATCGATAGGGCGTACGTGAGGGTATCTCAACTTATTATATAACAGCGCCGTGTAGCAAATAATTAACTTTTTTCCTTAATACATTCAACATGCAATTTTATAACTTCTTTAATGTAAAAAACTTTAACTTGATTGAATCTTCGTTATCATTTTAATCGCCATACTTTTTACAGGCACACTGAGGGCAGTGATAACTATGTCATCATTTTGAATTTTGGAACAACAGATCAAACGTTTGACATCAACACTTACTTCCCTGTTGGACAAAACGTCGAGGTCATAACGACATCAATTCAGTCAACTTACAGCGACGGGTTTGTAATAAAAATTATCTTTTCGGTGTATTTTTATTTAAGTGAAATATGTCTCGATATTAACGTATTCATTAGCATCTATCCCGTCACTAGCATTTTTGTGTTGATTGATTTGATCTCGAAACTATTCATTTTTGTTTGTTTACACGTTTCAGGGAAGTTGTAAACGCTAGACAATTCAATGCCCAAGGACAAGTTGGAACTGTTGTCGTTGCAGTGTAAACATACCAAATATTCTTGTTTCCAAGTATAGATATTTGCGATTGTTGTTATCTATTGAGATCAATAAATCACTTTGGTACATAAATTCTAGATGTTTCTTTTGTTACGCTTTTTGTATCTTTGATGTGCGTGCACTTTAGAGGCCTTTGAGATTGGCCATAGCCAAAACACAGCTTTGAATTCTATTTCAGATCAATTGTAATAGCTTACCGATATTAATAAAATTTCCTTTTTCTTATATTTCATAGAACTGTATTTTTAGGAAATTATTGCATATTACACAGTTAGCAGAAATGAACTTAATCTTAGTCTTGTACACCAGAAATATGTTTCACCCATTCCGGTCGTCTTTCGATTAATGCGTGGTTTAAATGAAGTATTTGTTGACGATAGCGTTGTGTATTATCGGTTTCGCCGGGCTCCAAGATATAATACATAATACACAATACTGCTCTGGACCCACCAGACACAAAGCATGGTCTTCTTGCCGAAGCGATTTGGCCTTGTTGTTGAAGGACCGGCTTCGCCAGGTGAGTGTCACGATTTTTTCCCCTTCGGATTTTCAAAATAGATCCATTTTTCCTCACCCGTCACAATTCGATGCAAACATGATTTCCTTTCGTGGCATTGAAGCAGCATTTCACAAGTGACTTTGCGATTTTCCATTTGACGTTCATTCAAATCATGAAAGATTTACGGAGTTTATTGATCTTGTCCATTGCCTGTAAACGTCTGCTGATGGTTTCTTGTGACACATGTAATGCTTTTGCTAATTGCCGTTGAGTTTGTGGGGGTTCTCTATATTACGCGGAGAACCAACCCACAATTACAACCTAATTTCGCCCGCTAACCGCGCACCATCCCAACCCCAATCCCTTCCGTCGGCCTATTTCACCTGCAAAAGGTATCTACGCAAAGGACGCATAATCTGAATTAATTCTTCTATGCATATAATGCATAACTGAATTCAGCCTTTTTATGCCATATGGCATCAAATATTCATAAATCACATGAGATGTCTACTAGAATCCGTTTCCCACAACCGAATTTCTCTGCATATACAAATGCAAGCAAGGGATTCGTTTCGTTCACCAACCCATTAGCACTCTTCCCAATGGCTATTCGCCTATTTACACAAGGGCATCACTCATCTAAGACTTTTATGATGCCCTCGTCCCATATTTGCTTTTAGCACATCTTTTCGATGGATCGTCGTCTATTTTAGCCGCGATGCACATCATAAACCATGATCGCCCCGATTCCTTTGTCCTTGCCGGCTGTCTGCTTTGTTTATCCTTTGCCTTCGCGCATGAGTAAACAACACAGATCTGAACGATCGCACACATACCACCATGAACTCCATTACGAGATCTGGTTTACTATTCCACCAAGAGAGACTTTACGTTTCTCTGGTGGTAGGTAAAAACGATATCCTTAGTGGAGAGGATATCTACCACCACACCACAAACTCACCCCAATTAGCGAGTCGGCTCCGCACGAGCCGTTAATCGCCGAGTCTAATTCCATATGCCGACCGCGCTGGTCGCGGTATCTCCCGCCCTCCGGTGCGCACGGAGACGCGATAATACATGTGAGTCGTGTGTGTGCAAAATGGCAAATGCCAATATCCTCCGTCCTGTCGGTTGGATGTGACATTTAAATCGCATAAGGTAAAATAACTCCCAATTATGAGCAAAGTGTAATTTCGGTAATAAGTTTGATGTGTAGTCTGATAAATTGTGATGTCTACATTAGCGGAGACATTAATAGTGCTTATTTTTAAAGTAGTTTGTTTTGCCCCATCCGTTAAAGGAACTAATAAAGTGATGATCTAATTAATAGCTTAAATCTGTGCGTTTGAGTTTCTTTCGCGCGGAACTTTGTCTTCGTAAGCTGGTGGAAGGAAGTGAACCGAATACTTCCTCCCCACAGATTCTAACCATCATCGGTTCGTATAACTTGCTTTTCAAAACTAGATTCCCAAAGCCATTCCAGGTATCTTCCTTACGTAAATTCCCTCGTCATTATGAGCTCCCTGTTATCCTGTCCTGCTAGTATTTTCGGTTCCTCCTAGATCTAAGTCAGGTGATCATCGATGCTCCGTATGTGTCTATATCTTTGTCTACATCTTCTACCATCTTCTTCTTTATTTCTTCATAAGAGTCTGCATTTTCTAACCATCTTCTTCTTTAATTCTTACTCGTGGACCTTCAGCTTGTCGATCGTTCTTACTTCGATCGACCTTATATCCTTCCTATGGCCCACTTCCAGCTTTACTCGAACCCTCTGCGAATTGCTCCTGTTGATGCATTTTCTATCGACTGCCTCTAGGAGAAGCACTTCTCGCCTATCATCTACGGCAATCTTCATGGAGATTTCCGGATCTCAAATCGAGATGGTGGATCCCTCGTCCAGGAGAGCTAAGATAAGGATCATCGGGTGATCGATTCATCAGGTTTACTGTCACAGTGTTCCCTTCTCTGTTTTCCCTTTGATATAATTAGAGTAGGTTCATCTGATCGGCGGGTAGTGTGATGCCCATTCGAACACTGTCTATATGCTGTCGCTTTGTGCCTTGACCTTATATATTGGTAGCAGAGGGATTTATTTGAAGCAGAGCTTGACTTTCTTTGCCGTCTCCCATTTTAAACTAGTATTGGGCTTCTTCAGCTTGGGACATTGAAAGCTCGAATGTCCTTTATGGCGTACCGGTTATCCTGTTTTATTTCGAATGTAGGGCTTCGTCTTCTTGGATGGATCGTGACTATTGAAATTTCCTTTTTGAGTTCTGCACTGAGTTGGCACCTAAATTTCCACGATACTTAGCCGCACCTACGCCGATTCTGAGATTCCCTGCGGCTAATTTTGGTTCGAAGTCCACACTCGTCCTGGGTACATTTACTTTGTCAGCGTCGATGCACTCATTCTCATTGTGTGAAGCAGGCTTGTGGGGGGTTTCTCTATTCTACATGAGTAACAACCCACAATTCCAACGAACATTTCCTACCTAATTTCGACCGCCTTTCAGCGCGTCAAATCAACCCCATTTCCCCCTACTTACCTGTTCACCTGCAAAGCATGTTTCCACCAAGGACACATAGCTAAACTCATTGTACCACGCAGACAATGCATAAATGAGTTTAGCTTACTTTTTTTGCCATACGGCAACTCGTGTCCATGTAGATTAGCGACAACCAAATCCAGCCGGACGAAGTTGTCGTATCATTGCAGATCCGCTTGGGAAATTTATCACCACATTCGATTGAATCACGTGATAATATTTCCCTAGCGTTACTTCGGCTTTTCTCCAGACACTTCATTCGCCGGGGATCAATGTTCTCTTTTTGCAGGTGAATATCATCAGCTTAATTCTCCTCTCTTTCTCAGTTCTGTCTTTGTATGGATCAATGTACACTGAACTCACCATACTACCGAATCAGGTCAACGGGTTCCGCTCAGAACTACATTGATTCATGCACATACAACCAAATCCACCCCTAGGTAACCGTACATCGTGTTTCAGTTCTCTTATTGTCCCGCTCTCTTCGACCATCAGATTACCGATGTAACCTACCACACATCGAAGGACGTGGCAGTGAGATAGCAGAAGTATGTTCTCTTTTGGTTGTATCCAATTTCTTCCCTTTTCAAGTCAGTCGATTAACGTGTTTAATCAAGGGAGGTGGTGTCCCGAATTGCCACCGCGTGTGCATGCTCATGCACACGCTCGTCCGCGGACATCCTACACTGTGAAATAAGTCGTTTCAACCAGAGATGTCGTCCAATATGCACATCGGATTCGGTACAACCAGGAAGTGGACGTGCGTCCCATAAATGTTTACAATTACACATTCTTCAATAAAGATGAACATTTCACGGATCGATGGGAGGTATAAGGAATTCGTGCCGTACGTCGGCACATCTACTCTTATACCCCCACAGGCTCATATACACTCCATCGTTTCCATTTCTCACTGTTTATTTTGGCATTATTCTCCACAGTGAATTTGTCCAAATCTGGCGTAATAACCTTGCCCGGAAAAACAAATTATTGTGGAAAGTTTAACAAGCCTCAGGACTTGCTAAGTAAGGCCAAGAACGGATCCCGGTTGTGGTGCCGATGATGATGATGATGAAGGATTTGTCCAACACTATCAACACTATCAAACAATTCGTCCTTTGGTGGGCTACTACTCCACGGCTTCCAAGGGTTCTTCTTGGGAGACTCATTACCGTTTTTTTGTTTTTTTTTTTTGTTTTTTACACTTCTCTCGGGAGAAGCGAACCTATAGCGTCGAGTGGGCGCCCCGAGATGCCATCAAATAACTATTGCAGTTCTTTTTGAACAGTTGCAGGTTGTATGGGAACACTCGCGTGGGAAGGGAGTTCCACAGCTTCCCCGCTCTGTATCGGAATGAGTTCTGATGCAGGGATTTTCCCGCCGTCGGGAGATGAACCGCGAACTGGTGCGATCCGTCGGATTGTCTTGTGGAGCGGATATAAGCCGAATTGCGTGGTATAATACCACGCCCCGAAGAACAGTATCCGTGATAATATCTGTAAAGCAGACAGAGGTCGGCTACGCGCCTTCGATGTGATAGCGACTGTAGTCCCGACGTCAGCGTCAAGTCCCCGATCAGGCGGATCGCTCGTCTCTGTATGCTCTTAAGTAGGTCGACGGTATGTTTAGGAGCTGAGCTCCAAACTTGAGAGCAATATTCGAGCGCAAGTCTAATTTGGGATTTATATAGGAAAAGAAGTTGGACCGGAGTAAAATATTTCTTGGCTCTAAAAAGATAGGTCTCTTTCCCTGAGGCTGACATGGCGACGCTCGACACGCATTTATGCCACGATACATTCCCACTGACCGCGACGCCGAGTAATTGCAAGGTTTCCCCAGATTCGAGGGCCTGGCTATTCATCATCACCTGTGGAACCGATGATCCACGTTTCTTTGTGAATGTTGTATGCCGTGTCTTTGCTGCATTGAAGTCGACGAGATTGGCCTTGCCCCACTGCAGGACCCTATCTAGATCCTGATTCAGAGAGTCAATCTGTCTACATCTCAGCTGGTGCGACCTAGGTGCACCAATCGGCCGAACACTCAAAAAGGAGGAAACAAGCGTACTATAATCAGCAAAACTGAACACTTTGTTATCCGTTGCCTCCAACAAATCATTTATGTGAAGCAAAAATAACGTTGGAGCCAAAAGAGAACCCTGGGGCACCCCCAAATTAACAGGATACAGATCCGAACACTCGCCGTCCAAAACAACCCGGATCGATCGATTTCGAGGAAACTCTTCGTCCAGCCGCAAAGCTGCTGGGGAAGTCCATATGAACGAAGTTTGCTCAGCAAAACCTCGTGCCAGACGGGGTCAAAAGCCTTGGAGATATCCAATGCGACCGCCCCTGACTCACCATGCCGCTTAATTGCAGATGTCCATATATCGGTTATAAGTGTCAAAACATCTCCCGTGGACCGCCTGCCATGGAATCCGTACTGATAATCATTCAGAAGTCTGTTGCACTCCAAATACTTAATTAACTCAGTATTGATGTGTGGGGTTCTCTAAACTTACGGAAGGACCACCCATCTCCCTTTGCAAACTTGCAAACATTTCCTTCATCAAGGACAATTAAATAAAGGACCTACTACATTACCTAAAATTCCCTGCAAAGAATTCTTAGCATCTATGCATCCAATGCATTTTCAAAATTCCCTGAAAAGAATTCTTTACAGGCACATGCATCATTAAAACAGAAAATCTTATCGGCGCTCCTGTTGGCAAAGCGATTTTGATGCAAACATGCACAGAACATTTTCCTGGCAATTCCATGGCCTCGGCAGCCTTTTATCCAAGCGACAAAAGCAATGTACGCATCTAACATCTTGTCGCCATAAATTGAATTCTACAGCATATAAACAATGCATAAAAAATTCGAACCTTTCCGTACAGCAAAATACCTAAATTGCTCCTAGCCACAGTTTCCTAATTGCGATGCAGACTATTTATACAGCTGCATCCATGACCACCCGATGTCCTTTGTCTATCCTCCTTTTCAGTTTCGTTTCCCATGACCTTCGTGCATGAGTAAACAATGGATTTATTAGCACACTAGCTAAGTTCGACCTGGAGAGATCCTCTCTCAACCACCACAAAGAGAGACTTCACGTTTCTCTCAAAGAAAAGAATACTCACCCTTAGCTGGGAGAGTATACATGACGAGTCGAAATCCAACTAGCGCATCGTGCACACGGCAGTGTGCACACCCCGAGCGTTAATAACAGTCGAGTGTTAACAAGAGTCGAATAATTCAGTTTAAAATTCCAATCATTTGCACAAAGAGAAGTTGCGTATAGTTTGGTCGGGCTGTCACCTAAGTACTATTGCTTATCATTGAAAAGGATGTGGAAGTGCTCGTACCAAATTTATTAAGTTAATGTGAAATAATTGATATATTAAGAACCACCAACAGAGTGTACTATGTGTATGTGCAGATACAAATATTCAAGTTTCAACTGGTGTCCACGCCAAGTGTTATTTTTGTATCGAGATTTTCTTTTGCATTGTGATCTGAACTATTGTGAGTCTATTTTATAAACAATATTAAGAAAGAACGTGATCCTGTGAAATATTTGATGTATTAAGAACCACCAGCACCATATACTATGTAGATTTTCTTTTACACTGTGATCAGGAATATTGAATATAATGACATTTGTATCCTAACTAATAAAAGTCCACAGAAATTTGGTGAATTTGCAAAAATAGACAGGAAAACAGAGAACAATAAAAAGACCTCACAAGAAATTCAGTGCGTTTTATTTATCACTTCGATATTCCGTGTCTCAACCGGCGAATGCGTCGTGGGGTAGTAGTGAACCAGTTCCCGTGCTGGTACCAATCCCCTACGTAGATGTCTTTTTCCACCACCTTAGATAACGTAGCCAGTTAAGCTATCGATCGGTAATTTTGTGGGAGACACTTTTTTCCCGTCTTTGGGATTGGCTGAGCTCGAGCGATTTTCCAGCAGGCAGGAAAGGTCCTCTGTGCATAAGATAAGCGAAAGAGTCTTCCAAGAACCGACGATAGTTCTGGAGCACAGTTCTTAAGGACTATTGCTGGTATTCCGTCCGGTCCGTGTACCTTCCTAGAGTTCAGTTCACCCAGAATGCGTTGAATAGTACGAGGCCGAAATCTCACGTCCCGTATCGAAGACTGTACCGGCGCGATCACAGGTGGCCCCAAAAGGCCGCGATCGAGATTTGAAGTCGCGGAAAATAAGTTCGCGAACACATTAGCTTTATCCTTTGAATTTGTGACTAACGTCCCGCTGTCTGTCACCAACGGAGAGAAAGAGGAGGAAGCAAAGTTACTACGGGCAGATTTTGCCATTGACCAGAAGGAGCGCGAACCAGTCGGGCACTCAAGGAGTTTATTGGTCACTCTGTCGTTGTGAGCTTTCTTCGCGGTATCAATCGGCTGGTTGCACGCGTTTCTGATTCTAACAAAATTCGTTCTGTTAACATCGGTGAGATTGGAGCGCCATTGCATAAAAGCTCTATTTTAATCGCTGTAATCTGCTCACATTTTTATCAAACCACGGTTTATGAGATGAACTTCGTTTGATGGAATGTGGAATGTAGATAGTTAGATCCAAACACGACTTTACTCTATTTGTAGATAGTTAGATCCAAACACAACTTTACTCTATTTCTTGTTGACTTCCCTGTTTTGTGTTTTATTTTCATCTTTAATGTGGTCGTTGTGGTCATTTAGGCCTCTCCTCTAATGCTTTTTCTCACCTGCGTTTTGAATGTAATTCTTATTCCGTTCATTCGGTCACTGGATTGCGCCATTGCATTCTAACACCAGAAGCGTTATCTATTTTTTCGCTGTCGTTCACATATCACATACCGCATTTATGCTTTAACCCTTGACCTTACTTCCTATACCTTTCGGATACAGCGACGAGAAGTTCCTAAATGCCTTGCACTTTCATGGTCATGCTGTAGTTCTAGGGGGTTCAATCATTTAAATTATGAAAGGGAAATCTTCGCCTTGCATTTCCGGTCAATTGATTGTGAGGGACTGCAAAGTGCTCAACGATATTAAACAACTTCGCATTTCTGTTCCCAAGGTTTCGGTCATTTGGAATTACTGATTATTTTGTGTTGATGACATATCAATGGAATGACTTTCAGTATGACCATCAT
Organism: Microdon myrmicae; assembly: GCA_963931805.1. Classification (NCBI taxonomy): domain Eukaryota; kingdom Metazoa; phylum Arthropoda; class Insecta; order Diptera; family Syrphidae; genus Microdon; species Microdon myrmicae. The sequence goes on along the minus strand of OZ007497.1, from coordinate 30,775,033 downwards.
CATTTCTCTTAACACATGTTTGTTGATAAGAAATATCAATATGTACACATTTTTCGTTATGCAAACATACCCACCAGAATTGTTGTGTTTTATAGCTGACCGCTTAAATAAAAACATTCACAATGAAATTGCTGAAATAAAACAAGAAATCGAAAATGTGCCTTAAGGCCACCAACATCATAATCCATTCATAATGTTAAAGACCATGTATTCGAATATTAAAATATGAATAATATAAGTGTATTTTATTTAAAAGTTATTAAAAACAGTCGACCTTGAAAATAAAAAGCACCCTGAATTTATTATATAAAACATAAATTAAGTGTACAAATTTCGTATACTTTGAAGAACAAACGAAGATTAAAAGACAAACATTTAATAAGTTCGTTTTCGCAAACGGACATGTACCCCGTTGTCAGAGTTTAACGTCAATATTGAAGACAATACTGGGTCGTATTTGTTCCTTCTTGTCTTGGGCTCGAAACCGTCCAATGAGTAAAGTCCGTCTTCAGGTGGGAGTATCTTGAATGACCGTACAACTTTTGAAATAATCGACTTCATTTCCAGAAGTGCAAACTTTTGACCTGACAATCGAAATAGTTACTGTTTTGTTTTTGGATAAATGTGCATCATTTAATGTACCTACACAGTTCCTCGGCCCAGCGCTAAAAGGAACATACTCATAGGGGCTAAACGTTTTGTTTTTATCTGGATCGAATCGTTCTGGATCGAATTTGTAGGGATCTTTAAAGACTTTCTCATTGTATCCCATAGCGAAAATAAATATGGTTACAGTAGCACCTTTAGGTAGTATCCGTCCGTCTGCAAGAGTAATCATTATCAAGGTAAACGTATTAGTACTGGAAACAACAATTATTAGTAGATTGAATAAGTTGCCGTTGACTTCAATGTGCTTTGCTTTGGAATCATTCGTAATATTTTCCGTTGTGTGATCAATTCCTAATGATTGTTCAAATTCAGCTAGCAGCTGATATGAGTAACGCGGCACCTTATTCAAATCAGCAAGAACTTATTTAAGGTTCTCATGAATTTAAACTGGGTTTCAATTGCCTTATGATGTAATATTTTACAATTGTAACCATGAAACTTACTTATTTCGAAATCCCTCTCAGCACAACGGGCTATCATGGGAACACTGGGATAAAGACGTTGGGCTTCTTTGATCACCTGGTCAAGGTATTTCATGTCCTGTACGTCATTATAACTCGGGTTGCGTGTGAGATCATCGCCAAATATTCTAAATTGCTCTTCAAAGACTTTTTCCTGTAAAACTTCAACTATTAGAACACATAATGGATTCGCAAGCCAAGATCATTACCTGCACTGCAGGGTGTCTGGACAACAGGTGAATTGCGAAAGTTAACCCGGATGCTGTGGTATCATGCCCCTTAATATAGAATATAGATACATTTTTGCCCAAATGATTATTTCCTCAACTTACCTCAAACATAAATGTAGAAGTCTCTTCGAAAATTTCTTGAATCGATAAAGGTTTGCCATCAATAGTTGACGTAAGCAAGGCATCGAGGAATACTTGTTTCTGTCGTATCTGGAATGTGTCGTCATCACCTTTATCATCCGTTTTTACATTCTTTTCATTATCGAGTAGTTTACGGCGTTCGTTTATTACCTAAATGATTTAGCAATTTAATATCCATATGTGATTACAAGATAGAGCTTAGTATGCCAAAAGGTTCACTTACATCCACAGTAAAGTCCTTTAGAATATTCAGAGATTTACTATATCGCTTATATTCCGGCATTAAAGTAAAGATGAAATTATTCCATATAAGGGGATTAAATGCTCTCATTTGAATTGAATAGCACATACTAAAAAACTCGATATATATTTTTCAGACTGGATACTTCTAATCAAGTTGTACTTACTACTTGAAGGCATCACCGATTTTATTTTTGCCGCTATCCATCGCATTAATACTAACTCCCATAGCAGTTTCTAGGTCAAGGTTTGTTCTTAATGAATGCGAATATCAATAGAGTTTGTCAAACTTACCACAGATTGCATCTAAAGTGCAATTGCAGACGACACTTTGAATATCGAAAATATTATCCCCCTGAGATATTTCGTGTAATTTTCCTATAAATTTTGTAGAGCTCTTATTTATGGTATCAAGAAAATCTACAAGGATCTTGAAGTGAAACGATGGCGTTATTATTTTCCGATGACTATGCCAATGTGCCCCGTATGAGGTCAAGAGACCTTGCCCTAACCATGGATGTATGAAGTCATATAAGACTGACTTTTTTAGGATTTGTGTACTAGAAAGTACCACCTGTATAGAGTAATGTGGTTTAGTAAAAATCTGGAATATTCTTATCTAGGCGTTTTATACTTCGACATCCTTTGGATTGGATATGATGGCCAAGCCGTCGAATCCCAACCATATCCGGAAGCAATCCTTTCCATATTCTGCCCACCACGTGAAAAGATACTTTAATATATCTAAAAGTAGAAAAAAAAGTCGGCTTGTTGTAATATAAGAATTAAATAACTTTGCATTAAAGTTTTTCAATACTTTGAGAAGTCTATTCAATGGTAGTTATAGGTATAACCCACCAAAAACATTTACCCTTTCTATTATTAATTCAGAATTATATTGATACCATGCCAAATTTGTGTAGAAAAATATTATTCATTACTCTGCTGTTTATTATTCACAATATGTAGAGACAAAACCCTTCCAAATGTCGAAGTAGGCCTGTGGGGTAAAAATATTTGTGGTGTCGGCACGGTAACAGGTTCACTAAAATTCCCAACGATTGCGCCGAAAATTGTTCACAAAAAAATCCAAGCGCCAAGGAAAGAGAAACTGCTAAATGAAACACTCGACAGTGGCTTTGTAATAATCGTTTTTTTTTTTATTTTTAGGCATACATAACTTTTATATGGTTGATTACAATACATATGTTCAATTCGCACAATTTCCAAGCACACACAACTGGTAATCCTCTTGTGGCGGTTCCGCCAAACCCCACTGTTACCTACCTGCAGAACCCCCATAACTTCGACCCAACCATATAAGTATCTCTAATGCAATCGCATTAGCACCTTAAATGCTGCACGCATCAAAATAAATAAATTTATATAACCTAAAAGTCCCTGTAAAAGAATTCTTCCCTTTCATGCATTTCTTTGCATACAAATTCCCTACAAGAATTCTTTCCATTATACGGGAGCATAAAGCAAAACCTACTCGGTACCTTCGGTTGCCAGGCAAATTCAAAATCTGCACCGCAATCTCCCGACAGCAAAAATATTTCCTTCCCAAGGATTATTAATGCTTTCAATGCATTACCTGGAAATGCCTGCAAAGAATTTTTCCTACAAGGGCATTCTCCATGCATCAACGCATCGGCAGGATATTTCCTAAAAGGATTCTCAGGCATTCATAATTCAATGCATCATATTTGCTTTCCTAGAAGAATTCCTTAAAGAACAAACCTCATTTCCCTGATAGAAAACATGTCGGTTACAGTACCATGTAACGATTATAGTCAGGGATAATGATCATTGAGTCGGCTATTGCCAGCCTCACCATGTGTACAACAATGTTCCCCACATACACATTGGCTGGCGACTCTTTTGTCCAACGACAAAGCAACTCTAAGCAGCCTATTGAAACAGCTGCATACAATTAGCGCAATAGCCGCTAAAACCAAATTCTTTAACACATCATGTGGAAACAAAAGGCATTCTGGCGATACGATAAACAATTTAAATTGTTTGAGGTATCCCAAATGCATTTCCCATTTAATGAGTTGCAGCTTATTTATTTAGCCGACCCTCATTACAGGCCGATGCCTTAGGCCGCTTCTCCCTTTGTTCTTTTTTCGTCGTTTCAGGTTTCGTTTATCCTTTGCTAAATGCATTGATAAGCACGGTGATGCGTACGAACACACATACACACCACTGCACCAAAAGATCGCATTTCCTTTGTGGCCACACACTTAAGAGAAAAATTTTCTCTCTCTCTTCTGTTCCTTAACCCTAACCGAGGATGGAATTCAAGTCAGAGTTTTATCCTCGGAGAGTCTAATTACATCTGTCGAGCACCACGGTCGTTGCCGCTCCCGCCCCTCGTCGCGCGCCGAGGACGCGTATATACTGGAGGAGATTATGTTGAAAATTAAAAAAAAAAATACCGAAAAAAAAAAATGTTTTCCTATATTTTTCCAAGGACTTATTGACGTGCTCTCGTATGTACAATCTAACGTGGGGAGGTTTGATATCATAACCTATCAACCTGCAACATTTATGTCTGGGAATTGTTATTGGGTTCGTCGGATCTATTGTTTTGTGTGGAGGGACTGTGAGAACCGTCAACAAAAAAAAATTGATTATAAGTGTGGTCTGTTATAGGCAGGGGATTTATTGCGTACAGCATAAGTTTACAAATCGTATCATACTCGTATCAGGCGAACTGCTTCCTCGGTCTATCGCACTTTTTTTCTCAAATCTTCCACGTCTGCTTTGCAAAAAATATCGAAGAATTTCATTCACACAGCTTTGAATTTATTTCCCCAACTCGCCTTGAACTTCAAGCGGCGGCATTAATCGGAAATACCAGAATTATTATTTTTTGGGGTGTATGACATGTGAGAGCGTTTTCTTAAAGCTCCCTATCGCCCGCATTCATAACTTGTCTGTTTCCAGGTTATTTTTTTGACTGCGTTGTGTTAAGATAGCGCGCACCATGAACTACAAAACTACAAAAAAAAAAAAAAAATCGCCAACGGCGCCAAATCGCATTATCTATGTCTGGGCTCCATATCTCCATTCGATGTGGAAAAACTGGACAATCATGTCTCGATAACGAGCACCTTTAACAGAATGGTCCGAAGTCACCTCCAGCTGTGACACGTCGTACATGCATTTGTTTTTCATTAGTCACTCCTGAATTTTTTGAATCCGGAATTATGTACTTTTGACGAATAAAAAAGCCATTAAGATGAGAACAATTTTGTTTGAAAAACGGTATCCGCTAGTTGTTGGTCCAGTCAATCAACTCTCTTCTGTGAGCGTTCTTTAGAGAATTGCATTTTCCATGTATTAAGATTCAAATCTTCGGTGCGAATACTTTCTAGAAAGCTTCTCGAAATGGATTTTCGTCAGCATTCAAAAATATCTTCGATGTTTTGGGTGATTTGTTCAATGACAGTAAGAGTGTTTTAAGATTAAGAATTTACTTAGTTACTCTAAATTTTAGATTTAACTGACAGTATTTTGTACAAAAATGCCGAACTGCAATTGCACTTATTTTAATATAGTAGCCACGAGTTGCTTTTGCTGGCATCATGTAATCAGATAAATAACACAAAATTCAAATAATCGGAATATCATTTTTCACAATTTATGTGCTTTGTATAATACAACACTGATCAATAAGTACCCGTGTTTGATGACAGATAGAGTTGCCGACAAAAGTCGACATTACCATTTCTGAAACGGCACCACAATATACGTATATTTGTTTTAGAGATAGCAGCTGAATATATTACGCGGGCTTTGTGTTTTTCGATAAAACGAAAAAACAAAACGTCTGTATTTTTGGATGGAAAAACTACAAAAAAGCGGAAGAACAAAAAGAATTGCCAACGATAAGATATTGCATCAATGTATTTGAATGTCTTTTTATTGGGGAGTGGCTGGATGGCGCGACAGATGCGGTTAACCCGACAATCACCGAAAAATCCAACAGCATGATTCTCGCAGATCGTTTGAATAAAGTGGATGGTGGAAGAGACGCTATAAGTGTATCATAAGTGTGTAGTCTAAAATTAATAGTCAATGAGGTAAACCTGTGCTTCTGCCTCCCATGTGTTCGTGTATGGAATACTGTATACGCTATATAAGAAATACATAGAATACTGTCGATATGTAAGAAATAAAAACAACTACAATTACTTCAACTATTCCCTTATGTTGTAAAAATCCATATTCGATTGATTTGGTTTTCAGCTTAGATTAAACTGAAAAAAAATGTTCTGCCGCGCTCTGTATTACGTATAATTGAATACAAAACTAATCAAAACACATACCCACACAAATTCTTATGTTAAAACGTTGTGCTACGAATATAATATGCATACGGTGATGCGATGTAGTTGCGGATATTGGGGCGTGGGAAAAAAAAGAAAGGGTTATGATTAATACGAGGGCAGATTGATAAGTCTGAAATTTTCTCAATAACATATTTTTTTCGACAAATACGTAATTTATTTCTCAATATAGTCTCCTTTCATCTCGTTAAACTTAGTCCAGCATTTTTCCAATTGTTTTATTCCTTCCAAACAATAAGTTCCTTCAAGGCCCTGAAAATAGGCGTTAGTTTCAGTGATGACCTCTTCATTCGACCCCCAAGTCATTTCTTCAGGTTTGGACAAAAGAAATAGTCGCAGGGGGCCAAATCTGGAGAAAATGCTGGATGGGGTACCAGTTCGTAGCCCAATTTATGGGTTTTGCTTGATTATGCGTAATCGGCTCACGAAATTCACTTCTTTCCATTTTCGTTAAAATTCACTACGTTATCTGCTTTCAATAGCTGTCAAAGACAAACTAAATGACGCAGCTCGCTCAAACTTTGACAGGAGTCTATTTAAAGACTGCAATTGACAGCACTAGTTAAAGTTACTGCACGGGAAATTCAAAAAGTCTCTGATTTATCAAACTGACCTCGTAATACTTCATACGATCCAATCACTGCTGAATATGAACAGCGTGTCATTCGAACAAATAGCAGCCTCTGATCGACAACAACAGCTTATTATTTATAATATACAACACGGAATGTTTTCGATGTACAAGCCAGCAATAATTCTTCATAACAAACTGTGGCGGCTCCATTGAACGCCACTATTTACCTTCCCATCAATTAGTAAGAAAGTGCTTCCTAGAGCACTTAAATTCTATCGAAACAAGTACTATGGCGGTTCCATTCGAACGCCATTACTTACATTGCAATAAAGCATGCCTCACCTCACTGCAACCGCCTGCAGGCGTTCTCCCTTTACAGGTTTCCCCCCTTATAATATGCATTCAGTGCATCTGTGAAACCTACCTGAAGGAGAAATCTATTTATGCACTTACGGCAGCGTCGCAAGGCACCATTAATTTCCTAAAGCAATGCAGTTTCATCAATAAGAAACCGACGTAACAATAACCACCACAGGGCGCTGTCAATATTCATTAACGGCAAGAAGCACATGAAACACTGTGGCGGTTCCCTTAAACGCCACCTATCATCTTCCCATTACCCCATTTAAAACTCCCGCCTAGGGCATATAGAAACCTGAAAAGCATGACTTACCTGCTCATAACGACCAACCACCGCTGAAATGCTTAACCGCGCTGAGGTAAAACACCATCAGCAACGCAAGCGTTCCTATAGGAAGGGCAAATTGGTCGCACATCTAGCAACCAACATTACATCAGTTCCTACCAACGAAATGTCTCCTAAGAAGTCGGCTACAATGCCACAAGAGATATTTCTTCCTTTTGGTTCCTTCATGCAATGCCCACATCGGTCGCTAATCAAGCCACACGAAATGGAAACTCGCACCTGGTCGCAAAAAGGCATCGAGAACTCGCCAGTGTAAATACACACACGACGGTTCGACCTCTGTTGATGCCAACAACAACATGCGCACGATCAGCAATCATGCTACTCGTAGTCACTGATCGTGTAAGCACATTTAACCCTTTTCAGAACGACTTGTCCCAGCTGCGAATGTGTTTATTTTTATTTGATTCGAAGTCTATGGTTCGCATACTGGGCGACACACGCGATGAGCAGCAAAAAGGATCATTGTGTGTGTGTTTCAACCCTTCTTTGGTGGGACAAATTCGAAAAGGAAAATGACCAAATATGGTCATCGAAGCGATGATTGAGTACGTGGTATTCTATCGCTTCGATGAGCTTAGTCAATCGTATTTCAGATTCCGTGAGGGCAAGTAGTGCCTTTACGTAAAACCGGCAGTTGGCTAGTGATTACCACGGTGCTACAGTCATTATACGTTTTGAACCTTTTCTGTTTAAATTGTTTTGAAATAAACGTTACAACCGCGTGCACAGAGAATACATACCTCTGTTCCAAGTTAAATAAATCTAGTGATTACCACGGTGCTACAGTCATTATACATTTTTGAACCTTTTCTGTGTCAACATAAAGTAAGTTTTGTGAGAATTAAAATACTGTGTACAACATAAAATAAGTTTTACTTAAGAATTAAAAATACTATGTTCAACCTAAAATAAGTTACTTAAGAATTAAAATACTATGTACAACGTAAAATAAGTTTTGTTTAAGAATTTAAAATACCTTTTGTACAATATTAAAAATAGTTGCAAAAAATAAAAGAATAAAGACATTAGACGAAAGTGACCCGATGGTTTTTCCCTGATCGACAAGACACCAGTGAACAAAGTTAATAACAAGTCGACGAACGGTTACGGAGTTTGGGACGTCTTGGTGAACGTGTGTCGGGCCGGCACCTACTAAGACGATAACCACCCATAACACCTATCTTCCATAAAGGCAATTTGGTTGCATCACCTAGCAACCAACACTGCCCGAACCATATCAATGAGATATACCCGTGTAGTGCTCCAAGAAGCCCTACAATTTTCCTCCCATATTACATTTTCCTCCCACCTATAACAAAATCCATTTAAAATATCCCCAACATAACATTGAATTCAATGTCAAACCAAATCGAACTAAACGTTCATTTATTGAATTCAATTCATTTATTCAATCCAGTGCATTTGTTCGATTCAATTTCCTAAAATCAAACAGCATAATGCATTATTTTCCTAAAAATGTATGCTAAAAACTATTAGCACATAAAAAACCTACAAGACCCAAAACCTAAAAGTGCACAAAGGCATATCTATTCGATACGCCGGCACACAATTCTTGCAATCATAAAACATCCAAACGCATACCAGATGTTTTATGATTTGCTAATAGACACGGATTCCCAGATCCTTAACTAACAACTAATTTCCACAGATCTTGTGCTACCCATTTGAAATGCACGAAAATTCTTGTTTGCATTAGCCAGATGGCTAACACAAAGAAAAACCCCAACAGAGGATCAAGCGATAAGTGGCGATGCGTCTTGACCTTCGAAAGAAGATAAAGATATTTGAGGATTTGAATTCTCGAAGTGAGAAGATGATTTTGAATTCAGACAGTTGGAAAAGTGAGTTGAAGAGTCGCGGTTAACCGGAGAAGGCATCGTCCTTAAAAACGCATTTTCAGTTAGTATTAAGCGGAGAAGTTATCGCTTTTAAAATATAATTTAGTGTACAAATAGGAACGTATTTAGGAGTGTAATAAGCGAAAATCGAAATAAAGAGTGAAATACAAATTAAGTTCAGGTACTAAGGAACATCAACTGTTTTACTTTTAAACTTCCTTCGAGTAGCAACACTGGTCGCGTTGGTCATCGGTGGTACCGTCTTTCTCCGGTTGTGTTTAGTGAACGCGTTGGTGAAGTAAACCTGTGACGGCACATCAACAAAATCCACAGGACCAACAAATCATCCGGAATCCGCACAGGATTCCGTCGTTCGTTTCTCTTCCTCGTTAATCGAGAAGCACGGAAGCACGATCAGTATAAATGCTTTACGCAGTCGCTGATCATGTAAACACAAAATATCCATCGAGATATTAGCACCAGCTGCAACCATGGCAGCTAATGTTCCCCGTGTGGATTCGGTTAAACCACGGTCCATATACTTGTGGACACACACGATGAGCAGCAGAGACGATCATCGTGTGTGTGTTTCGCGCCCACGTGTTGGAATCGATGCAAGGAGAATCATCCCCTTGTCTCGACAAGCGAAAGTTGAAACTATCTTTCGAAATGAATTAATCGTGTTACAGATCCCGCGAGGGCAAGTCGGGCCTCCACGTTAAATAAGTCGAGTCGAGAGAACGAGAGTAGAGCGAAGCACGATCAAGTGAACGGTAAATTTTTTAAAGGGTCCTCCTTCTATGGAAGTATTTGCAAAAGAATATGCGCAAATCGTTAGCGCCATTTAAATTTAAATCAGTGTCAGCAATAGTAATCTCCAGTGGAACACTTATTGTAAATTATATCTTTTAAATTTAAATCAGTTTCAGCAACAGTAATCTTCCCGTGGAACACTTATTGTAAATTATATCTTTTAAATTTAATCGGTTTCAAAATAGTAATCTCCTGTGGAACACTAATTGTAAATAGATATTCATAATTAAGTTCCTAGTAATCTGTAGGCCAGTGTCTTAAGTGATTCGATAATAAATAAAAAATACAGCGTCTACTACGGAGTTTCATTTAAGTAACGGAAAAGCAGCGACAGGCAACCGGGTATAGTGGTGAGCCTGTGTCCCTGAGACACACTACCACTAAAGAACTAAAGTCTAAATATACAACATACCCACGTTGGCACCAGAAATACCACAGAACCATAGAAAATCATCTTACAATAAGCTACCTGCCTGCTACCAATCGGGTGGACAAACATGGTTGACATTCATTGTTTACTAAACTATTTTCAGGTGAGGAAGAACTAGAAAAAGAATTCCTTCATTTAAACGAAAAACAATAGAAAAAAGGAAACGCAAGCGTATTCCAAAACGGACCGAACAAAGTAATGGCATATGTACAGGGATTGTTCAAAAAGTCCTTAGAAACATGTTTTAAGATTACGACGGTTTCTCCGCTGAACCGACACAATAACGACGCATATAGTGTTTTTTCTTACTCCAACTGTAGTGCTCCAAGTGCCCTATCATTTTCCTTCCGCATACATATCTACCCACCTACAAAAATCCCATTCATATCCCCAAATTAACATTGAATTCAATGTCAAGCAAATTTAACCAAACGCTCAATTTTCGAACATTGAATTCAATTCCTTAAAATCCAAAAAGAACAATACATATCTTCACATGTAAGGTATGTGCAATTAACACTTTTAAATCCTAGAACCCAAAACTCAAAATGAACACGTGTCTAAACAAAAACTTGTTCATTTGATACGCCGACACACAAATCGGGCAATCTAAACATCGCTATTGTATACGCATTGTAACCAGATGTTTTATGACTTGCAAATAGACACAGATTCCCACGCCATCATTTCACACCCATTTCCCACGGATCTTGTGTTATCCATTTGAAGAGCACGAAGAGCAACTCTTGTTTGCATTAGCCAGATGGATAACACAAACAAAACCTCAAAAATCAGTGATAAGTGGCGATGTGTCGGGACTTCGAAAAGATAAAGATAATAAAAGATACAGATAGGGTCTGAACCGAGAATCGAGAAGTCGAGGGAAGAGTCAGTGAGTAGCGCGTGTTAAGTGTATCAATGACGAGCTAGATAAAGATTTTGTACATGATGTCATTGATGCACTTAAACCAAAAAACGCCAACCGATTCTGAACTCATATAACCCCCAGAGCGATAATGCAATTAATTGCCCCACATTTCGCCACAACCGTTGAAATGGAAATTCTGTAGTTTAGTTTAGTTTAGTGAGGGCAGAACCCTCATTTATTTAGCTTAATACAAGCATAATATAATATAATATCTTACAGACTAACTTAAAACCTAAAGTAATAATTAAAAAAGAAAAAGAGACAAACGCAAGAAAAAAAAACAAAGAAGTTTGAAGAGGGGGTGGGCATGTGGGGGAAAACTAGTTTGAGAGCGGGAGAGGAGAGGTAGGATTGAGGGGGTTATTGAGCGGATGTGTCGGGGGGTGGGGGGGGGGGGGGGGGGGGGGGGGGCGGGAATGTTAAGAGACGCGTTTGAGAGCGGGAGTGGAGAGGTTGAAATGAAAGGCGGTGGGGAAAGAGTTGGTCCGTCGTTGTTTAGTGAGAGCAGAACCCTCGTTTATTACACTTAATACAAGCGTTTTTTTTGGATTACAAAAAATTACATTCGAATAAGTAAGAAGATAAAAAGGTGGGAAGGTGGCTGTGCACGTGATGGGTTGGCGAAGACCGGGTAGTAGGATAAAGGGGCGGGGTGATAGGAATGTATACGGGTAGTAAAAGTGTAGATAGTGGGTGGGGGAAGGTCACGAGGGGAAAGACAGAAGACGACGTTTGAGAGCAATAGAAGTGAGGTAGAAATCGAAGGAGGTGGGGTAAGAGTTTGCCTGCTTAAGCATACGTGAAATTGGTTCATTACAACCGTAGGAAGTGTGGTGGGAGGGCAGATAGAAGAGACGAGGGTTTCGTAGGTTGCGGGGGTTGGTGTTGAGTGCGATGGCGGAAAGCAAGCTAGGGCAGTTGATTGTGCCGGAGAGGAGACGGTGGATAAAGAGGATATCGGCAAGAGTTCTGCGTTCCTCAAGTGTACTGAGGTTGATCAAATGGAGCCGGCTTGTGTATGGGGGAAGAATCCGAGGATTCTCCCAGTTCAGCCCACGGAGGGCAAAGCGCAGAAACCGACGTTGCACGCTCTCGATTCTGCGGATATGGGACGAGCAATGTGGAGACCAGACCTGACTGGCGTATTCAAGAAGGGGGCGGACGAAGGCAATGTAGAGGGAACGGGAAACGTAAGGATTAGAGAATTCCTTAGACCAGCGTTTCACAAACCCTAGGGCGGAGTTGGCCTTAAGAATGATATCGTCGATATGTGGGATGAAGCTGAGCTCCCTGTCAAATAAGATTCCGAGGTCACGTATTGAGGATACGTATGAGATCTGCTGGTTAAGCAGGAAGTAAGGGCGAGGAGGTGGGGGTGGACGTTTGTGGGAGAAGGTAATGGAGTGACATTTGACAACATTGAGATCAAGGCAGTTATTACGGCACCAGGTTGAGAAGCTGTCGGGGTCCTGTTGGAGGAGTGAGGAGTCGAGGGGAGAGATGATTGTTTTGTAGAGTTTGGTGTCGTCCGCATAGAGGGATATGGATGAGTGTTTAATAACAGAGTCGACATCATTGATGGTTAGGATAAAAAGGAGGGGGCCTAGATAACTTCCTTGCGGAACCCCAGAGGTGGGAAAAAAAGGATCGGAAAGGGAGGATCTGAATTTGACACGGTAGGATCGGTCTTTCAGATAAGAAGATAACCATTTGATCAATAGGGGTTCGAAGCCTAGGGAGGACAGCTTGAAAAGGATGAGATTATAGGAGATTTTGTCAAATGCCTTGCTGAAATCGGTGGTGATAACATCAACTTCGTTGCCATTCTCTAAGGCACGGAGAGTATGGGATGAGAACTCAATCAGATTGGTTGTGGTCGACCTACCCAAAAGGAAACCGTGCTGGTTGGGTGAGATGATGGATTTACAACTAAAAGATAACGCATTGTACAGAAGCCCTTCGAACAGTTTGGGGATATGAGATAGTTTGGCGATGGGTCGGTAGTTGCTGATATCATTTTTAGGTCCCTTTTTATGTATGGGGGTGACATAGGAGGATTTCCATATACTAGGGAAGGTCCCTTGAGATAGAGATAGGTTGAAAATCTTTGATATCGGGAGAGAAAGAGAAGTGGAACAGTTCTTTAAGAATACAGACGGAAGTCCATCAGGTCCTGGGCTGAACTCGTCTTTGAGTAAGTTTAGTTTCTCCTCAACTACGTGACGGTGAATAAGTTCAGGAGAGAAAGGACCAAGGGAGAATTCGGGCAAGTCATTGAAATACGACGGATTGGGTTCGAAGGAGATCTCCGTGAAGGATTTATTGAAAAACGACGCGAACAGGTTGGCAATAGTTAAGTTGTCGTTTGACGTAGTCGTGCCATAAGAGAGGGAGTTTGGATAGGCGTCGGATTTACGTTTATAATTTATAAAGTGGAAAAAGGATTTGGGATCGCTAATCAAATTGGATTGTGTTTTAATAAGGTATTTGGAATAGAGGGAGTTGTAGAGTTCGGAAAATTTATAAAAGGCCCCGAGATAGTTGGAGTAGTTTTCAATGGATCGCGTTTTGAGGAAAATGTTCCATAAGTTATTCCTTTTGTTCCGAAGATTGCGGAGATTGCGGTTGTACCATGGCGGCGAAGAAACCGATGACCTGCGGCGAGAATAGGGGACATATAAGGCGACGGCATAGTAAATCTCCTTATAGAGAGTGGCCGTGGCTTCTTCTACACCCAAATGGTCAAAGCGAAACGCTGTTTTGCTAAGATGTTCATTTAGGAGGCGGAAATTAGCCTTATGGAAATTGTAAGAAAAGCAGTCAGGGGGTAGAGGGGGCTGGGTTTCATGGTCGAGATATAAGGATAAGAGCAGTGGGGGGTGATAATTGTCAATGGTAGAGAGGGCGTGTGGGCTAGGGGCAACTGAGGACATGAGTGGGTCGGTTGTGAACACGAGGTCCAGCTGTCTCGCCATATGATTTGGGACATTGCTAATTTGATGGAGGCCTGAGTCGGAGAGCCCGTTAATAAAAATACGTTCACTAGAACTAGTGGGGTTAGAGACGTAGAAGGCTAGTTCGTCAGCTGATGTCCATTGAAGGTGGGGCAGGTTAAAGTCGCCAAGAACGACGATATCGTCTAATGCGGTGCTTAACACTGTAAGGTTATCTACCGCTTCTATTGCGAGTTCGTATGACGCGGTGGGTCGAGAGGGAGAAATATAAAAACAGATAATAAATAGAGACTTAGGGCGCTTGTCAATTTTAATAGCGACGTAGTCGAGATCCGGAGAAGAAGAGATGGCAATTAGAGATGAAGTGAGTCTGTTATGAGTGGCGAGCAGCACTCCACGGCATGGGGAGTAGGGACCTTCTCGATGAGCGTCGTCATCGCGAAAAACGTTGAAGGAAGGAGGGAATAGTTCAAGACTACTGATACTAGGGATAAGGTTGGTCTCCGTCAGAGCGTATATGTCGAAGGGGAGGGAGTGTGCCTTTTCCAGAGTCGAATGTGTTTTGGAGCGGAGACCCCTAACATTCTGATAGTAGACGGTTATGGGCAGAGTGTTGAAATGATTAGAGGGACCAAAGGGGGGCCGAAAAGGGTCAAAAGTAATATTGATTATTGGGAAAGGTAATTTTGCTGTCAATATACTGGCGAAATGCTGAGAGATCACTTAGCACCTTATTTGGGGGCATATCGAGATTATTATGGAAGTTGATGAATAGGCTGCGAAGGCTAGGGACGTCAGTAGGTAGACCTTCCTGCTGGATGGAGGCCATTACGCTGGTTTTCGTAATACCATCGTAACAGACGGAGTCGGCTTTATCGTGGAGGAAAGCAAGATAGAGGCGTACATTCTCATAGATCACTTTGTTTCTAAATTTAGACAGGGCATACCGGTTGTCCGAAGAATTAATGGTTTGCTGAGTGAGTTTAACAGATGGTGGTAAAACTGGGTTGATTAATGGTCTAGGAGGGGGAGGGCGAACGGGGGCGCGAGATGGGCGGGGGCGAGGACTAGGTGCGGGAAGGAGTGGGGCAAGAGGCGGCCTGGTGTTAGGACCAGTGGGTGAGTGAAGGGAGGAGGGGGGGTTAAGAATGTGTGACCTATGGAAGTTAGAATATTTCGCGCCTGTTTTGAGGTCGAAAAGGGGGATTGAATTGGAGACCTGGGCCGAGGGTGGTGTGGGGCGAGCAGGTTTGCTATTATTTTTACGGGGGGCTATATTACGGGCGGACGAGGAGGGGAGTACAGAGTGGTGGTGGCGGACGTGGCTGGGGCTAGGGAGAGGAGCTAGGATCTGGTTAGGCACAGGATATTTCTTGGATCGGCCATTCCCTTGACTGGGTCGGGGTGGGCGTGGTAAGCGAGGGAGTCGAGGACGCATTGGTAGGGGACGATTTGCTGTTGGGACGGGGAGAGCTTTGGGGGGACGTGCAGGCGGGATAGTGTTGGGGATCGGTTCAGGTGGGCGTCGGTTGGGACTGTATACTGAGAGATTGGGGTGGGTGGGGGTGGGGTGGAGTTTGGTTGCTGGGATGGGGTTGCAGTTTCTCAACGACAGCCTACCAATCCTGCAGCACCCATTTTTGTTCGGGTGGAAAATCCAGTCGAACCTGGAGGGAAGAGAGACGCGGAAACTTGACCCAAAATCGGAGGGAGGAAGCACGGTGCATTCTGTTATGGATATCTTGAATTTTTTACGAAAGTATTCCGAAATCCATTCGGAGCTCGCGGATTTGGGGGCGCCCTTTAGCAGATAAGAGGTTGTTGGGGTATTAGAACGGTTAAGTTTATTAATACGGGCCATCCATTCTTCGCGGGTCCAAGAAGTACCAAAGTGAACAATTGGCGGGTAGACATCCTGTACCGCCACAGAGAACGGAGGAGGGGGTGTTGGTGACTGAGGTGAGGTAGGTAGGCAGGGGGATGCGGTTGCGTTATTAAGTTCTTCAAACAAAGACAACTCACATCGCGGTGAGGGGAGTGGGTTAGTGAATTTAAGTTGTAAGGATGAGAGGGCGCCGTCGAGCTGGCCTAGGGTGGAACGGGAAACCGCAAGCTCGCCAAGGATAGTATCGAGTTTTTGTAGGATAACGTCGAGTATGGGGTCGGGTTCGGGGATGGTAGGGTGGTGTAGAGAGGAGGAACGCAGTAGGGCAAGTCCTTCAGAAAGGCAGTTAAGCCTAGAGAGAATGTTCTCATAAAGGGGGTTAGTATGCGGAACGGGCGGTCGTTTGGAAGTCGACTGAAGGCACCTGTCGAGGTTCAAGCGGATGTTGTCGTTCAGATCTTGTGTGAGTGAGTTGAGGGAGTCGTTTATCGCATGGGTCAACTGGCCAACGACCAATTTATTGCTGTCACCAATGAGGGTCTTGATGTCGGTTAGAGACGCTTGGTGGAGGGAGCCAACGTCATCAATGCACTTAAGACTACTCTCAAGATGTAAGATCCTTTTGGTGATTTCTTTGAGGTTGGAGTTGTGAGAACTCTCGTTCGCGTCGCTGAGGCATTTAATAGCTAGGAGGATGTGGGATAGCGAAATATTAAGACATTCGTCGCAAAAAAAAAGAAGATTGTCAGGGAATTCCTTTACAAAGTGTGTGTTTCGCTTATTGAGACCCACACAGGAGGCGTGAAAGGATTTGCCGCAGATGCCATTACAGTTGACAAAGTCAGCATTATCGTCACTAACCCCACAGGTTGAGTTGCCACAAGGCATAATGGGAAAGATTGAGTAAGTGAGAATGTAACAGATAGAATAGAGGAGACAAGTAAGGGAAATTAAAATCTGAGATAATTGAGAGAACAGATATGACAAGAATCAAGAACGTTCAGAATGATACGAGGAATAGGCGAGGAAAAAGAATATGACTGAAAAGTTATAAAAAGATAAATTATGATTATAAAGATAGTAAATAAGAGTAAGTAAAATAATAAAAAAGAAGGATAAAGATCTACAAAAAAAAAAAAAAAAAAAAAAAAAAATGAATACAAAGATAGTAAGTAGGAGTGAGTGAAAAATAGTGACATAAATAAAGAAAAAAAAAAAAACGAGAATTACAAATAAAAAAACTAAATAATTAAAGATTAACAGTGAATTAAAAATAATTAAAAAATAAAGAAAAGAAAACGAGAAATTACAATTAAAGATCTAAATAATTAAAGATTAACAGCGGGTTATTATAGTACAAAAAAATATATATATGTATATATATATAAAAAAAAAAAAATTATGATTATAAAGATAGTAAATAAGAGTAAGTAAAATAATAAAAAAGAAGGATAAAGATCTACAAAAAAAAAAAAAAAAAAAAAAAATAATGAATACAAAGATAGTAAGTAGGAGTGAGTGAAAAATAGTGACATAAATAAAGAAAAAAAAAAACGAGAATTACAAATAAAAAAACTAAATAATTAAAGATTAACAGTGAATTAAAAATAATTAAAAAATAAAGAAAAGAAAACGAGAAATTACAATTAAAGATCTAAATAATTAAAGATTAACAGCGGGTTATTATAGTACAAAAAAAATATATATATGTATATATATATAAAAAAAAAAAAAAAAACGAATGAGACTCAGCCGTGAGTTGAACGTAGGTCCAACCGTGCCCAAGTCCAGCGTCTTCCTCGGTACTCCGGCAAGCTGCTTAATAAACAATGGATTATTGAGCCTATTTTGTGTCGTTCTTAAATCGTATATTATTGAAAAACTAAAAGGTGCCAAATTTAATCCGTTGATGACGGTTATACTATGACCTGTCACTCGATTCTGTCCTCAGCTCTTCTTATTTCTCTTTCAATTTATTCACTATAGGCTGTATCGTTAGAATTATGGTTTAAGTAGCACCAACCGTGCAATCCTTGTAGTTTACGTGTTTTTGGTGTGTTTTGAATGGTTTTTCACTGTATAATAGCCAATTTCAAGAAATCGATCCCGGTTTGTGTGGTTTTGTTGCCTGTATCGTTAGAATTAAGGTTTAAGTAGCAGCAACCGTGCAATCCTTGTAGTTTACGTATTTTTGGTGTGTCGTGGACGGTTTCTCTATCAATTGTAGCCAATTTTAGAAGATCGATCCCGCTTTATGTGATTTTGTCGTTTGTGTCGTTAGAATTATGGCAGCAACCCTGCAAATACTTGCAGTTTCCACGTTTTTGGTGTGTTTTGAATGGTTGTCCGATGTGTTGTAGTTAATCTGGTTAATTTTACTCTGGTTTGCCGGATTTTCTGGCTTGTATCACCACAATTCAAGTCCCATTAGCAGCAACTCTGTAATCCTTGTAGTTTTACGTGTTTTTGGTGTGTTTTGAATGGTTTTTCTTTGTATTATAACCAATTTCATGAGAGCGATCCCGGTTTGTAGCGTAGCTGACTTCTAGATATTATCACGGGTGATTGTAATTGCACATCATAATTTATTGGGTCACTTTGCAATCGCGGAAGTTGAACTGTGACACAAACCGATGAAGGTATATCGGCTGACGTCGCATTTCAACGCTGTTGCAAATTGAAATTGCTAATCAGGAAGTAGGTCGATGGGGACCGAAATTGCATTGTCGTCATCGGGAGGTGTTCACCTCAAGGTAACAAGAAGAGGTAAAAGAAAAATAGCAAGGAGGAAGAATAAAGATAGTGAACGTAAAGGTTGTTTTGGGAGCGGTTGAAATACGAGTGAGGAAGTGTAGTTGAGTTCGAGGGAGTGGTTTGAAATCAAGGGAGATTGTGATCAAAATTAAGTGAACAGGGAAGTGGATGTGAAAAAAGAAAAGCTGGTTGAAAAGTCGTGATTGAAGTTCGGAAGAATTGTTGTAAACAACGAAACGATAGGAAGTGCTTTGGAAAAATAAAACAAGTAAATCGAAATCCTTAAATAATAAGTAATTGTAAAGACAACAAAAAGAAGAAAAATAGTTAATGGAAGAAGTGATAATAAATATTGTATAAAAGTGCCTAATAATACTAATTGAAACGTTTAAGACGAACTCGATGTGAACTATAGATTAAGTGATGTATTATCGTACAGAATAAAATAAAGCGTAAAGAACGAAGAGAGAAAAAAAGAAAGGAGTTAATAAAGAAAGTAAAAGAAAAGATAAGTGGTGCAATAAACCCAAAAACCATAACCCGCGCGAAAGGAGAAGAGCTCCCCCAAACTTATGAATAATCCCAAAATAAATTAATCTCTTAAAACGAATCAGTCTGTTTTTTCAATTACAGTCCAGCAAGAAGTTCTTTTGTCGCTACAGTGTTTTTCGAATCGCGATTTTGTCGTTTCCCCCCTGTTAACAAAATTGATTTTCATCAATAGTGTTTTCTTTCCGTGTATGTATGGACACTTGCGTCCTTAGTAAATCAGTACAATCGTGCGGGGACACCGTTGATATTGTTCGGAAGGATAAAGGATACAGGTCGACACATCCATCAAATCTATATGGCATCCCACTTCTCCCGAAGAACCGGAAGCACGGTGGTGCACCAGAGGAGCATAATACAACTAATCGATAGATGATTATATAACGTTTGCGACGATAGTTAAAAACGTGTGATTCGAACTGACGCTATGACGGTTCAAATCGCAAAAAATGGAGCCTATGCTCAACACACCAGGTCACTACCGCGTGTACGAATTCGATTTCTGAACTCAAGTACACTCAACTGATGTGAAATTGTTATGTAATCGCTATGGTATACGGCTCCGATGCTTTGCTTATTCGAATTTCCCTTCAGTGGTCTTCACTATTTGCTTGCATATTGTGTGTGTGTGTGTGTGTATCTGTTAGAAACGCCACAATTACGTTGCCATCACATTGCTGTACGATTTCCCAGCCTTCGCCTTCCTCGGAGCCCGGTCGCCTTCAGAAACCCATTGCTTTGACGGTCTCTGAGTTGTAGATTGTTCACAATTATGTGTCGAATCCTGGAAAGTTAACAACTGACATAAATACGCCAAAACAGCATCAGAACCGATACAGTATTGTCCTTATTCTTCATTGGGAATGAAAATGTCTCCCATTTTGCGAGATTCTGTACCCACCCAATTTTATGTTCTGCTCTCTAATAAGTAATATTGGTTTCTACTAAACTGTCTAGTGAGTGATGGTCTTCACTAAAAACGACTCTATGAACGCTACCTCTTGGATGTTCTAAGGACTTATTGAACAACCCTCGTAAACAATTAAAAAAAGAAAGAAAGCATCATATCAAAACCAGCACCCATTAACGTGACTGTGGGCAATGTGAGCAATTTCCATAAATATCAACATTTTTTGCTGAATGTGGCCAATGACCAAATCTGTGTCCTATGCCCTGTGAGTAGTACCATAAAATATCCCCACAGCTAGGCCACTTTCTCATGAAAGGTGCCTAAAGGGCGAAAATTAGATTAGGTCATAAGACCCTGTCGCCCCATTAAGTTAAAGAGTGCGTAAAATGGTTGGGAGAAATCCTGGGCCGTTTTCGGGAGAAATCCTTAGTCATTTTTGGAGCTTAGCTGGGTGGACCGGTCAGAAAGGTTGGAACAGGTGGTAGCTCGATACCGTTTTTGGTGTCCCATTGGAATACCACCCCGTCATACGGAAGGACTGCAATGAGCTCGGAGGAAATCTTTGGGCTCTAGACTGAATGCTCGACTGATAGTGGGGAAAACGACACGATGAAGCACTGGGATAGAACACCCCGGCGGTAAAATGATGCCCTATTCGGATTATCTCAGTGGAGCAACATATAAGTAATTTAATCCAAAACAAAATATTACACAACCCGCGAAATCTATCAAAATGCGATCAATGCTCAACTGGTAATGACATTTTGTGACATTAGAAGACGTGGTTTCAACTTTACCAATATATATTCATAATCTTATGAGAATCAAAGGGTGGGTGGGGGGGGGGGGGGGGGGGGGGGGGGGTTTGAGGGAGCGATATGCGAATAGTGTTTTTTTACACTAACACGCACACAAAAGGGGATTTTGAAGTACCCTTAAATGCCAGAGCAGAGTGCGAGCGGATGGGAGGAAGTGAATAAGGATAGGAGGTATCAATGTATATTGGTCTTGGAAGCCTGGACATTATAGCGACGAGGAAACACATGATTAGTTAGAGCATTCGGCATTCGTGTGGTTCGGCTAAAGAATAACTCTCTATGTTTACTTGTGCGCCTGAATTTCACTTTCAACGTGGAATAATGCGAATTCACAGATTGACGGGTATCGCGGGGAAATGTCTGAAGGGGCGGAACCTATTCAGCAACTTCAGTTGAGCAATGACCGTGGTAATACTCATAGAAAGGAGATAGGCGTGATACGTTGCGCCTATGTTCTAACGGTGGAATTAAACGACTTACGGCAAGTTCCCCAATAAGTTGGACTGCTCGGTTTTGCATCCTATCAAGCACATGTAGTGCAGTCTTGTGCGTGGCTGTTGTTTGGTTTATGAAGAGTAAGAGAACCGGCGTGGCTAGCGGCCGCGCTCGACTTTGTAGTCAGTACAGCCATGAGCGAACATGAGGTACATACGTCTGTTGCGCAACGGATTATTATAAAATTTTTAACAAGTGAAACCATTCAGACATTTTTTCTCGGTTGAAGGCACAGTTTGGTGATGATAGAATAGTGTGTATACGTGGGCCAGAGGATTCAAAAGGGGGCGAGAACGTATAGAAAATGAAACTCATGAGCGACAACCAAGGATAAGTCGTACAGATGACAAGATCCGTGTCGTTCGAGAGCTTATTGATTGTGATCGCCGCTTAACTGTTGGAGAAATCTCATCGGCAGTCGCTATATCGGATATCGATACAAAAGACGAGATGCCCATTCGAAATGTTATCCTTCTCCATGACAACGCCAGGCCTCACACTGCGTCCTCGACAAGGGATACATTGGAAGAAATGGGCTGGGAAATTCTCGAATACCCCCCTTACAGCCCAGGCTTGTCTCCCTGTGATTATTTTTTCTTCGCACGGTTGAAGGAATCACTTGGGGAGAGATTCGCAGAAAAAGAAAATCCTGTTTCACCAAGGCATGTGGCCATGGCGAAAATCCACGAATTACGATTTGAACTGCTTCCACCATCCACCTTACTCACCAGATCTTGTCCCAAGCGACTTCTTTTTGTTCCCTAATTTAAAAATTGCGCTCGGAGGATAGAGATTTCTATCAAATGAGGAGGCAATTACCTTCATAAACAGTTATTTTGCAGAGAAAAACGCCGAGCACTATTTGGATGGGTTAGAGCGATGGGAGCATCGCTGGGAGAAGTGTGTCGAGTTACAAGGAGACTATGTAGAAAAATAAAAATAAATTTTAAGAAAAAATGTCTTGTAACCTTGTTAGGTCGGAAACTTTTCAGTCCACCCTGGTAAATACCCTACATCATCATCATCATCATCCTCGGCACTACAATCGGGATCCGGTCTTGGCCTTATTAAGCAAGTTTCGAGGCTTGTTAAATTTTCCATAATAATTTATTTTTGCGGGCAAGGTTATTAGCCTTGCGCCATAAAAACTGTACATATAAATAAAAATTTAATAAAATAGTATAGGCCGACATACATAATAATCGGCAAAACACAATAAACTATAGTCCCAAGCCAAGTAAATATAAAACGTCGATTGAGGTATTGTAAAACATATTATAGGGACAAATATAAATATATTTTTTGCAAACCGCCATGAATATAAAGCTTGCGCTCAAAGAACCACACACATGTTGTTTTGAGAATCTCGATGCTGACGAGGAATGTCGTCAGCCGAGATCCTATATGTTGATGTTCCGCCGAACGAGGAATGTCGTTCGGGGAATTGCGACGGTGGATTACGTCGCCAATAGAGGATTGGCGCAATGGCGTCCTACCCAACGATGCCTGAAACAAATTCGTATTAAGAAAAACGGAAGGGCACAGCAATACCTGTTGATGTCAAGCCGCCATGTAGAAGATGAGCACTGTCCCTCCGTGTGCCGTGACGAGTTACGCTGGGTTCCAGCAGCGAATCTAGACATCCGCACTGAACGGATGTATTTGATGAATGTGTTTGTTACGTTGTGCAAAACCAAGCCGTTGTAGACCGGTAATGAGCACGAATCCGATGTGCTACTCGGTCTCCTGTTAGTGTCTCCTGTTAGTTTCTGGGTTGGGTGATCCAGAAATTCCAAATGATACAACCAGTGTATAATCCACAATGTCCTTTAATGACAAATGATACAACCAGTGTCTAATCCACAATTTCCTTTATTGCTCAGAAATTTGGTCTAATCACAAACAAAATGTAAAAGGAAGAATATCTTCGTACAAAAAACAAACTTCAAGCTTTTTCTTTTTTCACTCAAAAAACAGCAAAACACCGTAGATGACAGTAATTCAATTTCTGTATTGCCGAACCACCAACAACAGTAAACAATGCAAGCGATGACAGTTTCTCCACTGTGATCGTGTTGCTGGGATGTGTGGTGAATATGTCTCGGGGAGAGTACTAACCGATGTAATAGATTCTCCCCGAGCTTATAATCCTGAATCCGAAACACATGTAGTATCTGCTACTAAGGTGTATTATTCCTATAGTAATGCTTTATAGTTTTATGGCAATTATCATCCAAGACACAGTACAGTAAATTACTAAAGGATCAAACAGTATGTATGCTAGATAATAAAGGACATCCTAAAACAAAGAATTGTACGTGAGATCAGCGAAAAAGAAAACAGCACGTTGACGTAGGTTAACGTAATAAAGTTTCCTTAGATTGAATGATTGAAAAAGGTGGTGAGTCTGCAACGGAAGGATAGTAAATTCGGGTTGCCTTTCAATCCATCCAAGTTGGAGATAATTTTGAAAAATCGTTGCTTTGCGCGTCGCTTTATAATTACGTATAAAATAGGTGTGTAATTGTCAACAGAATAATAATTAAGTTGGAAGTAAAGTTTTAATTGAATAAAGTGTTTTATTTGACGAAATAGTGGGGAACGTTAAATGTATGTACACAAAGAGTGTGGTAAGAGTACTTTTATCGTTAGCAATACAGTATGTGTAAAGTGTAATGGATAAAGTGTGTTACACACTTCATAACATAGTCATTATCTTCCTTTTGCTTTCTACTTTCACAATGTAAGAGGTCTTTCCTGAAGTACTCAATCAGTTTTACAAAAATCCTATTCCAGTTGTAGTGTACATATTTTTGGAAAATTGGTAGATAGATTGCAATTCATAAATTGATGGAATCTGTCGGAGATATCCGTCGTGGAATATTTGCATAAATTAAAACCGATCACAGTGAATTACAATGATTAATGGACGGATTTGATAACGAATTGAAGGATACACGCCCCTATTTGTCCAACAAAAATGTGATGCTTTACTACAATAATGCGTCGACACATCATCATCATCATCATCATCATCATCAACGGCACTACAACCGGGAACCGGTCTTGGCCTTATTTAGCAAGTCTTGAGGCTTGTTAAATTTTCCATAATGATTTATTTTTTCTGGGCAAGGTCATTAGTCTTGCGCCAGGGGCTCCCCGACGGGGAATCGAACCCCGGTCTCCCGGGTGACAGGCGGGTATACTAACCACTATACTATCGAGGAGCCCACTCATCCAAAATTGTGGTTATGAATTGTTGCAGCATCCACCGTGCTGGTCGGGCTTGACTTGATCTTGTTTTTTGTTTCCCAAAATGAAAACGTGGCTCAGGGAGAAAAATTTAGTTCAAATGAAAGGAGGACATGACCGAGACAGAATAGCATTTTGAAGAATTCGACAAATCAAAATTTTTTTGGTTTGTTTTGAGTTAAAAGAAGTCACAGAAATGTTAGGAAAAGTCCATCAAACTAAAAGGAGATGATGTTGAAAAAAAAAAAAAAAAAAAAAAAAATGCGACGTCAACTTTTTGTTTATGGCTATGGCAGATACAGGCCTCTTTTACATATATTATCTAGAGGATTGCTGTTTGGAGATCCCTGATATCATTACAAGGAATCTAACTTATTTATGGTCTACAAGGCAATCCCCAACTGCAACTGTGCGTATATGTCAATACAAAAGTTATCTTGCTACACAACGAGAGCTTTCTGGAATTACCTTCCAGCACGAGAAAAAAGGAAACAAAACCATTAAAATCACTCCCTTCCAGCACGAGCAATTAACTAGTAGCTTCCATGCCTCTTCATTATGATTTGCTGAGACGGGTATTAGAGGAAAAAACTGAACACATAGTTTCGATCGTTTTCGAATGTAATATGTAACTGCTATTTAAAATCAAATATGATATGTAACGGATATTTAAAATCAAAATTGGTGCGCGAGTTATTTATTTCTATTTCGTTCTACACTTATCAAATATGTCTATTGTGATACAATAACACACACTGTTGATCTTTTCTTATCACTTTAATATAGCAAATCGGTGGAATCTTTATACTCATTGTCATTTCCAACAATCACAGAATTAAATAATTCAAACTTGGAAAACCTTAATCGCGTTTGACGATCCTTTGAATCAGACGGGATCTGATATAATTTAATTTGGTTTTGGAATAAAAAGAAAGAAAAATAACATTACCAGGTGGACTAGTGCCAATAAAATTTCCTATGAGCGGTTGCGTTGGTGGGCCTGGCCATTTATTTATTTCTCGTCGATATCTGCCAAATAAAAATTTAGCATAAAGTATCGCGACACTGGTAACCAACAGACAAAGCAATTGAATAATCATGCTTCAATTAGAGTCGTATAAATGCGATTTGAATCGGACACTACCGAGTAACACGTCGGTCTACCGTAAAGCGATATTGCAAACTGAGAACTAGCGTTTCCACTGAAGTGCTATTTAAAATCAATTATGATATTGGGACGCATATGACAATCAGTACTAGAATATTCGAGAAAGTCCAAAACTAGAATATTCTATTAAGTACTGGAAAACTGGACACTATGGACAATAGAACATTCAAGACTATAGAACGGACGGAAACGAAACGCCGAATCAGAATGAGGGAACGGTATAAATACGTCGCACACAGATCATGGAGGGGAGTAAGAAGTAGAAAGTGAAGCAAGCGATAAGTGAGAGAGTAAGAAGTAATAAGTAGAAATTGAGATGTAAGCAGAGTAAGCAAGCGATAAGCCAAGAAGCGATAAGTAAAGAAATCGTTAAGTGTACGATAAAAGTAAAGGTTGTCATTAACCGACTAATAAAGTGTTATATTAATTCAAAATCGATTTAACGGTTCGTATTTATTCAAATAATTAATCCAGCAAACCCGAAGCTCGCTATAATTGGTGTCAGAAGTGGTATTAATTATTGGTGAAATAAATAAGTCTGTGGAAGTGTATTGTGACGATGTCAGATTTGGAGGACCGGAACCTGGATAGCAGAGGAGAGAAGCCAATTCTTCGACAGCATCTGCCAGCAGCAATAGAGGAAGAGGATATTGATGTCGGCACAGATGGTTTTACGAGTGGGCCAGACTGCCCGGATGAAGAAAGAAACGGCGAGTCAAGATGGTGCCAATGTAACGGAGAAGAGTTCGCAACCGTTGGACATTTCGGAGATGTTCAGGATTATGATGGCAAAATTGGACGCGCAAGCTATCGATATTAACCCAAAATTGGACGCGCGACCTGCAGAGTTTAAGGCAAAATTGGATGCGCGAGCTACAGACGTTAATGAAAAATTGGACGCTCGAGCTGCAAAGTTTAAGGCAAAATTGGATGCCCAAAGGCAGTGTATGAAAGAATTCTGGGACTTGGAAGCAGAAGAATCTGGGGATGAGGAGGAATTGTGTGAGCTTCATTCCGATTGAGGACGAAACTTCGAATCACAGATATTTCAAGGCCTCTGTGCGGCACTGGGCGTAAGGAAAATCAGGACCACACCCTTACATCCGCAGTCAGACGGAATGGTCGAAAGGTTCAACCGATCAATGAAAGAGCATTTATCGAAGGTCGTTAGTGATCACCAACGAGATTGGGACAAATATGTACAAACCTTTCTCATGAGCTATAGATCGGCTAATCACGATACGACAGGCCATTCTCCAGCAAGAATTATATTTGGCCGAGAGATACGATTACCAGCCGATTTGCGATTCGGAATACCTCCAGACGCCATAGATAAGATGGTATAACAGGTACTCAGTAATGTGATTGCCCCATAGTTCTTATGTATGGGGCAAATTATACTTCCGGCATCTCCTCTTGCTCCCATACGTGCACCACGATCTCATGAATTGCGTGATGTCCCTCTGTCCCTCCTTGTTTGATCAGTTCAGCTAGTATGCCATCAGCTTCGGGGGCTTTATTTGATTTGAGCTGTCTTATGGCTTTTAATGTTTCCTCAATGCTTGGTGGCGGCAGCATTTGGTCTAGATCTTGCATTGGTGGAGCCTCCAATTCTCCTGTGAGCTGACCATTTAGAAATTCATTGAAGTGGACTTCCCATCGCCCCAGAATGCCTTCGAGATCGGTGATCAGATTACCCTCTCTATCCTTGCAGTAAGTGCAGCGTGGTGTGTACCGCGTTATACTGCGGATTATTTGGTAGAACTTCCGCGCCTGGTGCGGACCTCGCTCTCTACTTTTCTCAATTTCACAGACAAGGCTTTGTTCCCAAGCAGTTTTCTTTTGTCTGTGAAGTCTTTTTCAGATCTTCTGAGCTCTTTGTATTTCTCCTCGCGTACCCGCTTCCTATGAGACTGCTGCGTTGCCCGGTATGCAGCATTCTTACGTTCAGTCGCTAGTTTTCACTCACCATCAAACCAGTCGCTCCGATCTCTACGACTACCGCCTAAGATCGAGTTGGCAGTACTAATGACAGTATTCTTAAGGCGTGGCCATTTCTCTTCTACGCCCGGCATTCTGGCCCAGGACTTACTCTCCCTCCAAAGAGCTCTTTGAGGGCGAGTCTTAACGCATGACCAAAGGTGTTACTGGTATTCTCTTTACGTAAGGCAGCTGTGTTAATTCGAACCTGATCCACGGATGCAATACGTCTCTGTAAGGCAATCCGCGCTCGGAAAACTGTACCAACAAGATAGTAATCCAAGTCGACGTTGGCACCTCGGTACGTTCGTACCGTCATCAGGCTCGAGGTGTGGCGGCGATCTATCAACACGTGGTCATTTTGGTTGCGAGTGACTCCATCGGGTGATACCCATGTGGCTTTGTGGATATCGTTATGCGGAAACCTGGTGCTTGCAACGACCAAGTTTTTCGATGCTGCCAATTCGATGACACGTAGTCCATTGTCATTAGTGTTCTCATGCAAACTATGGGAACCTGTCTAGTGCATGAAAACCGGCTCCCGACCTATTTTTGCATTCAAATCACCAGGAACGATTTTCACATCGTATCTTGGGCAGGCATTGAGGGCCCATTCGACGTTCTCGTAGTATTCTTCTTTTTCGTCGTCAGGGGACTCCTCTGTAGATCCGTCAACGTTTATGGGGCTTATGTTCTTAAACTTGCCTCGCACACGAAGAGTGTATAGCCTTTCGTTTATTGCATTAAAGCCGATGATGGCAGGCTTCAGTTTTTGGTTGACTACAAAGCCTACCCCGAGCACATGGTGTTTTGCATGACAGCTTTAATAAATGTCATACTCGTTTCTTTGAATAACACTGAGGGGAGGAGATCGCGACGCCAGCATGGGCGAATGTTCTACCTCGTCTCCACCAGTTCGAAAAGTGTCTGCCGCAGACCGAAAGAAAAACACAGTTCACCGCAAGCTGTCCGTAGTAGGGAAATTGTTCACCGAAGATATCCATGATAAAAACGCATAGGTTAGGTGTTGTTAATTTTTATTTAATTTTTACGAAGCACACGTGAAAATAAAACACATTTTGTGGCTGGTGATCACCGCTATTGTTTTGATGTATTTTAATTATCGACTTTAGAATTTTACACTATTGTTTTAATTTTATGTAAGACACGACAAACGATTATTCTCCATTATCGCTTCCCTGTGCGCACCAGGGTAGCGATGGAGCCGCGACCCGCTCGGGTCGAAGGATGGAATTTGACTCAGCGATCGTCATCTCATGCAGAGATGATTTCGCTAAGGAAAAAAAAAGGAAGAAAGAGAAAAACTTTTCTCTTAAGGGTGTAACCACTAAGAAAATGCGATCTTTTTGGTGCAGTGGTATATGTGCGCGATCGAACAGATTCAATGTAATTGCACGTGTTCGAAAGCAGTGGAACGACGAAACAGGCAGGCGGCAAGGACAATAGGGAAAAATGACCAAATGCGCCGTTGGTAATGCGGGTCATTGTTTACACGATGCCTCGTCGCTATTTTCGACGTTAGGAGAAAAAGGTGCTAAAAGCAAATTGGATGTTTATGGCATCTCTGGCTGCAGTAGAAACCGGGTTCATATTTGCATTAGGAAATGCTGGAGAATTTGGTTTCGGCGTCTATTGCGCTAATTATATGCAGCTGCTTGGGTTGTTTGTTGATAAGAAAAACAAAAAAAGTTGCCAGGCAATGTGTATAAAAAGGTATATGACGCGGCTGGGAAAATAGACGGCGCGATATTTATGGTCCCTGTTATGGCGGTTACATTGAATGCAATCCGAATTATTTTGTTTACAGGAATTCATCTAAGGGAATTTAACTGGCGACGTAGATGCCGAAATTGATTGGAAATTCCTGGTAAGTTAATAAAGAAATCTTAAGGAGCAATTGTATGCGAAGAGAATGCATGAAAGTAAGTTTTCTTTGCAGGGACTTAAAGATCATAGATTTGACCTCTTAAATGCGTGCAGCATTTACAGGTACTAATACTGTTGCATTAGCAAACTTAAGGGAGTTGGGTAGTAGTTATGGAGGTTTTTCAGGTAAGTAGACCGTAGGGTTTGGCGGCACCGCTACAACACCACTCCCCGTCCATCTTATTTCTTGTAATTCTGTTATGTCAGCTTTATATTCGGAGAGGGCATCGGCTAGCTGCTCTGCAGCTCCAGCTCTGTATAGTGAGCGGACGTTCCATGAAAAAATTCTTAAATCGTTTAGCCATTTTCGTTTCCGTGGTCGTCGTCGTGTATCCGGTCCATAGCCGAGGCTTGTTAAATTTGCCGTAATAATTCATTGTTACGGGCATGGTTATTAGCATTGCGCCAGACTTTCTCGAATATTCTAGTACTGATTGTCATATGCGTCACACTACCCTCCGCCTAGATTATTTCGTCTCGAACTAAGTTCACTGGTCACCTGGTTTAACAAAAGTCACCAGTCGGTCACGATGTACCACTTTCATCTCGGCGTTCGGTCTTCGCTAAATCCTATAGGCAACGTCGTTAATTGTCGTGAGAATCTCATACGGTCCTTCCCAATGTTGCTGCAACTTCGGAGACCCTCCTTTTTGCCGATGAGGGTTATAAAGCCACACGTTATCGCTTGCATTAAATCCGGATGCGTTGGCTCGAACGTCGTACCTTGTTTTCATCCTGTCACTGGATACCTTGATTTGCTTTCGAACCAAATGATGAATCTCATCGAGGCGATTTCTCCATTTGGCTACGTTTATCAGATGCACTTCGTTTGATGGAATGTGGAATGTAGATAGTTAGATCCAAACACAACTTTACTCTATTTCTTGTTGACGTCCCTGTTTTGTGTTTTATTTTCATCTTTAATGTGGTCGTTGTGGTCATTTAGGCCTCTCCTCTAATGCTTTTTCTCACCTCCGTTTTGAATGTAATTCTTACTCTGTTCATTCGGTCACTGGATTGCGCCATTGCATTCTAACACCAGAAGCGTTATCTATTTTTTCGCTGTCGTTCACATATCACATACCGCATTTATGCTTTAACCCTTGACCTTACTTCCTATACCTTTCGGCTACAGCGACGCGAAATCCTAAATGCCTTGAACTTTCATGGTCATGCTGTAGTTCTAGGGGGTTCAATCATTTAAATTATGAAAGGGAAATCTTCGCCTTGCTTTTCCGGTCAATTGATTGTGAGGGACTGCAAAGTGCTCAACGATATTAAACAACTTCGCATTTCTGTTCCCAAGGTTTCGGTCATTTGGAATTACTGATTATTTTGTGTTGATGACATATCAATGGAATGACTTTCAGTATGACCATCATCATTTCTCTTAACACATGTTTGTTGATAAGAAATATCAATATATACACATTTTTCGTTATGCAAACATACCCACCAGAAGTGTTGTGTTTTATAGCTGACCGCTTAAACAAAAGAATTCAAAATGAAATTGGTGAAATAAAACAAGAAATCGGGAAAAATGTGCCTTAAGGCCACCAACATCATAATCCATTCATAATGTTAAAGACCATGTATTCGAATATTAAAATATAAATAATAAAAGTGTATTTTATTTAAAAGTTATTAAAAACAGTCGACGTTGAACATAAAAAGCACCCTGAATTTATTATATAAAACATAAATTAAGTGTACAAATTTCTTATACTTTGAAGAACAAACGAAGATTAAAAGACAAACATTTAATAAGTTCGTTTTCGCAAACGGACATGTACCCCGTTGTCAGAGTTTAACGTCAATGTTGAAGACAATACTGGGTCGTATTTGTTCCTTCTTGTCTTGGGCTCGAAACCGTCCAATGAGTAAAGTCCGTCTTCAGGTGGGAGTATCTTGAATGACCGTACAACTTTTGAAATAATCGACTTCATTTCCAGAAGTGCAAACTTTTGACCTGACAATCGAAATAGTTACTGTTTTGTTTTTGGATAAATGTGCATCATTTAATGTACCTACACAGTTCCTCGGCCCAGCGCTAAAAGGAACATACTCATAGGGGCTAAACGTTTTGTTTTTATCTGGATCGAATCGTTCTGGATCGAATTTGTAGGGATCTTTAAAGACTTTCTCATTGTATCCCATAGCGAAAATAAATATGGTTACAGTAGCACCTTTAGGTAGTATCCGTCCGTCTGCAAGAGTAATCATTATCAAGGTAAACATATTAGTACTGGAAACAACAATTATTAGTAGATTGAATAAGTTGCCGTTGACTTCAATGTGCTTTGCTTTGGAATCATTCGTAATATTTTCCGTTGTGTGATCAATTCCTAATGATTGTTCAAATTCAGCTAGCAGCTGATATGAGTAACGCGGCACCTTATTCAAATCAGCAAGAACTTATTTAAGGTTCTCATGAATTTAAACTGGGTTTCAATTGCCTTATGATGGAATATTTTACAATTGTAACCATGAAACTTACTTATTTCGAAATCCCTCTCAGCACAACGGGCTATCATGGGAACACTGGGATAAAGACGTTGGGCTTCTTTGATCACCTGGTCAAGGTATTTCATGTCCTGTATGTCATTATAACTCGGGTTGCGTGTGAGATCATCGCCAAATATTCTAAATTGCTCTTCAAAGACTTTTTCCTGTAAAACTTCAACTATTAGAACACATAATGGATTCGCAAGCCAAGATCATTACCTGCACTGCAGGGTGTCTGGACAACAGGTGAATTGCGAAAGTTAACCCGGATGCTGTGGTATCATGCCCCTTAATATAGAATATAGATACATTTTTGCCCAAATGATTATTTCCTCAACTTACCTCAAACATAAATGTAGAAGTCTCTTCGAAAATTTCTTGAATCGATAAAGGTTTGCCATCAATAGTTGACGTAAGCAAGGTATCGAGGAATACTTGTTTCTGTCGTATCTGGAATGTGTCGTCATCACCTTTATCATCCGTTTTTACATTCTTTTCATTATCGAGTAGTTTACGGCGTTCGTTTATTACCTAAATGATTTAGCAATTTAATATCCATATGTGATTACAAGATAGAGCTTAGTATGCCAAAAGGTTCACTTACATCCACAGTAAAGTCCTTTAGAATATTCAGAGATTTACTATATCGCTTATATTCCGGCATTAAAGTAAAGATGAAATTATTCCATATAAGGGGATTAAATACTCTCATTTGAATTGAATAGCACATACTAAAAAACTCGATATATATTTTTCAGACTGGATACTTCTAATCAAGTTGTACTTACTACTTGAAGGCATCACCGATTTTATTTTTGCCGCTATCCATCGCATTAATACTAACTCCCATAGCAGTTTCTAGGTCAAGGTTTGTTCTTAATGAATGCGAATATCAATAGAGTTTGTCAAACTTACCACAGATTGCATCTAAAGTGCAATTGCAGACGACACTTTGAATATCGAAAATATTATCCCCCTGAGATATTTCGTGTAATTTTCCTATAAATTTTGTAGAGCTCTTATTTATGGTATCAAGAAAATCTACAAGGATCTTGAAGTGAAACGATGGCGTTATTATTTTCCGATGACTATGCCAATGTGCCCCGTATGAGGTCAAGAGACCTTGCCCTAACCATGGATGCGTGAAGTCGTATAAGACTGACTTTTTTAGGATTTGTGTACTAGAAAGTACCACCTGTATAGAGTAATATGGTTTAGTAAAAATCTGGAATATTCTTATCTAGGCGTTTTATACTTCGACATCCTTTGGATTGGATATGATGGCCAAGCCGTCGAATCCCAACCATATCCGGAAGCAATCCTTTCCATATTCTGCCCACCACGTGAAAAGATACTTTAATATATCTAAAATTAGAAAAAAAGTAGGCTTGTTGTAATATAGGGATAAAATAACTTAGCATTAAGGTTTTTCAATACTGTTGCTGCACAAGCAACAAAGCATAAAAATACAACGATGAGCTGACAACAGAAATTTCTGGTGGCACTGAATGCCACCAATTGCTGAATTAAGGAGAAGGAAAAAAATGACTTCTCATTAACAGTTTTTCATCGTTACTGTGTAACACAGTTTTCGTTCAGTTTTTTATTCTTATACAGTTTTGCTTCACTTCTTACTTAAACAGTTTTGTTTTTTAACGTCTTAAGATGTTTTTATACGGTGCTTTTAGCACCTGTGGTTTTACACTGTCGACTTAAAATTCGTGGTAAAAATAAAAGTTAAATTTGTCTGTTAAATATGAGTTTCATTTCTGCCCAGTGCGGCAGTAGTTTTTTTTTGCTATGTCCATTGCGACACATTTTTGCTATCAATTCGAGAGAAGCCCGAATCATCATCATTTTGCTGTTCTCGTCGAGGAGGAGCTCGACGCAAAACATGGTTTTGTTGTTCCCAGTTGGCGAACCATCTGCAACGATTGGAGTTGCGGTTCCAAGCTGGCGAAACAAATACTTTGAGAGGTCTATCGAATGGTAGTTATAGGTATAACCCACCAAAATCATTTACCCCTTCTATTATTAATTCAGAATTATATTGATACCATGCCAAATTTTTGTAGAAAAATGTTATTCATTACTCTGCTGTTTATTATTCACAATATGTAGAGACAAAACCCTCCCAAAAGTCGAAGTAGGCCTGTGGGGTAAAAGTATTTCTGGTGCCGGCACAGGCACGGGCACAGGTTCACTAATATCCCCAACGATTGCGCCGAAAATTGTTCACAAAAAAAAAAAATTCCAAGCGCCAAGAAAGTTGGCGAACCATCTGCAACGATTGGAGTTGCCGTTCCAAGCTGGCGAAACATTTGGTCCTTCGAGCTGGATCGCTCGACCATACAACGATACACAGTGACCGAGTGCGGACGTATTTTCGGTTCGGCGATCGAGTTGAATGAAAAAAGTTGCCTTTATGAGTCGCGAGTGGCTGAAGTGTTATAAAAAGACTATTTATAAACAAATAAATTCCAGTGATAGAAACGGTCAAGGCAAAGTAAATATAAATAAATAGAATCAAATAAAAGAGAACGAAGCCACGTGTTGTGACAGTCAAAACCAAGAACAAGTTTAATATAAAAAGTGCGCGAGTAACACGTTAACGGTGTTTACGTGTGAGTGCGCGAGGCCACAATCTGTTTGTCCTTCACGCAAAAAAAAAAATGGTTTCCATAATACGGACGTAGATCCAAAAACAAAAAAAAAAACAATTAAAAAAAAAAGTGGGGACACGCGGTCCATAATAGGGACGGAAACCAAATGGATGCCAAAATGATAAATCGGAGAAGGCAAAATACGGACCTAAACCTAAAGGCTAAACGCGTTAGAACAAATGAAAATAAGAATACAGACACGTCGATTGTAACCAGCAATGACGAAGACAACACCCATGGTGCCCAGTACTCAGGGGCTGGAAACCAATTCAAAGAACAAGCTGTCAACGAAACAAATGCAAACGCTAGCAATCAGATCGAGGTCCTCAACAGACTCATCCATGAGATTAGTCGTAAAAAAGAAGAACTGGATAGACAAATAGAGGAAGTTGTTAAACTAAAAAACAACCTGAGCCAGGACGAGCGAAAACCGAATATGGTAGAACAACAACAACAAGAACAAAGACAACAGCAACCCACGAAGGCAAAGAAAACACGACAAGATAAGGAAATTCAACAGCAGGAATCACATCAACAACAACAGCAGGAACCACATCAACAGCAGGAATCACACCAACAGCAGGACACATTTCGGCAGGAAACACCTCAGCCGGTGCCAGTCAAAAAAAGGGAGAAAGTACCTCCTATATACATCAGCTACATGGAGGGTGGGTTGACATGCAAAACTCTTAAAACAAAACGAATAAATAATTTTAAGATAAGTTTAACATGCGAGGTTTTAGAAGGGTATAACAAAATTAAATCGGCATTAAGGAAATCGAAAAGCGAGTACTACACGTACACCCCTAAATCGGAGAAAACTATCTTCATGCTCCTCAAAGGAGTTGACTCTTCCTTTACTCCCGAAGAGGTGCTCGAAGAACTAAAAAGCTTCGAAAACGATACCTTGAAATTTACAGGTGTGAAACCATTTTCTACAGCAAATTCTAGAATTCGCAACCGTAAGTTGCCTTTCTTCATTTTGTCGTTAAGCCCCAATAGTAAAATTGATGGACTTAGATATATTAAATACATTAATCACCAAACAATATGTTGGGAGAGAATAAAGAAGTGCGACCGCGTATTGCAGTGTATGCGCTGTCAACGCTTCGGCCATGTGGCAGCAAATTGCAATATGCATTTCAGATGCGTCAAATGCCTAAATAAGCATATCATTGGAGAATGTCCATTGGGCAAAGAACAGCTCCCGGATAGAAATAAACTATCCTGTGTCCTCTGTAACAACTCAGGTCATCCTGGTAACTTTAGAGGTTGCCCTAAGTATCAACAATTAAAATCAAAGTTGGAAGCCAAAAAGAAGCAAGTTGAATAAGAGAAAAGGATCAAAACTCGCTCTTACAACAACTTCGTGGCACCAAGTGTGTCATACGCCCAAATGGCAGGTGGAGTAAAAAATGCACCAATCTTAGAACAATCACGTAATATCATTAAAACGCCTGCTCCAGAGGCACACACTGATATAAAGGCAATATTATTGTCCATATACGGACAGTTTGCTGCGTTTGATAAAAAATTCGAAGAGATCGAAAAAAAAACGGACGGAACAAAAGGTTCGAACGGACATTATATATTCGACCCTGTTTCCAGACGAATCCACACTCTAATCATAACGTTCACTGCGACTGAATTAACCCTAAAAGTTATTGCTGTGAATGTTAATTCACTCATCCGCATGGAAAGAAGGGATAATCTCAGCAATCTGCTGGAAGCTGAACGCCCAGATGTGCTTTTGGCTAGCGAAACTAAGCTAAATCAAAGGCACAAATTGGGCTACCGAAATTATAAAGTAATTAGACGAGATCGTCCAAATTCCACTCAGGGGGGCGGGGTCGCTGTCTTAGTTAAAAATGGTCTACAACACAAAGTCGTCTACAGTAGAGATGTATACAAGTTCCAGGTACTAGAAGCCTGCGTCATAGATATTCCTTTGAAAAGTCAAAGGCATCTATATGTGGTCTCTGCTTATGCTCCCGAATCTCCACAGTGTCTACAGTTTATCAATGAACTTGATACCCTTTTTCGAAGTCTCAAGTTAGACTCGGAAAATAATTATTTCTTTATGGCGGTAGTTCTCAATTCCAAGCCCAGTACTTGGGGTAACCTTATCACAAACACAAGAGGCAATGTGTTGTTCGAGTGGTGGCAAACAAACGTTATCGAACATAAACTAGTATTGTATGCTACAAGTACGCCGTCATATCCAAGAGGAAATTCCTTCTTGGTTTACTGTTGCTCGACGAGCGAATACAATTATTAGATACGGATCTAACTACTCGAAATTGTCTTCGTACAATCGAGTACGATAGCGATCATTACGGACTTGGTGCTGTAATACATGTCCCAAACGAACATTCACTACTTGAGCAGTACAAACAGATACATTCTTTTAATTTCGGAAAAGCACACTGGTCGCGCTTTGATCTGATAATAAAAAAAGAATTACGCTCCAATGGCATAGATCCACCAACTGACAGAAATCTTCATAATGACGAAATTGATCATTATATCTCGACGCTGAACAACATTGTTACTAATACAATGAATCGTTCTATCCCAAAAATGTCTCACTCCGAGAGCCATACAAACCGGTACAGAAACGCAACGATCAACGAGCTGTATAGGCAAAAGAGTACTCTGCTCTCTAAGTTAAAACTGCTATACAGATAATTCAGCGATCCAAATAGCCAGGAAATAAAAACAATTAAGTCATTAATTAAAAATCTTTAAAAACTGATCCGTGACAACTATAGATCAGTAATTAATGAAGACTGGAACAAGAGAATTCAAGCCATTAAAGCTAGTGGACCGAATATGTTCCCACAAATAAATAAAGTCTTTCGAAAGAAAGATTATAATGACATCCCATGTTTGCGAGTTCCGCGGACTCACGAGAATTGTCAAACTCTGCTGAACGCAGGACTTATCCTGGAACACATCAACTCTAACGAAGAGTTCATAATAGTCGAGGATCCGCAAAAAAAGGCGAACTCAATTGGTGCTTGTTTCGAAACAGTGTATAAATTGAACGAACCAGCTCATTCTAACCTTGACCTGGAAAATAGGGCTCTCCAAAAACATATTTCGCTACGAAATGAACTTGACAATTGGCGTCTCTTAAGTCGAAGTTTCACTATCTTTAGTGAAAATAATAGAGCGGATTCCCCGCTTAGAGATCTAAACGCTAGCATATTTGTACACAAAGATGAACTGACGGACATTCTTAGATCGATTAAGAACAAAAAATCTTCTGAAATAGATAGTATTCCAAACATTGTTCTAAAGCATTTACCTCTTGAAGTAATAAAGGTTTACAGTATTTTGTTCAACAACGCTCTAAATAATGCATACAATCCAACCCAATGGAAATCTGCAGTATTCCATCCTAACCCCAAAAAGGGCAAGGATAGGAGCAATCCAGCCAATCTTCGCTCGATTAGTTTGCTTCCGAACATCATCAAGATATTTGAGAAAATTATAAATAACGCATTGACTAACTGGTGTGAGGAAAATGGTATTATTCCGCACAACCAGATTGGTTTCCGTTCGCAACATGACACAGTTCATGCTGCGACAAAACTTGTTTCCGACATACAATGGAACAAGGCGAAGTGACAATGCACAGGAGTAGGTTTGGTTTACTTTGAAAAGGCTTTCGACACCGTATGGTTAGAAGGGCTGGTATATAAGTTATCAAATATAGGTATCCCCGAATATTTATTATACATTATCTACGATATGATAATGGGTAAACAATTTGTAGTGAAATGTGGAGATATAATCTCTAACAAGAATTTCCACATCAAAAACGGTCTACAACAGCGAGCAGTGAATTCCCCCATTTTATTTAACATTTACACTAGTGGTCTAGTGGGTTCTCCCAACCGGCATACGCGACGGCGTTGTGGTGTATAGATCTGGAGAAAAGATTGATGTCATCAACAGACTTCTGCAAGATGATTTCAACAAAACCAAACGTTTTTGTGACGACTGGAAATTAAAAATAAATTTCCAGAAAACAGAGACTATCCTTTTCAGAACGCCACTGTCCGGCGCATCAAGGGATACAAAATGGAATCGGAAAACATTTTCCATTGCAGGAAGTAATAATCTTCCTCTACAAGTAAAAACTGTAGTCAGATACCTTGGAATCTGGCTTGATCAGTATCTTTACTTTGATAAGCATACAGCAGCTGCTCTTACAGCAGTTAAAAACGCATACGCAATGATACGAAGACTCTTCCGTAGTAGTCTGCTGGACCCCAAGGTGAAAATAATTTCATACTCAGCATTCATCCGACCAATATTGGTGTATGGCTGCCCAATATGGTACTGTGGCTAGTTTTTATTAGGTGCATCAACATGGACGCTTATTCAATAAAATCAGTCACAACGATACACACTGACCGAGTGCGGACGTGATTTCAATTCGCCGGTCGAGATAAATGTAAAAGTTACTTTTATGAGCCGCGAGTGAAATTTGAAATAATAAGACTATTTATAAATAAATCAATTCTAGTGACAAGAACAGTCAAAACAAAGTTATTATACATAAATATAAACAAATAAAA
Organism: Microdon myrmicae; assembly: GCA_963931805.1. Lineage (NCBI taxonomy): Eukaryota > Metazoa > Arthropoda > Insecta > Diptera > Syrphidae > Microdon > Microdon myrmicae. The sequence continues at coordinate 30,735,149 of OZ007497.1, read as the reverse complement.
GAGAACGAAGCCACGTGGTTTGGCAGTCAAAACAAACACCGTTTAATACTAATCAACTGTGAGAGTGTATGTGAGCACATGTTTAGCGAAAAAAAAATTGAAGAAAGAGAAAAACAAAACAAAAACAATAAATATAAATAAAAAAGAAACAAAGGGAACTAAAATATACAGTGAAATAACAAAGTGAAGCCAACCTAAGAACTGGTTTCAAACAAAGACTGGCCTGCTATCTTGGATGCAACAAGCTCGTTGTATGGACCCTCAGCATGCAGAATGGCAGACAAAAAACAAAATATTAAAAAATTAAAACCGAAGACCGCGTTAATAAAACGCCCGGCGAGCTCCCCACTAACACGAGCTGCAACAAAAATAAACAAGCCAAACGAGGCAATAGCAGACTTGCTCGAAAAGGCGCACAAAATGGAAGAGGACAATCTATTCCCCCCGGTTCCATATAATGACGGTCATCTCACCAATAACATGTTTGCATGTTTAGCGACTACCGACACTGAGGACGAAGAAGATGAAATCAGCGATCTTGAAACAAGGCTAGCCCGAGCAAGGGCGCAATTAGCAGAGAAGCGTCGCAGGAAAAAGGAATTTGCTGAAAAGGAGCAGCTAATAACGAAACAACAGCAGAATCAGCAACAATGTGCACAACAGAAGCCAAGCCAACAAAAAGAATGTCCACCACAACAGATGACGCAACAACAACCACAACAAGAGCAACAGGCAGCAAAAAGGAAAGCGAAGATGCCACCCATCAACATTACAGATATGGACTGTAACGAACTGGTAAGTCTATGTAAGCTTTCTATTGGGGAAGATTTTTCAATTAAAAGACTGACAGGGAACAGGTTGGCCATACAGACAAATTCGGTTAAGGATTTCGAAAAAATGAAAAATGTGCTAAAACGGGCCACCGCGGAATTTTACACGTACACCCCGAAAGAAATAAAGAATGTAACGGTTCTACTAAAAGGCGTTGACCCTGAAACAGAACCAGAAGTTCTATTACAAACGCTGCGAGAGCTTAACTGTAATGATATTGAGTTTATCGCAGTAAAACCTTTCAATGCAGCTAGGGCTAGACGGGAGAATAGAAAATTACGATTCTTCCTGGTGCAGCGGGCCCTGGGAGCAAAATTGGTGGACTTAGGAAAATCACTATCCTGAACCATCAAATTGTCACATGGGACAAATTGAAAAAAAGCAGAGATATAATCCAATGTCTTCGCTGCCAAAGGTTCGGGCACTCAGCAGCAAACTGCGAAATGCAGTATCGATGCGTAAGATGCGGACAGGACCACAGCACAGAACAATGCACGTTAGGTAAAGAAAGGGTAGACGACAGATCTCTTCTAAAGTGTGCAGTTTGTAAGAGTGGGGGACACCCCGCTAATTATCGAGGCTGTCCTAAGTTCCGCGAACTACAGGAAAAAAAGTTTTCACAGCAACGAAAATCAGAACGCCCGATAGTTCAAGGCCGACCAGCACTAAATGTAACACCCCAGTTCTCGTATGCTCAAGTAACAGCTGGCAGGAGAAACACGCCACAACCCACCACACGGGTACCGCCGCAACATACTGTGCCACCAGAAACAGTAACACTAGCAGATGTGCTCACAACCTTGCTCGCTATTCAGACGCAGATGACACAAATGCAAAAACAAATAAAAGAACAGGACACTAGACTAGACTGGGTCTATTCGCAATTGTCTAGCCAGCCGTCAATATAAACCCCCCAACAGAAAGCACAATTAAGGCTTTAGTCGTGAATGTAAATTCACTTATCAGAATCGAAAGAAGAGCCGATCTCTTTAAACTGTTGCAAGACGAAAGTCCTGACGTGCTTCTGGCTAGCGAAACTAAGCTAAATCAGAGGCATAAACTATGTCACACAAACTACGACATTATACGAAGAGACCGACCCAACTCCACACAAGGAGGAGGGGTGACAATCTTTATTAAAAAACAACTTCAACATAAGGTAATATATAGTGGTGAGATTCGCAGATTTCAGGTGCTTGAAGCGTGCATTATCCGCATACCCCTCCGACAAGGTAGGGGGATGTATGTGATATCTGCCTACGCACCAGAAGCACATCAACAAAATCAACTTATAGTGGAGCTAGAGACTCTTTTCCAATGCTTACAACTTTACTCGGAAGGGAACTATTACATCGTGGGTGGCGATTTGAATGCTAAACACCCAAATTGGGGAAATAGCATATCCAACACGAGAGGAAATCAACTAGCTAGTTGGCTAGATCAACATCACATTGAATATAAAGTTGACCTGCTAGCTACAGAATATCCTTCTTTCCCCAGAGGGGGCTCGTTCCTCGATATTATGCTTATTGACACACGCCTTAAACATACACATACTAACAGACAAAATATAAACTGCCTACGCACAATTGAGTATGACAGCGACCATTGTGCATTATCAATAGTGATAAAAACACCAAGCGAACTTGTGGAACTCGGTGAATGTATGATACCGCAACCCTATAACTATTGGGGTATGCGATGGACGCGTTTCACGAGAACCTTAACAAGAGAAATTCGGTTAAAAGACATTAACCCTCCTACCAACAGAAACATACCCAACGATGACATCGACAAATACATACAAAAAATGGACGAAACCCTAAAACAAACTATGGACAAAACAATACCAAAAACCACACCTACGGACAACATGAACATGTACCGAAACGCCACAATCAACGCACTCCACAGAAAAAAAAGTAGACTTCTATCGCAACTAAAACTACGGTACAGACGATTTATTGATAGGCACGACCGGGAGATAATATCACTGAAGTCCAGATTAAAAAAATCTCCAACAGCTGATAAAAGCCAACTATAGGCTATCAGCAAATTTGTATTGGAACAACAAAGTTCGGGCGGTAAAATCCAAAAACCCCAGTATGTTTCCGCAAATTAATAAAATATTTAGACGGAGTAATGAAAACGAGATTCAGTGTCTCCAAATACCACGAACTGACGAAAACCAACGAATGCTGGCAAATATAGGCATAGACACAAACAACGCTATCCTAAATGACAAAGTTTTTGTGTTTGAAGATCCCTTGGAAAAAGTGAATGTTGTAGGGGCCGTCTTTCAAGAACTGTACAAGGCAAATGAAGTAATTCGTCGCAACCATGGCTTGGAAGATAGAGTTTTACTGAATTATGGTCATCTTCGAAATGATATTTCACAGTAGCGATCAGAAAACCATGGTTTTAACGAATTCAGTAATGAAAATACGGCAAACGCCGAGATTACTGTCGAAAGCGCCAACAGTCTTTTGATCACTAGTGAAGACATCCATGGCGTCTTTGCATCATTAAGAAACAAAAAATCAGTTGGAATCGATGGAGTACCCAATATCGTACTAAAACATCTTCCTCCAATCGCAATGGACATATATGCAGTATTGTTTAACAACGCTCTGAACAACGCACACTATCCAGTACGTTGGAAAACGGCCATCATCCAACCGTTACCAAAAAAAGGGAAAGATAGAACAAACCCAAAAAATCTGCGATCGATCAGTTTGTTACCGAGTATCAGTAAAGTATTCGAAAAGGTTCTAAACAAGGCTCTACTTAAATGGGTTGAGGACAATAATATTATTCCAAATAACCAGTTTGGTTTTAAAGCTGGTCATGAAACCACACATGCCGCAGCTAAACTGGTTTCAGACATTCAGTGGAATAAAAATCTGAAACAGTGTAGAGGTGCCTGTTTGATTGACTTGGAGAGGGCCTTTGACACCGTTTGGTTAGAAGGGTTATATTACAAGCTAATGAGACTAGGCATTCATAGACCACTACTGTATATACTATACGACATGTTGAATGAAAGGAAATTCATCGTCAAAAGTGGCAATGTGACCTCTAACATTACTTGCAATATAGAAAACGGTCTGCAACAGGGAGCGGTGTTATCTCCGATCCTTTTTAATATTTACACTAGCGACCTGATAAGGTCTCTTCATCAGGCTATTGCGTATGCAGACGATCTGATAATATATGATAATAATAGAACAGCACCAAAAATTGAAATCATTAACGGATTATTACAAGGGGATTTCAATGATGTTCAGCGATACTGCAACAACTGGAAACTCAAAATCAATATCCAGAAGTGTGAAACCATCCTCTTTAGAACACCACTGGCTGAAGCTACCAGAGACACCAGGATAAACTGGCGAAAGCTAGCTATTATGGGACCACACCAACAAACACTGGAAACCAAAACCGTAGACAAATACTTAGGCATCTGGCTGGATCAGTATCTATATTTTAACAAACATGTGGAAGCTGCCCTAGTCAGGGCAAAGAAAGCTTACGCTATGACAAGAAGACTGTTTCATAGTAGTCAACTTGACAGCAGAGTTAAGGTTATATGCTACATGGCTCTCATCAGACCGATGATCATATATGGATGCCCAGTGTGGTTTAATGTGGGACCTAGCTTAATGGAAAAGATTCGGATTTTTGAGAGGCAATGCCTCAGGACGTGCCTTAAGTTACATCGGACTCCTGAATCCGATCACAAAAAATATTATCCCAATGAAGCGTTGTACAGTGGGGCCAATATAAACAGAGTGGATAACTTTATGATCAAGCTGATCCGAGGGCATATTGCGAGATCAATGAGCTTGTGGTGGTGTATTAGTTGTTGCTCCAACACGGGGGCGGGTGCACTAACATTCCACTGGTAGTTGATAAAAATTGTTCCAACGAGCAAAATCAAACACACGGCATTCCTTTTTAAATTCCTTTTTATTTAAAATAAAATTGCTACCCAACAAGCTACTAATACATGGGATAGGTGTTTAGATGTTAATTATTCATTAATGTACAACACAACATAACGATTATCAATTAATTATTAAACATACAGCGCAACATAACGGGTGCCAATTAATTATTACACGTACAGCTCAATATATCGAATGTCACTTACTTATTAAAGTACAGCACAACATAACAATTATCAATTAATTATTAAACATACAGCGCAACATAACGAGTGCCAATTAATTATTACACGTACAGCTCAATATATCGACACCTTGAACAACTCTTGAAAAACGTACTCCTACGAGGGATGAAATTTGACTCCGCGCTCTGGATGATAAAATCTGACTGGGTATCTAATGCCCACCAAAGAAAAGGGACACCTAAAGGAAACCGCAAAAGGGGAGGAGCCACACGATTAACTCGAGGTAGTTAATCGTGATTGGACCGGGGAATAGGCATACATTATGCATATGTGTGTATGCCTCGCATACGATCGTCCGGCGACCGTGGAAGGATGCCAACATCGCTGCTGCATCTTCCACGAATGCAAACAATGGACATCTGGGGTGAAAAAGACACGAACCGAAGATCTGGTCATCCTATGGGAGGCCATAAATCAACATTTCGGTTGACGATGTGAATTTCCTTTGGTCCGCCGACGGGTGGCGGCCGTTATTAGGGAATCGTGTATGCATAGCACTCTGTGGTGCCAATGCGTTGTTTAGATATTGCAACGAATATAGGGTGCAGCCATTGCCAGATGTTGAAAGTAAACACTTGCTGGCTGCATCCAATTCGTTGCTTGTTTGTGGTCCCTGATCGGTGGGGACCGATAATAGGAAACCAGCTATTGCTGGTAATTAGGGAAATGTTTGGTTTGCCTCAGCCGAAACCTTGTCGGCGGTGGCAAACCAATGGGACCTAGTAGCCGCATGCAAGGAGTGCCATGGGCAAACAAGAAAACGAGTCAACAAGGAACTCTTTGTTGATGTTGTTTCCATAGCATAAGGCTATGGAAACGAGATGCCCAGGGTAGAATGTATGCCTAAGGATGGGATTTCAAATGCCACGGCAATGTGATAATCTTTGCCGTGGACTTAATGTTTTTTTAGGAATCGATGCCTGCCCGAGGATAAATTTCGATGCCACGGCTAAGTGATAAGCTTTGCCGTGGACTTAATGTTTTTTTTAGAAATCAATGCCTGCCCGAGGATAAATTTTCGATGCCACGGCTAAGTGATAAGCTTTGCCGTGGACTTAATGTTTATCGGGGATGGTGTTGGAGAAAAAGGGGGTTTGGAAGGAAAACCCCCCACAGAATGGGTAAGCTGCCTAACGGATATTCATAACAGTTATCCGATTGGGTAACTGTATTAATTCCAGCGATTTGGCTGGGGGTAAATGCCGTAGCAAGGTTACGCAACCTTGCTGAAGTTCGACTTAGAGGTGAGTCGGTTCGCCTGGAATAGTGGGGATCGAATGATGTATGGCTCTTCGGGCCCTGAAAAGCCCCACAAGCCCACAGAACGATTTGATTTTTAGTGCATATTACCCAAACAATATGTATTATGAGGTGGTACATCGCAATGGCTTTATTCCACCAGAAGCATTCCTTAGTCCTGACATGAACGGCCTCATACAAAATGAATCCGCTATACCGTTGATTTATCACGTGCGTCGGTCGGGTATAGATAAACGAATATGTTTTAATCGAGAGGTTGCGCACACTAATGAAGAGCGCCTGCAGTTCAGTACGGCAGTAGCACAGAGAGACCGAAAAGACGCGAATAAGCAACACCAGAGATTTTGGTGGCTGAGTGGCAAATAAAATCCTGTTTCCTTATAAAACTAAAGAAATAATAATAATAATAATTAAAAAAAAAAAAAAAAACCCGACAAACAACGGAAAGCTTACATAGATTTAGCATTTCGAAAATTTAGTTTTGATGTTAGGTTTAGAATAGAGTTAAGTTAAAAAAAAAAAAAAAAAAAAAAAAAAATCTATAGATAGTTTAGTATTTAAGTTAGATATAAGGTAAAAACAATAACAAGAACAAAGTTTTTTCTTTTCTTCATTTTCTTTGTATACAATTAAGTTCCCTAAAAATTCATGTAAACAAAATAACCATAATGTCGAAAGACAAATTTTCATGCTTTAAGCGTATGCATGTAACTTAGAGAGTCAGCAAGGGACCAGTAAGTTAAGAAATAAGATAACATAAGCTAGAGTTTAATCATTTTTGTCTAGCAAGTAAGTAAATTATAATAATAGGAAGAAATAAAAAATGATATGTATAAAAAAAAAAAACACTAATAAATTAGAAAATTGAAACCAGTAATTTTAAATTTATAATAAAGCAGTCAGGCTTAGGCGCAGTAGGTCGCCTTATTAAATGAAAATAGTATAATAAAACTTAGCTTTCTGAATCTATCCCATTGGACCCGGCCAATTTCCAGCCCCCAACAACAGCATCAATCACCACTCTTACTTCCCAATGAAGAATCACGGTGGTGACCGGGCCTTCTCAGGAGCGGTCTTACAAAGAAATCCCTCGTCCTTATAAAGACAGAGAGACGCGCTCCCCGAGACAAAGGTCAGGACACAGTATTGTTTCCTACGAAATACGGACATATGACACCGCCAGCCCCAAATCTTCACCATACGGTGACTTTTTGTAGATACATATGATGTGGCAATTGTGGTTGTAGACGAATCCACTGATAAGCCTTGCCGCTAAAAATCAATTGGTATGGCACTTTAGGTATCCATTGAGTAAACTGGAGACTTTACAATTGGTCGGCAGATCTCAGTTCCTGTTCCATCGTAAATCAAATCCTTCATCTAAATCATAATCGGTCGATTCAAGTTTTAATACCTGTTGATGTGTCTAAATGCTCAGCCACACTATCGCGAACGGAAGCGATGTTCTCGATAGAACAGGTTGGATGAATGTGACTTTTAATTTCACCTCAGAACCAATGAATAGAAGGGAACTAAACGACACTGATGGTGACCGAAAAAGTCACATAATGCATGAAACGTGCTTTTCTTTGTAGATCCGTATTCTTAACTATATGCACTGCTTTAATTTGTTGCTCGTCCGTGTATCGCCGTTCGAATTACCAATTCAATTTACAAATTAAAAAAAAAGTAAACAATATTTGGGTTTTCAACACAGTTTCCAACTCCTATTATATGCATTTAATACGAACTGGTTATCTATGTTAATAATCGTTCCTTTATTTGCTTGGTCGCTGATGTAAATTTAGTATAAACATGCTTACCCGCATTTTGTGTCATCATCACAGTTATAATCATACAGATAATTCTGTCTTTTTTAGTAAGAAATATTATAATGGTATCTGGGTAACACCAAAAGGGCATACTTCTAGTTATAACTCTGATGGGAATAGATGATAAGTTAATTATTTTCGGGTTCGAAACAATTAATTTTTTGTTTGATTTCTTTTTCCCTATTTAAAATCATCTAAATTTTTTTGCAATTTAAATACTACGGTTGTCAATTGCCCCTTTTGATATCTATTAGCGGTAATTATTGATTGCACAACATCAGTTCATTTTAATTGCGGTTGTACTTCTCTTGTAATAAACCATTGTTTTGCTGGATAAGTTCACTAGTCATGATTGATACCTTGTATGACGCACTAAACAATAAAATGTAGACGTACACGCACATAAAAACACTAATTACATCGACCTTTTCCGCCATGTGTAAAGTATAATTTAAGCCTAATTGCTTTTGTCATTAAAATACGTTTTTATTCGACTCTCTTCTTATAACTCATGTGTTCATTTTTGTTACATCTAGTTTTCTCGTAATACGAAGTCAATTACTATTGACTGGAGCGCAGTAATTAATATAAAGGAAAGTAAAAGTTGCACTATATATTTCATAGTATTGGACAATTAGAAAAAAAAACAATTTTTTATCGAGTAGGTGTTTATAAAGTCTCAAAATGTAAAATGTTGTGTGTTTGGGGTTTTTCTCATAAGCCCACTCTTAACTTACTCCATAACATACAGAGACGAACAATCTACGGCACTAATATCGACTGTCACCCACTAAAACTCCCCAATTATTTCTATTGATTCCCTGTAAATTAAAACTCATTCATTATTCCACATTGGAATAATATAGAAAGCGTAATAGAGAAGGATCCACCAATGTTAAAGTCGTGGCGGGAATGTTAAGGTCGTGGCGGGAAATAAAAGAATTCAAAAGCTTCCTAAAAACGTTAACTGAATACGTCAGAGCAAAGAGCCCCTTATAATTACTAAAGACTCCAACTGATGGACATTCAAATGATGAAGCACTGGGACCTGAGTAGCGGCTCAGGCTGAATCGTTTGGGGCTGACCTGACCACCATTCAAGCTAGGAAAAAAAATGTCAAAATGAAATAAACTGGTTGCGCTTGGCCCATTCATCAATGACCATGGTATCCTCAGGGTGGGCGGAAGACTGGAGGTAGCAAAGATGGAATATAAACGCCGTGACGCTCCAATCTTGCATTGACAACATTACTTAAAGATCATCGTAAGGGACTTGCACTTGAAGCTGATGCACGCTGGAAGCCGGTTACTGCTCGCCGCAGTGAACTCTCGGTATTGGATCATAGGAAGTCGTAGGCTTGTCCGGAGGGTCATTGCTGAATGCACGGTTTGCGTTTCTAATACGGCACGGGTGCTATATCAACAGATGGCGGCATTGCCAGTCAGTCGAATTAATCCTGCACGGCCATTTAGTAACACTGGCGTCGATTTGTAACGTAAATTTCCACATAAAATTAGGTATAAAACAATTTGGTTACCTGTAGTTATTCTCGCTCCTAGCATTGATCTTCCAATGATCAGTCTGCAGGGATTCCCCCTAGCGGCAACTTGGACTCTTCTTCTGTGCGACGTAGAGGTAAGCTGGCAATTCGATCTGTGATAGGGCTCTGGTTCTAAACAAATTGTTAGACACACGTTTTTAAGCACACATGCTTTATTTTCAACTTAGGTGTATACATTTGTTCTGTATCTCTGGTGCGAGCACTACAAAAAACTCTTTTATTTTTCTGAGCTTTAATTTACTTTTTACTTCTCTAATTAACAAAGAACACACGAGACCAAAAATTCATTTCTAGCCTTCTTCCGTGCTGCCGTTAACTTACTACTGAACTTTTTCTACTGAAACCGTCAACAACGGAACCCAAAAAACAGTATTTACAAAATCATCAAAAAACGGAATCAAAATCTCTCCTGCTGTTTCTCTATCGCTCTCCCTCGATATCCACTCCGAAAACAGAATTCGAACTTGCCCACGTTCCACACTCGAGCTGGGGCGTGTTCGAACACTCACACGTGGATCGTGCGCTTTTTCCACCACCTTACCATCAAACTATATTAAAACAAAATTATATTAAAAACAATCTAATGATGGGGGTGGCGGAAACCGCACGTAACAGATTACGGGGGTCCTATCACTTTTCGGGCATGTAAAGGACGCGGCACAAGGCGAGTCAAAGGCTACTTCTGTCTATTCGTATGCTTGGCAACCAAGGCAATACATCTCGAACCGACTAGCGAGCAGTTCAGCGAGGCTTTCTTGGCAGCATCGAGGAGATTCTTCGCGCGTAGAGGTTTTTGTTACACCCTATAGAGTGAGGTAGGGGCTCCTCGATAGTATAGTGGTTAGTATACCCGTCTGTCACCCGGGAGACCGGGCTTCGATTCCCCGTCGGGGAGCCCCTGGCGCAAGACTAATGACCTTACCCAGACAAAATAAATCATTATGGAAAATTTAACAAGCCTCAGGACTTGCTAAATAAGGCCAAGACCGGTTCCCGGTTGTAGTGCCGATGATGATGATGATAAAGTGATAACGGTACCAATTTCGTTGGAGCATATCGAGAACTACGAGAAGTTTATGAGCATATAAACCAGAGGACTATCCGGAACTGGATCATGACGGAGTTGCCCACCAACGGGATCACTTGGAAATTCATTACAATGGCATTCCCTCATTTTGGTGGCTTGTGGGAGGCAACAATCAAGTACGTGAAGCATTACCTTAAGCGAGTTAGAGGAAAGGCTTTGTTGACTTTCGAGGAGTTTACTACCGAATTGGCTCAGATCAAGGCTTGTGTTAAGTCCCAACCGCTGGTTGTCCTGCCAACGGACCCTGGCGAAATGTTAACCCCTAGAGGTTTTTTAATTGAAGGATCAGCAATGAGCGTTCCGGAAGTCGATTTGGGAGATACAGCCATCACCTGGTGGTCCAGATGGAAGTGCTTGCAGGCATTGCATCGAGCATTTTGGTTCCAGTGGAATAACGAGTACCTTCATACGTTGCAGGCTCACAATACATGGTATCACCCGGAACCAAACCTAAAAAGCCCGGTGATGGTGCTTCTGAAGGACAAGTAACTATCTTCAGCTTATTAGCCCATGGAAAAAGTTGTTGAACTTCGTTCAGGCAGAGATGCCAAGGTTCGAGTGGCAACTGTGAAGGTTCAGGGGGCACACTTAAGCGACCCGTCAAGGAGTTGGTCTTACTACCGGTGGCTCAAGATGAGCCAGTTGAATCGACAGTTTAAGGCGGGTGGAATGTTGGAAACTGAGCAGAACACAACGAGGATCGGCTATTTATACCAATTATTCTCCTTGTTCCTTTGATAAACATGCGAACGGGGACACAGGGACACAAAAGAGAATATAAGCAACGGCAGTTAGGAAGTTGAGAAAAAATCTTGGCCTTAATCTTATACCCCAAAAATGAATTTTATCAAACATGTGACCCACATTTTTCAAAGGGGCCTCGCTCAATCTGAGCAACTGCACAACATTTTGAAGTGGAGCAACACAATTAACACAAAAGTTAAGCTTCTTTGCTATAAGCAGTTAATTCGATATGGAATATCGTACGCCTTCCCCATATGGTCTTGCATATCTGGGCCCAAATGAAAAGACTTCGGGTTTTCGAAAGAAATCTCTTAAGAAGATGCACCAATCACTCTAGAAGGCCTGACGATCGCCTTTACCCGAACTCTTACCTATACGAAGGCTCCTCAATTATCCTGATCGACGAGTACTTCCTACAATTAGGATACAAATACCTCGAAACCATTCAGAACAGCGAGAACTACTTGTACGGGGGAGTCTTGCGCTCTTGTCCGTCTTCTCTCTCGATCACTTCGGATCAGACTACACAATGATGATGATGATGGTGATGACGTGTTCTGTGTTTACTACCGCACTCTAGAAGTATAATTTCTTTTCCACAATCACTCCATCCCAGTAGTTACAGAACATTTGAACCAACCCTCTCCACACTATCCTTAGATACCTCCCCCTTTTCTTTTCAGATATCTTGAGACCGAGTGCAACATTCTCACGGATTCGGGTGATTCTGGTTATTGCAAGGTGATCAGAAGCCAGAGACAAGATGAAGGACACGTCTGTTCTCTCGCCTCTTTTTTTTTTGTTTTGATTCGGCTGTCTCCCGGTTAGAGCCCAACGTTTAAGAACGCCAATAAAGGCCTGTGGGGGGTTTTACAAACCCCACATCTAATCCCTACGTCTAAATGCCAGTAATTTGGCCAAAAAAACGCCCACATCAACCCCACACTACAGGTATAAATACCTAAAGAATAGCCATGGGGCAGTAGTGTTCAAAAATGGGCATAATAAGCATTGATTAAACAGCTTCGCCAATGCAATAATATTCGATCTGGTATAGGATCCATGCAAGGCATTTCGTAAATCCCTGAAATGGAAATCGCTCTGAATACGTGCAGCATACCCGTTGAAGGACCACCTGCGGCCAAAATTACAAACGTAAATTCGAACCATGGCATCACATTCTTCAAGACAAATTGGTTTCGTGATCATGAAACTAAAAGTACACAAGCCATCGCAGAGCGCCAAAATTCGATGCGTAAAATCTTATAATACACATAGAGTCGCATCATGTATTCCACGTATGGACACCGCTTATGCACAGGCAACAGTCGCACAAGCGCGCAACAAACGCAAATGCATAACATCACCCAAGCCATCGACGAAGCACAATATGCCCATAAAAGGAGTGTTGAGATGCCTAAACAGGAAATAAACAACATCAAACACAACGTATTTCCGTTGTGGCGTGAAACCACCACCAGCATCGTCATGGTATATGATCCCCAATGGTCCAGCACAAGAAGCAAGGCAGCTGTGTTTACACAGCTTTGACTTTATACTGCGTTTATAAAAAGTAAAAAAACCCTCGCGCGCGTCGATCGTGCTGCGTAAGGGCATTGTATATGTGGGTGAGTGAGATCCACCCTTAGGTAGCAAGTAAGTCCGTTGAGTTAGTCGAAATTCAGAGTTCTCGAGGAAAAGGAGTCGCGTGCCTAGAAATTAAGCCTTAATTCGTATCGATAACAGAGAATTGGTAGCTTCAGGGTATAGCGTGCAAACACTCGTAATCCAGTCGGAACTTGTAAATACATGTCGTGTCACCTACCTGTGTATAACATAAATTCAGTTTGTAAACTAATAGAACTTGTAAATACCTGTTGTGTAGCATACTCAATGTATAACGTGCAAACACGAAACCAAGAGTTTAGTTAAATACCTTGGCATCTGGCTAGACCAATATCTATATTTCAACAGACATGTAGAAGCTGCTCTGGTCAAGGCTAGAAAAACGTTTGCTATGACAAGGAGGCTATTTCACAGTAGCCAACTTGACAGCACGGTAAAAGTCATATGCTACATGACGCTAATCAGGCCAATGCTCATATATGGTTGTCCAATATGGTTTAACATAGGTCCAAATTTGATGGAAAAGATTCGGGTGTTCGAAAGAAAGTGTCTCAGAAGTTGTCTCAGATTATATCGGACACCGGAATCGGACAATAAAAAGGATTATTCAAATGAGACTTTATATAATGAAGCGTACATAAATAGGGTGGATAATTTTATGATTAAATTAATCAGAGGACATATTGCGAGAGTAATAAGCTCGTCCAATGACCTAATTTTCGGGGTCTATTATCCAAACACTCTGTACTATGAGTGCGTGCGTCGCAACGGCTTTGTTCCACCAGAGGCGTTCCTTGACTTGGACATGAAAGAGCTTATACAGGATAGATCCGGAATTCCGCTGATCTATCATGTAAGTAGATCATCTGTAGACGTGCGATTGTGCTACGACCGGGAAATAACGCGCACCGGAGAAGAGCTCCTGCGCTTCAGTAGGGCTATCTCGCACAGAGACCGGGACGATAGTATTAGACAGCGTCAACAGTTCTGGTGGTTGAATGGCATATAAAGACCTGGATACCAAAGGAACTGTTACACGGGCGACTTGGTGGGTATTTTATTACGCTTCTCCGCTGCCGGCGGAGAGCGGGAGTGCTGCGACCAGCGTGGTCGAAGGATGGAAAAAGACTCAACGATATCTTGCTCGTTCAGAGCTCACTCGCTCATCGTGATCGTGGTGGTATGTGTGCCTAGAACAAAGATAGACATAAAGTGCATTCCTAGGATACGATTTCGGTAAAGCAAATAAAACCGAAATCGTCGGATGCATGTGCGTAGCAGCTAAACAAAGAGACCACGATGCGATGTGGAAATGTGGTAATTAGTTTTAGCTAGGTTACAGGGAAATTGTGTTTATGGCATCGCTAGTAAGGGTACGTATTGAATACCTATTTGCATTGTTTATACTTGGATTTCAATTGATGCCAAGGGACGCGGAATGCGTATTTGCTTTGGGTTTCACATTGAGCGAGTCAGGGAATTTTATTGCTGGGACAAAAACATCGCCAGCCAATGTATACATAAAGAAATTTATCGTATACAAGAATGAAGGTGGGAATAGGCGACGCCATAATAATTATCTCTGGCTGGAATGGTTACATGATATGTGAACCGGGGTTTTTCTTTTCAGGATAATTTGTGATAAGGAAAGTAAGAGCTCTTACAGGGGGTTTGTAAGCGAAGGAATGCTTGAAAAGGTAAGAATTCTCTTGCAGAAGCTTTACGAGTATAGCTTTGCTCCAATTAATGCGTGTAGCATTTTCAGGTGCCTAATGCGATTGCATTGGCGAAATTATATGGGAAGATGGGTGTTATGGGGGTTTTTAAGGAAAGCGTACCGTGGGGTTTGGCGGAACCGCCACACCACACCTTCCAGTAACACCGAAGTAACAATCCCTACCCATCCTACGACACACCCATATAAATACCCATATTGGTGACTGTCCTGTGAGCGAAATCGAGTACCTTCAGAGGTTAATTTTTGTGATATAAAAAGTATTCAACATCACGGAGCAGCTCTACCCTAGCTGCAACTACCCAGGAGCTGCCGTATAGACAACACGTCATCAGTTCCAGAACAAAACCGCAAGTTACCTTTTAATTAGTTCCTTTTCTATTTTTTATTTTATTTTTTTTGTTGTAAGAAAACGTAATATATTACTATTAAGGCAGCAATCATACAAGTAGCTGTATTCCTGAATAGGCCCAGTCAAGGCCATCATACTAAATATATATATTCACTAGTTATTGTTACGAAAGGAAGTAGAGAAGAGGCTAAATATTAACTGATACTGGAGCATTGTCGTAATAATTCAACTAACCACCCCCAAAACCACTGCAGTAATAGCTATTCGGGATTGTATAACCGAAACGATTAAGCAGTCTCCTAACGTCCGAAAAACAAGTATCCAGGATAACGAACCTACATTACACAGCATACATATATATATATATATATTTTTTTTTTTTTCCTTTTTTTAAAATTTATTGATAATAAGTAAGGTTAACAGGTTTGGAAGTCGTAATTAAGACACGAACGGAAGTTCCTATTTTTTGCATATTCCGTAACATATCACTTTTTCCTTCCCTCCTGCCCTCTACCTTTCTCTGTTGTTCGCGTGCGAGATTTAGTTAATAGAAATTCCACGAGACTGTCCAATATCTGCGTGGGTTTTTTCCGGGTGGAGGACTGGTTTATCGCGTATCTATTGTTTCACTTACAGTTTATCCCCATCGATACGAAGTAATGGCCTCTTCAACTCGGTCTAAGTAAGCTCAACAAGAGCAAGCCCAACAGGAGCAAGCTCAGCAAGGGCGAGAGCAATTAGAACTGACCCAACAGGACCAACCTCAGCCAAGCGCTGAAGCGCAAGAATTCGAAGACGCCTCCAACCTCGGACACCCTACGCGCTCTAGCCCTCGCGAAATCCGGCTGCCTCCTTTCGACGAGGAGGACGCGGCGTTGTGCTTCGCCATAGCCGAGCGCATCTTTAGGGCCCACAACCTATTTGACGAAGAACTGCGTGCGGTTGAACTCATGAGAATCCTGAGCCATACGTAACGAACACACGTGGCGCACATTATCCGCGCTACCAACCCATGCCCCTACAGCGGTATGAGAGACGCATTGCTGGGTGCATTGGACGAGCCAAAAAGCAGCCGGCACCAGCGATTGGCAAGCGAGACCAACTTTACCGGGATGAAGCCTTCCCATTTTTTGGCACATTTGCGAGCAATCGCTGGAACCGGAATCACGGACGAGGTAATCAGACCCCAGTTCGTAAGATGCCTTCCGCAGTACACCCGGTCAACCTTGGTGGCACAGCCAAATCAGGAACTGGGCAACCTGGCCAAATTGGCCGATGCAATCATTGAGTGCGCGGATGCCCCGTCGGAGACCCCTGCTTTCCATGTAGCCACGATTAATCAACAGGATGTTATTCCTCAGCGTCACCAGCATCCACCACAACCTCCCCCTCGAACTTTCTTTCCTACATTATCGACTCAGGCCACTCAGAGCGACTCGACTCAAACAGTGGCGCCTCCTCACGCCCCAACACAAGTAAGTGGTCCACAAGCAGGACCTTCGCGTTTCGCGGCGAACCTACAGCGTGAGATTAACCAATTACGCGCGGAAGTACGAAACGTGGCGCGCGATTCAAAGCGAAACGAGTTTCCTACGTCATCAGATGAGACCACAAGTAGGACATAACACTCCTGTGGACACGATAGCCGCACGGGAGAACGTGTCAAAGGTAAGACAGGAAAACGCCACCAGAACCCTGACTCACGCCTGGTGCGTGTACCACCGACAGTTCGGGGCGAAAGCACGTAAGTGTAAGCAGCCGCGCGGTTGGAAGCGGCTACCCCCGACACAGAACCTAGTATTAAACTAAAAACGCCGACCGTCATACAGGTGGAAACGGTCGGCGTCCCCCACTTAAGGCGCTTAATCATTAGGGACCCGCACCTTAACATCAGCTTCACTGTCGACACCGGTGCCGACATTTCCATACTTCCCAGGTCTCACGCCTTGTTCAATAAAAGGCCCGGCCAGCTTTGTTTGACCGCAGCAAACAACACACCTATAGCCACATACGGCCGGAAGTCTTTTAAATTAGATTTGGGCTTGCAACGCCCCATCTGTTGGCACTTCGTAGTAGCCGATGTCAGCGAACCCTTGATAGGATCGGACCTATTGTCGCGTTATAATTTACTGGTGGACACCGCAAATGGAAGGCTAGTACCTCACTACGCCCCCACCCGTCCGCCCATGGAAGTTCCACGGACGGCGATGAAGGCCGAAACGAGCCCAGACTCAATTCCAGCCTTGTTGGACGAATTTAAGGACTCCACAGTTCCTCTTCCTAATCAGAAAAACATGGAATCAGGGGTCTATCATCATATACAAAACGCGCGGCCCACCAGTCAGTCAACGCCCACGCCGTCTCGCGCCCGAAAAGTTGCGAGCGGCACGCGAAGAATTTAATTATATGTTTAAACAGGTAATCTGCCAGCCTTCGGTCAGCCCTTAGGCTAGCCCACTCCACCTGGTTAAGAATCGAAATGGGGAGTGGCGCCCGTGCGGAGACTATCGACTGCTGAACGCGGTCACGGTCCCCGACAGATACCCTATAGCGCATCTGTATGACTTTTCCTACAAACTACGCGGATGTACTGTCTTCACGACTCTGGATCTCACCAGGGCCTACCACCAAATTCCGGTGGCACACGAGGACATCCCTAAAACCGCAGTCGTCACTCCTTGCGGACTCCATGACTTCAAGGTGATGACTTTCGGCCTCCGGAATGCCGCACAGACATTTCAGAGGTACATAGACACAGCGTTGTGTGGTTTGGATTGTTATTACGCATATATTGACGACATCCTGATACCTTCTCGAAGCCGCACAGAGCACCACCAACACCTGCTGCTTGAACGCCTTCGTCGATTTGGACTCGTGGTTAACCTCGACAAGTGCCAATTTGCCAAGGAGCAGGTGACTTACCTGGGGTATCACGTCATCGATTAAGGCATCCGACCCCTGCCAGACAAGGTAGAAGCACTCAACCAATTTCCACGTCCTTCCAACCTCCGCGAGTTACGACGTTTCTTGGGCATGTTGAATTTTTACCGCCCCATCCTGCGAAACGCCGCGCATGTCCAGGCTCCGCTAAACGAATATTTATAGGGAGCTAGGAGAAATGACAGGCGCCCATTTACCTGGACGGCAGCTGCAGATAACGCATTCCGTCAGGCTAAAGCACAACTAGCGAACGCGGTTCTACTGCGTTACCCTGCGGTGAGTGCACCGCTGGCCATCCAAAGTGATGCATCAGATACAGCCATAGGAGCCGTGTTGGAGCAGGAGTGCAATGGAAATTGGGAATCGGTCGGTTTCTTCTCAAGGAAGCTTAGCACAACCGAGCAGAGATATAGTACATACGACCGCGAATTACTTGCAATTTACAGCGCGGTGAAATATTTTTGCCACATGGTGGAGGGCCGGTCGCTGGTAATTAGAACGGACCACAAACCATTAGTCTACGCTTTCCGGAAAAAATCCGGAAACGCGTCACCACGCCAGGAACGGCAACTCGACTACGCCACCGAAATTAAATATGTCTCGGGGGAGCAGAACATAATTGCAGATGCTTTATCACGGATAGATACAATCCAAGTGCGCGCGGCCGTTGCGAATGCCGACCTTGACAAGGCGCAGAATCTTGACAGCCAGCTCGAAGCTCTATTAAGAGCAGACACAGCACTTAAATTACGAAGGTTGCCGTCGGGCCCCACGACAGACATGATTTGGTGCGATGTCTCAACGGGGACGGTCAGACCTTACATTCCCGCGGAACTCCGAAGAAGGGTGTACGAGACCTTCTACGATCCAGTTCACCCCAGCGGCCGAGCAACAGCCGAGGCCATCCGACGTAAGTTCGTGTGGCCTCATATGAATAAAGAGCTCAAGGGTTGGGCCTGCGCATGCCTGAAATGCCAGCGTTGTAAGGTGTATAGACACAACGTGTTGGAACCAGCGCAGTTTAGCCAGAGACAAGATGATGGACACATCTGTCATTGTCTCGCAAAAGCCGGCCTCTCGCCACTCTTTTTTTTTTTGATTCGAGTGAGTCCCTCGGTCGGCGCCCAATGTTTAAGGGCGCCAATAAGCACCCCCCCCCCCCCCACCATCTCTTTCAAATATCTTGAGATCTAACCCAACATTCTCGCGGGTGTGGGTGATTCTGGTTGTCGCAAGATGACCAGAAGCCAGAGACAAGATGATGGGCACATTTGTCCTTGTCTCACTTAAGTCGGTCTCTCGCCACCCCCTTTTTTGTTTTTGTTTTTTTTGAGATGAGAAAAATATACGAACTCAATCAGCCCGCAACTGTTTAACATCAAACAACTGATAAAGTAAAGGGAAAAACCTAAGTTGCAAAGAGATCTTGTATACGGTTGCGGATTTCATGTTCTTGAATTAATTAGAATAAAATAAAACCAGTTTACAAATATGTTTAAAATACATGAGCCTCTCAAGTAGACAGAGGTGACACAACCAGCGTGGAGGTCCTGAAACGTCGACTGATACCTAAAAGAGAGAATGGGTTACGTAGCCCAACGTCGCAGCCTCGAACTTGTCGTATGAGCGAACTCTGTGCTACGTATTACGTGCTGGCCAGCAGCGAATCGAGGTGTCATCTCACCGAGCTCGAAACTTGAAAGGGACAGTCGAGCGCTGATGTCGCAACCTTACAGGCACTTGGGAGGTATGACCATTGGCGTAGGTCGTCTTCACTGATTGCGCAACCTGACAGGGTCAGTCCGGTGACTGATTTCGCAACCTGACAGGGACAATCGGGAGGAAAAAACACAGAGAGAAACTAGCGACTTGTGGTCGAGAAACTTCGAGGGCGTATGCCAGCGACGATAGGAGGTTATGAAGACGAGAGTATGAGGCCGATGAATGCTTGGTAAATGTAAACACAGGGGCAGGGCAATCGAGCAGAAGACCGAGATCCTTTTGCTTTATGAACGGTCTAATAATTGATCTTACCTTATATAACACCGGTAGCGGGTTGACGAATTGCAAAATTGACACAAACGTGGATGATCTGCGCTCGAATTTTGCTTGGATGGGCTTCAATTGTGAAAATCTTCAAGTACTCGCGTTCATAAATAATTGGAAAGATAACTTCTAAACTTGTGTTTTCCATAGTTTTGGATCTTCTTTCCTTTCCATTACTCTTATTTCTTTCATGTATGAATTTAAACTGAAATCACACTACTTGACAATACTATCGAGTCCTTATAAATTCTGTGAACTTGTTAAATGACGTGGTTGATTTCACGCAGGCTGAAGTGGATATTCCAGCCGCTTGGAGATTGAGAAGGAGATAGTGGTGAGACTGTCTGAAACTGACTGAACACCTGGAATGAATCGACGCACTGAAAGAATGATTTCCGAGATATTATCCAGTTCCCAAAGGTCGGGAGGAGACAGCAAGGTCCGCTGGTCAGGGTGGCTTGGTAGGACTCCTTCTTATGGAGCTCTAAGCGAAGCTAAGATGTTTAAGATGTCCAAGCTGTCGAAGCATTGATTATAATTGATTTCTCAAAACAACGGGTCGAAGTTGCATGGCTTTACGATCGACAATATTCAAAGAAATTATCTCGAGGAACTGATACATGCATATATGCCGAACGCTTAGGGCGTTCCAACGTTTGAGATGATAACGATATAATGTAATCAATTCACTTTAAGATATCTATGTATTAAAGATCGACACTGTGGCGGTTTTCTATACTACATGGATAACCAACCCACAGTTTCCGCCTTATTTCCACCACCAACAGCGTGTCAAATCAACCCAAATTCCTCCTACCAACCTATTCACCTGTAAATCATGTTTTAAAAACGGACGCTTAGCTGAATACATTTTTCTGTGCAGGTAATGCATAATTAAATTCAGCTACCTTTTTGCCATACGGCAACTCCATTCCTCTAACCCATGGGATTTCCACCGGCAATTCCAATTCATGTTGGTTGGCAACAACCAAGTCGAATCAAACGACGCGGTTGCACCATTATCCAACGGCTTGGGTAATTATCGAATTCTTTAGCGTGTTTCCCGCGATAATATTACCCTAGCCAAAGTAGCGTCACTTCGACTTTCCCCAGACACTCTATTCGCTGGGGATCAATGATCTCTTCTTATAGGTGAATAGCACAAGATACATTTTCCTCTCCTTCACAATTGTATCTGCCTACAGTTCAATGCACCCCGAGATCACCACATTCACCGAATTAGGTCAGTGGGCTATGCTCAGAGTTGCATTAATACATGCACACAAAAACCAAATCCACCCCGAGTTCATTGCACATTGTGTTCCTATTCTCTCATTCTCCCTTGTACGTCGACTATAGAATTAACCGATGCGTTTATTCACCTCGACGGGCGGGGAACACGAGAGAGCACACATGTAAAGATGATCTCGATTGGTTGCTTATGGTGCAAATCAAAATTACCCAATCATCCCTAATTCCAAGCAGTCGTTACACAGTCATCACTGCGGTCGGTCACGCCGCCGCTTGGAGTCGTTTAGTAAGTACCCCCTGAACTTGGAAAATCATGGGTATTGTTTTAGAAAAGAACTTTTTGAATTTTGAATTTTTTACTTTCAATTTTTTTTACTGTATTCTTGAAATATTAACAAGCATCCTATAAAAAATGAATAGTAAAAATATTGATTGCTTTTTTTTACAGCACTTCAAAAATTGCGTTAAATTCGTGGGTCTAGACCAGAATACCCCCTTATTCATTGGCGTACATACACGTATATGAGTGCGAGTTAGTGATCAAGTTTTCCTTCTGTTTCACGAGGCGGTAATGTCAATCATTTATAGTCAAGTAATTAAATGCGTCGCGAAGAAATATAGAGTGTACAATAATAAAATATATAACAATAAAACAAAAAAAAAACAAATCATCACCACCAACAAAATAAATTGTGTTTGTTTTGCTTGCTAATTTTTGTGAACGTGTGTTGCAGCAAACATAAGAAAACAATTTGTGTAAAGTTATTGGGTACGTTAATATAACAATAAAACAAAAGAACAGATCATCACCACCAACAAAATAAATTGTGTTTGATTTGCTTGCTAATTTTTGTGAACGTGTGTTGCAGCGGAATACAGTTTTATTTACCCAGTGAAGCGTTGGGGTGTTGAGTGAACCCTGTGCCGTACGTCGGCACACAAACTTCGAACTCCTACAACGCTACATTTGCCTAAACTGTCTAGAACTTGATGTCTAAGTCGTACAACGATTTGAGCAACTTCCCTGTGGTTGATAATTTTCCTCGTTCACGCATACAATCCACGTCATGTAGCACGACACACTGTTGACACTGAATCCTTGCACTATTCTTAATGTCTTAATTAATGCACCGTTTCTAATAGTAGTCGTCACGAGAGAAGTGGCAATTATATGCAATACAAAACAGTACCCCCGAAAAAATTGAAACATTACAACTTCACTCAATAACGTCAAGAATACAACTACCCACAACGTCGAGTCGAGAGCAAGCACTCCTCCCAAGGAGAACACACGACACACACACACACACATTCTCAACAGCTCGACCGTAAGGATCAACGTACAATCCATGCAGCCGATCCCCCAACAGATCATCAAAGAAACAACCACGACTCCGGCGAGGAGGGTTGCTGAATCGTGATCAATAACCATTAGAACGATTGAAATGTACAAGGTATACAAACAAAACCTAATTTTATAGGCAAACATAATGTGATCCCTTCTTGGGGAATACTTAAATAAAACCAAGAACCAAAAACCCTTGCGAGGGACAGAAAAGAAAACAAATATTAACCATCGAAGATTCACAGCAACAGCGCCACCACAGGATTATTATGATGCGCACAAGCGATCCGGCTGGTCCTCGGTTGCTTTGTGGCGGTTCCGCCAAACCCCACTGACTACTTACCTAAATAACCCCCATCCCTACAACCCAGTCTGCATAAGCTTTCGCTAATGCAATCACATTAGCGCCTTAAATGCTTCACGCATCAAATAGATCCAATTTATATAACTTAAAAGTCCCTGTAAAAGAAAACTTACCTTTCATGCATCCCTTCGCATAGAACTCCCCGTAAGATATCTTGCTCAACTTATCAGAAATTCCAAACCAATTTGGCACCTCCAGTTCCAAGCAGATTCCCCTACACGAATTCCTTATAACAAAGGATTTGGATTACATACTATGTAACCTTCCCCAGGGACCATAAACATTGTGCTGTCTATTTTTTTCAGATTCGCCATGTGTATGATAAATCTCTTAACGTACACATTGGCCGGCGACCTTTTTCTCCCAGCAAAAAAATACCAAGCAGCCGCAATCAATTAGCGCAATCGACGGTGAAGCCAATTTCCCTAACTCACACCAAGTGCAAACAAAGAACGCTGTTCCTCCATAGGCTTCCTGGCGATACCATAAAGAATCCATATCGTTTGTGGTATCCTAAACGCACTTTTCATTTAATGAGTGGCTGCTATTTATCCAGCTGACCCTCATTATCGAACGATACATAGGTCGCTTTTCCCTTTGTATTGTAATTGTCCTGAATCCATCCCTCATGACCTCGATGCGTAATCAAATGCAAACCCATTAGCATCCCACGAAATTCGATTTGTTTGTTTCAACGAATACATATCTCCTGGATGCACATTGTGCCCCATCTTGGTGTTTCAGATTCATTGTCATGGCTTCGACTCATGAAAAGAACCGACGTACACATATACACGTGTACCATGACGATCTCTTTTGTGAGATCCGGTTATCACCACAGTGAAAGCGAATGCACCCAGAATTCCCTTAGCCAGCGATTTGAATCTTGGAGTCGAATTTCATCCGCCGACCACGCTGGTCGCGTGCCGCTCCCGCACGGTGACGCGAATATAGTCGAGTCGTCATTTTGAATCCCCGAGTGATAACTAAATAATTGTTATTTTTCTGTATAAACAGTAGTTATTTTCTTGAGGAAAGCTAAGCTTCAACCTTCTTGGTTCACATTTAATGTTTGAAAGTACTTTCGTAAAGTTGTGAACGTATAACAACTAGCAGACGTGTTGGCAATCGTGTTAAAGTTAATGAAGGTGAAATAAATTAAAAACTAATTAAGAACGACGTGTTTTCTTTACTTTACTCCTTGTGTACGGTGTGTTGTGGAGATTTTCTTGTTTTGTGTTTTTCGTTCGGTCTGCGACAGACGGTTTTAGAACTGATGGAGATGAGGTAGTGTTGTGGTTCTTGTCTAAGGGAGCGTGTCTCCTTGTCCTGAAAAGGATGAGCGATGTCTATAGACCGCTCCTGAGGGGACCCATGGCGATCGCCACCGTGCTTTCGGAGCCTCCGCTTTTTATTTTATTATACTATTATTATATTTTATTTGACTTAATTTATTGGCGTCCTATCACTTCGGACGCCAATCGAGACTGATCCTCCAATAAATTTTTTTTTTTTTTTCAAAACTGTGTTTATTAACCATAATTAGAATTTGTACATTTAAGTAATACAGTGACTTAAAATTAATTTCGTAACAATTGCTTACATGTAATTATTATAATAATATACACATTTTCCAAACAATATTTTATGAGATACAAGATAGATGCGTGTTTATAAATTTAGTAGTATTGTGGGGAGGTGAAGTATTATGCCGAACACGGGCACATGGTTCACTTCCTCCTCCATCCAATTGTCACTAATTGTTCCGAAAACTGTTCCGTCAAACACCGAAAAGAAACTGCAGCACAGGAGAGCAAAACACAGGGGATTGTTGGCGTTGATTGTTTTTATTGTTTTTCTATTATTTAATTTTAATGAAACTATCATGACTCCCGATTTACTTTAAAGGCACCACGCACTGCAACACAACCGATTATTTTTTATTATCGCTTCCCTGTGCGCACCAGGGTAGCGATGGAGCCGCGACCTGCTCGGGTCGTAGGATGGTGAGAGACTCAGCGATCGTCATCTCAAGCAGAGATGATTTCGCTAAGAAAAAAAAAAGGAAGAGAGAGAAAAACTCTTCTCTTAAGGGTGTGAATATATTCTTGCCAAGGATATGTTTTATCTCCCACAAGTGTAACGTAGAGTCTCTCTTGTGGGAACAAGAAAACCAGATCTCGTAATAAAGGTCATGGTGGCATGTGTGGGATCGTTCAGATAGATGCTATTCACACGTGCAGTGGAACGACGAAACAGGCAGGCGGCAAAGACAATAGGGAAAAATGACCAAATGCGCCGTTGGTAATGCGGGTCATTGTTTACACGATGCCTCGTCGCTATTTTCGACGTTAGGAGAAAAAGGTGCTAAAAGCAAATTGGATTTTTATGGCATCTCTGGCTGCAGTAGAAACCGGGTTCATATTTGCATTAGGAAAAGCTGGAGAATTTGGTTTCAGCGTCTATTGCGCTAATTATATGCAGCTGCTTGGGTTTTTTGTTGATAAGAAAAACAAAAAGGGTTGCCAGGCAATGTGTATGAAAAGGTATATGACGCGGCTGGGAAAATAGACGGCGCAGTATTTATGGTCCCTGTCATGAAGGTTACAAATGTATGTAAATCTAATTATTTGTTTACCGGAATTCTTCTAAGGAAATTTGACTGGCGACGTAGATGCCGAAATTGATTGGAAATTCCTGGTAAGTTAATAAAGAAATCTTAAGGAGCAATGGTATGCGAAGAGAATGCATGAAGGTAAGTTTTCTTTACAGGGACTTAAAGATCATAGATTTGACCTCTTAAATGCGTGCAGCATTTTTAGGTAGTAATACTGTTGCATTAGCAAACTTAAAGGAGTTGGGTAGTAGTTATGGGGGTTTTTCAGGTAAGTAGACCGTAGGGTTTGGCGGAAACACTACAGTACCCCCCCCACACACTGTGACGTAGTCACGAAAAATAGGTAGGGCTGTAGGGGTGCATGAAAGAATGGTGCTATACTGGACGGAGGGCTGGACACTTGACGAACAAGGTGGCCCTGCGCACTTCAGGAGGCGCTGTAATTAAATCGGGGGAACTGTCATGGTGACTAGTTCCAGGTATAGTATGGGCCTCTGTCGATAAGGTGGACACAGATGTTACCGTTTGATGCCATCAAGGGCAAAGGTGTGCGGCGTGGTCCATAGGCCTGTTATGGGTCTCATGGACCAACAGGCTTATCGTTCGTATAGGTCCGGAACCCATCGGAAATCCGCTCACATCCGCAGTGACGAAATAGCGTGTGCCAGATGGAGGGGAACATCCCAGGGTAATTCCCATCCGCAGTGACAGGTTGCCGTGTGCGGGATGGAAAGGGACCAAGTCCAGAGCCGGTGTCTTTTCTCCATACGTTTGTATGGCGAGTTGTTTGCCACCGGGACTGGTAGAAGAGGGCGGGCGCTCAATTGCACGTTTTACCTATCGAGGGAGAACCGGTACATTGGTGCCAATGTAGCGGTAGCTGCGACCTCGACCGAATGGAAACTTGCTGTGAGGTGCCGGCCGTCGCGCTTGTTAAAAAAAATAGGGGACTTTGGTTAGGGGGCTCTTGGTGGGTGGTTGATTGTGTCCAACCCCAGGGCGCCCTAGGGTTATTAGAAGTGCGCTCCGAAGTATTATGCACCTAGGTATTTGAGGCGGCGTAGGGGGGCGTGTATAGCCTTTGGTGGCTAAAGATTGGGGAACCAGGTATATTGTCTCAGTCCGGTGGTATCGGATTGATTTGTGGACCGGTGTTGCTGAGACATTTGGGAGACGTTAAGGGATCTAAGAACGAAGTTCCTGAAGTTTAAATAAAGAAGCAAAACCAGGTGTCCTGCTGGGTGCTGCTACGCGTAGTAGCTGTGTTACGAGGGAAGCTGGCTTGCTGAAATCGGGTAGAAAAGTCGAGCATTGGTGAACGGTTTCGCGTGATAACTGTCTTTGGCGTGCATGGGCGCCAATATTTGACAGGGGCAGAACAAGTTGTTAGCGGTCAAGGAAAGTCGAGAAGGGTTGCATGGGGTTGCGTGAAGGCTATGGTTGGTGAGCGTGAGCGCCAACCTTCAGAAAAGAGATAGAAAAGGGTGAGGGTGTTTCACACGAGACAAAATCGGGTGTCCTATAGACTATATGCTACGCGTAGTAGCTGTTGTTACATAAGGGGCCGGTTTGCAGAAAATGGGATATAGACTAGGGGAGGCGGACAGGGTCGCATAGAGGCGAGCAAAGTCGCATGAAGACTGCGCTTGGCGGGCATGTGCGCCAATATGTTGAGAAGGCTTCGGGATTGAATAAACCCGAGCGAAGTCGAAAAGGGTGAAAAGAAGTCGGGTGTGAGGTGAGTCGCGTAATGTCGAGTCGAAAGGGTTTGAATGTGTCACGGGGAGTCAAGTGGAGTTGGGCGTGGGTGGCGTGTAGCCGAAAAAGGTCGAGAAGGAGGAGTCGAATAAATGGAGTTGTGTGTAGTCGAATTGAGTCATGTGAAATTGTGTGGAGTCAACAGTACTGTGCATCTTGTTAAAACGGCTGTGCACTGCCAAATACCCTGAAGGGGCTTACAATCGTTTTTATATTTATTTATAGATAATGTTGCTTCTCTCATTTAGGTTTATATATTCTTGTTTTTTTTTTTTTTTTGTAATTTATAATGATGATGTTTTTTTATTAATTAACACTAAGTCTAAAACAATTGTCAAAAATACCAATTCAAGTTGTTCAAAGTACTTAAACTGATTCTACAGTTTGGAATATAAATTCGGGCTTTTTAATATACCTCGTTGAAACGTTCGAACGTACACACTACACCGGGGAGCGAAGGAAGAAAAGACTTCTAGAGAACCCACCGTACCGCGCCGGTACGGTGGACGGCAGGCGATCCGACCGCCACGGAGATTGAATTACGACTTCACGATATCTTGCTCGTTCAGAGCTCACTCGTTCATCGTGATCATGGTGGTATGTGTGCCTAGAACAAAGGAAGACATAAAGTGCATTCCTAGGATACGATTTCGGTAAAGCCAACCGTAGGGTTTGGCGGGAACGCTACAGTATTATCTTCCTGAAAAAGGTCAGAAAACCAGGAATTTGTTTTTTCAACTTTACATAATCTAAACTTAATCCTAATTATATAAAGAACTTAACCTAATTTAGCCTGATTACAGTATGATTTTCATAAAGCCATAAACAAAGTTTTATAAGAAATGGGATATATGAATTAAAGGATGTGGAATGAGGTCAGTTATGGGTTTGAGGAAGAGTATTTCTTTCCGGTTGTTCGTTGGAGAAACATAGGATGTTGGAAAATGGTTGGACGTTACAGTATTTGAACTGGTTAGGGGTAACTTCGGTGTTGTGGTATATGATCTCGTTTGAATCATTTACCAGTCTGCCTGAGGCGAAGATAGCTCTGGTGTGGAGACAGTTGGGATAGTTAGTTCTGATATCTAGAGGGTTCGCTAAGAGCGAGGTTATTATGGGATTAGGATTATTTTGTAGGTTTTCGATAAATTTGATAGACAGCTCGAGGAATCGTCTATCGAGGCGCTCACTACCAGCGGTATGGTAGAGTTCGACGTTACTATAGTACTTATAGGAGTTAGGACGACGATGTAACCCAGAGACATACCTAAAGCATTTTCTTTCGAATACCCGTAACTTCTCCATTTGGGAGGGAGTGATATGGTACCAAAATGGGCACGCGTACGTGAGTGTGGGTATGATAATTTGTTTGTAAATGAGCAGTTTGACTTTGTGAGAGAGACTATTAGGTTTCCACATTACTCTTCTACAGAGATTAAGGTGAATTGTGGCTTTATGAAGGGAATTCTTAATGTGGGAGGAAAAAGACCAGTTATTAGAAAAAGTGATTCCCAGATATTTTAGGGTTTTGGAGGGTTTAATCAGAGTGTTGTTTAGGTTAAGTTTAATTTTGTTGTGGCAACATCTAGTGTTGTTTGTACAGTGCTCGTGTTTGCCATTGAACACTATCAGCTGCGTTTTATTTGGGTTAAGGTGAATTTTCCATTTATTGAAATATGTTGTTTTGTTAGGGAGGAAGTTGTTAATGCGGTTTCTTGCAGCCTTAACAAATTTGCTGCTAGAGTAAATCAATGTATCATCAGCATAGTCCAGCATCACAACATTAGGAGATACGGGTTGAGGAATATCCGCGGTATATAACAGATATAAAATTGGCCCTAAAATAGAGCCTTGGGGAACACCCGCGGTTATGTTGGGGGTTTCTGAGACGGAAGAAGTTATTCTCACAACGAATTTTCTGTCAGAAAGATAAGAGGCTAAGAGCTTTGTTGTGTGAGAGTTTAGATTAAATATGGAGCGCAGTTTGTACAGAAGCCCTGAGATCCAGACGCAATCAAACGCCTTAGAAATATCGAGAGATATACGCACAGTAGGGCTTTGGTTTTGGAGACCAGTTGTAACATCGTGTGTAAGTTTTAGTAGAGTATGACATGTGGATTGTCGCTTACGAAATCCGATTTGACAGTTAGGGATGAGGGCATTCTCATTGGCAAATGAGAGAAGATTTTGGTAGATCTTGCGTTCAAGTATCTTACTTAGTGTACTTAATAGGGATATTGAACGATATTTGCAAGGGCTATTACTACTACCGGGTTTCTTAATAGGAATTACTACCGCAGTTTTCCAGTTCTCTGGGAAGTGCGATGCATTAATTATATAAGAAGAATGAGGATGGTTAGGATGCTGGGCAAAGGCTTTCCTAAATAGTTATGAGGAATGGTTGTCGGGCTGTTGTTGCTGGCAGCCTCTTTAAGAATTTGCTCTATTCTTAAAGATGCTTGATCGATTTCAGTAGGGAGTAAGTTAGATGCTTCAGGGATATACAAGTCAGAGAAACTTATCGCTATGTCCCTATTGACTTTTCTCCAATTTGTTTTGGTGAAGTTTGGGACAGGATTTGACGAGTAGAGTGGGTCGAGAGAGGGGATTTGGATCGTGATGAGAACGGAACCATGATCAGAAGGAAATATAAAGGAGACTGTAGGTGGACCCGCTGAATAAACATCGTTGGACTTGAGGAAGAAGTCGATTGTTGACCTGGCTGAGCTAGAGACAAGAGTTGGCTGTAATGGGCAGTCAATGTAAGTATATGGATAAGACTGGAGGAGGGCTAGCAATTAGCGATCATATTTTTTTTTTTTTTTTTTATTAGACTTCTCTCGGGAGAGTAGAATCTATAGCGTCGAGTGGGCGCCCCGAGATGCCATCAAATAACTGTTGCAGTTCTTTTTGAACAGTTGCAGGTTGTAACGATCCGGGAACACTCGCGTGGGAAGGGAGTTCCACAGCTTCCCCGCTCTGTAACGAAACGAGTTCTGATACAGGGATGTTCGCGCCGTCGGGAGATGAACCACAAACGGGTGCGATCCGTCGGATTGTCTTGTGCAGCGCATATAAACCGAATTGCGTGGAACAATGCCAAGAATCTCCGAAGAACAGCACCCGTGATAATATCTGTAAAAGAGACAGTGGTCGGCTACGCGCCTTCGATGTGATAGCGAGTGTAGTCCCGACGTCAGCACCGAGTCCCCGATCAGGCGGATCGCTCGTCTTTGTACGCTCTCAAGTAGGTCGAGGGTATGTTTAGGAGCCGAGCTCCAAACATGAGAGCAATATTCGAGCGCGGGTCTAATTAGAGATTTATATAGGAGAAGAAGTTGGACCGGAGTAAAGCATTTCTTGGCTCTAAAAAGATAACTCAGTTTTCTTGAGGCTGATCTGGCGATACGCGATACGTGTTTATGCCATGATACATTCCCACAGACCGTGACCCCGATCAATTTCAAACTTTCCCCAGCCTCGAGGGCCCGGCCACTCATAATCAGCTGTGGAGCCGATGATCCAGTTTTCTTTGTGTAAGTTGTATACTGTGTCTTCGTTGCGTTGAAGTCGACAAGATTGGCCTTTCCCCGCTGCAGGACTTTATCCAGATCCTGATTCAGAGAGTCAATCTGTCTACATCTCAGCTGGTGCGACGTTGATGCACCAATCGGCCGATCACTCGAAAAGGAGGAAACAAGCGTACTATCATCCGCAAAACTGAACACTTTGTTATCCGTTGTCTCCAACAAATCATTCATGTGAAACAAGAACAAGGTTGGAGCGAAACTAGAACCTTGGGGCACCCCCGAATTAACAGGATACAGATCCGAAAACTCACCGTCCACAACAACCCGGATCGATCGATTCTCGAGGAAGCTCCTCGTCCCGTCGCAAAGCTGTTGGGAAACTCCATATGAACGAAGTTTGCTCAGCAATGTCCCGTGCCAGACGCGGTCAAAAGCCTTGGAGATATCCAATGCGACCGCCCTTGACTCAGCATGCCGTTCAATCGCAGATGTCCATATATCGGTTATAAGTGTCAAAAGGTCTCCTGTGGACCGCCTGCCACGGAATCCGTATTGACGATCATTCAGAAGTCCGCTGTACTCCAAATACTTAACCAACTCTGTATTGATGACTTTTTCCATTACCTTAGATAAAATAGACAGTAATGCTATCGGACGGTAATTTTGTGGGAGACACTTTTTTCTCGTCTTTGGGATTGGCTGAACTCGAGCGATTTTCCAGCAGTCAGGAAAGGTCCTCCGTGCATAAGATAAACGGAAGAGTCTGCCAAGAACCGGCGACAGTTCTGGAGCACAGTTCTTAAGGACTATTGCTGGTATTCCGTCCGGGCCGGTTGCCTTTCTACAATCCAGTGCACGTAGAATGCGTTGAATAGTGCGCGGACGAAATCGCACATCCCGCATGGAAGACTGTACCGGCGAGATCACAGGTGGCTCCAAAAGGCCGGGATCGAGGTATGAATTCGCGGAAAATAAAGTCGCGAATACATTAGCTTTATCCTTTGGATTCGTGACTAACGTCCCGCTGTCTGTCACCAACGGTGGGAAAGAGGAGGATGCGAAGTTACTGCTGACTGCTTTTGCCATTGACCAGAAGGAGCGCGAACCAATTGGGCAGCGAAGGAGCTTATTGATCACCCTGTCGTTGTGAGCCTTCTTCGCGGTATCAATCGCCTGGTTGCACGCGTTTCTGATTCCAACAAAATTCGTTCTGTTAACATCGGTTGGACTGGAACGCCATTGCTTAAAAGCTCTATTTTTTGCCGCTGTAATCTGCTCGCATTTTTGTCAAACCAAGGTTTATCAGACGAACTTCGTTTGATGGAATGTGGAATATATCCATCCCCAGAAGAACAATCTCTGATACCGACTCCGCGCAAGCGTTAACATCGGAGTTTCCGAAGCACACCTCCGACCATGGAAAGGATGCGAAGAATTCTCGCATATCGTCCCAGTTAGCAGCCCCATACTTCCATACATGGCGAAGCTGCCTAGGCCGGTCATTCGCTTGGTATGCAAGTGCTTGCGCGACAGATACCAAGCAGTGATCTGAGTTTCCCAGTGGCGCAGAAACCTCGACGGTATAAATACTCGGTTCGGGTGTTAAAACCGGATCCAGGGTGTTCGCATAATCGCCTCGGGCATCCGGCACTCGCGTTGGCTCCCCCGCGAGTTGAGTCAAGTTGTGGCTTACAGCAAACATCTCCGCCAGCCTCTCCGCCTCATCGGTTCTGTTAGAATGTAACAACCAGTCGGAATTGTGCACATCAAAATCGCCAAGCACAACAATTTCAGAAGCTGGGTGGTTGATCTGTATCCAGTCGACGGTATATGAAAGATGTTGGAAAAATGTCGTCGGTCGATCGTCATTCGGGGAGCGGTAAAGACAACAAAGAAATTTAACGGAGTTCCTCAGCACGACCCTCAACCATATGATGTCCATATTATTGGGTTCCAAGGCCTCCATCCGCTGGCAAGCCAGATCGGACCGCGCGAAAACGCATACTCCGCCCTTAAAACGGAATTTGTTGCATTTATTATCATTGAATGCTGTATGACGAGCATTCCAGTCTCCTCTGATTATAAATGGAGCGGGAACGGACTGTTGGATAATCTGCGAAATGTCAGTATCTGGGAAATCTGGTTGTCGTGAAGGGTGAATATAAATGGATGCTAAGACGAGCACTTTATTGTTCTCACAGAAAAGTTTCACTGCTGTGTATTCAATGCTGGATATATCAGTGAATCTAATTTCACTTTTTTTTGTGAATTAAGATGCCGGTACCTCCATGAGATCCATTAGTTCTGGGGTTAGAAACTAAAGTATAATTGAGAATGGAAACTCGGGAATTTGGTTTGAGCCAGGTCTCTGAAAGGAGGAGGATACGAGGGCTGCATTTTATATTTCGGGATTAGAGAACAAAAACAAATATTGATCATCGAAAATCACTTTATTGTTTTTCAAAATATTCCCCATGAAGATCTATACACTTTTGCATGCGTTTGAACCAATTGTCGAAGCACTTTTGCCACTCTGACTGAGGTATCTCCAGCACATGCATTCTAAATGCAGCAACCGCTTCTTCAGGTGTCGAAAAACGTTGACCTCTCAGTTTGTTTTTTACGTACGGGAATAAAAAGAAGTCATTCGGTGCCAAGTCAGGACTATACGGCGGATGACCCATCAAATCGATGTTTTGGGTGCTCAAAAATGTAGTTGTCGCAGCCGATGTGTGAGAGCTCGCATTGTCGTGCTGAAGAGTGATCCGTCTTCGGCGGTTGGTTTTCCTGATTTCTTGGAAGACAACTGGCAAACAAATGGTTGTGTACCACTCAGAATTGACTGTTCTGCGTTGTTCTAGTGGTACGGTTGCGACATGTCCAGTTTTTCCGAAAAAACAGGCGACCATTTGCTTGGAAGTGCTTCGTGCGCGAACAACTTTTGTTAGATTTGGCTCATCTTGAAACACCCAGACAGTCGACTGCTGTTTACTTTCGGGCTCATACGCGTAAATCCACGATTCATCACCTGTCACGATGTCATAGACGTGTTTCGAAGCACCGCGACCGTATTTTTTGAGCATTTCTTTCGACCAATTGACACGAGCCTTTTTTTGGGCGATTGACAAATTGTGTGGGATCCAATGCGAACAAATTTTTTTGACAGTCAAATGTTTATGCAATATTGAATGTATGCTGGTCCCACTAATGCCTAAAGCTGTCTCAATCTCACGATAGGTCACATGACGATCTTCCAATATCAGTTCGCGCACAGCATCAATGGTTTTCGGAACAACAACTGATTTTGGACGACCTTCACGAAATTCATCTTGGAGTGAACTACGACCACGATTGAATTCACCATACCATCGATAAACACTGGTCCTTGAAGGAGATTCATCCATGCACTGTTGCTGAGTTAATCCACGCCGAAAGTTGTAAAAAATAATCGCACGAAAATGTTGACGATTTAATTCCATTTTTGGGCCGAGATGAATCTTTTAAGTTACTGTAAACAACACAAATAGCGCTCGTATGTCAAAACATTCTAAGTGCGTATAACCTCAAAAATGTCCAACTTTACGACAGAGCTGTCAATTGCCGGATTGCAACGCTAGGGTTGCCAAATCCTGAAACATAAGAGGCAGCCCTCGTATCTCTAGAAAACTTTTCAACAAACAACCGGAGGTGTTGCTTACGTATGTTAGAGTAAATGGATTCTGTGTTGAGGGAGATCCTCCAATACAAAATTCATCACCCTTATAACTGAAACCAAATCGAGATTTTGTATCTCGAAAAGATCGAATTCAAAGCAAAATCTCGATTTAGATACTTTGGCTGGAGTTGTGTGTTTGTTTTTTTTTGAGATAAGAATCCCGTTACGCGAATTCTCGGACACATGAGCGTGAGTATGGAAATTGAA
This sequence comes from Microdon myrmicae, assembly GCA_963931805.1. Classification (NCBI taxonomy): domain Eukaryota; kingdom Metazoa; phylum Arthropoda; class Insecta; order Diptera; family Syrphidae; genus Microdon; species Microdon myrmicae. Next base: position 30,700,156 of record OZ007497.1, on the reverse strand, counting down.
CATCTGGTTCAATGTACCATATTTGCTTTTGTTTGAGGATCTGGGGAAATTGATGTATATGGATTATAAACGAATATTTCATTCGTTTACCAGGAATTTTGCTCTATTGGGATAACGTATTTCTGGATTAGTTGGATGATTATGGGGAGTTGGGTGCAAGGGCGATAAACGAACATTTGATTCGTTTATCGCGAATTTTTAATTTATATCAGCGGCCGGGGAACCGGGGTAAATTACCCCAAATGGGGTAAAAATGTTTTTTTTTTGGGTAATAGGGACATTTTTCTAATTTTTCTATTGCTATTTCATAAACATTATAGTATGTTAACAAACTTAAACAATTCAGCGCGATATACGGGCCGGGCCGCTAATTCTGGTTGAAGTCGAGTTTTTCGTTTGGTGTGTGCATGATAAGCAAGAGACCCGCATTGTGTGTGTGTGTGTGCATGCTTGCGTTACGTTGACCATCGACCACTAGAGGCGCTGCGTATGTTGTAATGTTTAAACTTAGCACTCAACGGTCAGTTATGCACGGGTTTCCGACGCGTCGTTTGATTGCGTGCAATTTACTTACGAGACACATCATTTCATCATCAATTTCCACTATCAAGGTAAGCGCGATTTTAAAATTTAATTTAATGTACATTTTTTTACCACTGTTTCTGTCACCCTTCAGATGGTAGAAAATAGGAAAAAACATACCAGGAAGAATTCCTTAATTATGGTTTTACACAAATAGAAGACAAAGCTACGATGAAACCACGGTGTGTTGTATGTTTGAAAATACTGACCAGAATCTTTCAAAAAAAGTCAATTGAAGAAACATTTGGATAATTTGCATGCAGATCTGTCTTCCAAACCGCGAGAATACTTTGTAAATTTAGAAATTTCTGTTAAAACACAAAGAATGGACAGCAACTTGTTAGGTACTTTTGATCAGCGTTCAGCATCAAAGGCTAGCTTTGCAGTAGCCTGATTGATTGCCCGAAACAAGAAACCATATACTATTGGTGAAGATTTGATTAAACCAGCAGCTGTGAAAATGACAGAGATCATGTGTGGTCAGAAAGAGGCGAATAAACTGAATTCAGTGCCCTTGTCCGCAAGAATTGTAAAAGAAAGGATTTCTATCTTGGCAGAAAATGTGAAGGAACAGCTAAAACAGGCTAAATATTTTGCTATTCAACTTGGAGACTACATATGTTAGTAGCAATTCACAGCTATTGGTATATGTTCGCTACAAAGGTACACATGCAATTGAAGAAGAATTGTTGTTTTGTTATCCTTTCGAGTTGAGATCTTGTGGAATTGATGTGTATAATAAGGTAAATGAATACTTTAATACTGAAAGCATTAATTTAAAGTGGGAAAACTGTATTGCTACACTGGAAGTCGTCATGCATGATGTCATCAAGATTGTTAATATTACCAAAGGACATGCACTAAACACGCGGCTATTTCGTGAATTATGTCAGGACGGCGAAGCGGAATATAAGGACCTACTTTATTATAGAGTAGTAAGGTGGCACTCTCGCGGAAATGTTCTAAATCGAGTGTAGGCTCTCAGAAGTGAACTTGAAACTTTTGTGTTTGATCGAAAGAATATTCTCGCAGATAAGTTTAAAAACCCTCGTGGGTTGCACATCTCGCATATTTAGCTGACATTTTTGAGAATATAAATATATTGAACAAAGAATTGCAAGGAAAAAATATTAATATCATTTCAGCCAGAGAAATACTATCAGCGTTTGGAGTAAAGCTTCAATATTGGAGATATAAAGCAGAACAGAACAAGATAGCTTCTTTTTCAAAGTTAGCTTTGTTTTTGGAAGACTGTGAAAATGTTACTTTTGATGACATCAAGGATACAGTTATAAAACATCTTACCAAACTCAGAGAGCGGTTCTCTGACTACTTTCGAGATCTTGATCTACATACTGTGAATTGGGTTGTAGATCCTTTTAAATGTGAAATTACTAACATACTAGAAGAACCTTCAGGTTTGGCAGAGGCAATTCTTGAACTTCGAACCAATATTGAAGCACGTATTCAATTTGAGACCAAAGCAAATCTGACGTCTTTTTGGTTGTCAAAGGCTGTAAAGGCTTTCAAAATTGCACATGAGGAGGCGGTAAGAAAATTGCTGCCATTTCCAATAACCTACCTTTGTGAACAAGGCTTTTCCACTCTAATGAACGTAAAAACGAAAAACAGAAATCGATTAAACGCCGAAGACTGTATTCAAATTGCTCTTGCATCAAAAAGTACCAATTTTGAAGTAATTATATCAAATATGAAGCAACATCATTTTTCCAAAACCTGAAGGGGGAAATTTTCAATTAATTTTTGTTTGTTCTAATATAAGAATTTTATTTTGTTTGTTTATTACATACTTACTATTTTCATGTAACTTTTTTTATAAATATGTAAATGTAAATTAATTCAATAAATAATGTTCATTTAAAATTTACATTGATTGTTTTCTTTTCAGAATGTGGGGGGGGGGGGGGGGGGGTAATATCGACTTACGCAAAAATATTTTGAGGTAATGGTTAAAAAAGTTCCCCGACCGCTGATTTATATGATTGTTTTTTGAATCATAGTTAAGGATTAGGGGATTTGGATGTATGTGTGGGGGAAGGAGTTGGTAGGGCTTTTCAGAGCACTACAGTAGAACCCTGCGCCCGTGCCGGCGCCACGATCTCGTACCCTACAGTGTTGACCTCGTGAACAAACTTGCAAACTTTCGAAAAAGATTTGGAATACGTTCGTATTGTTGAACATAGTTGGCCGTACTTTTGTTATTAACATCGATCAAATATCGTGAAGTTTAGTTTGACACAGTTATCTACCACTTAATTAAATTCAGTGAGCAATTATGGCGGCAATTGCATAAAGACTATAGAAATTCACCAGGATTTTATAAAGAAAATGCTCGAAAAACAAGACACGTCACCCTCGACTCGCAGACGAAATGCGTGTATTTTTTTTTTTTTTATTTTTTTTTTTTATTAGACTTCTCTCGGGAGAGGCGAACCTATAGCGTCGAGTGGGCGCCCCGAGATGCCATCAAATAACTGTTGCAGTTCTTTTTGAACAGTTGCAGGTTGTAACGTTCCGGGAACACTCGCGTGGGAAGGGAGTTCCACAGCTTCCCCGCTCTGTAGAGGAACGAGTTCTGATGTAGGGATGTTCGTGCCGTCGGGAGATGAACCACAAACGGGTGCGATCCGTCGGATTGTCTTGTGGAGCGCATATAAGCCGAATTGCGCGGAACAATACCACGAATCTCCGAAGAACAGCACCCGTGATAATATCTGTAAAACAGACAGAGGTCGGCCACGCGCCTTCGATGTGATAGCGACTGTAGTCCCGACGTCAGCGCCGAGTCCCCGATCAGGCGGATCGCTCGTCTCTGTATGCTCTCAAGTAGGTCGAGGGTATGTTTAGGAGCCGAGCTCCAAACATGAGAGCAATATTCGAGCGCGGGTCTAATTAGAGATTTATATAGGAGAAGAAGTTGGACCGGAGTAAAGCATTTCTTGGCTCTAAAAAGATAACTCAGTTTTCTTGAGGCTGATCTGGCGATACGCGATACGTGTTTATGCCATGATACATTCCCACAGACCGTGACCCCGATCAATTTCAAACTTTCCCCAGCCTCGAGGGCCCGGCCATTCATCATCAGCTGTGGAACCGATGATCCAGTTTTCTTTGTGAATGTTGTATACTGAGTCTTCGTTGCATTGAAGTCGACAAGATTGACCTTTCCCCACTGCAGGACTTTATCCAGATCCCGATTCAGAGAATCAATCTGTCTACATCTCAGCTGGTGTGACGCAGATGCACCAGTCGGCCGATCACTCGAAAAGGAGGAAACAAGCGTACTATCATCCGCAAAACTGAACACTTTGTTATCCGTTGTCTCCAACAAATCATTTATGTGAAGCAAGAACAAGGTTGGAGCCAAAATAGAACCTTGGGGCACCCCCGAATTAACAGGATACAGATCCGAACACTCGCCGTCCACAACAACCCGGATCGATCGATTTTCAAGGAAACTCCTCGTCCAGTCACAAAGCTGTTGGGAAAGTCCCTATGAACGAAGTTTGCTCAGCAATGCCCCGTGCCAGACGCGGTCAAAAGCCTTGGAAATATCCAATGCGACCGCCCTTGACTCACCATGCCGTTCAATCGCAGATGTCCATATATCGGTTATAAGTGTCAAAAGGTCTCCTGTGGACCGCCTGCCACGGAATCCGTATTGACGATCATTCAGGAGTCCGTTGCACTCCAAATACTTAACCAACTCAGCATTGATGACTTTTTCCATCACCTTAGATAAAATAGAGAGTAATGCTATCGGACGGTAATTTTGTGCGAGACACTTTTTTCCCGTCTTTGGGATTGGCTGAACTCGAGCGATTTTCCAGCAGGCAGGAGAGGTCCTCCGTGCATAAGATAAGCGGAAGAGTCTGCCAAGAACCAGCGATAGTTCTGGAGCACAGTTCTTAAGGACTATTGCTGGTATTCCGTCCGGGCCGGTTGCCTTCCTACAATCCAGTTCACGTAGAATGCGTTGAATAGTGCGCGGACGAAATCTCACATCCCGCATGGAAGACTGTACCGGCGAGATCACAGGTGGGTCCAAAAGGCCGGGCTCGAGGTTTGAATTCGCCGAAAATAAATTTGCGAATACATTAGCTTTATCCCTTGAATTCGTGACTAACGTCCCGCTGTCTGTCACCAACGGAGGGAAAGAGGAGGAAGCAAAGTTACCGCTGACAGCCTTTGCCATTGACCAGAAGGAGCGCGAGCCAGTTGGGCACCGAAGGAGCTTATTGATCACCCTGTCGTTGTGAGCCTTCTTCGCGGTATCAATCGCCTGGTTGCACGCGTTTCTGATTCCAACAAAATTCGTTCTGTTAACATCGGTTGGACTGGAACGCTATTGCTTAAAAGCTCTATTTTTTGCCGCTGTAATCAGCTCGCAATTTTTGTCAAACCAAGGTTTATCAGACGAACTTCGTTTGATGGAATGTGGAATATATCCATCCCCAGAAGAATAATCTCTGATACCGACTCCGCGCAAGCGTTAACATCGGAGTTTCCGAAGCACACCTCGGACCACGGAAAGGATGCGAAGAAGTCTCGCATATCGTCCCAGTTAGCGGCCCCATACTTCCATACATGACGAAGCTGCCTAGGCCGGTTATTCGCTTGATATGCAAATGCTTGCGCGGCAGATACCAAGCAGTGATCTGAGTTTCCCAGTGGCGCAGAAACCTCTACGGTATAAATACTCGGTTCGGATGTCAAAAACAGATCCAGGGTGTTCGCATAATCGCCCCGGGCATCCGGCACTCGCGTTGGCTCCCCCACGAGTTGAGTCAAGTTGTGGCTTACAGCAAACATCTCCGCCAGCCTCTCCGCCTCATCGGTTCTGTTAGAATGTAACAACCAGCCGGAATTATGCACATTAAAATCACCAAGGACAACAATTTCAGAAGCTGGGTGGTTGATCTGTATCCAGTCGACGGTATATGAAAGATGTTCGAAAAATGTCCCCGGTCGATCGTCATTCGGGGAGCGGTAAAGACAACAAAGAAATTTTACGGAATTCCTCAGCACGACCCTCAACCATATGATGTCCATATTATTGGGTTCCAACGCCTCCATCCTCTGGCAAGCCAGATTGGACCGCGCGAATACGCAGACTCCGCCCTTAAAACGAAATCTCGAATGTAAGTCGTATCCTGAGCACACAGTTCTCATTTGTTAAAACGATATTCATTGTAAAAGTAGACAACTGGGTTCGAGGTAGTTATTCTACCAGTGTAAGAAAAGAGTATAACTGGTGTAACGATAAAAAGCCCAATTAAGCAACTGGTGTTTTCCTTTTTTTTTCTGCCCAACGACAAAAACAGAAAGTAATACGATTTATTCCTACGTTAAGTGTTGACTTTAATTGTCATTGCATCGCACCGCCTTAAAGTCTCTTAATTTTTCCTATTAATACATAAACATATATAGATATAATTAATTAAAGGTGACAAAAACAAACAATAGAAATCAACGAGGGCACATATAGTAATTGAAATTCATAATGCATTTATAAAGGGTTTTCCAATAGGGACTTGACAACTTTGAATTTAATTTGTGAACGCACCCTTTCACTAATCATCGAACTGTCACTGTCAATTTATTCAGTAAACTCAACATTTTCATCGTGATTGAGTACACGAACGAACAACTTCTACAAATTATAAAAATTTACTACCGATATTTGGAGTCGTTGACCGCAACTTTAAGAGCGTTAACTCCAATTTTCGGTGGTAATTCTGGCCCTAGTAGACAGGCAATAACAAGTTTTGCAAACATTTGAGTCTACATATTCGTTGTGTGATGTTGCCGTGCCAGTGAGACAACGGGTTGGTCGAACTGTCGAAAGTATCGCTGCCGTTCAGGCGTCCGTAGCAAACGATCCAAATCAGTCAATTCCACGGCGTTCTCAACAATTGGGTATCGCCCAGACCACTCTATGGCGAATTTTGCGTAAGGATCTTGGTTTACACCCATACAAGATCAAGCTGACTCAAGAATTGAAGCCGATGGACCATTTGAAGCGACGTACGTTCTCCGATTGGGCTCTGGAAAAGATGCGCCAAGATAATGAATTTCATAGCAAAATCATCTTCAGTGACGAAGCTCATTTTTGGCTCAATAGTTATTGGTCGGGTGAAAATCCACATGTGCTTCATGAATCACCACTTCATCCACAAAAAATAACTATTTGGTGCGGTTTGCATGCCGGAGGCGTCATTGGGCCATATTTTTTCGTCGACGATAATGATCGTCACGTTATTGTGAATGGCCATCGTTATCGCGCCATGATTACCGATTATTTTTGGCCCGAATTGGAAGATATGGACTTGGGCGAGATGTGGTTTCAACAGGACGGTGCCACAAGCCACACAGGACACGATATAATCGATTTATAGAAGAGTAAGTTTGATGAGCGTGTTATCTCAAGAATGGGCCAGTCGGTTGGCCGCCTCGTTCGTGCGATTTAACGCCTCTAGACTATTTTCTTTGGGGCTACGTCAAGTCATTGGTCTATGCCAACAACCCGACGATGTTGGAAGAGCTCAGAGCCAACATTGAACGTGAAATAGCGGCCGTTTCGGCCGAAATGTGTGGCCGAGTCATCGAAAATTGGGTCCAAGGAATCGACCGCTGCAAACGTGCCCGCGGTAGCCATATGAACGAAGTCGATTTCCGTTCATAAATGTTTTGATTGTACTTCAAGCCGATAGTAAAGTTTTTGAAATATCTCAAATGGTTTGCGTTTTATTTAAAAAAAAAAAGTTGTCAAGTCCCTATTGGAAAACCCGATAAAAGAAATCGATAGTTATACAGACGCATATATGTCCGGAAATATATGCATTTGTGTAAGTGCGTTTCTTTTTTCTTTTTTCTTTTTTCTTATTAATCTATAAACGACGAAAAACATTCGTCATCTTTTCTGACATATTTTATTGTGCATCGTATTCTAAGGTGGTGCTGTGCAAAAGTAAAACCCTTTTTAATATATTTATATAGAATATTAAAATGATACAATTCTATTTCAATTTTTTTTTTGTGTTTAAATATTTAAAAGAGAAAGAATCATTACCCATGGCATATTTCGAAGACATCTTGTATTAGACCTCCTAAGCCCTCTAATAAGATAGATTCATTCAATTAACAAAGTATATACGTGTTTCTCTGCAACCACGAGAATTCAAAATACCTAGTTAGTACAGCAAGTAATTTTTAAACCTCAGTAATCGCAAATAAACAAATTACTTGCCATAACATTAATACAAACAAACAAAATACAATAAATCCATTTCAACTTAGGTACAAACTTAATGGAGTTAATTAATTCCGAGAAAACGAAAAAGAATAATTTAATAAATAAAGTAACTACTGTACCTTAGATTTTATATATTCCATAATTTTTTTTTTAAATGTAAAAACTTAGTAATTACTAAATCGTAAATAAAACAACAACATAATAATTTTAAATATGTTTAATAACATTGGTCAATCGAACACAGAATCATATCCAATTGTGTAAAAAAAGGTAGCTGCCAAATTTTATAGAGTATCGAAATAAGGATAATAAATTTTGTAAGCCCCTTCAGGGTATAAAGCAGCGCACGACCTTTCCCAGCATACACTCGATTCCACTCAATTACTTTCAACTCCGTTTCGACTCCTTTTTACCCACATCACGCAAATACACCCATCTCTTTTCGATATTTTTCACCTCTCTGACTCTATCGACTTCACATTTTCGACCCTGCTTAACCCCATTTAGATCTCTCTCTGCCCCGTTCAAGATATTGACGCACAATACCATTACACATTGCCGACTCGACTAGACTCCACAAGCCTCAACATAATCTCGACCCCTCTCATTATTTTGGCGCAAGAATGCCCATCACCAACTGACTCCACGCGATTCCGCTCACAACTACTCTCGACTCCTTTTCTATTCTTTCGACCAAAACTCGCCTCAGCCCGACTTTTTCTGCTCCTTCTTCACATATTGGCGCACATGCCCGCCAAGTGCGGACTTCACGCGACTCCGCTCACCTCTGCTCGACACCCTTCATTCACGGCTTCGGCTCCTCACTACACCCAGTAGGACGCCAGGCTCTACTACCTTACTCCCACGTAAGGATCCTACCTCCTGACATAGACTCCAGGACCTTCGTCTTTAAGTCCCTGGACATCTCCCAAAGGTCCCAGCCGATACCACCGGACTGAGACAAAATCCTGGAACAACTCATACAGGTATCCCAGGCATTAGGCCATCACGGCACAATTTAAGCGGCAACTAAAAGGCAATTCTCGCATCACTGCGCCGCCCCATATCCCAGGTGGATCAACTACATTCCGGAGCGCGCATCCATTTCCCTAAGGCGCCCTAAATATCTGCGAGATGGGTGCCGCATTTGCTTTCAACCGAGAACAAACGCACCCGCGTGGTCTCTTCTAGAGCTTTTTTGGAGCGCATACGACGCAACCCAGTGAGTTTCTGCGCAGATTAGAAACTGTAGATGAAACATAGATACTGCGTAGATTAGAAACTGTAGATGAAACATAGATATACACTACACTCCCGAGACGAAAGAACAGTCAATACAATGGATTGTTAAAATTAAGCGGGCTCTGTTACGGCCACAACCACCCATCCCATAAAACCCACCTCTTTGGACCTAAGCTCCATCATTAATCGCACATACGGTAAATATCGCGATATAAATTCAATATCAAACAAATTGAACTGCACGTTCAATTTGCCCATATTGAATTTAAGTTGAATCCACGACGTGAAAGAACGAACCCTATGTTCAACACGCAGAATCCACTGGATCCAAATCTGTAGACCAGATGACCAACTTTCAAGTAAAGTTGTTGAGAATCATAAATTGCACGTCTGCAATTTTATGATCTTTCAAAGGTTTGTTTACCTAAACCATTTCTCACAAGGAACATCCTTGCCCATTCGCCTAGAAGAAATAAACAGGTACCATAAAACGAACTGCACGTTCATCTAGGCGCTATTGATCTTTTCCTCTGTACCGATTCCCCACGGAAGAGATTGTAGCCCATGCGGTTAAAGAAAACAACATGCGCAATAAATCGAACTACATGTACGTTTATCGCCGACCGACACAAAGGATCGTAAATGCTCACCGGCAAGATCCTTTGTTGATTGTTCTTTTGTGTTTCCTCTTTCGATCCCAAATTTGGGAAAGACAAAGAAAGGAAAATCCTTTTATCTACAGGATAAGAAAAGTTTTCGTCCGATGAAAAAACGGACATCGAGAGTTGGAAAAAGATCTTCAAGGTGGTTGGTTCGAGAATTTTGAAGGAGTCGGTGGAAGAGTGGAGTGAGTTCGCGTGCGCAGAGGTGTCAGTTGTTGGAGGTGATATAGTGTACAAAGTTCAAATCTTGCTTAGAAATTAATAAGTTAAACTTGTGCCCATGGATAAAAAGACAATACAACATTAAAGACATTAGTTAATTATCAAAAAACAAAGTGTGTTTCAATTCAAATATAGTGTGTGTGTGGTGTGCAAAGTGGGTGGTGTAGAAATAAAGATATGTTTGATTTCACGGGATATTTACAGTGAGTGAAATTCAAATCATTACACCTCCAAAGAAGGCAAATACGGTGAAATCGGCTGGAAAGGTTATGTCGACTGTGTTTTGGGATGCACGCGGCATTATCTATTGCGACTATTTGGAATAGGGACAGGTGATAACTGGATAGTATTATGCGTCATTATTAGGTCAGCTAAATGAGAAAATAAAATAAAATCGAAAAACGCCACCCCATTTTAAACTCAGATGACCCCCCCGGGACGGTAAAGCAATTAATTGCATATTTTAAAGTCAATAACCAAATAATACAAAAGCGATTAATTGCATATGCCAAAACGATTGCCCAATAATGCAAAAGCAATCGATTTCATATGGCTCCTCGATAGTATAGTGGTTAAAATACCCGCCTGTCACGCGGGACACCGGGGTTCGATTCCCCGTCGGGGAGCCTCTGGCGCAAGACTGATGACCTTGTTCGGAAAAAACAAATCATTATGGAAAAATTAACAAGCCTTAGGACTTGCTAAATAAGGCCAAGACCGGTTCCTGGTTGTGGTGCCGATGATGATGATGAATCGATTGCATATTCCGGAACAATTAACAAATCACGGAAAGGCAATTGATTGCATGCAAAACATAAAAGAAATTAATTGGGTCAGTTCGCAACCGTAGAGGTTGAACCCGAGTTCAAGTCAATGAAGAAATATTGATTGGATCAGCAATACATCGCGATTGCGAACTGAGGCCAACAATCGAAAATTGGGGCAATTGAAATTAAATTGCATGGTTGTAATCAAAAGGTGTTAACCCCGGAGGGAATCGAAAAGTGTTGACCCCCAGGAGGTAATGAGTAAGGAGTTGGTCTTGAAAGTCAGGTAGTTGGTAGCGGTTGGAATCCAAGTGAAGATTGAGGAGAGTTGCCAAAAAGGTCTTCGGTGAGCGGTCCGAAAAGATGTGAATTGTATGAAAAGCTCGGTAGTGCGGTTGAGGAGAAAATAGTGGTTACTGATAAGAAGTTGATAGGAAGTGCCTTGATAATAATAAAATCAATAATTAAAGTGTATGAAAATTAAGAGTAAAGCGAATAATAAATGTATGTAAATACTATGACATATCGTGAACTATATTGGTTATTGATAAGTAACTGAAAGGAAGTGCCTTGATAATAATAAAATCAATAATTAAAGTGTATGAGAATTAAGAGTAAAGCGAACAATAAATGTATGTAAATACTATGACATACCGTGAACTATATTTGTTGTTGATAAGAAGTGCCTTGATAATAATTAAATCAATAATTAAAGTGTATGAGAATTAAGAGTAAAGCAAACAATAAATGTATGTAATTACTAAGACACACTGTGAACTATATTTGTTATTGATAAGTAAATGAAAGGAAGTGCCTTAATTATAGTAGAGTCAATGATTAAAGTGAATAACCGTTCAAAGACAAGACAACCATGAGATATCTGTAATGAAAGGAAGTGCCTTAATTATAGTAGAGTCAATGATTAAAGTGAATAACCGTTCAAAGACAAAGACAACCATTAGATATCTGTAACGGCTAAGAACCGCTGTTAAATGTAAGTTAAAAGAGAAAAAGTAAGAAATAGTAAATAAAAACAAAAAAATATAACTATTACAGACTTGTTTCCTTCACTGTTGGGAGTGATTGTTTTAAAAAGGGAGTTTTAAGACACTCGCGGAAACATAACTCGTGCGCAATTTCAATGGATAAAATTGAGGAATTGAATTTTGAAATGATAGACCATCTACCGTACTCATCAGATCTGGCACCAAATGACTTCTTTTTATTTTCAAATTTTATACAATGGCTGAGCGGACAACGGATTACATCAAATGAGGAGGTAATCGCACACACAAATGCTTATTTTAAGGAACTGCCACAATCATACTTTTCTGAAAACTGAAAAAAGTTGGAGGGACGTCTGTCAAAGTGTATTGAACTAGGAGTTGAAAAATATAAAAAAAATTACCCAAAAAAAATGTTTTTCTATATTTATCCAAGGACTTATTGACGTGCTCTCGTATGTACGATCTAACGTGGGGTGGTTTGATATCATAACCTATCAACTTCCAACATTTATGTCTGGCAGTTGTTATTGGGTTCGTCGGAGCTATTGTTTTGTGTGCAGGGACTGTGAGAACCGTAAACAAAAAAATAGATTATAAGTGTCCTCTGTTATAGGCAGGGGATTTATTGCGTACACCATAAGTTTACAAATTGTATCATATCAGGCGAACTGCTTCCTCGGTCGATTGCATTTTTTTTCTCAAATCTCCCACGTCTGCTTTGCAAAAAATATCAAAGAATTTCATTCACACAGCTTTGAATTTATTTTCCCAACTCGCCTTGAACAGCAAAGAGCCCCAACGCTAAAAATCCGGCGGCATTAATCGGAAATACCAGAATTACACGACCAGGGAAGTACTCATACAGTAAATAAATTATTTTTTGGGGTGTATGACATGTAAGAATCATTATGGAAAATTTAACAAGCCTCAGGACTTGCTAAATAAGGCCAAGACCGGTTCCCGGTTGTAGTGCCGATGATGATGATGATGACATGTGAGAGCGTTTTCTTAAAGCTCCATATCGTCCGCATTCATAACTTGTCTGTTTCCAGGTTATTTTTGTAGGAACAAACGACTTCATTACGTTAAGATAGCGCGCACCATGAGCTACAAAAAAAAAAAAATCGCCAACGGTGCCAAATCGCATGATCTGCATCTGGGCGGCGGATTCCGATCGCCAAAACGGGAAAATAAGCGATTAAAAATGCGGTTATTCAATTCTTATGCGATAATTGAAATATTTCTTGGACTGTGTGGCATGGGGGGCCGTGCTGTTGAAATCACATATCGTCGAGTTCTCCATTCCATGTGGAAAAACTGGACAATCATGTCTCTCGATAACGAGCACCTTTAACAGAATGGTCCGATGTCACCTCCAGCTGTGACATGTCGTACATGCATTTGTTTTTCATTAGTCACTCCTTATTTTTTGAATCCGGAATTATGTACTTTTGACGAATAAAAAAGCATTTCAACATCTAACGTTCAAACGGTACGGATCGTCCGATCGTCCGATCGTCCTGTCCCGCGTCCTTTATTTGAATCGCTCAAACAGTGTAGCCGTCACTGAGAACGGCTGTATAGCGTATTGCGAAATATTGAATGGTGTAGTGTGTACGTGTTCAGTGCATATACGTGTGCTCATATATACACAGTGTGTGTGCGAACGCGCGTGGGAGTTGTGTGTTATCACACAGTGTAACCGTCATCAAGAACGGTCATTTAAAAAAAAAAAAAAAAAAAAAAAAAAAAAAAAAAAAAATATATATATATATATATATATATATATATATATATATATATATATATATATATATATTTAAATAACAAAAACAAAACAAAAAAAAAAACAATCAATGTGACATAGAGCAGTGCGGACCTACTCGAGCATCATCATCGGCACATCAAAGAAAAGAAACGCACATTTGGCAGTGACACGGCGCCGACTCGAGCGACAGCCGAGTCTTATGAGGAAGCGGCACAAGCCAAATACAGATGACTATAAAAGTGCAAAAGAAAAGAAAAATTAATACATTGGCGCAGGCAACCAATTCAACGAATTGGTTGACCTTGACCCAAGTCAAATTGAATTACCTGCTGATGAAGACAACAATATCACAGGTACAGCAACGGATCCAGCGGAACTGGATAAACTCATTGCGGATATAGACAACAACAAAAAAGGAATTGAAGAAACAGAAAGAATCAATCCTCAAATTAAAAGACCGAATGCAGCAACAACAAAGGAAAGAAAACACAACAACACAGAGAACAAATCAGGAACAACATCAGGAATCAAACAAAAGGCAGGAAACAAAGGAGATGCAGCAGCAGCAAAAGAACCAGCACATCGTAACTAACAAAAAGGAAATGGCGCCGCTGTTTTTATTTTTTATTTTTTTGTTTTTTTTTATTAGACTTCTCTCGGGAGAGGCGAACCTATAGCACCGAGTGGGCGCCCCGAGATGCCATCAAATAACTGTTGCAGTTCTTTTTGAACAGTTGCAGGTTGTAACGCTCCGGGAACACTCGTGTGGAAAGGCAGTTCCACAGCTTCCCCGCTCTGTAACGGAACGAGTTCTGATACAGGGATGATCGCGCCGTCGGGAGATGAACCACAAACGGGTGCGATCCGTCGGATTGTCTTGTGCAGCGCATATAAACCGAATTGCGTGGAACAATGCCAAGAATCTCCGAAGAACAGCACCCGTGATAATATCTGTAAAACAGACAGAGCTCGGCTACGCGCTTTCGATGCGATAGCGACTGTAGTCCCGACGTCAGCGCCGAGTCCCCGATCAGGCGGATCGCTCGTCTTTGTACGCTCTCAAGTAGGTCGAGGGTATGTTTAGGAGCCGAGCTCCAAACATGAGAGCAATATTCGAGCGCGGGTCTAATTAGAGATTTATATAGGAGAAGAAGTTGGGCCGGAGTGAAGTATTTCTTGGCTCTAAAAAGATAACTCAGTTTTTCTGAGGCTGATCTGGCGATACCCGACACGTGTTTGTGCCATGATACATTCCCACAGACCGTGACGCCGAGCAATTTCAAACTTTCCCCAGCCTCGAGGGCCCGGCCATTCATCATCAGCTGTGGAACCGATGATCCAGTTTTCTTTGTGAATGTTGTATATTGGGTCTTCGTTGCGTTGAAGTCGACAAGATTGGCCTTTCCCCGCTGCAGGACTTTATCCAGATCCTGATTCAGAGAGTCAATCTGTCTACATCTCAGCTGGTGCGACGTTGATGCACTGATGCAATCGGCCGATCACTCGAAAAGGAGGAAACAAGCGTACTATCATCCGCAAAACTGAACACTTTGTTATCCGTTGTCTCCAACAAATCATTTATGTGAAGCAAGAACAAGGTTGGAGCCAAAATAGAACCCTGGGGCACCCCCGAATTAACAGAATACAGATTCGAACACTCGCCGTCCACAGCAACCCGGATCGATCGATTCTCGAGGAAGCTTTTCGTCCAGTCGCAAAGCTGTTGGGAAAGTCCATATGAACGAAGTTTGCTCAGCAATGCCCCGTGCCAGACGCGGTCAAAAGCCTTGGAGATATCTAATGCGACCGCCCTTGACTCACCATGTCGTTCAATCGCAGATGTCCATATATCGGTTATAAGTGTCAAAAGATCTCCTGTGGACCGCCTGCCACGGAATCCGTATTGACGATCATTCATAAGTCCGTTGCACTCCAAATACTTAACCAATTCTGTATTGATGACTTTTTACATTACTTTAAATAAAATAGAGAGTAATGCTATCGGACGGTAATTTTGTGGGAGACACGTTTTTCCCGTCTTTGGGATTGGCTGAACTCGAGCGATTTTCCAGCAGTCAGGAAAGGTCCTTCGTGCATAAGATAAGCGGAAGAGTCTGCCAAGAACCGGCGATAGTTCTGGAGCACAGTTCTTAAGGACTATTGCTGGTATTCCGTCCGGGCCGGTTGCCTTCCTACAATCCAGTTCACGTAGAATGCGTTGAATAGTACGCGGACGAAATCTCACATCCCGCATCGAAGACTGTACCGGCGAGATCACAGGTGGCTCCAAAAGGCCGGGATCGAGGTTTGAATTCGCGGAAAATAAGTTCGCGAATACAATAGCTATAATACTTACGTCCACGGAAACAAAGGACGTTATAAAATTAGGTGAGTCAACTTGCAAAAATTTCAAAACAAAAAAAAATTAATAATTCTAAAATAATATTATTGTGCGATGATATTGAAGGATATCACAAAGTAATGACTGCTTTGGGTAGGACAAAAAGCGAGTACTACACGTACACCCCGAAATCGGAGAAAATAATCTCCATGCTCCTAAAAGGAATTGACCCATGTTTTTCCCCTGAGGAGGTTTTAGAGGAATTAAAAAATGTCGAAACCGACAATTTAAAATTTACAGGTGTGAAACCCTTCTCTACCCCCAACTCCAGAAAACGCAATTACAAGTTGCCTTTCTTTATTGTATCACTGAGTCCCAGCAGTAAAGTTGATGCTCTCCGATACATCAAACACCTCATCCATCAAACAATAAGTTGGGAAAAAATAAGAAAAATCGATCGCGTATTGCAGTGCATGCGTTGTCAACGCTTCGGGCACGCAGCATCAAACTGCCACATGCAATTCTGGTGCGTAAAGTGCCTGTCCGACCATATCATTGGTGAATCTCCCTTGGGCAAGGAACAGCTTCCAGATAGGAAAACGCTGTCCTGTGTACTCTGTAAAAATACAGGTCACACTGCAAATTTTAGAGGATGTCCTAAATTTCAAGAAATTAAATTAAAATTGGAATCCAAAAAGAAACAAGTTGAAGAAGAGAAAAATATGAAAACTCGTTCTTACAACAATTTCGTGGCTCCTTGTGTGTCATATGCACAAATGGCCGGTGCTCCTAAGTAGCCAGCATACATGGAACATACGTATAGTAATGGAAGGATGCCTGCGCCAGAGGCACACTCAGAAATAATAACAATGTTATTAACCATGCAAGGACAATTTGCCGAATTTCAAAAAACACTGACTGAACAAAGAGCACGAATAGATACTCTATTCAACCCTGTTCTCAAATAACCCTCCACATCAAAATCTTCAACCCTCCGTCTGAACTAAACCTAAAAATTATAGCTGTGAATGTAAATTCACTAATCCACATCGAAAGAAGGGATAATTTAGGCAATCTGCTCCAAGCCGAATGCCCAGATGTGCTCTTGGCTAGCGAAGCTAAGCTAAACCAGAGGCACAAAATGGGCTACAAAAATTATAACATAATTAGACGATATCGACCACACTCTACTCGAGGGGGTGGGGTCGTTATCTTAGTTAAGAAAGGTCTTCACCATAAGGTTGTGGCAACTCTAACAGATACACACAATTCACAGGCAAAATTAGTGAAGAACACGAACATAAAAATCGAATAAGAAAAATACATCAGAACCGTATACCAAGCGATAACAAAAATAATTCACATCAGTGGAGTATAGTCGAGTTTGGAAATCAAATTCCAAACACGGTCACTAGCCTGATGTGTAACGGTTAGGTAAAATTTTTTTCGTGATTCAAGCTGTCATAGCATCAGTTCGAATCACACGATCTTCTTCACTATTATTTCAAACGCTATAAGGTCGTTTACAGCACGGAAGTACACAAATTCCTCTAAAAAGTCAAAGGCATCTATATATAGTCGCTGCTTACGCAGCGTACCCAATTTATCTATGAAATCGATACGCTTTTCCGAAGTCTCAAGTTAGATTCGGAAAACAATTACAGGTGATTTTAACGCTAAGCACAGCACCTGGGGCAATCTGACCTCGAACACCAGAGGCAATGCCTTGTTTGATTGGTGGCAAACAAATGCGATCGAGCATAAACTAGAATTGTACGCTACAAGTACGCCGTCTTATCCAAGAGGTAACTCCTTCCTGGATTTACTTATGACAGATGATCGAATTCAGTTACCAGATACCGAGGTAACTACTCGAAATTGTCTTCGCACAATTGAGTACGATAGCGATCATTACGGACTTGGAGCCATAATACACGTGCCAAACGAGTACCATCTACTTGAGCAGTACGACCAGGTCCACTTTTTCGATTTCCGAAAAGCACATTGGTCGCGTTTCGATCGCATAGTAAAAAGAGAAATACGCAACATTGGCATAGACCCACCGACTAATAGAAACCTCCGTAATGATGAAACCGATCATTACCTCCTAACTATGAACGATATTGTTACTAACACAATGAATCGTTCCATCCCCAAAGTAGCTCATATGGATGGCTATACCCACGGATACAGAACTGCAACTCTCGATGCTGTGTATAGGCAAAACAGCACCCTGCTCTCAAAGCTGAAATTGTGCTATAGGCAGTTCAGTGACCCAAATATCAATGAAATCAAAACAATCAAGTCCTTGATTAAAAATCTTCAAAAACTGATCCGAGATAATTACCGAGCAGTAATAAATGAGGAGTGGAGCAACAGAATTCGAGCTGTTCAAGCAAACGGACCGAACATGTTTTCACAAATGAAGAAAATATGTCGAAGAAAAGATCACAATGACATTCCCTGTCTCCGAATTCCACGGACTCCCGAGAATTGTCAGATAATGCTGAACGCAGGACTCACCTTAGAGCACAACAACTCCAAAGATGAAGTAATAGTAGTCGAAGATCCGCAAAAGAAAGCGAATTCAATTGGAGCCTGTTTCGAAGCTGTGCACAGAGTTAACGAATCAGTTCATGCTAACACTGAAATTGAAAGCAATGCCCGTCAAAGACATTGCTCGCTGCGCAATCAACTTCACAACTGGCGATCCGAAAACCGTAGTTTCATCACATGCGGCGAAAATAATAGGGCGGATTCTCCCGTCAGAAATGAAAATACAAATATGTTTGTGCGCAAGGATGAACTTAGAAACACACTTAGCTCAATAAAAAAATAAGAAATCACCTGGAATAGATAGCATTCCAAATAAGGTTATAAGGCTCTTGCCTCGCGAAGCAGTGAACATATACACTACTTTGTTTAACAACGCTCTAAAAAATGCACACTAACCAACCCATTGGAAGACTGCAGTAGTCCACCCTATCCCCAAAAAGGGTAAGGATAAGAGCAATCCAGCCAATCTCCGCTCGATCAGCTTGCTTCCCAACATCAGCAAGGTATTCGAAAAAATTATAAACAAAGCACTGATAGGTTGGTGTGATGAAAACGATACAATCCCCAACAACCAGTTTGGCTTTCGAGCCCGACATGATACCGTTCATGCTGCGACGAAACTTGTTTCCGATATACAGTGGAACAAGGCAAAGCGACAATGTACAGGCGCCTGCTTGGTTGACTTTGAAAAGGCTTTCGACACCGTATGGTTAGAAGGACTGTAGGTGTGAAGTATGGGTGCCGGCGTACGGGACTGGTCCACTTCACTCCACCAACGTCACTGTTAAGAAAGGTCAACGCATCGGTATGCATCAAGGAAAACAGGAACAATTAAAACGCTTGCTGATCACTGCTTTTGTTGTTAATATCCTTTTTTTTTTAGTTTTATTTTACGCAAGTATTCTCTCAACAATATTTTTAGGTCTACTATTACGGATATATTGGCAATTTTATGTTTCCTTAACTTTAGTTTCCACAAT
The DNA here is from genome assembly GCA_963931805.1 of Microdon myrmicae. Classification (NCBI taxonomy): domain Eukaryota; kingdom Metazoa; phylum Arthropoda; class Insecta; order Diptera; family Syrphidae; genus Microdon; species Microdon myrmicae. The sequence continues at coordinate 30,680,753 of OZ007497.1, read as the reverse complement.
TACAGATGAATTAATTTAATGCTTTCTTAACTTCTTGGTTTCCACAAGATATAATTCCACAATTACAGATATGTTAATTTAATGTTTCCTCATGTCGCGACTTCTACGAGTACACGGTACTAATATACACGGTTAGGGTAACGAACATGACTTTCAGCGCGCGACGAGTGACGATTCTTCAAACTCGAACTGCGAACATCCCCATCGGCTCTAAGGCACAAGTGTGCGGCTTGACTGTTAAAATCTGACTGACTTCCATTCGTATACATACGAAGGAACCGGTCACGAATAGCCTCAAAAGGGGAGGACCTACACGATCGATTCGAGGCAGTCAATCGTGGTCCGGTTAGCTAAAATGGGGTGGATTTTCCATGTATATGTATGTGTGGGGTATTAAAATGTTCTGTTGCCAGCGTATGGCACGGTTTCCTCTTTTACCCCAAACACTTGTCCACAGCAAAGGGAAGAAAGAATGAAAGCACTTTTTATTTAATTTTTAAAGTTTTCTTGTATTTCTTTATTTAATATTATTTTATCAATTCGCGTTACAGTGTTTATTCGCTCCGATTGAAAATACGTTTTTTTGCGGAAATTTATTGTAATTGGTAATCAATTATCAAAGGGAAAACAAAAAACTATTCACTATGATCTTCGACGCGACGCGACCTTTTGCTATCGGTGATTGAATAGCGACTCAGGAGACGTGTGCTCCGTTCGGGTGATGGTTAGCGACTAGTGTGAATTGGGGTTGAAATTCATATTTCTTTCTATACACAGGACAACCAAAAGAGACCACGCCTCTGCTCTCTCAACCTCACGCCCGTCAAAGTATGAGTAACTTTTGTTAATAGGGTAATTGACGGACATGAAGAATGAGAGAACAGAAAACATGATATGCTGTGATCTCGGGGTAGCTTTGGTTGTGTGTGTTGGTATCAGATCCAGCTACTGACACGACCTACTGACCCAGTGGTACGGTTATGGTGTAGTTAAAGCGCATTGAACCGTGGAAAGAAATGCGAATGAGAGAGAACCCTAGCGGATGTTACTCCCCTGCAAAGAGAGATCGTTGATCCCAAGCGAATGGGTGATCTGAGGGAAAGTCGATAGGACGCCGCTGATGTTTGGGAAATAATTCGCGTGAGAACCAGACTCTATGACGCTGAAATTACCCCAGCTATTTTGCTATGTTGCAACAGCGTCGTTCTTTTAGACTTGTTGTTGCTAACCGACATTATGAGATTTCCGATGGGAAACTCATGGTTAGCAAGAATGGAGTTGCCGTATGACATTTATGTAGCTAAACTCAATTATGCATTATCTGCAAAGGATGATGAGTTTAGCTATACGTCCGTTTGAAATATTTTACAGGGGAATACATATAAAGGAAATTGGTAAGTATGACGCGCTGAAAGCGGTCGAAATTAGGTGGAAATGTTGGTTGGAATTGTGGGTTGTTTCTCATGTAGAATAGAGAAACCCCCCACATATGCGCTACATGATCAGCAACGGACGAACATAGATGGATGCGGACGTTGTTATCCCACCCCAACATAATGATCATTAGCTGAAGGAAAAGGTTCTGTGATCTAATATCAACAGAAACGCTATTTCCCATGATCTACGACGGGAATGCGGATTGTTTGAGTTCGCCGTCATTGGATGGGTCGGCAGCTATGTACACAATTAATTTGTGTAACGCTCGCCGGCGGCGGACCCAACGGGTGTGAAAATACACCGAAGATCCGCTAGCACATCTGTGAAACCATAAATCAACGTTTAGTTGATTGACATGAATGCACGTTGGAGAAAGGAAAGAAAGAAAAACCTGCAGCTGGTTAAACATAGATCGGAAACATTTCTATCTTACGATAGAGGGTATATTGTATATACCGGAATGGGATCTAAATGGGCAAGCGCTAAGATGCGGCTTAATTAGTACAGGCAAATGCAAATGCATTATGATTGTTTATGCAGCCGATTCGAGATGATTGTTTGCAGCAGTATAGGCATCGACTTGCCTGACGTGATCGGGTGATCGGTGATTGCTTGGGAAAAGCAAACACAGGAAGATTTTTGAGAGCATGATTGACATGAATGTCGATAAGGGGACTGAAGAAGTTTTCCTAATGGTTGGGAATAGTCATGGGTGCCCATCAGGGGACACGAATATGTTTTAGGAAAAATGCTTCTCAGCCATGTTCGGATGAACGTTTTTGTTGCCGCGGCAAGGTAGTAATCTTTGCCGTGGGTTTAAGTTTTCAGGTGGGGAATGCTCTCATGCGGGTAATTATTTTGCAGGAATTGGTAGTGGAATATGGGGCCAAAGTGATGCGTGATTTTTCGGGCCCTGAAAAACCCCACAGGACTTGTCTATAAGTTAACAAACCTGGGTATGCCGCAATATCTGTTATACGTCATTTATGATATGATAATGGACAAACATTTTATGGTGAAATGAGGGGACATACTCTCCAACAAGACCTTCCAAATTAAAAATGGCTTACAGCAGGGAGCCGTGAATTCTCCCATTCTATTCAATATTTACACTAGTGATCTAGTGAGTTCTCTCTAAAACGCCAATGCGTACGCCGATGACATAGTGGTGTACAGAACAGGAGGAAAAATAGACGACATCAATAGGCACCTTCAAGATGACTTCAACAAAATAAAACAATTTTGCGACGACTGCAAATTAAAGATTAATTTCCAGAAAACCGAGACTATCCTTTTCAGAACGCCCCTATCCAGGACCTCGAGGGATACAAAATACAACTGGAAACACTTTTCTATTGTAGGTAACAATAACCTTCCACTGCAAGTGAAAACTGTAGTTAGATACCTTGGTATCTGGTGAGACCAGTATTTATATTTTGACGAGCACGTAGCAGCGTCCCTCTCCGCAGCTAAAAGCGCATATTCTATGACAAGAAGTCTATTCCGGAGTAGTCTTCTTGACCCCAGAGTCAAAACAATTTCGTATTCGGCATTCATCCGACCAGTTTTGGTTTATGGCTGCCCAGTATGGTATAATATATCTCCGCTTTATATGGAGAAGTTTCGTGTGTTCGAACGGCAGTGTTTGCGTTCCTGCCTCGGACTTTATAGAACATCAGAGTCGCAATACAAACAATTCTATCCCAACAAAATCCTGTATAACAAATCAGGGCTAAAGAGGATAGACAATTTCATAATTAAAATTATTCGTGGTCACACAGCAAGGGCAATGTGCAGTGGCAATAACCTTATCTCGGGAGCATTCTATCCCAACGATATGTATCTGGAGAATACCCGCCAGAATGGGTTTATTCCCCCAGAAGCGTTCCCTTTCTTGGATCAAAAAGGCCTTATCCAAGACGTGCATGGAGTCCCGATTATTTACCACGCTCTCCGTGGTGCCAGGAACAAACGAATTCTCCATGATAGTGATATCTCCAATGCCCCAGACCGCATGCGCTTTAGCACGGCGATCAGTGAAAGAGATAAATCAGTCAAGGATCTAACATCTCCCAAATGGTGGTGGCTTCTCAACGAGGAAACGACTTCACTTCCTAAGATATAGTATGCCTCTCAAGAGCATCGCTCTCCTTCCTCTTGTCCGCCCCCCCCCCCTGTCTAACTTTCCCCATTACTTTCTATTTTATTTTTTATTTTTTATTTTATTTTTGATTCGTTTCGTTTTGAAGTTTTTGTTTGTTATATAAAAATAAAAAAAAAAAAAAAAAAAAAAAATTGTAATAATAATATATACATATAGATGTAAACGAGGAGTCCCTCTAATATATGACCTATTTCATATATATATATATTTATATATATATATATAAGAAACAAAAAAAAAAGGTGTACGCCGAAAGGCATATATAAAAATCAAGTTGTAATGTGTAATTTAGAGAGCTCGCATAGAGCCAGTAAGTTAATTTAAGGACTGTGATTGTAGAAAAAGGTTTAACATTTACCCCTAATATTATACATGTAAAAAGATTTAGGAAAATAAATGTTTTTTTTTTTTTTTTTTATTAGACTTCTCTCGGGAGAGGCGAACCTATAGCGTCGAGTGGGCGCCCCGAGATGCCAATTGGTGTGATGTGGTTTAAAAACTAAAAAAAAAACGAATAAAAAAGCCATTAAGATGAAAACGATTTTGTTTGAAAAATGGTATCCGCTAGTTGTTGGTCCAGTCAAAAAACTCTTTTCTGTGTGTGTTCTTTAGTGAATTGCGTTTTCCATGTATTAAGATGCAAATCTTCGGTGGGAACACTTTGTAGAAAGCTTCTCGAAATGGATTTTCGTCAGCATTCAAAAATAGCTTCGATGTATTGGACGAGTTGTTCAATGACAGTAAGAGTGTTTTAAGATTAATAATTTACTTAGTTACTCTAAATTTTTGATTTAACTGACAGTATTTTGTACAAAAATACCGAACTGAACTTGCACTTATTTTAATGTACTAGCCACGAGTTGCTTTTGCTGGCATCATGTAATCAGGTAAATAGAACAAAATTCAAATAATCGGAATATTATTTTTCACAATTTATGTGTATTGTATAATACAACACTGATCAATAAGTACCCGTGTTTGATGACAGATAGAGTTGCCGATAAAAGTCACATTACCATTTCTCAAACGGCACCACAATATATGTATATTTGTTTTTGAGATAGCAGCTGAATAAATAATTTCGATAAAACGAAAAAACAAAACGTCTGTATTTTTGGATGGAAAAACTACGAAAAAGCAGAAGAAAAAAAAGAATTGCCAACAAGATATTGCATCAATGTATTTGAATGTCTTTTTATTGGGGAGTGGCTGGATGGCGCGACAGATGCGGTTAACCCGACAATCACTGTAAAATCCAACAGCAAAATTCTCGCAGATCGTTTGAATAAAGTGGGTGGTGGAAGAGACGCTATAAGTGTATCATAAGTGTGTAGTCTAAAATTAATAGTCAATGAGGTAAACCTGTGCTTTTGCCTCCCATGTGTTCGTGCATGGAATACTGTATACGCTATATAAGAAATACATAGAATACTGTGGATATGTAAGAAATAAAAACAACTACAATTACTTCAACTATTCCCTTACGTGGTAAAACTCTATATTCGATATTTGGTTTTCAGCTTAAATTAAACTGAAAAGAATGTTCTGCCGCGCTCTGCATTACGTATAATTGAATACAAAACTAATCACAACACCTACCCACCCAAATTCTTATGTTAAAGCGTTGTGGTCCGAATATAATATGTATACGGTGATGCGATGTAGTTGCGGATATTGTGCCGTGGAAAAAAAAGAAAGAGTTATGATTAATACGAGGACAGATTGATAGGTCTGTAACTTTCTGAATAACATATTTTTTTCGACAAATAGGTAATTTATTTCTCAACCTAGTCTCCTTTCATCTCGTTAAATTTACTGTAGCGTTTTTCCAATTGTTTTATTCCTTCCAAAGAATAGGTTCTGTGGGGGTACGAAGTCGTGGCCCCGGCATGGGCGCGGAGTTCTACCTCGTCCTCACAAAAGTATCCTGTCGACCGCTAAAAGAAATCTGTTCACCAGCAAGGTGGTTCATAACACAGCACGGCGAACACTCAGGATAGACACTATATGTTGATGGTTTTAGTTGGTTTCTTTAGTTAACATTAATTGTGCACTAGTTATAATGTAGAAATTAGTTTAAGAAACGAATACGAATACGAAACTAGGATACAGTTTTAAAATATAAATTGCAATGCTGCTGAGAATAAAGGATCACTAGACTGTTATTAACGCGCATAGAAAATCGCGTGTGTAAACGTACTTTGGCGCATGTCGATGATAGTGTGGCGGTTCTTGCGAACGTCACCACCTGCCCTCACGGAATCTAAGACGCAATTGATCATCGCCACCAAAGCGACAGAATACCAAAATTCTATCCATCGCCTCGATGACCATATTTGGTCATTTTCCTTTTCGCATTTTCCCTACCGTTGAAGGGTTGAAACACACACACGATGATCCCCTTTGGTGCTCATCGCGTGTGTCGCTCAGCATGCGAACCATAGGGTGTGAATAAAAATAAAAATAAACAATTCGCAGCTGGGGCGAGATGTTCTGAAAAGGTTTATTTGTTTACATGATCAGCGACTACGTGTAGCATGATTGCTGATCGTGCGCATGTTGTTATTGGCATCAACAGGGGTCGAACCGTCGTGTGTGTATTTACACTGGCGAGTTCTCGATCCCTTTTTGCGACCAGGTGCGAGTTTCCATTTCGTGTGGCTTGATTAGCGACCGATGTGGGCATGCATGAAGGAACCAAAAGGAAGAAATATCTCTTGCGGCATTGTAGCCGACTTCTTAGGAGACATTTCGTTGGTAGGAACTGATGTAATGTTGGTTGCTAGATGTGCAACCAATTTACCCTTCCTATAGGAACGCTTGCGTTGCTGATAGTGTTTTACTTCAGCGCAGATAAGCATTGCAGCGGTGGTTGGTCGTTATGGGCAGGTAAGTCACGCTTTTCAGGTTTCTATTGCCCCTGTAGGGAATGTCTATTATTGCTGATATAATTTTTCGTATCAGCAGACATTGTGCTTTACAGGTTTTTTGTGGTTATAGGAATAACCAATGCAGGTGAGCAGACGCTTGGTTGAAAAATGCCGTTTATGAAGAGGGGTTACCTGGTGGTAGATGAGCAGGTAAGTAGTGACGTTCGCAAGAACCGCCACAATAGTTGTCGAAGTGTTCGGCCGAACACTGACCACACAAAAGCGAAATTGAACACAGGAACACGGAGCGAATGTTTCCAAGCATAAGAAAAAAACACTGCGAAACGTTCTTTTGAATTTCGTTCTAATCTTTTTATTTTATTGTTTTCCTTCGGCTGTTAAGGGATGTTTACAAGTTCGTAATTGCGTAGTGAGTCACTTAACGTCTAATACACAAAATTAGTTTATTTTGGTTCCTTAGCACAACAATTCATTATTTGGAGAACGCAGCGAACTACAATTAATAAATGTGCTCCGGTTACTCGCGAATTGGATGTTTATGGCATCTCTGGCTGCAGTAGAAACCGGGTTCATATTAGATTAGGAAATGCTGGAGAATTTGGTTTCGGCGTATATTGCGCTAATTATATGCAGCTGCTTGGGTTGTTTATTGATAAGACAAACAAAAAAGGTTGCCAGGCAATGTGTATGAAAAGGTATATGACGCGGCTGGGAAAATAGACGGCGCAATATTTATGGTCCCTGTCATGACGGTTACAATGAATGCAATCCGAATTATTTTGTTTACAGGAATTTGTCTGGTACCGGATTGGTTTAGAATACCAGATAAGCAAAAAAAGAAATCTTACGGAAATTGTATGCGAAGGGATGCATGAAAAGGTAAGTTTTCTTTATAGGGATTTTAAGATTATAGATGGTGATCTATATAATGCGTGAAGCTTTTACAGATACTAATACTGTTGCATTAGCAAACTTAAGGGAGTAGGGTAGTAGTTATGGGTTTTTTTCAGGTAAGTAGACCGTAGGGTTTGGCGGAACCGCTACAAATCTACGAGACTTCGGTCGACCGGTTTCTTACTCGATTTATTTTGCATCGCGGATTACCTCCTCGTCGGGGTTCTCTGATAGTCTCTATGCTCGAAGTAGACTGTCTATTCTCAACTAACTTCTGGTTCCCCATCGGCAAGGGAAATCTGCCCAGCGCATCTCTGTACAGAATTTCCCATCCTCTCTGCTAAGAGAATTTCCCACAGTATCTGTTAGCTGCATTTCCCATAGTCTCTGTAAAAAGAAGAAATCGTTCTCATGATCATTATCATCATTAGTCTCTGGTGGTCGGTATCTCGTTTCTTTTGTTTCAGGATCGGATGCCGCCGCTTATTCTCCGATCTTTCCGTAGTTTATTTGTACTACACATCTGGCATGCGGGCAGAGGATCGCATGCACTTCGGATGGGTGCACGGACTATGGGATATGTTTAGGTTAGCCATCTGGCTTAAACTAACAAAGCTATTGTGTGTTTCCCCTGGGTAATAAAAGGAACCGTGGGATTGGTATCGTTCCTTTGTTAGGCTTTTCGAATCATAAACATCTAGCGAGCAATCTACATTAAGATGTTTATGATTGCATGACCATTGGACGGCAGCTAAGGGATATGCCTTGTTTGTATAAGTGTGCCTTTGCATTAGGTCATGCCAAGGGTTTAGGTGCTAATTGCATTTAGCTGCCAGTGTATGCATCCGTTGTTCGGTCTATTTGCCGACAATGGTATTTCTTTGGAAACACATCGTTGATGTTTAGGGTGGGTGATTGGTGACCTGTATGCGATGCTTGCTGCATTTAACGCATCCGTTGTTCGGTCTATTTGCCGACAATGGTATTTCTTTGGAAACATATCGTTGATGTTTAGGGTGGGTGATTGGTGACCTGTATGCGATACTTAAGCTGCCGTTTGGACCATGTATGAATACGTTGAACTCGATATTGGAAGCTTTTGAACGTTAAGTTCCTTGGTTTTTGGTATCGGGTTCAACGTTGTTGAAATTTGATATAACCTTTGTTACAGGTATGGTAATGACCATTGGGCTACTTGTCTGTGGGCACGTGTGCTGCGAAAGGTGAGTAGAGTTCCTTAGCGGAAAGGGTAACTCACCTGTAAGGAGTTGTATGGTTCGTAGAACCGCTACAGTACCGTACCGTGTGCACGGCACGGCGAAGGGGTAGACGAACCGACCGACTCCCGTGATGGGTGTAATAAGACTCCTCGAGGGTTGGAATCTGGGTCTTGATTCACTCTCGATTCGGTGGTGGTGAATATCCTCTCGGCTTAGGATACGTTTACTTACCACAAGAGAAACGTAAAGTCTCTCTTTGTGAAATAGAAAACCAGATCTCGTAATGAAGACCATGGTGGTATGTATGTATGGGTGAACGTGCAGATAACATAGGATTTTTCGTGCAACGAGGCCATGAGAACGAAGCGGAAAAACTGCATGGACAAAGGGATCGTAAAGCTTTTTTTTTTTTTTTTTTTTATTAGACTTCTCTCGGGAGAGGCGAACCTATAGCGTCGAGTGGGCGCCCCGAGATGCCATCAAATAACCGTTGCAGTTCTCTTTGAACAGTTGCAGGTTGTAACGCTCCGGGAACACTCGCGTGGGAAGGCAGTTCTACAGCTTCCCCGCTCTGTAACGGAACGAGTTCTGATACATGGATGTTCGCGCCGCCGGGAGATGAACCGCAAACGGGTGCGATCCGTCGGATTGTCTTGTGGAGCGCATATAGACCGAATTGCGTGGAACAGTGCCAAGAATCTCCGAAGAACAGCACCCCTGATAATATCTGTAAAACAGACAGAGGTCGGCCACGCGCCTTCGATGTGATAGCGACTGTAGTCCCGACGTCAGCGCCGAGTCCCCGATCAGGCGGATCGCTCGTCTTTGTACGCTCTCAAGTAGGTCGAGGGTATGTTTAGGAGCCGAGCTCCAAACATGAGAGCAATATTCGAGCGCGGGTCTAATTTGAGATTTATATAGGAGAAGAAGTTGGGCCAGAGTAAAATATTTCTTCGCTCTAAAAAGATAACTCAGTTTTCCTGAGGCTGATCTGGCGATACCTGACACGTGTTTATGCCATGATACATTGCCACAGACCATGACGTCGAGCAATTTCAAACTTTCCCCAGCCTCGATGGCCCGGCCACTCATCATCAGCTGTGGAACCGATGATCCAGTTTTCTTTGTGAAAATGGTATACTGTGTCTTCGTTGCATTGAAGTCGACAAGATTGGCCTTTCCCCGCTGCAGGACTTTATCCAGATTCTGATTCAGAGAGTCAATCTGTCTACATCTCAGCTGGTGCGACGTTGATGTACCAATCGGCCGATCACTCGAAAAGGAGGAAACAAGCGTACTATCATCCGCAAAACTGAACACTTTGTTATCCGTTGTCTCCAACAAATCATTTATGTGAAGCAAGAACAAAGTTGGAGCCAAAATAGAACCCTGGGGCGCCCCGAATTAACAGGATACAGATCCGAACACTCGCCGTCCACAACAACCCGGATCGATCGATTCTCGAGGAAGCTCCTCGTCCAGTCGCAAAGCTGTTGGGAAAGTCCATATGAACGAAGTTTGCTCAGCAATGCCCCGTGTCAGACGCGGTCAAAAGCCTTGGAGATATCTAATGCGACCGCCCTTGACACACCATGCCGTTCAATCGCAGATGTCCATATATCGGTTATAAGTGTCAAAAGGTCTCCCGTGGACCGCCTGCCACGGAATCCGTATTGACGATCATTCAGAAGACCGTTGCACTCCAAATACTTAACCAACTCTGTATTGATGAATTTTTCAATTACGTTAGATAAAATAGACAGTAATGCTATCGGACGGTAATTTTGTGGGAGACACTTTTTTCCCGTCTTTGGGATTGGCTGAACTCGAGTGATTTTCCAACAGGCAGGAAAGGTCCTCCGTGCATAAGATAAGCGGAAGAGTCTGCCAAGAACCGGCGATAGTTCTGGAGCACAGTTCTTAAGGACTATTGCTGGTATTCCGTCCGGGCCGGTTGCCTTCCTACAATCCAGTTCACGTAGAATGCGTTGAATAGTGCGCGGACGAAATCGCACATCCCGCATGGAAGACCGTACCGGCGAGATCACAGGTGGCTGCAAAAGGCCGGGATCGAGGTTTGAATTCGCGGAAAATACATTCGCGAACACATTTGCTTTATCCTTTGGATTCGTGACTAACGTCCCGCTGTCTGTCACCAACGGAGGGAAAGAGGAGGATGCAAAGAAGCTGACAGCCTTTGCCATTGACCAGAAGGAGCGTGAAGCAGTTGGGCACCGAAGGAGCTTATTGATCACCCTGTCGTTGTAAGCCTTCTTCGTGGTATCAATCGTCTGGTTGCACACGTTTCTGATTCTAACAAAATTCGTTCTGTTAACATCAGTGGGAATGGAGCGCCATTGCTTAAAAGCTATATTTTTTGCCGCTGTAATCAGCTCGCATTTTTTGTCAAACTAAGGTTTATCAGACGAACTTCGTTTGATGGAATGTGGAATATACATCTCCATCCCCAGGAGAATAATCTCTGACACCGACTCCGCGCAAGCGTTAACATCGGACTTTCCGAAGCACATCTCGGACCATGGAAAGTATGCGAAGAAATCTCGCATATCGTCCCAGTTAGCAGCCCCATACTTCCATACATGGCGAAGCTGCCTAGGCCGGTTATTCGCTTGATATGCAAGTGCTTGCGCGACAGATACCAAGCAGTGAGCTGAGTTTCCCAGTGGCGCAGAAACCTCTACGGCATAAATACTCGGTTCGGGTGTCAAAAACAGATCCAGGGTGTTCGCATAATCGCCTCGGGCATCCGGTACTCGCCTTGGCTCCCCCACGAGTTGAGTCAAGTTGTGGCTTACAGCAAACATCTCCGCCAGCCTCCCAGCCTCGTCGGTTCTGTTAGAATGTAACAGCCAGTCGGAATTGTGCATATTAAAATCGCCAAGGACAACAATTTCAGAAGCTGGGTGGTTGATCTGAATCCAGTCGACGGTATATGAAAGATGTTGGAAAAATGTCGCCGGTCGATCGTCATTCGGGGAGCGGTAAAGACAACAAAGAAATTTAACGGAATTCCTCAGCACGACCCTCAACCATATGATCTCCATATTATTGGGTTCCAACGCCTCCATCCTCTGGCAAGCCAGATCGGACCGTGCGAAGACGCAGACTCCGCCCTTAAAACGGAATCTCGAATGTAAGTCGTATCCTGAGCAACGAAGATATGTCGAATCAGTTGACGAATCGACCTGGGTCTCAGTTAGGGCAAGGATATCAGGTTTCGTTGTTTGCAAATATTGGTGGACGGCGTTTACATTGGTATTGGTGAAACCGATGCCCTGATGTTACAAAATGCCGTCACCAGTCGAGCGTGGGCCGAGCCTCGAGAGCTAGCCCGGTTATGCGATGACGAACCTCTCAAAGTTCCATTATTTATCATGATATCTGCATGATGTTCACCCTGACATAGTCCCCCCCGGAGATCCGAATGGGAGACTAGTTGACCTCCGGAATTCTTTATATCAGAAGACACCATCATGACTTATCCCCGTGTCAGTCCGGGCCATCAGCCATACATTCGAAACACCGTCGAAGATTTCTCTCGGCGATATCGCGGAATGTACAGCGTGACGGGGTGGTATCTCACCTTGGGACCGACTACCACCTAACCAACCTTTTCTCGAACCGGTCCATCAGCCAAGCTCCGAAAGATGGCCAAGGATTTCTTCTGACCATTTCACGGAGCCTAAAGCTTGATGGGGTGGTATTTCACCGGGAGCACGGGGCGTTGGGACCGCGGCTACCACTCGGCCTTTAGTCGCCTCTTACGACAAGCTGGCCTAGCTGTGAGTATATTCTAACGCCCTACTCATAGGGCATTGTTTATGATGTGCATTGTGGCTATATAAATAGACGGCAATGCATCGGGGAAATGGTGCTAATGGATTTTTATTTGCATTTGAATATGCTGGTGAGGCCAATATAATTTAGATATACGATGGGTGGTCGTGTACCGCATTTTGGTGGACAAAAGGGATCGAATATAATGAGGTTCAGCTATATGAATAGGCTGCACTCCTTAGGTGTGAATGCATTTGGGATACTTCAAACAATTTGAATTGTTTATCGTATCGCCCGAATGCCTGCGGACGAACCGAGTTCTTTTGTTTGGAACATGATGCATCCTGAAGAATTTGGTTTAGCGGCTTTGCGCTAATTGTATGCAGCTGCGTCCACAAGCTGCTTTGGTGTTGCATAATGTCGTTAGACAAAGAAGACGCCAAGCAATGCGCATCCAGGAAAAATCGACGAGATTACAAGGTTACATTAAATGTGAACCATAATGTATTTGGAGAAACGCAATGATGCGTTGATGCAAGGAATCATGATGGCCTTGGCGGTGGACATGTGGTGTCTACTTGCGGAGCAGGATTGCTTGGCATACAAAGGGTGCCGAGTAGGTTTGGGGTTTATGATCCTGTATTCTTGTAGGGAATTAGGAATGATGAGGGGGTAAGCACTCTTTTACAGGAACTTTTAGGTTATGCGTTAGATAACCTTAATGAGTGAAGCTTTTACAGGTGCTAATGCAATTGCATTAGCGGGAAACAATGGAGTTTGAGGAGCTTCAGCACAGGAAGCTTGGGGGTAATTGGGCAAGTAGACAGTGGCGTTTGGCGGAAAATAGGCGTTCGTTTCTGTAATGACCTCTTCATTCGACCCAAATCTCTTACCCCCAAGTCATTTTTTCAGGTTTGGACAAAGGAAATAGTCGCAGGGGGCCAAATCTGGAGAAAATGCTGGATGGGGTACCAGTTCGTAGCCCAATTTATAGATTTTGCTTGATTATGCGTAATCGGCACACGAAATTCACTTCTTTGCATTTTCGTTAAAACTCACGACGTTGTCTGCTTTCAATGGCTGTCAAAGACAAACGAAATGACGCAGTTCGCTCAAACTTTGACAGGAATCTATTTAAAGACTGCAGTTGACAGCACTAGTTAAAGTTACTGCGCGGGAAATTCAAAAAGTCTCTGATTTATCAAACTGACCTCGTAATACTTCATATGATCTAATCACTGCTGAATATGAACACCGTGTCATTCGAACAAATAGCAGCCTCTCATCGACAACAACAGCTTATTATTTATAATATACAACACGGAATATTTTCAATGTACAAGCCAGCAATAATTCTGCATAGCGAACCATAGAAAATCATCTCCATCATCATCAATAAGCTACCTGCCACACCAATCGAGTCGACCAACATGGTTGACATTCTTTGTGTAGTAAACTATTTTCAGGTGAGGAAGAACTAGAAAAAGAATTCCTTCATTTAAACGAAAAACAATAGAAAAAAGGAAACGCAAGCGTGTTGCAAAACGGACCGAACAAAATAATGACATATGTACGGGGATTGTTCAAAAAGTCCTTAGAAACATGTTTTGTGATTACGACGGTTTCTCCGCTGAACCGACACAATAACGACGCACAATACACTCGAATTATAGTGTTTTTTCTTACTCCAACTGTAGTGCTCCAAGAAGCCCTATCATTTTCCTTCCACATACATATCTACCCACCTACAAAAATGCCATTTATATCCCTAAATTAACATTGAATTCGATGTCAAGCAAATTGAACCAAACGTTCAATTTTCGAACATTGAATTCAATTCTTTAAAATCCAAAAAGAACAATGCATATCTTCACATGTAAGGTATGTGCAATTAACACTTTTAAATTCTAGAACTCAAAACTCAAAATTAACACGCGTCTAAACAAAAACTTGTCCATTTGATACGCCGACACACAAATCCGGCAATCTAAACATCGCCATTGGATGCGCATTGTAACCAGATGTTTTATGACTTACAAATAGACACAGATTCCCACATCATGATTTCACACCCATTTCTCACGGATCTTGTGTTACCTATTTGAAGTGCACGCAAACTCTTGTCTGCATTAGCCAGATGGATAACACAAACAAAACCCCGAAAATCAGTGATAAGTGGCGATGCGTCCGGACTTCGAAAAAATAAAGATAATAAAAGATACAGATAGAATCTGTGGGGTTAAAGTATGTTGCCTAACATGGGCATGGATTCACTTTTTCCCAACGATGATCCGCAGAAGATTGTTCCCGAGAATATCCAATTAAAAGGCACTGGTCGTTTCTTGTCTAACTTAGCTTGTTTTTTTATTTATTTTATATTATGTTTTTGAGTTCTTTATTTACATAACTTAAAACTTATTATTAAATTGTATTTTATAGATTTTACTCAAGATTAAACACTTTTTTCTCGACTGGTGAGCGTTGTAATTGATAATTTGACTTATATGCCCCGTGACTCGCGAAACGTGTGTGGCCACGCCAGTAGTTGGATATCGACTGACTCAATTAGGGGTGAAATTTTGTGTTCTGTTCTATTGCACACAGGACAACCAAAAGAGATCACGCTTCTGCTCTCTCATTGTCACGCCCGTCGAAGTGGTGAACATCGGTAAATTGATAATCGACGGACGTGGGAGAATGAGAGAACAGAAACACGATGTACTGTGATCTCGGGGTGGATTTGGTTGTGCGTGCCGGTATCAAATGCTGTTTCTGAGAATGACCTACTGCCCTAGTGTTACGGCTGTGGTGATCTCAGAGAGCATTGAACCGTATGGAAACAGAATTATGGAGCAGAGGAAATGTAGCCAATGATCCCAAGCGAATGGATGATCTGCGGAAAAGCCGAAGTGACGCCAAATTGGCTAGGGTAATTTATCATTAGAACTAATTAGATATTTCAATAAATTCCCCAGCAGTTTCGCTATGCTGCAACGGCGTCGTTTGGTTAGGTTTGTTGTTGCTAACCGACATGGTGTGATTTCCGATGGAAATGTCATTGGCTAGCAAAAATGGAGTTGCCGTATGGCAAAAGGGGTAGCTAAACTCAATTATGCATTATCTGCATAGGATAATGAGTTTAGCTATGTGTCCATTATTGCAACATGCTTTTCCAGGTGAGTAGCTAAGTAGGAGAAATTTGGTTTTGTTTGACACGCTGTTGGCGGTCGAAATTAGGCGGAAATAGTGGGTTGGTTCTCCATCTAGTATAGAAAACCCCCGCAAGTCTGTATCGAGAATGGAGAAGTCGAGCGAAGAGTCAGTGAGTAGCGCGTGTTAAGTGTATCGATGACGAGCTAGATAAAGATGTTGTACATGATGTCATTGATGCACTTAAACCAAACAACGCCAACCGATTCAGAACCCGTATGGCCCCCAGAACGATAATGCAATTAATTGCCCCACATTTCGCCACAACCATTGAAATGGAAATTGTGTAATTGCACATCAAAATTTATTGGTTCACTTTGCAATCGCGGAAGTTGAACTGTAACGCAAACCGATGAAGGCATATCGGCTGACGTCGCATTTCAACGCGGTTGCAAATTGAAATTCCTAATGAGGAAGTAGGCCGATGGGGAGCGAAATTGCACTGTCGTCATTGGGAGGTGTTGACCTCAAGGTAACAAACATGGGTAAAAGAAAAATAGCAAGGAGAAAGAATAGAGATAGCGAACGTTAAGGTTGCTTTGAGAGCGGTTGATTTCATCAATAGTGTTTTCTTTCCGTGTATGTATGGACACTTGCGTCCTTAGTGAATCAGTACAATCGTGCGGGGCACCTTTAATATTGTTCGGAAGGGTAAAGTATACACGTCGACACATCCATCAGATCTATACGGTAGCCCACTCTTCCCAAAGAACCGGAAGCACAGTGGTGCACCAGAAAAGTATAATACAACTAAGCGATAGATGATTATATAGCGTTTGCGAGGATCGTGAAAAACGTGTGATTCTAACTGACGCTATGACAGTTAGAACCACCAAAAATTGAACCAATGCTCAACACATCAGGCCATTGCCGCGTGTACGAATTCGATTTCTGAACTCAAGTATACTCAACTGATGTGGAATTGATATGTAATCGCTATGGTATACGGCTCTGATGCTTTGCTTTTTCGAATTTCCTTTCGGTGTGTTTCTGTTAGAAACGGTACAATTACGTTGTCATCACCTTGCTGTACGATTTCCCAGCCTTCGCCTTCTTCGGAGCCCGCTCGCCTTCAGAAACCCATAGTTTCTCTCTTGAAGATTGTTCTCTGGTCTCTGAGTTATAGATTGTTCACAATTATATGTTCTGACAGAAATACGCCAAAGCAGTATCAGAGCCGATACAGTATTGAGTGATGGTCTTAACTAAAAACGACTCTATGAACACTACCTCTTGGATGTTCTAAGGACTTATTGAACAACCCTTGTAAACAATCTAAAAAAAAAGGAAGCATCGTATCAAAACCAGCACCTATTAACGTGACAGTGGGCAATGTGAGCAATTTCCATAAATATCAACATTATTTGCAGAATGTGGTCAATGACCAAATCAGTGTCCTATGCCCAGTGACTAGGACCATAAAATATCCCCACAGCTAAGCCATTTTCTCATGAAAGGCGCCTAAAGGGCGAAAATTAGATTAGGTCATAAGATGCAGTCGCCCCACTAAGTTAAAGAGTGCGTAAAATGGTTGGGAGAAATCCTGGGCCGTTTCCGGGAGAAATTCTTAGTCATTTTTCGGAGCTTAGCCGGGTGGACCGACCAGAAAGGTTGGAAAAGGTGGTAGCTCGATACCGCTATTGATGTTCCATTGAAATACCACCCCGTCATACGGAAGGATCGCAACGAGCTCGGAGGAAATCTTTGGGCTCTAGATTGATTGCCCGATTGATAGTTGGGAAAACGACATGATGGGGCACTGAGATAGAACACTCCGGCGGTAAAATGATCCTCCATTCGGATTATCGCAGTGGAGCAGCATATAAGTAAATTAACCCAAAACGAAATATAATGCAACCCGCGGAATCTATGAAAATGCGATCAACGTTCAACTGGTAATGACATTTTGTGACAAAAGAAGACGTGGTTTCAACTTTACCATTATGAATGTACTTATTGAGACAAACTATTCTGGAAGACGCCTAGTTTCTTATAAGAATCGACGGGGGGGGGGGGGGGGGGGGGGGGCATGGTGGAGTATCGAGGAAGCGATATCCGAATAGTGTTTTTTTTTTACACTAACACGCACACAAAAGGGGATTTTGAAGTACCCTTAAATGTCAGAGTAGACTGCGAGCGGGTGGGAAGAAACATATGATTAAACTAATGACCTTGCCCGGAAAAACAAATTATCATGGAAAAGGCTCAGGACTTGCTAAATAAGGCCAGGACCGGTTCCCGGTTGTAGTGCCGATGATGATGATGATGATGATAAAAACCCTACATATAAATAAAAATTGAATAAAATAGTATAGGCCGACATACAAAATAATCAGTAGTTCACAATAAACTATAGTCCCAAGCCAAGTAAATATAAAACGTCGATTGAGGTATTATAGCGTTTGGGATGATAGTGAAGAACGTGTGATTCGAACTGACGCCATGGCAGTTAGAATCACAAAAAATTGAACCAAAGCGCAACCCGTCAGGCCACCGCCGTGTGTACGAATTCGATTTCTAAACTCAAGTACATTCGACTGATGTGGATTTGTTAGGTTATCGCTATGGTGTTCGGCTCTGATGCATTTTGTTATTCGATTTTCGTTCGGTGTTCTTCACTATTTGCTTGTGTATTGTGTGCGCATCTGTGGTTATTATTCAGTCTTTATCTTGGTCTCTCCTTGGGTTTGTTGATAAAAACACACCTCTTGTTCGTTGCTTAGTTTATTTACCATACTTAGTTTAATTCGAAGCTCTTACACACTTAGTTAGTTATAAAACATAGGTTGCAGTAAATTCTTGAAGTTCCTTCGCACTTAATTCAATCATAAAACATAGGTTGCAATAAGTTCTTGAAGTTCCTTCATACTTAATTTAATTATAATACATAGGTTGCAGTAAATTACTGAAGTTCCTTCACACTTAACTTAATTATAATACATAGGTTGCAGTACATTACTGAAGTTCTGACACACTTAGTTAATTACAAAACATAGGTTGCAGTAAATTACTGAAGTTCCTTCACACTTAATTTAATTATAATACATAGGTTGCAGTACATTACTGAAGTTCCTTCGCACTTAATCCAATTATAAAACATAGGTTGCAGTAAATTACTGAAGTTCCTTCGCACTCAATTCAATTATAAAACATAGGCCGCAGCACACCACTGATGGTACACAATAGACGGATACTAAATACTCCTTGCCGGACTCGCAATTTCAGACTAACTTGAATGAATCAACAAATCCCTTGGGACGCCCCACGAGGGATGTAAGTCAACGTGAGGGCACAACCCGCCCTCACGGAACCAGACTCGCGATTTTTTTTAGTTCATCGAAGCGATAGGATACGACGTATTCAACCATCGCTTCGATGACCATATATGGTAAAATATCCCTTTTGCGTTTTGTTCAACGCAAAGAGAGGTTGAAATACACACACGATGATTGCTTTTGCTGCTCATCGTGTGCGTCCGCGAGTATGCAGACACAGCAAAGATCCCCCTACATGTTCGCAACAGGTGCGAGTATCTCAACGAAAAAAAGGGTTGAAATGTTTACATTAGGGTATAGCGACGTACAGCATTTGCGCCGTTCTGCTGTAGATGTCCACAGACAGCCAACAATTCCGACCAGGAATTACTGCCGAAGAGGGTTGCGACAGAGCGGTATGGTGTATAGGGGAACGTTGGATGTCTATACCATTATACATCTTTGCTCAGCATCTCGTTGATGGAGCGTTTTGTTTGGTTTCAAGGTGTCCCTTGGAAGGGTATGCCAATGCCGATCGATACGATCGACCGGTGGCTCTGTGTACGTGACCTGCCATGCACATGCGTGGAAAATTTCTTTCTTTTTGTGTGCATGGTTGAGTTCAGGGATTATGTCGGTTACATAATGCTGTACCGAATTGGCTCTAAGGGACATGCTGTGTTGGTACCCGTACTTCGCCTGGTCGGGCGATTGGCGACCGATATGACTGGGCAATGTTGGTTTAAGGATAGTGCTACCAAATTGCTTTTAAGGGACATTATCATTGGTGCTGATGGAATTTCATGACAGCGAGAACTAATGTTTCACCGGTTTTTCTAATGTTACAGGTACAGCACAGAAGGTAAGTACACGCTTTTAGTGTATTTTTGGAAACTGTTACCTTTTGTACCTGCAAGGTAAGTAGTGGCGTTCAATGGAACTGCCACGGTACTTGTTTTTAATTCAGGTTGTATGCCCTAGATGGGGGTTTTTACCTGGTATGATGGAAGATGGATGGTGTGTTCAGGAGAACCGCCACATATCTGTTAGAGACGCCACAGTATTGTAAAACAAATTATAGGGACAAATATAAATATATATTTTACAAACCGGCATGAATATAAAGCTTGCGCTCAAAGAACCACACACATGCAGTATCTGCTACTAAGGTGTATTATTCCTATTAATAGGAATAATATAGGGACAATTATAAATATATATTTTTCAAACCGCACTGAATACAACGCTCGCGCTCAAACAACAACACACATATTGTATCTCCCACCAAGGTGTATTATTCCTCTTCAAAGAAAACGAATTTTATGTTTTGTAAAGGGGGAAGGTATGCTACGCACCAGAACCTCGCAACCTAATACACATATACCAGGCAAAGCCCATTTAGGATTACCTAATGGTTCACTAAGTACAAATTCTTTGGAGACATCGCTACAAATAAAACCATAGAGGCCAGACGTACGTCTAAGAAGAAAACTCTATGGCGACACACTTAATCTTATCTTACAAAACGTCTCCTAAACGGAACAAAGGACGGAGCCTACGAATAAATTCGCCATTAATAATAAACGAAATTATATTTGGCAACGGTTCCATTAAAATATAATTTATCCCAAGAACATGGTTATTACCGATCGTAAACGTTGTTGGAAATTGCAAGTAATGCTTAATAGTTTTATGGCAATTATCATCCAAGATACAGTACAGTAAATTACTAAAGGATCAAACAGTATGTATGCTAGATAATAAAGGACATCCTAAAACAAAGAATTGTACGTGGGATCAGCGAAAAAGAAAACAGCACGTTGACGTAGGTTAACGTAATAAAGTTTCCTTAGATTGAATGATTGAAAAAGGTGGTGAGTCTGCAACGGAAGGATAGTAAATTCGGGTTGCCTTTCAATTCATCCAAGTTGGAGATAATTTTGAAAAATCGTTGCTTTTCACGTCGCTTTATAATTACGTATAAAATAGGTGTGTAATTGTCAACAGAATAATAATTAAGTTGGAAGTAAAGTTTTAATTGAATAAAGTGTTTTATTTGACGAAATAGTGGGAAACGTTAAATGTATGTACACAAAGAATGTGGTAAGAGTACTGTGGCGACTCTAACAGATACACACACAATTCACAAGCAAAATAGTGAAGAGCGCCGAAATACATCAGAACCGTATACCAAGCGATAACACAAATAATTCACATCAGTGGAGTATAGTCGAGTTTAGAAATCAAATTCTAAACATGGTCAGTAGCCTGATGGGTAACGCTCAGGTTCAATTTTTTTCGTGATTCAAACTGTCATAGCGTCAGTTCGAATCCACACGATCTTCTTCACTATTTTTTCAAACGCTATAGTACTTTTATCGTTACCAATACAGTATGTGTAAAGTGTAATGGATAAAGTGTGTTACACACTTCATAACATAGTCATAATCTTCCTTTTGCTTTCTACTTTCACAATGTAAGAGGTCTTTCCTGAAGTACTCAATCAGTTTTACAAAAATCCTATTCCAGTTGTAGTGTACATATTTTTGGAAAATTGGTAGATGGATTGCAATTCATAAATTGATGGAATCTGTCGGATATATCCGTCGTGGAATATTTGCAAAAATTAAGACCGATCACAGTGAATTACAATGATTATTGGACGGATTTCGTAATGAATTGAAGGATACACGCCGCTAATTGTCCAACAAAAAAGTGATGCTTTACTACAATAATGCGTCGACACACTCATCCAAAATTGTGGTTATGAATTGTTGCAGCATCCACCGTGCTGGTCGGGCTTGACTTGATCTTGTTTTTTGTTTCCTAAAATGAAAACGTGGCTCAGGGAGAAAAATTTAGTTCAAATGAAAGGAGGACATGACCGAGACAGAATAGCATTTTGAAGAATTCGACAAATCAAAATTTTTTCGGTTTGTTTTGAGTTAAAAGAAGTGACAGAAATGTTGGGAAAAGTCCATCAAACTAAAAGGAGATGATGTTGAAAAGTAAAAAAAAAAAAAAAAAAAAAAAAAAAAAAAAAAAAAAAATTGCGACGTCAACTTTTGGTTTATGGCTATGACAGATACAGGCCTCTTTTACATATATTATCTAGAGGATTGCTGTTTGGAGATTCCTGATATCATTACAAGGAATCTAACTTATTTATGGTCTACAAGGCAATCCCCAACTGCAACTGTGCGTATATCTCAATACAAAAGTTATCTTGCTACACAACGAGAGCTTTCTGGAATTACCTTCCAGCACGAGAAAAAAAGGAAACAAAACCATTAAAATCACTCCCTTCCAGCACGAGCAATTAACTACTAGGTTCCATGCCTCTTCATTATGATTTGCTGAGACGGGTATTAGAGGAAAAAACTGAACACATAGTTTCGATCGTTTTCGAATGTAATATGTAAGTGCTGTTTAAAATCAAATATGATATGTAACGGATATTTAAAATCAAAATTGGTGCGCGAGTTATTTATTTCTATTTCGTCTGTTAGGGAACAATCCCGTTACTTATTATTACACCTATCAAATATGTCTATTGTGATACAATTACAAACCACACACTGTTGATCTTTTCTTATCACTTTAATATAGCAAATCGGTGGAATCTTTATACTCATTGTCATTTCCCACAATCACAGAATTAAATAATTCAAACTTGGAAAGACTTAATCCTTTGAATCAGACGAGATCTGATATAATTTAATTTGGTTTTGGAAAAAAAAAAGAAAAATAACATTACCAGGTGGACTAGTGCCAATAAAATTTCCTATGAGCGGTTGCGTTGGTGGGCCTGGCCATTTATTTATTTCTCGTCGATATCTGCCAAATAAAAATTTAGCATAAAGTATCGCAACACTGGTAACCAACAGACAAAGCAATTGAATAATCATGCTTCAATTAGAGTCGTATAAATGCGATTTAAATCGGACACTACCGAGTAACACGTCGGTCTACCGTAAAGCGATATTGCAAACTGAGAACTACCACTTCCACTGAAGTGGGGAACACTCAACGGAATTAAAGCGACGAATCACTATTTTAGATCGTAACATATAATATGTAATATGTGCTATAAACCATTTTATACTTATAACATTTTCCGAGTTCGAACATTTAATACAATAGCAAACTGATTTCCCTTTAATCATTCGACTTTTCTTAGGAGCTTTCTTTTCCCTTCTTCAGAGATGGTAAGCGCATTACGATCGTTAATTCGTCGTTTAGAAAAGAGATATTCGCGGGAAGTGACTATAAAAGTTTCATTGGATATACAGAACAGTAACGATTTGAATCCTATTCGAATCAATAAACGACAAGTGGAAAGAGATACGACACTGAAGAGAAGTCAGAGTAAGAGCGGAAAAAGAAGACAAGACCGCCCATAGTAAGGGCATGCGATACTCGCGATACTCGGTACCGCTGGTGTAAAACTTTTCATACGAAGGCCAGTAGACGGCAATTAATCTCGGTACAACTTTCTAAAGGAAACAAACCAGTTAAGTAAAATCGCCCATAGTTGACCTTAGCTTACACGAATCTGATGTATTAACTTAAAAAACCGGCTATTCAATATCACATTAAGCATTCGAATTAAATCCACTTTGTGAGTATCTACGAAACACAAATGCTTTCCGAATTTTAGACTAATTGGTGTGTGTACTTAAACAATAGTTAAATTTTATTGACTTGATCTGTCTAATTCCAGTGTAGGGTTTTTTTTTTTTGTAAAGATTATTCTGGTTTTTTCAGGATATGATAATTTGTTTTTGGTTTAATTTAGAAGAAAAAACCACAATTATTTCAAGAAAGAAAAAAGAGGTAAAGCTTGTTTCTACTGATAAACCATTTTTGAGATGTTAGACAATCGCTTTTGAGATGGTAGACAAACCGTTTTAGAAATATTAGACAATTTTTTTTTCAATTTTAGGTACTACAGTGTGCGCCATCTTTCATGTCAGTGTGTATAGCTTGAGTAACTTTAACATTTATCATCCGATTGACTTGAGTAGACATGTGGCGGCTCTTGCGAATGCCATTGCTCTCCTATTTACCTACCACCAGGTAACCCCCCTTTTTTATAAGCGTTCGGCGCCAATAAATCGACTGCTTACCTGCATTAGCATTTCGAATAACCGCAATGTCTGCTGATACGAAAAGTATATCAGCAATAACAGGCATTCCCCAAAATAGAAACGCTTAAAATATTTAAGAGTATAACATGGGCACCATAAAACCTAAAAAGTATGACTTACCTGCCCATACGACCAACCACCAGCTGCAATATTTAACTGCGCTGTTTAAACATCACCAAAACACAAGCATGGCCATAGGAAGTGCAAATTGGTCGCACATCTAGCAACCAACATTGCATTATTTCCCCATTGCCAGACGAACTCTCGAACAGTAAGGACGCAAATTTTAACCGTATTGTGCAGTGAAAGAATTGTGAACACAAAACCGCGTGTGAATATTTTATTACGGTACTGTGCGTGTTGTAAGTGTATTGCTTTTGTTAGTGTACTTTAAATTAACCGGTTCCAAAGTAAAGCAAAAGAAAAGAGAAATAAATAAAAAATGGCCTTAGGGCCAAAGCAGCACACCGGCAACAGATTCGGTATGTTGCAGGAAACGTCCTTGGGTGACGTCCCCGTCAATAAAAAAAAACGGCAGGCATTTAGTCCTATTGAATCGAACTTTCCGGAATTACCAACAAAGACAAGTGAAAAAAACCCGAAATTTATTCAAATTGTTCCTAATGACGCGACAAAACCTCTGACCGGAGTGAACGTATTCGTGTTAAAAAGAGCTATAGACTCAATTAGTACACAATATGAAAAAGTGTCCATGCTAAGAGACGGTTCAATTCTCTTACTAGTGAAAGATGAACAAACAGCTCTACGTTTTGTAAATACCAAACGGTTCGATCAACTATGTCCGGTAACAATAAAGTTGCATCCGAAATTAAACCTCTCGAAAGGTATTGTTTACGCACCATACCTAATTAATGTTCCGGAAGAAGACATCGTCCAAGAAATGAAACCTCAAGGAGTGGTAAGTGTCCATAAATTTAAAAAATCGCAAAATGGCGAAATCAGGGCCTCCGGACTAATGTTGTTTTCATTTGACCGCTTCAATCCACCGAGTAACATAGAAATCGGATGGCACAAAGCCAAAGTAAATGAGTATATCCCAAGACCAATGCGCTGCCGCCAATGCCAACTACTCGGACATACAGCCAAATGGTGCAAACGAAACCCAGCGTGCAACAACTGCAACCTTCCTCCACACCCCGACTTAGAATGCACCCGAACCCACTGTGCCAACTGTCAAGGCCCTCACCCTGCTTCATCACCATTATGCCCCCAATATATAGAAAAGCAGTCCATTCTTGAAATACAAACGAGAAATAAAATTTCTCTATCCGAAGCGAAACGGATATATAGTGAACGAAATCCCACGCCATCAAACAAACCAAAGGAATCCTATGCCGCACTTCTCAAAACAACAGCCACACATATAACACCACCAATAAAAGAAACTACAAAACAAAACCCAACAAAAACTACACTCCAACCAACATCGACAAACACTTCATTCATTTCAAACTGCGCTTCTACATCTGCAGAATACCGTAAAGCCATACAAAACCAATCACCTCTAATCATAAAACCCACAACAACCAACCGTAACAACGAACCTATACCTATTAAAAAAAACACTAACATAAAAATAAATGAACCCACCATTCAAGAATTATTAAACTCCCCACTCCCTCACAATAACCACATATAACCCTAACACTCCCAACGAAAGCACAGTCTCTGTGTCTCGAGAAAATCCCAACTCGGGCCGAAGCAGACAGGGCTTCGGCTTGAATGGTTCAACACGGAGACTGAACCCTTACAACAACAAAATCCCCAACAGCAGCAGGTTTAATATACACAATAGCATTCATGTCCATAAACTCACAATACTACAGTGGAATCTGAACGGACTCAAAAACAATATGCATGAGCTCCAAATACTCATCAAAGATCTGAAACCATCCATCATAGCTCTACAAGAAACGCACATCCGCCACGACTCTCGGGCCACAGGACCCAAAGAATACGCGGCATTCTTTCACAACCTTACGGAAAATGTTGCTTCTAAACATGGTACAGGTATACTTATACATAGATCAATCCCCCATAAACTTATAGTAGTAAACTCTGCAATCTCGGTCGTAGCAGTAGAAATAAATATCGGCAGAAACCTCACGATAATATCAGCATACACCCCCACATCCCAACCAATAACGATACACGATCTTACCACTATCACAGATAGCATCCAAACACCGATACTTCTCCTCGGAGATTTTAATGCGTGGAGTCCCATCTGGGGATCTTCGTCCACTAATAAAAGGGGAAAAACCGTAGAGAAATACATACTGACCGCAAATCTAGCACTACTCAATAACGGTAGCCATACACATTTTTCCACTCACAAATCCTTCACACATGTAGACTTATCACTAGCCTCACCTCAATTGGCCCCAATGTGCACTTGGAATACTTTACCCAACCTGCACGGGAGCGACCACTTTCCAATAATAATAAACATTAACACTAGCATGTGTCCCAAACCCTCCAAACTTCTTCCTAAATTCCAAACCGAACTTGCTAATTGGAGTAAATTTCAAAATATAACTACCCAGGCACTAAGTCAACATGTAGAGAGTCAAAATATTAATCAAGAAACAGCCATAATCACTAAAGCAATCCGAATAGGAGCAAATGCCTCGATACCACAAACAAGTCGAAAACTCCATAAGGCGGTAGTTCCCTGGTGGAATCCAGTATTGGACAACCTAAGGAAGAAAAAACAAGAAGCCTGGAGAATTTTCAAAAGATTCCCCTCCGATTTTAACCTAATCAATTATAAAAAGTTAAATGCTCTTTTTCGCAAAAATGCCAAGGAAGAAAAAAGAAAAGCCTTCCAAACATTTACCGAAAAGTTAAATCCGAACTCCACTCCCAGAAAAATCTGGGCGGATATAAAAACGCTAACTGGGCAGTATCGCCCCCTCTCAATAAAATGCATGAACACCGACTCAGGCACTCTCACATCTCCCCTTCAAACTGCCGACCATCTCGGCAAAACATGGTCAAACTACGCAGAAGACGTAAACTTCCATCCGTCATTGCCCTCTGCCAAAAGAGACACAATTAGCCCGTCCCCTCACACAAGCCCATCCTCTAAATTAATAGATCTCCCGATCAATAAAATTGAATTAGAGTCAACCCTACACGGCGCCACAGGTAAAACACCAGGATATGATCGAGTCGATTACATAATGTTAAAGAACAGTCCACCACTCCTGAGACACCGAATACTCCATCTCTTCAATAACATACTCCAAACAGGTGTAATTCCACAAGTGTGGAAAATAGCCACAATTGTACCCATTCCAAAACCCACGGGCGAACCGACTTCGGCAAAAGGATATCGCCCAATATCGTTACTCCCATGTCTAGGAAAAACATTTGAAAAAATTGTAGCTAGACGACTCAACTGGTTCATGGAGAAAAACAATCTAATAAGCATTGAACAGGTTGGTTTCAAGCAAGGACGTGGAACGATTGATGCGCTACTCCATATCGACAACTTCATCACATCTTCTTTGTCAACCAAAAAGCATACAACAATTCTCTCCATAGATTTTGAAAAAGCGTTCGACCGGATCGGTCCTCATGTGATTTTGAATAAATTAGCGCAATGGAGAGTTGGTAACAATATGTTCTACATAATCAAGTCCTTTCTTTCTAACAGGAAGTTTAGAGTCAAAACAGGTGGGGCATTCTCACAAATATACAACATAAAAAACGGTATTCCACAGGGTTCTCCACTATCAGTCCTATTATTCGCTATAGCCTTTGACGGAATAAACGACATTCTCGTAAAATATAAAAACATAAAACACTGCCTCTACGCTGACGACCTAGTTATTCTAACAAACGTAAACGATCTCAACGAAGTACAATCTACCTATTCAGAAATACTACACGACATCACTAATTGGTGTAAAACCTCAGGCGCAAAGATCTCCCTCGAAAAAACTAAAATGTTACACATTTGTAGAAAAACCAGCTGCAGCAAAAACATCACACTTCCCTTTCAGAATCACACAATCCCTACAATCCAATCCATGAAAATCCTCGGTATCCTCTTTGACAGTAAATACAATTTTAAAGAACATTGTTTAGCACTTAAGAAAAGCCTAGCTGCAAGATTAAATATTGTAAAATACCTAGCATATAAGAATGGATCTGCACATACTAACACCCTTATTAACATAACTAAAGCCATCATCCTATCTAAAATCGACTACGGACTAATGATATACGGAAAATGTAGCAAAACGACCCTGCAAACAATAAAATCTCCCTATCACGCCGCAGCTCGAGCAAGTACCAGAGCATTCCGTACTACACCAATTAAAAACATCCTCGTCGAATGCGGTCTCCCATCTATAGAAAAGAGACTAAAATATATATCAGCTACACTTGCTTACAAATTTACAATGTCTATAGCAACCCCCATAGTGCAGGACATCCGAAAAATTTATAAAAAAAAACGAAGGTCGAGATACCGCTCAGGACTGGAAAGGGCCATCGATATAGCCAAGGACTTACATATCCCTATAAATATTTCAAAACCCCACCGCACACAACACCCTCCATGGTTAATTCCGAGAAATACAATCTTAGATGACCTGTCCCATTATCCAAAACATTCAACAAATCAGATAATCTATCAAAAACTTTTCAAGGATACCATCGACAAACATCAAAACTGGAACCTGTTTTTCACAGATGGTTCCAAAAACGAATCAAATGTGTCATTTGCTATAGTCAACGATCGCAAAGAAATAATCAGAATGGGATCACTTCCCACCTTTTGTTCCATCCTATCAGCGGAAGCAACGGCAATTTTGGAAGCAACAAAACTGATCCAGAAAATCCCAACGATTATCTGTACTGATAGCCTTTCAACTCTAAAAGCAATAACCAACGTAAACTCCACAAATGCTGTCATTCGTCAAATCCAAGATAACATTATTAAGAAAGCTAATAAAATAAAGCTACTTTGGACCCCCGGGCACTGTAACATTAGTGGAAATGAAGCGGCCGACGCGGCCGCAAAACTAGGGACAAAGTCGCCTCTCGTCTCCTTCTATTATCCTAACAAAACGGACATAAGAAGACAGGTAAAAAATGCCCTTAAGAACGTGGAGGAAGAGGAATGGCACCACTACACCCACCTGTACAGCACTATTAAACAGGACACCAAACCCGTTACTTACCCAACAACAGTCTCAAACAGAAAAATAAAATGCTTCCTACGACTCCGGCTAGGACACACCAAAATCACACACCAACACATCCTTACAAAAACCAGCCCCCCACAATGCAGTGACTGCAACAACCAAGTCCCACTTACTCCACATCACATCATATTCGACTGCCCAAAAGTCCAAACCATCGCAAACCAACTATTTGGAAACGACACCTTCAGCAACATTCTGGCAAAACCATCAGAACAGAATATCAACTACACATACGAATTACTAACACTTACTAACCTTCATAACAAAATTTAAAGTAACTCGATATTAGCCAAAAGCCCTAGCAGCTAGCGCTATTTAGAATTAAGTTATTGTGTAATTAATTACATTGTAATAAATAATAATAATAATAATAATGCATTATTTCCTACCAAGAAATTGGTCATAAGAAGCGGCGACAATGCAACAAGAGATTATTATATTTCTCTTGATTCGTACACGAAATGCCCACATCGGCCGCCAACTCGAGCCACACACAGGGAAACTCCCATCTGACAGCAAACAGGCAATATAGAACTCGCCGGTGTAAATACACGTACGCCGGTGCGACTTTGATAATGCCAACATCCAACATGCGCACGATCGGCAATCATGCTACATGTAGGCGCTGATCGTGCAAATACAATGATCTGCTCAGAACAACTCGTCCCAGCTGCGAATGTGTTATTTTTCATGTATACGCGATGTCTATGGTTCGCATGCTGGGCGACACAACATGAACACCAACAGGGGATCATGATGTGTGTGCAACCCTTCGATGGTAGAAAAAAAAATATAAAATGAAAAATGACCAAATATGGTCATCGAGGCGATAGATAGATTTTTGGTATCCTGTCGCTTCGAGAGCAATGACAGTAGCGTTGTGGATATACGATAGATGAGTTCAAAAGTGTCGCGTTACGATTGTACAATATTGAATATATTAAATCAAACCGAATAGTGGATGCTTGTCTTGGTTATAAATTAAACCCAACAGAGTGGTGAATGCTAGCTTTTGTTGTAAATTAACTAAAATCGAATAGTGGATACTTGTCTCTGTAATATATTAAATCAAACAGAATAGTGGATACTTGTCTCGGTTATAAATTAAACCTAACAAAATAGTGAATGCTAGCTTTTGTTATAAGTTAAACCTAACAGAGTGGTGAATGCTAGCTTTTGTTGTAAATTAACTCAAGCCGAATAGTGATACTTGTCTCTGTAATATATTAAATCAAACAGAATAGTGGATACTTCTCTCTGTATAAATTAAACGAATTGAGATACTATGTTTAAATTAAAATGAAATTCATGTACCATATAAAATAAGTTTTGTTGATACCTCATACAGGATAAAATAAGTGAAATCCCGAATTGAGATACTATGTTTAAATTAAAATAAAATTCATGTACCATATAAAATAAGTTTTGATGATACCTCGTACAAGATAAAATAAGTGAAATACCGAATTGAAATACTATGATTACATTAAAATAAAATTCATGTACCATATAAAATAAGTTTTGTTTATACCTCGTACAAGATAAAATAAGTTTAATTCCGAATTAAAATACTACGTAATAATAAATAAGTTTCCTTTAAGAATAAAAATACTTTGCACAATAAAGAAAATAGACTTTAGGAAACAGCAGTTGTTTATATTGAGCGCCGAAGCACGACGATCGAACAAGCAGTTGGGACGTCTCGGTGAACCAGTGTCAGACGGACGCCCTACCGAGACTAGGCTCAAACACCAAAAAACCCCTATAGACATGTTTTTGAAACGACAATTCAGTACAATTTTAACCATGAACCGCTTCACACCGAAACAACGCACCCAAACAGTGACGTTGTACATTGAAAATAGTCATTCAGTTGTGTTAACTCAACGAAAGCGACGAAAATATCTTCGGCTCTGACAACATCGAATTTTGTTAAGCACGGGATAGTGGGAGATCGTCGGCATGCCGTTCATCAACACCCAAGAGGTTCAAAAAAACTGGTTGAAGCCGTAATAGAGAATGTTCCCGACAACCCTTTTTTTTTTTTTGTTTTTTTGATTTCGGTAGGAAGGTGGGCGGGGGGTGGTAGCGAACATACAGGGCAAAGTTACCGATTGCTTTCAACTCGGCGACGGCCAGGACGATCCTTGTCCCTGTTCAATCCAATTTGGCATGCAGTTGTAGGGTTATTTTGTTATTGGTATTCGGTTACCGCCTTTTGGTGTGGGAAAGTTGGTGCTGAGGAACATCATGTACATATATACCTCCCACTATCAAACACTGAACGAAAAACCTCCTTTCCGATATAGGTAATTTCCCGTTGTCGTCTAGACCCTGGTAATTAGGGAACGTATCACACGGCCGAAAGGGCAGGATTCTAGTGCAGAGCGATTGTTCCTAATCGCGTGTGGTCCGCTAGAATCATGGGACCGTTGCTGATGATGTCCTAATCGGCAAGTCAGGAATGCAGCCACTTCAATCAATATATCACAACACTCCTGTTTTCAGTGTATAATTTGTTCTTTTTTTGCATATTTTTATAAGTTTGATTTATGAATATTAGCCACAATCACAAAAAGGGGTGAACTTTAATTTTATTTATTTTGATAATTTAACACTCTCGCGTACTGTTTCTAGATTTTACCAACCGTGGATTCGATCCCAAGTACTTAATTGTATCGCTTTAAAACAACGTCCGCAACATTAGAAAAATTTCACTGCGCCCCGCAACTATCCTGGCGCAATCTCTGACCGTCTCGGTTAATCTCGGAAAAACAACTCTCTTATCTCACCGTCTCGGCCGAGATTCCAAAACCAACCCTAGTTCCAACTTTCGTTAGTGCTTTTCTCATTTTTCGTTTCCTTTTTCGAAATCTGGTTTCTTCCGCCAGATCAAAGGATATTTCCTTTTCCCCGCCCGATTCTTTTTTCGGTATTAAACACAAAGAAAAATCAATAGTGCGTTTATTGCGCCTGTTGTTATCTTTAACCGAATGGGCCAAGATTTTTTCCGTGGGAACCGAATGAACGAAAGATCAATAACACCGAGGCGAATGTGCATTGTGGTTTATTGCCTTTTGTTTGTTTTAACTTAATTTGGTTAAAACGAAAACTGGTGCTGGTTGTTTTAATAGTCTTATGTAACCATTTTTCTAAGGAGTCATAAAATTGCTGGCGCGCATATTTATGATTCTCATCGATTTTGTTTGGACGACGGCGTCTGGCCTGCACAATTGGTTCTTAGGGGTTTTTGTGGTGAACCCTTGGTTCAATGAGAATATTGCGGTTTTTTATGTGAGCAAATTGGACGTTCAGTTCAATTTACTTGGGGTTTAATTGATTAGCGTAAATCGAGCGTTTAGTTTGATTTGCTTGCCATCAATTTATGTGGGACCATTGGTTGTATGGGCTAATGTTTTTGATTTAGATAATGTCCCATCCTTTAACTGGATGTTCTTGGCGTGTATCGCCATTAATGGTGGAGGTTGGCTCCACAGAGGTAAGTTTTATGGGATGGATGGTTGTGGCCGTAACACAGTCTCCACGTGACACTCCTGGATAGGTACTTTGACACCCGCCAAGTAGTGAACCAATGCATGCAGCGACATCCTGAGAAAGGTTGGCGCAAGGCTAATAACCAGGCCCGTAAAAATGAATTATTATGGCAAATTTAACAAGCCTCTGATATGGACCGGATACACGACGACGACCACGGAAATGAAAATGGCTAAATGATTTAAGGATTTTTTCATGGAACATACGCTCACTATACAGAGCTCGAGCTGCACAGCAGCTAGCCGATGCCCTGTCCGAATATAAGGCTGACATAACAGCATTATAAGAAATAAGATGGACGGGGAGTGGTGTTTTTCAAAGAAAAGAGTATGACATTTATTACAGCTGTCACGCAAAACACCATGTGCTCGGGGTAGGCTTTCTAGTCAGCCAAAAACTGAAGCCTGCCATCATCGGCTTTAATGCAATAAATGAAAGGCTATGCACTCTTCGCGTGCGAGGCAAATTTAAGAACATAAGCCTCATAAACGTTCACGGACCTACAGAGGAGTCCCCTGACAACGAAAAAGAAGAATACTATGAGAACGTCGAACGTGCCCTCAATGCCTGACCAAGATACGATGTGAAAATCATTTTTGGTGATTTGAATGCGAAAATAGCTCAGGAGCCGGTTTTCACGCACTACGCAGGTACCCATAGTTTGCATGAGAACACTAATGAA
Organism: Microdon myrmicae; assembly: GCA_963931805.1. Taxonomy (NCBI): domain Eukaryota; kingdom Metazoa; phylum Arthropoda; class Insecta; order Diptera; family Syrphidae; genus Microdon; species Microdon myrmicae. The sequence continues at coordinate 30,647,258 of OZ007497.1, read as the reverse complement.
AATGGACTACGTGTCATCGAACTGGTAACATAAAAAAAACATGGTCGTTGCGAGTACCAGGATTTCGCGTAAAGATATCCACAAAACCACCTGGGTATCACCTGATGGAGCCACTCGCAACCAAATTGACCATGTGTTGATAGATCGCCGCCACTCCTCGAGCCTGATGATGGTACGAACGTACCGAGGTGCCAACGTCGACTCGGATCACTATCTTGTTGGTACAGTTTTCCGAGCGCGGATTGCCTTACAGAGACGTATTGCATCCGCGGATCAGGTTCGAATTAACACGGTTGCCTTACCAAATGAGAATACCAGTAACACATTTGTTCATGCGTTAAGACTCGCCCTCAAAGAGCTCTTTGGAGGGAGAGTAAGTTCTGGGGCCAGAATATCGGGCGTAGAAGAGAAATGGACACGCCTTAAGAATACTGTCAGTAGTACTGCCAACTCCATCTTAGGCAGTAGTCGTAGAGATCGAAGCGCTTGGTTTGATGATTAGTGCACACTAGCGACTGAACGTAAGAATCTTGTCTACTGGGCAATGCGGCAGTCTTATAGGACGCCGGTACGCGGGCAGCAATACTAAGAGCTCAGAAGAACTGAAAAAAGACTTCACAGACAAAAGAAAAGTGCTTGGGAAAAAAACCTTATCTGTGAAATAGAGAAAAGTAGAGAGCGAGGTCCGCACCAGGCGCAGAAGTTCTATCAAATAATCCGCAGTATGACGCGGTACACACCACGCTGCACTTACTACACGGATAAAGAGGGTAATCTGATCACCGATCATGAAGACATTCTGGAGCGATGGGAAGTACACTTCAATGAATTGCTAAATGGTCAGCTCACAGAAGAATTGGAGGCTCCACCAATGCAGAATCAGCACCAAGTGCTGTCGCCACCAAGCATTGAGGAAACATTAAAAGCCATTAGACAGCTCGAATCAAATAAAGGCCGTGGAGCTGATGGCATACCAGCTGAGCTGACCAAACAAGGAGGGACGGCGTTAGATCACGCAATTCATGAGATCGTGGTGCACGTATGGGAGCAAGAGAGGATGCCGGAAGATTGGCGTCGTGGTATAATTTGCCTCGTACATAAGAAGCGATATGTCACTGTGTGCAGCGGGGTATAACACTGCTGAGCACCGCCTATAAGATACTCTCGATTATCCTACAAGATCGGATAGCCCCATACGCTAAAGCCGTCATTGGTCAATATCAGTGTGGCTTCATTCCAGGCAAATCAGCGATTGATCAGATATTCACCCTTAGGCAGGCGATGGGAAAATGTCAGGAAATTAAGATTCCGCTATATCATCTGTTTATAGAGTTTAAGGCCGTCTACCACAGTATAGCCAGGGTAGAACTATATAATGCCATGAGAGAATTCGGCATTCCAAACAAAGTGAAACGACTTCGTAGGTTAACCATGACCAACGTAACTAGTCAAGTAAAAATAGCGGGATTGCTGTCCAAACCAATAAAAATCTATAATGGACTCTGACAAGGGAACGGTCTGGCCTGCCTCCTCTTCAACCTGGCGTTGGAGAAAGCAATCCGTGACTCTGGCGTTACAACAAGAGGGACTATTGTCACCAAGTTCAGCTAGATACTTGCCTACATAGATGACATCGACATCATCGGTAGAACCGAATCGGCTGTACAGGAATCCTTCACCCAGACCGAGCAGGCGGCACAAAAACTGGGACCGCACATTAATGAGGGGAAAACTAAGTACATGGTGGCAACTTCTGCGAAGAGAAGACTAACATCGGTCAAACTATCAGGGTAGTGGAGCACGAATTTGAAGTAGTGCAATTCTTTAACTACCTTGGGTCAATAGTATCAGCCGATAACAATATGGAAGAAAAAATAGGCGAATGGCTGATCAAATCCAACAAAGACTACTATGGTCTATCAAGGCTCTTTAAATGCCCAAATTTATCCAGAACATCCAAGCTGCTGCTGTACAAGACCAGTAGTCATGTCTGGATCCGAGACCTGGGTGCTCAATAAAAGGCACTCTGAACTCTTAGCCGCGTTCGTGAGGAAGGTATTAAGAAGAGTTGTTGGGCTCGTGTGTGAGGGAGGACGATTCCGGAGACACTACAACCATGAGTTGTACGCAATCTACCTTGAAGCTAATGTTGTAAGAAAAATCAAGCTCGGTAGACTCCGGTGGGCGGGACACCTAGCTCGAATGAGCGAAGAGGACCCTGCCCGGAAACTCCTTTGCGGCAGGATGTATGGGTATCTTTGTGTTTGATTTGCGTTCTGCAAATCGTCCACCAACCAATGGGTTGTGTTGATGGGCTAAAGAAATGGCGTTAAGAACAATGTTCGTTCTCTTGCCGTGCAACGATGCTGGTTCCGTGGGAATGACGCCCGGAACAATTGGAATTAACTCTTAATAAATTGGTTAAATTGAAAAGATTACCTTGATTCCAAATTTTGACGTCCCGACACTTGAAATAATGTGGCTCTTTATCTCGATTAGAAATATCGTCTTTATTTTGTCGGATTTCTTAGATTTTTAGAGATTACAAATTGCGAACTGGAGTCACCAAGCAATTTACGAAGAAGAGAAATATAAAAGTAAAAATGGTTGTCAAGTGACAACCAACAGAAAATTCACAAATGTCAGCTGATTGCTGACATTGTTTAAGGTGGTGCCACATATCTTATTCAGGTGGTGCCACAGATTTTTAATCGCGAATTCGCCGGTTGGTCCAAGGGCGAATCCGCAACGTTTACGCCCGCCTTCGCTAATCGTTGGTGAATCGTCTGGCTCCAGGGGATGGTCATCCGGAACTATGGCTTCAGGTTTTTCATCCAGGATCCCGGCATTCACTCGACATTGTGCGCCCCACCCACTAACAACACGTGCGGTAGCCAATAGGGTTGATCGAGGCGGTGGGGCGGTACGAGTGTGTGATGACATTCCATGATCCCGGATCACATTGGTGTTAGAACTAGTTCCCACATCTGGCGATGACCGTGATGTCATTGGTCCGGCATGTAAAAGTGTGTGGTGTTGCCCTTGACACTGTCGGCATCGTTTGGTGGGCGGACAATCACGCATCAAATGTCCACCCAGCTAGTTGAAGCACAGCTTTCGTTGGGAAACCTAGGCCTTTCGCTGATCCACAGTGAGCGCATTGAATCCTTCACATGAGCCTAAGTAGTGAAGAGACTTGCAAACTGGACAAATAAATCGTGACTTCTGGGCCGGAGGTGAACCAGTGTGAACCGAGAGCCGTGATCTTTGTATGCTGGGCTGAGGAGATCTCTTAGTTCTCTGATGGGATCTGGAATCAGCAGTCATATGGTCGAGCGGTTTCCCCGGGTCGGAGTTGTAACGTCGCAACCCACGAGGCCCGTCCAAGTTGGGGCTGATGACATGACTGGTCAATTTTAAGCGAGATGTTGTGGTGGGTGCTGTTTTCCTGTCGGCACATGCAGCAACGTATGATGCTTTCGTTTGCATCGTCGGCACACCCTCTTCGATAGGCAGTCGTGTATTAGGTGACGACCCAAGCAGTTAAGACACAGCTTCCTTTTTCGTGCGACAGACTTCCGATGAACAGGTGTGAGGAAGCGAAAAGCTTCGCAAACGTAGTTGTAGTGGTGCGCCTCACAAAACATCCATGGCGATTGTCTTCGTGTGGCCTCCGGCGGTGGTACGTGCATCATAATAATGGTCGGATTGATATCTGTGCAGGCGGCACTTCGGCCAGCGTCCTGTTGATGCTCACTGACTTGGGAATCGCGTGGCTTCTTTTCCGCTGACTTGATGGTGACTGGTTGCGGATGCATTCGCCAATCATTGGCGAATCCGTTTGTTCTAGGGACCGGAGGCCTAGGGCCGTGGACTTCTAGTGATGCGGATGTCTGAAGAGAGCCGTCCGCCCTGAATTGGTGATGGTCGACAGATTGGTGACGACAAGAGTTCTGTTGTCGATGTTCGGTATCTTTTTCCACAGAACTGGCCATTTGATTTGGGTTAGAGTTGTAAATTCGCAACCCACGGTCAATGACCACGTAATGGCTGGTGGTCGAAAGTACTGAAACGAAACTTACCGATGGGATGTGGCCTTTGGCGTGTGAGACCGCAACGTTACGTTTGACGTGGCTTCTTCCATGGCACCGTCCGCGGGTCCTGGCGGAACGACAGGTGCGAACCCAGTGCCTACTGGGCTGAGACAAGTACCGTCTCTTCTTGGTTACTGAAAGGCATGCTGGTTGAATCTTGAATGATAGGGGATGCCGCCCGCCAAGCGGGGCATTGCGATCTCCTATCCCCATTGGGGAGGCTACATGTGTTAGCCGTCGTCCTTGATGATTGTCATTGGCCGGAGGTTGGCCACCCACTGTCTCGGTTTGGTTGCTTTTATTATTGGAAGCTGCTGCGAGACCATCGGTTGATAGAAGATGTCCATCCGAGTTGCACCATGAATTACAATTGGTTGGGTCGATCGACATCGCCGATTGGTTGGTACATGACAAATGCGTTTGGCCTGCTCCTCGGCCAGTCCCTGGTGAATGTTTCTGCTGATAGTTCGGTAGTTGTTGCTGTTGCAATGGATGTTGCTGATGAGACTGACTATTAAAAGGATTCTGTACTTGGTCATGCTCACTGGTGACATTGGGTGTGACTACTGTTGCTGAGACCGTTGTTGGCGTCTTCGTGAAATGAATTGATTCAAGATGGACCAGTTCTTCTGGGTCGGAGTTGTAAGTTCGCAACCCTCGAGGAACGGCCAGGTGATGGGTCTGCTGGTGCTTCTTCACTGGGAGTGTGTGCGATTCCTTAACCGCATGGTTAATGGCGACTTCTTGAAACTGTACTGAGGGCACCTAGCTAATGTGGAGCTGATCGGCGCGGTCCACAGTAGTTGGGGAGACTGGGTCGAGCGCCAACTGGGCCTCGAGCAGCCTCGGTGGCCTTTTATTGCCTTGATCGGCGCTGTTTGTCTTAACTGAGGAGACTGGGTCGAGCGCAAGCTGGGCCTCGAGCAGTCTCGTTGATTTGGGATCATTGCCTTGATCGGCGGGTTTCTCTGACTCAGGCTTCTTTCCTTCTTGTGGTGCATCGGGTTTCGCGTCATCTTTCTTCGTTGGTGCTGGTGCACTGGCAGCTGTTAGTGCCTTCGTGTTGATCTCAGCCTCCCTTTGGAGTATAGTGTCGGCGGTGGGTGCTGCTACAGTTTTCACTTCTTTCCCTTCGGCACCACCTGCCTTGGCTGGCCTTCCGATGTCTGTCGTCACCCCTTTGTTGTCCGTATGAGTTGTGTGTTCCGGTGGCATCATTCGTGATGGTAATCCGGATGGATGGTCACTTGGCATTCGAAGGCCACGTGTTGATGGAATTCCTGGCCACCAAGGTTGTTGTGGCGTCATTGGCACATTAATGAGGGGAAAACTAAGTACATGGTGGCAACTTCTGCGAAGAGAAGACTAACATCGGTCAAACTATCAGGGTAGTGGAGCACGAATTTGAAGTAGTGCAATTCTTTAACTACCTTGGGTCAATAGTATCAGCCGATAACAATATGGAAGAAAAAATAGGCGAATGGCCGATCAAATCCAACAAAGACTACTATGGTCTATCAAGGCTCTTTAAATGCCCAAATTTATCCAGAACATCCAAGCTGCTGCTGTACAAGACCAGTAGTCATGTCTGGATCCGAGACCTGGGTGCTCAATAAAAGGCACTCTGAACTCTTAGCCGCGTTCGTGAGGAAGGTATTAAGAAGAGTTGTTGGGCTCGTGTGTGAGGGAGGACGATTCCGGAGACACTACAACCATGAGTTGTACGCAATCTACCTTGAAGCTAATGTTGTAAGAAAAATCAAGCTCGGTAGACTCCGGTGGGCGGGACACCTAGCTCGAATGAGCGAAGAGGAGCCTGCCCGGAAACTCCTTTGCGGCAGGATGTATGGGTATCTTTGCGTTTGATTTGCGTTCTGCAAATCGTCCACCAACCAATGGGTTGTGTTGATGGGCTAAGGAAATGGCGTTAAGAACGATGTTCGTTCTCTTGCCGTGCAACGATGCTGGTTCCGTGGGAATGACGCCCGGAACAATCGGAATTAACTCTTAATAAATTGGTTAAATTGAAAAGATTACCTTGATTCCAAATTTTGACGTCCCGACACTTGAAATAATGTGGCTCTTTATCTCGATTAGAAATATCGTCTTTATTTTGTCGGATTTCTTAGATTTTTAGAGATTACAAATTGCGAACTGGAGTCGCCAAGCAATTTACGAAGAAGAGAAATATAAAAGTAAAAATGGTTGTCAAGTGACAACCAACAGAAAATTCACAAATGTCAGCTAATTGCTGACATTGTTTAAGGTGGTGCCACATATCTTATTCAGGTGGTGCCACAGATTTTTAATCGCGAATTCGCCGGTTGGTCCAAGGGCGAATCCGCAACGTTTACGCCCGCCTTCGCTAATCGTTGGTGAATCGTCTGGCTCCAGGGGATGGTCATCCGGAACTATGGCGTCAGGCGCATGGTTAATGGCGACTTCTTGAAACTGTACTGAGGGCACCTAGCTAATGTGGAGCTGATCGGCGTGGTCCACAGTAGTTGGGGAGACTGGGTCGAGCGCCAACTGGGCCTCGAGCAGCCTCGGTGGCCTTTTATTGCCTTGATCGGCGCTGTTGGCTTAACTGAGGAGACTGGGTCGAGCGCAAGCTGGGCCTCGAGCAGTCTCGTTGATTTGGGATCATTGCCTTGATCGGCGGGTTTCTCTGACTCAGGCTTCTTTCCTTCTTGTGGAGCATCGGGTTTCGCGTCATCTTTCTTCGTTGGTGCTGGTGCACTGGCAGCTGTTAGTGCCTTCGTGTTGATCTCAGCCTTCCTTTGGAGTATAGTGTCGGCGGTGGGTGCTGCTACAGTTTTCACTTCTTTCCCTTCGGCACCACCTGCCTTGGCTGGCCTTCCGATGTCTGTCGTCACCCCTTTGTTGTCCGTATGAGTTGTGTGTTCCGGTGGCATCATTCGTGATGGTAATCCGGATGGATGGTCACTTGGCATTCGAAGGCCACGTGTTGGTGGAATTCCTGGCCACCAAGGTTGTTGTGGCGTCATTGGCAGCAACCGACTTGATGGATGACTAACGGTGTCCGTCGCAGTCTTGGATGCCGTCGGACGGTCGACATTGAGAGCGTTCTTTGCCTCAATAAACGTTGTGCCTCGTTTAGAACTATCTCCTTGGCCTAATTGATGAATCTGTCCACGAAGTAGCGGTGGCCGCGGGTCGTCTTTGGAGTGGCCAGGCGTTTTATCTCCTCATGGTTCCGTATGATGCCTTTCCATTCGCTCTGGAGCTTGTGCTGGTGTAGTTCCAGCCCGACTGGCCTCCACGGAATCTGAAACGCGATTAAAGGAGTTCATCGAAGCGATAGAATACCACATATTCAATCATCGCTTCGATGACCATATTTGGTCATAATACCCTTTTGAATTGTATCTAAAAGCAAAGGGTTGAAACTGTATACACACACACGATGATCCCTTTTGGTTGCTCATCGCCTGTGTCGCCCAGCATGCGAACCATAAACTTGAAATTAAATAAACAATCGTTCGCAGCTGGGGCGAGTCATCCTGTAAAGGATTGGGATGTATACACGATCAGCGACCACTTGTAGCATGATTGCTGATCGTGTGCATGTTGTTGTTCTTTCAACGATGATCGCGCGCTGCTGCGACTGGCGATCATCGCCGACTCATGGTTGTAACTTGCGACTCCCCTACACTGCCTTTGGATACACAGGCGCACAATCGGCGGGCAATGGTTTCGTTCGATCATGGCCCGTGTTGTTTGCTGCGCATTTGGTGTTCCTTGTGCCTGCTATATTGGCTATTTTCACGAAGGAACACTGTGTTGGTATTAATGCACACGTGTTATTTTTCTTACTGGCAATATTGGGGCGTCCGGAATGATTCAGAACATGATGGTTTCTTGTTGAAGCGACTCATTTCTAACTAAGAAATGGTGCGTTCGGTGGAAATGATGTTCAGCATAGGTCCGATGAGGCCACCATTGTGCATGGAAATTTTCCTTCGTGGGGCTTCTAGCATTATCCATGACACGGTTGGCAGTGGCGTTGGCTCTAACCGCCACAGATCAATGGCAGGAGACAGGGCGGCAGACCTTGTCTGCGATGGAGGGATGGCGTAGACCAGGACGTCCAGAGGCTGGGAATGCCGACCTGGATGACATTGGCTCGAAATTGGGACCGGTGGAGAGATTTGTTAAATAAGGCCAAGACCAGATCCCGGTTGTAGTGCCGATGATGATGATGATGATGATGATCATAAATGAATGTCTACTTTCACTGTTCTTTCTTTTCCAGACTGACCCAAAGCAAAGCGTTGCCGGGTACATGTAGTAACAAAATAAATATTTAAGTAACATATAGTTTATTTCAACGATAACTACAATAGCACTACAAAAAAGAAATTCCATCGATATAATCATCAAATTGTTGTAAGCACGACATATACTCGTATGTATACACCCGGTTATAAATATTTAGAGACAATATATGCAAAATAAATATTCCATCATTCCAGTTATGATTTTAGAACCCGTTTTCTCATGCGGACGTGTACACCACTATCTGACTTCAATGTTATAGCTGAAGATAGTTTCAAATCATATTTGCTTTTCATCTCCATACGCTCGTAGCCGTCGAGGTTATAAAGTCCATCCTCAGGAGGGAGTATTTGGAATGCGCGTACAATTTTTGATATCACCGACTTTATTTCCATAAGCGCAAACTTTTGTCCTAGAAAAAAAAAAACATGTTATATTTTAGGTAAAATATACTACCACCGATTTAGAAGTACCTATACAGTTTCGTGGACCAGCACTGAAAGGAATGTACTCATACGGATTCACATTCTCTCTTTCCTCGATATTAAATCGTTCTGGATTGAATTTGTATGGATCCTTAAACACTTTCTCGTTGTATCCCATTGCCAAAATGAATATGTGTAGATCTGTACCTTTTGGTATTATTTTTCCATCTGCAATACGGGTAAGTATAACTATTTCGAATATGGTTTAATGTTTTAGAAGTATCTATTTAATAGCGAGGTAAATTCGTATTTTCATACTTCTTTAGTTCGCAAGTGTGCTTGAGCACATGCGGCTGGCCGTAATAATGATGTATTTTTCAGTAATTTATAGGTTGTAGGCAGACTGAAGAGGAAGTATTACCATAAGCGATATTATATTTAATTTAATAAGTAAATTAATAAGATTAGTTTTAGTATTTTGTTATTAGTTGAGGAGAAAGTTATCGGTATGTTTTTTTTTTTTTTTTTTTTTTTTTAAATGTAATTATATTACATATATATATTGTTTTTTTACGAAATCTTGATCGCAGTTCTTTTATGTTCATTAGTTTAATTTTCAACAATTAAGGTTCAACAATTTTTAACTGTCCCAATAAGACAAGTTTTTGATCACCTTCTGCTATTTCGAAGCTCAAACTACTATTTCCTTATTGTAGAATTCCAGGTTTTTGAAAAGTTGTTTTAGCAGTCCTCCTTTGGTGTTGATTTTACGTCGGTAAAAGAGTGTGCAGAGATTGGAGCAAATGATAATTTGAAAGACTATACGAGTGGATCAAAAATTACGATACGGGATTTTTTTAACTTTAAGGCGTCATTGAAGTAGCTCGTTTTGTTTTCCGGTTTTATTATTGTTTTAAATCCACAACTAGTCCCAATTAAATTACTGAATTTATTAAGAATTTTAAATTATCGATTATATATATTTTTTTGCTTATGCCTTACGGTGTACAATTACTATTATTATTTTTTCTAATGTATGATAGTAATCGATATTTAAGAGAGATTGCTGTTTTAAATTTTTCCAAATGTGTATAGCTATTTTTTATTTTCTTTTTATTTATTGAGTTGGGTAGCAAAAATTAAAAAAAGGCGAAAAAAAAAATGTTCAAACAGAACATAAACAAGAAATAAAAATAAAAATAAAAGAATAATGTGGAATGGACGATGGAAGACATACTATAATATATTTGGAGGTGGAAAGTTCTCTCTTCGTCACTAACCCACCACCTGTTGGGATAAAGTCGATTTATTTACATTTATCGCTTTCACTTATCAGCATACTAAAACATAGGTGGTCTGGAGTTTTAAAGATATCGCTATCATAGAGAATTATTTTATCCTTGACACCACGAAAAGCGTGGTAAATAATAGGACTCTATACTTATCTTGGATGAGGCATTTTCTATTCAAGAAGAAAACTCTCTTTTTTTATTTTACTTCTCCCAGGAAACCTATAGCACTGAGTCAGCACCGTGAGATGCCGGGTCCATCAGACAAGCTCAGAAAGATGCTCAAAGATTTATCCCAACTATTTCGCAAAGCCTATACCATAATGGAGTGGTATTTCACCACACCTCTGGGCTTTACCACTCAGTAATTGTGCCAAACTGCTTAATGGTAAGAGTCCTCAGTTGAACCCAGGTTTTCACAATCAAATGCACCCAAGACACAACCTCTTTACCAACTCAGCCATTGAGGTAGCAGCCATTCTGGGGGCGTAAACCTATTCTGGATAGTACGTTCCAGACATATATCATTGGAATGCTCCCGAAATAAGATCATGTTCACTGCACATTGCTCGTACAGTGTTGTTGGGAATGCGTATGTGTCACTTGTACCTTCACCACAGACTCTATTTATAAAGTCAACGAAACACACTATTTTAAGATTAATGTATTTATTTTTAAACTTCACACTTTGTTTAATTGAAAATTATCTTTAAGGATTCACATACGCTTAATATAATATGCACACTAAATCAAACACACGTGACACTTCAGTGCTTCAGTGACCGTTGAACGAACAACATCGTTTGTCCCTGGTCAACGAAAAATAAATAAAATTATTATTCGCGTACACGTGTTTGTGTGTGTGTGTGTGTGTGTGTGTGTGTGTGTGTGTGTGTGTGTGTGCTCCGCAGTACCAAACTGACCACCACTCGGTAAACACCGTTAAACATAATTAAAAAACAATTAGTGCCGATACACGTTGCACGAAGTGTTTCTTTGCATGGGGATGTGTACACTATAAATACTAATGTAAATACTTGTGACGATAATACTTATAAAAATCGAACGTGTGAATCGTGTAGTGCTCTGAAAAGCCCTACCACCTTTTTCCCCCACACATACATCCAAATCCCATAACCCTACATCTACAAAGCCTAAATCTCATCCAAATCCTGAAAAAAATCTTAACAAAATCCAAAAATTCACAATAAACGAATTAAATATTCGTTAATCCAAAGTCACAAACACATGCCACCAATAAAATAAAATCCCAGATAAACGAATCAAATATTTGTTTATCACATACACCCAATCCCTAAAACAAACCAAACCCATGGCAAATCGAAGCAGATGTTCAATTTCCAACAATAAGCCAACAAAATCCTAATTCCAGTGGATATCCTCATATGCCCTTTCATAAGAATTCATAAAACTGGTTTCTTACCCCAAAAACAAACATTGGGAACCACACACAGTGTATCTAAATCGAGATTTTGCATCTGAAACGTTCGTTTCAAGATACAAATCTCGATTTGCTCCCGTTTAAAAGGAAGATGCATCGCGATCTCCGGGCCGCAGTATCTAAAAGTAGATACTCCGTGCGTTTTTTTGAGTTTTGACTGCTCCAGTAGAGTCGTGGAGAAAGCATTTCTTTCCAGCTTTGAAGTTGCAGATCTCCGGTGTCGAGCAATCCCTGCAGTGGCTGGTGACTGTGAATTCGTGGAAGACAATACTCATCGACGAACGGTCGTTACTCTTCCCTCAGGTTTAAGGAAGCACGGCGACGACAGCAACGTATCCCCTCAGGAGCTGTCTATAGATATCCATCATCCTTCTCAGGACAAGGATACCCGCTACCTGGGAGCGAGGCCAACTGTACTAGGTACAGCAAAAGTAGCCACACACACGACAAAAAAACTCGACCCCAACTCCCTAAGAAAGTTTGCCGAAGGAACGGGAATCAAATTCAAATCCTAGCGTCCTTCCCAATTCCCCACTAAACTCACCAAGGCGACTCCGAAGCGGAGCCGAACGGTTAGAAGGGTTAAGCAGCAGACAATTGCAGTTTAGTGATCCGGACTTAACCCATATCCTAAATACTAGGGAACACGAATTTGCGGACCAAATACCGGTCAGCAGGGAAGAAAGAAACGAATCTTCTCCCAAATTCAGGCAAGCCCACAAACACTATGTTAGGAGCGGACAAAATGTTTGACCTCATCTCAAAGACGATCCCAGTGTTCTTCGGGAATAAAGGTCCAAATGCAGCGAGCGAACTCCAAATGTTGATAGATGGTTGCAAAAGAACCCTTAGCTGTTTAGAAAAGGAGGAGGAATCCACGTTCCTTAGGTGGTTGCCCATGAGGCTAGATGGTGAAGCACACTGCCTGATAAGTGAGGCGACACCCGAGACGTTCCTACAATTTGAACAGCACCTAAAGAACGCTTTCCGACCGCAAGAGTCGTATGAAGAGTTGTGTTCACAACTCTCGAAGGAATAGAAAAGGATGGAACAAGTGAATGGGGGGAGGTGTTTCGAAGTGGTAATGTTTAATGGGTGTAGAAAGGGGGCACTTAGTTTGGTACGGGTTTTGATATAAATGGGCGTTCGTTCAGCCTACATACCCCTAGAGTAAACCTGTCGATAAAATAACAAGGGGACTCACGTGTTGTCTGTACTCCCGTCAATGCTCCAATGGGCCAGGGTTCTTGCTGTTCCGGATGCAATAAAAATGCACAGGTTCTCCTTAGTAATGCTGTGTCTTATTGGTCTTTGTCCCCTTTGTCACTCATTTTAACAATATTACTCAACTTTAGTATTACCTTACGTTAAACATTGTCACTTAAGTTATAGTATTGCATTATTTTAAACGTTGTTACTTTAGTTATAGTATTACCGTACGTTAAATATTGTCACTTTAGTTATAGTATTCAGTCGCTGCCTCCATTCATTATCCTTTCGGCGTAGGTTCAACAGGGAAACACAAAAGGACAATCAGCAAAGGATCTTGCAAACGTGCATTTATGATCTTCTCTAATAACCTTGCCCAGAAAAACAAATTGTTTTGGAAAATGTAACAAGCCTCAGACGCGTTAAATAAGGCCAAGACCGGATCCCAGTTGTAGTGACGATGATGATGATGATTTTATTCTTAAGAAAGATTCCGCACTACAACCGGGAACCGGTCTTGGCCTTATTTAACAAATCTCTCCACCAGTCCCGATTTCGAGCCGATGTCATCCAGCTTGGCACTCCCGGGTTCTGGTCGTCCTGGTCTACGCCATCCCTCCATCGCAGACATGGTCTGCCGCGCTGTCTCCTTCCATACATCTGTGGGGGTAGAAGTTCATGTGCCAGCAGGGGCGCTGATTCACTTAACACCTACCAACTTGTTCCGCTGAACACACGTTCACAAAAGGAAAAAAACACAATTTATTTCGTTGGTGATTTGTTTTTTTTTATTGTTATAATATGGTTCTCAATGAATTTATACATTTAATTACGAGCACTTCGACAATAATACACAATACATCTATTTGATAGTTAATGGTCTCAATGCGTTCACAGAGTTTTTAGTTTTTGTAATTTTCTTGTGGTAACTCACTGAAATCAAACTGTTTTTTTGTTTATTTTGAACTGAATGCAATATGTTGGATGTCCGGCATTAACTTGGTATAATTACGTAGCACAGCACAAGCAGATGAATTGCACTAGGTTAGGAAACAATCGACTCGAATGACAAAAAGTTTGTTTATAATAGACTCGACTCTGATGACGTCTGTGGATACGTTGGGAATGAACTTTGACTCGGTAACATGTGCTCCGTTTGAGGATTGATTATAGACTAAAAACTCTCAGGGATGAAAATTGACTCCTTGGTTCTATCGAACGATCAACCAATCGAGATCATACTCTCGTCTGCGTTCTCTCATTTTCCCCGCCCATCGAGCTGAATAAACCCTTTGGTTAACTCAATAGTCGATGGACTAGAGAGAATGCGAGAACCGAAACGAAGAGCGCAATGATCCCCGGGATGATTTTGCTTTTTTGCATGCACGAACGCAAAATCGGTGGTGACCGAGTGACCTTGTTTGGATATCAATTTGATTTCAGAGAGCAATGTCCTCTGAGAAGGGGAAAGTGGAATGGGATGGAAAGTATTTTGTGCTATTCAGCTGACTAAAGAGTTTATTGATCCCCAGCGTGTCTAGGGGAAGTCAAAGGAACGCTGCAAGAGCTTGGGAATATATCAGCGTGGGAACAAACTAAAATAATTCGATAACCCAAGCCGTTGCGCGATGACGTAACAGCATCGTCTGGTTAGACTTTGTTGTTGCTAACCAACATGAAATTATGAATTCCGGTGGAAATGCAATGGAGTTGCCGTATGGCAAGAAAGAGCTGCATTCAATTATGCATTATTTGCATAGAATAATGGATTCACTTATGCGTCCGTTTGGGGTATATCTTTTTTCAAGTGATATGGCCGACGGAAGGAATGCTGTTGAGGTGATGCCCCGTTAGCGGGCGAAATTGGGTAGAAATGGTGGGTTGGTTCTCCATGTAATATAGAGAACCCCCACACATCCTGCCACAAAGGACTTTCCAGGCAGACTGCTCTTGGCTCATTCGAGCTAGGTGTCCACCCCACCGGAGTCTGCAGAGTTTAATTTTTCTTACGACATTAGCTTCAAGGTAGATTGCGTACAACTCATGGTTGTAGCGTCTCTTGAATCGTCCTCCCCCACATACGGGGCCAACAAATCTCCTTAACACCTTCCTCTCGAACGCGGCTAAGAGTTCAGAGTGCTCTTTATTGTGCGCCCAAGTCTCGGATCCATACATGAATACTGGTAAGATCATGGTCTTGTACAGTAGTGTAGTGATCCTAAATCACTACCCTCTTCCAATTACCTATAACCCTAATCCAATTCTCATAGTGAATCATATAAGCGACAAGTTAAACCAAAAGCTCATTTGCCGCACATTGATTCAATTTCCATCCCAACCCAATTGGATCATATGCACGATAAATTTAAACGAAATTCCATTTGTCGTTCATTGATTCAATTCCCTATAACTATTGAAATAATGAAATGCCTAAATTCTAAGTGCATTTCATAATTTCTCCTTCCGGAAGACATACATTCCTATCAACTTCCCGAAACTCCATTCCAATTGAAGCACACAAAATCTTGTTTGTGCTTCTTGGAAATTTTTAAATACCATTGACAAATCCCGATGACCCAGAGTATAAAAGGCCCGCGCATTTTAGATTCACGGGGAGCCAGTGTTGTTTGAAACGTTGTTGCGTACGCAAGCTAAAGTACGGTGGTGGAAAAAATAAAAGAAACGAAGATTTGAACATAAACAATACGGGCAAACCCAACCGTGTCCACATCAGTGTTTTTTCTCTTTAAGTGGTTTTTAAAGGAAACCCCATCATCAGTCATCACCAGCCGACATCAAAAAAAAAAAAAAAAAAACAGGATTGCGTCCTCTTCGTACACAGGGAGTATTTTATTTTATTTCATTTATTATAATCTAAATTTAAAGCATTTATTTAGTATATTTATAATTTAAATTGTATTTGACTTCTCTTTTTCTTCATTTTTTTAAATTTCATGTCATCCTCAATTTCAATTTCATTTAATTTTCTCTTTGCATTTAAAAAAAAAAAAAAACCATAAAAAATTGATACCAATTTTTCTTTACCCTTTTCCAAATACTGCTATTCTAATATACTTAGCAACTCTTTACTTTGCTGAAATTTTGGTTTTAATTTAGGTTTCATTGGGCTTATCTTTTATATCCTTATTTCTTGTTCCTATCTTCTTTTCCTTGTTTCTATTTACCTGCTTCTTCTCGGCCTATTTCTCGCTCTTTGTAATTTCCCGTGTCCATCGCTTCATTTATCCTTCGCAAAAATGGACCTCTCTTCTGTTCAGAGCTTGGGGCATCAACCCCATCAGGATTTGATTACTCTTCTTGAGAGATTGAGAAGCGAACTAGCGACCGCGGTAGCCAGGATTGCTGCTCTCGAGAGGGAGAATGCAGCATTGAAAGCCACTTCACCCCCGACCACCTCCAACACAAACCTGAAATGACAAGCCTCGATAGCGACTTTGATGTCTCTGCCGACGAGAATGGTCTCCGTACCGGTACTCTTAATTCTTCCCGCTCCACACCCAACTCTCTCCGCGCAGAAAAGCGGAAAACACCACGACCAAAACCGAACTGCGGGAGAGGTCCCTCCAGTAAACGTGTTCCCACCGGCTGTACGCCAATAATACCCCCGGACTCGGCTAATGAAATCGTGACAAACCTCCCGGTACACCCCACTGCAGAAAAAGTCATTCCGTTGGAAAAATCGTGCACACCGAAGGTACCATCCTCCACAACCCCAAAACCAAAAACCGCTCCAACTCGAAAGGACAACCAAACAGCGGTCGGGACAGACGTACCTGCTTTAAAAAAGAAGCAGCAACCTGGGGTCTTTGCACGAGACCTCAACCTAAAGGAGTTCGTCGGCGATATGAATCGACAAGGAACATCCAACTTTAAGCCAAAGACCTTGAGTCCAAGCCTCAATAAAATCGTAACCTACGATCCACAGACGTTCTGTAAGGTTAACGATACCCTGAAAGCCAAGGAGATGAATTATTACACATTCACCCCGGCCGACGAAAAGTCGAGGACTATACTCCTAAAACGAGTCGCTGCCTGTTGGGAAAAGGATGACATCGTAACTGCCCTTGAGGCAACATTTCCCCACGTCAAATTCACCGACGTTAAAAAATTCTCTCCCCAAGTCAAACCTCGGTAAACAGGCCAGACACAATTTCATACAAAATAGATCTACATTCGCTGATAAGGTTAAAGAGAACCAAACAAAGAATATGAAAACCGCACCACCTCTCCCCCAAAAGCATATCCAGGTTCCTAAGCGATCCGGTATACAGGCCAACACAATGCCACAAATCCAAACGGCGGCACAAAAGCCTCCGAAGGGGCAACCCTCAATGCTGGAGAAACTACTTAGTCTCTATCGGGTGATTGAGGATATTCGACCCCGATATGAACAACTAACAACTGAGACTGAGAGGGACGCACTCCTTTTCACGGCATATGTAAGACATACGCTTCAAAATGGATCCCAAAATTAAAGTTATCCTTATAAATGTCAACTCCCTTGTTTCGCTATCAAAGTGTGCGATAGTCTCTGACTTCATAAAGGATAACCGGGCGGACGTGGTTCTTGTAACCGAAACTAGGTTGCACCCATGTCACCGTCCCACTTTCCCAAACTTTTCAATGATTCGAAGAGATCGAACCCTCACTGTCGGCCCCACCATCAACGGAGGTGGCACCTGTATTCTAGTTAACTTCGCCATAAAGCTATTGACCTCCGACATTTTGAGTCCATAGAGGTCTCCAGGGTTGAACTGCATCTAGCTAATAATGCTAGAGCGAACATATACTCCGTATACCACTCGCATAAAACCAACAATGGCCCCATTAATCCCGAAGATATCGGCCAATTAATAACGTCCTTGGGGCATACACCCTTCATCATAGGCGGTGATTTCAACTCCAGGCATCCGCACTGGAACAACTCCGTCTCTTCCCCAAACGGCACAAAGTTGTTCCAATGGTACACCAAAAACTGTCATGCCCTCAACTTCGAAATAGTCGCACCTACGGTTGGTACCCTAGGCAACTCCATCCTGGACATCTTTATTGTGTCCAAAGACTTACTTCCACAAATCACTCCTCTCCAAGTATCGGCGGGTGTATCTGACCACAACGCTGTGACAATGTTCATCCGCGGCTATCGAGCATCCCGGGCTCATGTCAGATACATAGCCGATTATAGGCGGACAAATTGGGACAACTTCAATATTACATTGAACGAAAAACTCCACAAACTCTCTCTACGACGGTTGAGGTAAATAACGCTGCAACTCGACTTCACGAGATTCTAGTTGAAACTTCTGAGACTCATGTCCCGAAGTACAAACTTAAAAAGACTTATCAGATTCCCCTTGACGACCTCACTCTTCGTCCCATCCGGGAGCGTAAAAAGCTCTGCAGAATGAGATATCGTCACCGCTTTACGCAAAGGGAGCTATTATTGCGAGCCATTATTCACAATATTGGTACACTGATAAAACAAAGAATCCAAAACGATCGTACCCGACAATTGGAAGACAAACTGAAGGGTATTCGGATGGATTTATAGAAATGTTAAAAATATATGTGGCACCTCTCCTATCACTGGACCAATCATGCCCAACGGTCTTGTTGTCAATAATGATGCCAATAAAGCAAATATCATCGGAGAGATCTTTGAAAATAATCACAAGCTCACTCTCGAGGATGGCGACCCGGAAACTAATGAAATAATTAGTTCAGAGGTTCACAACAAATTAGACAACTTTAACGAGCCAATAGTTGTTTTTAACTCAGCTAACAGTGCATACTTCGACGACACACGTGATAATAGTCACAGTTTCGGCACATCAAATACCCCACAGAACCTAGTTAAATCTCGAAACCCCAAGAGGTCACCCGGTATCGACAAGCTGTCCTACCACTCGTTGCGAAGGCTCTCTGCTTTATTCTTTATAAAGCTCTCCATTCTGTTCAACCATGCCTACAAGATGGGATACTTTCCCCAAGCTTGGAAGCATGTTGTTGTCTGCCCAATAGCAAGAGCTGGGAAACCAAATTATCACCCCTCAAGCTTTCGTCCTATTTCGCTCCTCACCTGCATCAGCAAAATATATGAACAGTTCATATACGAGAAGCTAAATAAATTTATCAGTGTCAGGAACCCAACACCTGACTTCCAATTTCGGTTTAGAAGAGCGCACAGCACCACCATGGCTCTCAACATATTTCAAAACCACATTTGCGTGCGCCTCTTTAATAGAAACCAACCATTGCGGTGAGCTTGGACATTGGAAAGGCTTTTGACACAATCTGGATCGAAGGTCTCGTTTTTAAATTACTGAATACGGGCCTCAGTAAAACGCTGTGTAGTATCATCTACCAGTTCGTTTTAAACAGAACCTTCCAAGTTCGAATGAATGGAAAGCTTTCCCGAACTTTCAACGCCGCTGCAGGCGTACCACAGGGCTCCATTCTAGGCCCAATTTTATTTAATATCTACACCTCAGATATCCCTCGCCCTGTGGATGGTAGGGTAAACCAGATTTGCTATGCTGACGACGTCCTAGTGTACGGTCGGTCTAAGCAACTGCACAACATCTTGTAGTGGAGCAACAAAGTTGACACCAAAGTTAAGCTTCTCTGCTAAAAGCAGCTAATCCGATCTGGAATATCATACACCTTTCCCATATGGTCATGCATATCTTCGGCTGACACACTACAAACACGCCGCACAGTACAAGACAGCACAAACACACACACACACACACGCCGACCAAAGCTCAATCACTGTGAGGCAGCTCAGGACATCCTGAAACAAACAGCTAGGGAGGAGAGAGCTGACGTCATACTCATCAGCGAACCGCGCAAGGCTCTCAGCAACAACATATAGGTGAGCGACAAAACAAATACCGCAGCTATATGGTTAGGTGGACGACATGCGTTTCAAGACGTCTACAAACAAACCGAGGGCTTTGTCAGGGCAAAAATTAATGGCATACATTTTTACAGCTGTTATGCCAGGCCGAGTTGGTCCCTTAGCCAACACCAGGCCATGTTGGACAATTTGGTGGCAGATGCCCAAGGAAGGCCTGAAGTGATTATAGCCGGCGACTTCAACGCATGGGCAGTGGAATGGGACAGCCAATCAACAAACACTAGAGGCCATATGCTATTGCAAACCTTTGCATCTCTGGACATCGGCATTGCAAACAACGGGCGGGTATATACATACCGTAACGGAGGAAGAGGATCGGTCATAGACATCACTTTTGCGAACAACTCCCTCCTACGTAAGTTAAAATGGCGGGTCAGTGAGGAATACACGCACAGCGACCATCAGGCCATTATATTCAATATACAACAAAACAAACGTACAAGGAGTCTCCAAGTGGGTGGCCCGAAATGGAAAAACACATTTTTCGACAAAGACTCCTTTGAGTTAATATTGAGTACCAACGATGTAACCAATGCTGAAACAGCCGAAGCCCAGTCACACCAACTCATCCCTCCTGTCACGACAGCGTGCGATGCAGCTATGTCCAGGCGATATAACGGAGAATTTATTACACCTTGTTATTGGTGGAATGAGGAAATAAAGGCACTCAGGACTCGGAGTCGCTCGTCGTTCGTCAAGCGACAAACATCGTAAGACGGTGAACAGTTTTAAAACAAAGAATATCGAGTGCGTGTGTGCGTGAATTCGTGAATAAACTGTGTTTTTCGCAGTTCGGCTGGCGTTGCACGGCGAAAAAAGAAAAAGAAAAAAAGTGTGTGTGTGTTTCGAAACCCAAATGGGCAAGACGAAGAGCGACGAATTAAAAATGGCACACTCATGTGTAGTCGCTAATTCAAAAACAATTAAAAAAATTACCAAAAGGAAGAACGAAGTGTCAATTATAGATGACAGCCCAGTGGCAAATAAAGTCCGCTCAAACCTGTCAATGGAACGACAAAAATCAAATGTGACGAAAAAAACCGTCACAGAAGAAAAT
This sequence comes from Microdon myrmicae, assembly GCA_963931805.1. Classification (NCBI taxonomy): domain Eukaryota; kingdom Metazoa; phylum Arthropoda; class Insecta; order Diptera; family Syrphidae; genus Microdon; species Microdon myrmicae. The sequence goes on along the minus strand of OZ007497.1, from coordinate 30,626,483 downwards.
ATACCTGCCAAGGATACTTGTTACTCAGGAGCAGGGAACAAATTTAAGGAATTGGATATACTGGAGTCAAACATTCCCGAAGGAGACGATGAGCTATACAGCTTAATTGCTGATCTCATCAAAAAACGCGAAGAACTTTCCAAACAAGTACGAGCAGCCCTAGAAGAGTGAAACAAAAGACGGAATAAAACCGAAGCAAAAAGAGAGCAAAAAAAAAATCACCAGCGGCAGCATCAACATTCGCTACAAATAAGCGAAACAATGGACGCTCAACACCAGCATCACAAACAACTGCAGCAGACAAAGACAGCCAAGGACGAGCAACAACAGCAACCATAAAAGGAAAAAATACCTCCAATTGTCATCAGTTACATAGAAGCGAAAGTTTTAATGAAGTTGGGTGAGTTGACTTGTAAAGATTTTAAAACAAAAAGAATTAGTGCTGAAAAAACTAGAATTTTGTGCGAAGACCTAGAAGGCTACAATAAAGTAAAGTCTGCGTTGGGAAGGCCAAAAACCGAGTACTACACGTACACCCCAAAATCAGAAAAATCAATTTCCATACTCTTAAAAGGAGTTGATCCTTCGTTCTCCCCAGAGGAGATACTCGAGGAAATAAAAACGGTTGAAACAGCTAGTTTAAAATTTACAGGTGTAAAACCGTTTTCAACTGCGAATTCTAGAAAGTGCAACCGCAAATTGCCTTTCTACATTGTATCTCTAAGTCCTAATAGTAAAGTTGATGCGCTTAGACATATAAAATGTCTAAGCCACCAAATTATAAGTTGGGAAAAAATTAGAACATCTGAGCGCGTACTGCAATGTATGCGCTGTCAAACACTTGGACATGTTGCATCAAACTGCAATATGAAATTCAGATGAGTAAAATGCCTCGCCGACCATAACATGGGCAAATGTCCGCTGGGAAAGGAACAGCGTCCGGATAGGGAAACACTGTCATGTATACTATGTAAAAATACAGGACACACGGCAAATTTTAGAGGTTGTCCCAAATTTCAACATATGAAGTTAAAGTGGGAATCAAAACAAAAGCAAGTGGGAGAAGAGAAAAAATTAAAACTCGTTCTTATAATAATTTCGTTGCCCCGCGTGTATCATATGCACAAATCATGGGCAATTCTATGCAACGAGTCCCCGTGAAATCCTCACATACCAATGGGCGAATACCGGCAGTAGAAGCGCAGCCTGAGATATTAAATATGATATCGGTCATGCAAACACAATTTGCTAATTTTCAAAAAATACTGACGGAACAAATGGCCCGAATAGATATGCTCTGTTCAGCTGTGTTTTCAAATAACTCCTTCCATCAAAATCTTCAACCCTCTAACTGAACTAAAACTAAACATTATTTCGGTGAACGTAAATTCACTAATACACATAGACAGAAGTGATAATCTAGGCAACACGCTTGAAGTCGAATCCCCTGATGTACTTTTGGCTAGTGAAACTAAGCTAAACTAAAGGCACAAAATTGTCTATAAAAACTATAAGATAATCAGACGTGACAGGCCACATTCTACTCAAGGGGGTGGGGTTGCAGTTTTAATTAAAAAAGGTCTTTATCATAAGGTAATTTATAGTACAGAAGTACACAAATTTCAGGTGCTGGAAGCCTGCATAATAGATATTCCGTTGAGAAGTCAAAAACACCTGTATGTGGTCTCCATTTATGCCCCTCAAGCTACCCAGTGTAAGCAATTTATCAATGAAATTGATATGCTATTTCGACAGCTGAAATTAGACTCGGAAAACAACTATTTCCTAATAGCGGGTGATTTCAACGCCAAGCATAGTGCTTGGGGTAACTTAACCACGAACACAAGAGGCAATGCTTTATATGATTGGTGGCAAATGAATGCTATCGAGCGCAGATTAGAACTGTACGCCACAAGTACACCGTCTTATCCTAAAGGAAATTCATTTCTGGATTTACTTATGATAGACGATCGAATAAACTTGCCAGGCACAGATGTAACTACGCGAAACTGTCTTCGCACAATCGATTACGATAGCGATCACTACGGATTTGGAGCCATAATTGAAGTCCCAAATGAACAATATTCACTAGAGCAGTTCGACCAGATCCACTCTTTCAATTTTCGAAAAGCTCACTGGTCACGCTTTGATCGATTAATAAAAAAAGAACTTCGTAACAGTGCCATAGACCCACCGACTATTAGAAACCTCCATAACGACGAAATCGATAATTACTTAACAACATTGGACGATATTATTACCAATGCAATGAATCGTTCCATACCTAAAGTTCCCCATACCGACGGTTATACTAATAAGTACAGGACATCAGCAATTGACGCTTTGTATAAGCAAAAGAGCATTATGCTCTCAAAGCTAAAAAGACTTTATAGACAGTTCAGCGACCCAAATAGTCAGGAAATAAGAACACTTAAGTCCCTAATCAAAAATCTCCAAAAATTGATCCGTGACAATTACCGTTCAAGACTAAATGAAGAGTGGAAGAACAAAATACAAGCCATTCAAGCTAGCGGATCGAATATGTTCTCACAAATCAATAAAACTTTTCGAAAGAAAGATCACAATGACATTCCATATTTGCGAGTCCCACGGACTTCTGAGAATTGTCAAGCAATGCTGAACTCAGGACTCAATCTGGAGCATATCAACTCCAACGAAGAAGTAATATAAGGCGAAGACCCACAAGACAAAGTGAACTTAATTGGTGCATGTTTCGAAGCAGTATACAGAGTGAACGAATCCACTCACTCCAATACGATCCTCGAAAACAAGGCATTCCAGACCTACAGCTCACTGAGAAATCAGCTTAGTACCTGGAGGAACCAAAACCGTAGTTTTACCACATTCAGTGAAAATAACAGAGCGGACTCCCCCAGGAGTAATCAGAATATGAATATGTTTGTGAGTAAGGATGAACCTACGAACATCCTTAAGTCAATAAAAAGCAAAAAGTCTTCTGGGATAGATAGCATCCCAAATGTAGTTTTAAAACATTTGCCTCCTGAAGCAGTAAAAATCTACACTACGCTATTCAACAACGCCTTAAATAAGGCATACTATCCAACCCACTGGAAAACTGCAATAGTCCACCCCATCCCTAAAAAGGGTAAAGACAGGACCAATCCAACCAACCTTCGCGCGATTAGCTTGTTGCCAAATATCAGCAAGGTTTTCGAGAAGATCATAAACAAAGCACTGATGAACTGGTGTGATGAAAATGAAATCATCCCCAACAACCTGTTTGGCTTTAAAGCGGGACATAGTACGGTGCATGCCGCGTCAAAGCTTGTTTCCGACATACAATGAAAACAAGCGCCAATGCACAGGTGCCTGCTTAGTTGACTTTGAAAAGGCTTTCGACACCGTGTGGTTAGAAGGACTTCTTCATAAGTTAGAAAACCTGAGAATGCCTCATTATCTATTGTACAACATTTACGAAATGATAACGGACAAGCAGTTTGTGGTAAAATGCGGAGATATATTCTCAAGCAAGACCTTCAAAATTACAAACGGTTTACAACAAGGGGCGGTGAATTCTCCCATTCTGTTTAATATTTACACCAGTGATTTAGTGGGTAAGCTTAACAATGCCATTGCATACGCAGACGACATTGTGGCATACAGAACAGGAGAGAAAATAGATGTCATCAATAAACTTCTCCAGGACGACTTCAATAAAATAAAACGTTTTTGTAATGATTGGAAACTAAAAATTAATTTCCACAAAACCGAGACTATCCTTTTCAGAACACCTCTCTCCAGTGCCTCTCGGGATACAAAGTACAATTGGAAAAACTTCTCTATCGTAGGGAATAATAATCTCCCACTACAAGTGAAAACTGTAGTCAGATATCTCGGTATTTGGCTTGATCAGTATTTATACTTTGACAAGCATATAGCAGTCACTCTCTCTACAGCAAGAAACGCATTTCTTGCCACAAAAAGTATATTCCGAAGCAGCATTCTCAATCCAAAAGTTAAAATAATCTCATATTCGGCATTCATCCGACCAGTGTTGGTCTATGGCTGTCCAATATGGTACAATATATCCCCATTCTACATGGAAAAGATTCGCGTGTTCGAGAGACAGTGTTTGCGTTCCTGCCTCGGACTTAATAGAACACCAGAGTCACGATACCAGAAATTTTACCCTAATAAAACCCTGTATGATAAATCAAGACTAACTAGGATAGACAACTTCATTATACAAATTATTCGTGGCCACATTGCAAGGGCAATGTGCAGTGTGAATAATCTTATCGCGGGAGCATATTATCCGAACGATATGTATCTGGAGAGTACCCTCCAGAACGGGTTCATTCCCCCAGAGGCGTTCCTCTTCTTGGACGGAAAAGGTCTAATCCAAGATGAGGGTGGAATACCTATTATATACCACACTTTCCGAGGTGCTAGGGATAAACGAATTGTCCACAATAGCGATATCTCTAATAGGCCAGACCGACTTCGATTCAGTATGGTGATCAGTGAAAGAGATAAATCAATAAAAGACCGAACCAACCCCAACTGGTGGTGGCTCCAAAACGAAGAAAGGACTTCACGTCCTCAGATATAATATTCAGCTCTGGCGCAGCTTCCTCCCTTCCTTTTCCTTTGCCCTCCTTCCTGTTAACTTCTGTTATTTTATCTTTTTTGTTTTCATTAAGCAATTATTGTTTTGTTTTTAAAATGTTTGCATCCTCAAAAAAAAAAAAAAAAAAAAAATCTTTATCTTTTTTTGTCATAATGCCTCGAAAAGAAGAAGAGGTAGACCTCTAAGATAATAGTTTATTTTTTTTTATAATGTATGAGTATTATATTAAGAATAAATAAAAGAAAATGTAAGCTGAAAGGCATAAATTAAGCATATAATATTGTATAATTTAGAGTGCTTGTGAAGAGCCAGTAAATTACATTATGTAGTAAAATTATTAAGATAGGTTTACCATTTAGACTAAAATTGTAAAATATAAAAAAAGACTTTGTGAATAAATGCGTCTGCAAACAAAAAAAAAAAAGCACTCAGGACTCGCTGTCTACAAGCCCGACGCAAAGTGCAGCGGTCTAGGAGGACAGCCAACCTCCAACAGCACTTGGACGAGTTCCGGTCAGCACGGCGCAATCTACAAAAGGCGATCGAGGACAGCAAAACGAGGTCCTTCAAAAGCCTATGCGAAGGAGCCGATATAAATCCATGGGGTACGGCGTACAAGATGGTAATGAGTAAGCTGAAGGGTTCCAGGTCCCCGCAGATATCATGTCCAAAAATGCTGAGGTCAATAGTAAACCAACTATTCCCACAAGGCGCATCCCCACCCTACGACTTAATAAGCGAGACAGCGGTGGAGGACATCCCAAAAGTCACGACAGACGACCTACAGTCAGCATGCAGGAGGATATAGGACGGCAAAGCGCCGGGTCCTGACGGAATTCCAAACAAGGCGGTGAAAGCGGCAGCTGAAAGTCGACCGGACATGTTTATAACCACAATGCAAACGTATCTAGAGGAAGGTGTCTTTCCAGAAACTTGGAAACTGCAACACTTGGTGCTCCTACCAAAAAGTAAAAAACCACCTGGAGAGCCCTCATCATATCGCCCAATATGCCTTCTAGACACTATAGGAAAGATATTGGAAAGAGTGATATACGAAAGACTACTAACCGTAGCAGAAGAAAAAGCAGCCCTATCGAACCAACAATACGGGTTTAGAAAATCGCGCTCCACCGTCGACGCCATAAAGAGACTAGTTGACATTGCGACGGAAGCAATAAGTGGAGAGATATGGCGCTGGGGCACAAAGGAATACTGTGCAATTGTAACACTGGACATAAAGAATGCCTTTAACTCGGCAAAATGGCCAGTCATAAATAGAGCGCTTCACAGAATGGGCACCCCACACTACCTCCAGGGAATAATTTCCAGCTACCTCACTAACAGGAAGCTGAGGTATGCAACAGACGATGAAGTAAAATACCACAACGTCTTAGCAGGCGTTCCACAAGGATCAGTTCTGGGACCCCTCTTATGGAATATCATATACGATGGCGTTTTGCGATTGGTGTTGCCACAACAGGTCCAGTTGATAGGTTTTGCGGACGATATTGCCCTTGTGACAGTGGCAAAACCCATTCATGAGATAGAGGCATCTACTAACGAGGCAGTGGTGAAAGTCAAAAAATGGCTGGTATCCGCTGGTCTCGAGCTAGCAAACCACAAAACAGAGGCGGTTTTAATAACTAGCCGAAAAAAAGGTGGAATACATAAATATAAGGGTCGGAGAGCAAATTATTAGATCGAAAGACGCAATAAAATATCCAGGAGTTATGATCGACAACAGGCTACAATTCAAAGAGCATGTCAAGTATTCTAGCAAAAAAGCGTCAATGCGGCAAGCAGCACTTGCTCGAATACTACCAAACATCGGAGGACCTGGATAGCCACGAAGAATCTTGATGTCTAGAGTTGTGACCTCGGTCCTACTATACGTCGCCCCTGTTTGGGTCAGTATACTGACGACGAAGGAAGCGAGGAGAAAGCTGACGTCAGTCTATAGACTCTGTGCCTTAAGAACCATCAGCGGTTTCCGAACTATCTCGGACGAAGCTGCTTTTGTCGTAGCAGAAATGGTTCCAATCGATATCCTTGCGGACGAGATGTTAAGAATCTACAACAGGAGAACGTCAAGGCAACTGGAACCAACAGCAGTCAAGGAGATCAAGGAGGAAGAGAAAGCAACCTCATTAACCATATGGCAAACTCGGTGGGATAACACTACTAAAGGCAGATGGACGTACAAATTAATCCCATCTATCGCCACCTGGATGAAGAGAGACCACGGTGCCTGCAACTACCATTTTACCCAGTTCCTGACCGACCATTGGGGAATATCGCAAATATCTGGACCGTTTTGGACACCAAACCAAGAGGAACATACGGAGCATGTGGTGTTCCACTGTAACGAAGGAAGGCCCAATCTCCCAGGCCCGCAAGACCTCATAGAGCAGATGCTATGCTCCGAGGATAACTGGATGGAGATAAGCGCATATGTGACCAAAGTGCAATTCGAACTTAGAAGAATAGAGAAAGTAAGGCAAGCACAAATAGCCGACATGGAAAGAGCAGCTTAAAAAGCATAAAGCTAACCAGCTCCGCGAAGTAATACCTAACGGCAGTCCCGCGGGGAGAGTGGTTGACGGGAGCGAGGGTGTGGTTTTGTACGCAGGCGTGCGACTTGGAACCGTCGTTCCAGGTACACGAATCGCGCATGCTAGTAGCACGGGCTGCTAGTATTTATGAAGATTCCACATCCGTTGACGCATCAAAAAAAAAAAAAAAACCGACCAAAGCGCAGATTATCAGACGCCAAAGACGTGATCTGCGTTTACTACCGCGCTCAAGCCCTACCGGTCTTGTACGATTTCTTTCCTACCATCCCACCCCATCCAAGTAGTTAAAGAACAATTTATTTATTTATTTATTTATTTATTTATTTATTTATTTATTTATTTTTTTTTTATTATTTTTTTTATTAGACTTCTCTCGGGAGAGGCGAGCCTATAGCGTCGAGTGGGCACCCCGAGATGCCATCAAATAACTGTTGCAGTTCTTTTTGAACAGTTGCAGGTTGTAACGCTCCGGGAACACTCGCGTGGGAAGGGAGTTCCACAGCTTCCCCGCTCTGTAACGGAACGACTTCTGATACAGGGATGATCGCGCCGTCGGGAAATGAACCACAAACGGGTGCGATCCGTCGGATTGTCTTGTGGAGCGCATATAGACCGAATTGCGTGGAACAATGCCAAGAATCTCCGAAGAACAGCACCCGTGATAATATCTGTAAAACAGACAGAGGTCGGCCACGCGCCTTCGATGTGATAGCGACTGTAGTTCCAACGTCAGCACCGAGTCCCCGATCAGGCGGATCGCTCGTCTTTGTACGCTCTCAAGTAGGTCGAGGGTATGTTTAGGAGCCGAGCTCCAAACATGAGAGCAATATTCGAGCGCGGGTCTAATTAGAGATTTATATAGGAGAAGAAGTTGGGCCGGAGTGAAGTATTTCTTGGCTCTAAAAAGATAACTCAGTTTTTCTGAGGCTGATCTAGCGATACCCGACACGTGTTTGTGCCATGATACATTCCCACAGACCGTGACGCCGAGCAATTTCAAACTTTCCCCAGCCTCGAGGGCCCGGCCATTCATCATCAGCTGTGGAACCGATGATCCAGTTTTCTTTGTGAATGTTGTATATTGGGTCTTCGTTGCGTTGAAGTCGACAAGATTGGCCTTTCCCCGCTGCAGGACTTTATCCAGATCCTGATTCAGAGAGTCAATCTGTCTACATCTCAGCTGGTGCGACGTTGATGCACTGATGCAATCGGCCGATCACTCGAAAAGGAGGAAACAAGCGTACTATCATCCGCAAAACTGAACACTTTGTTATCCGTTGTCTCCAACAAATCATTTATGTGAAGCAAGAACAAGGTTGGAGCCAAAATAGAACCCTGGGGCACCCCCGAATTAACAGAATACAGATTCGAACACTCGCCGTCCACAGCAACCCGGATCGATCGATTCTCGAGGAAGCTTTTCGTCCAGTCGCAAAGCTGTTGGGAAAGTCCATATGAACGAAGTTTGCTCAGCAATGCCCCATGCCAGACGAGGTCAAAAGTCTTGGAAATATCCAATGCGACCGCCCTTGACAGCCCATGCCATTCAATCGCAGATGTCCATATATCCGTTATATGTTAAGTGTCAAAAGATCTCCCGTCGACCGCCTGCCACGGAATCCGTATTGACGATCATTCAGAAGACCGTTGCACTCCAAATACTTAACCAACTCTGTATTGATGACTTTTTCTATTACCTTAGATAAAATAGATAGTAATGCTATCGGACGGTAATTTTGTGGGAGACACTTTTTTCCCGTCTTTTGGGGTTGGCTGAACTCGAGCGATTTTCCAGCATGCAGGAAAGGTCCTCAGTGCATAAGATAGGCGGAAGAGTCTGCCAAGAACCGGCGATAGTTCTGGAGCACAGTTCTTAAGGACTATTGCTGGTATTCCGTTCGGGCCGGTTGCCTTTCTACAATCCAGTTCACGTAGAATGCGTTGAATAGTGCGCGGACGAAATCTCACATCCCGCATGGAAGACTGTACCAGCGAGATCACAGGTGGCTCCAAAAAGCCCCGATCGAGGTTTGAATTCGCGGAAAATAAATTCGCGAACACATTAGCTTTATCCTTTGGATTCGTGACTAACGTCCCGCTGTCTGTCGCCAACGGAGGGGAAGAGGAGGATGCAAAGTTACTGCTGACAGCCTTTGCCATTGACCAGAAGGAGCGCGAACCAGTTGGGCACCGAAGGAGCTTATTGATCACCCTATCGCTGTGAGCCTTCTTCGGGTATCAATCGCCTGGTTGCACGCGTTTCTGATTCTAACAAAATTCGTTCTGTTAACATCGGTTGGACTGGAATGCCATTGCTTAAAAGCTCTTTTTTTGCCACTGTAATCAGCTCGCATTTTTTGCCAAACCAAGGTTTATCAGACGAACTTCGTTTGATGGAATGTGGAATATAGATCTCCATCCCCAGCAGAATAATCTCTGATACCGACTCCGCGCAAGCGTTAACATCGGACTTTCCGAAGTACACCTCCGACCATGGAAAGGATGCGAAGAAAACTCACATATCGTCCCAGTTAGCAGCCCCATACTTCCATACATGGCGAAGCTGCCTAGGCCGGTTATTCGCTTGATATGCAAGTGCTTGCGCCACAGATACCAAGCAGTGATCTGAGTTCCCCAGTGGCGCAGAAACCACTACGGTATAAATACTCGGTTCGGATGTCAAAAACAGGTCCAGGGTGTTCGCATAATCGCCTCGGGCATCCGGTACTCGCGTTGGCTCCCCCACGAGTTGAGTCAAGTTGGGGCTTACAGTAAACATCTCCGCCAGCCTCCCAGCCTCGTCGGTTCTGTTAGAATGTAACAACCAGCCGGAATTGTGCACATTAAAATCGCCAAGCACAACAATTTCAGAAGCTGGGTGGTTGATCTGTATCCAGTTGACGGTATATGAAAGATGTTGGAAAAATGTCGTCGGTCGATCGTCATTCGGGGAGCGTTAAAGACAAGAAAGAAATTTAACGGAATTCCTCAGCACGACCCTAAACCATATGACGTCCATATTATTGGGCTCCAACGCCTCCATCCTCTGGCAAGCCAGTGCGGACCGCGCGAAGACGCAGACTCGCCCTTAAAACGGAATCTCGAATGTAAGTCGTATCCTGAGCAACGAAGATATGTCGAATCAGTTGACGAATCTACCTGGGTCTCGGTGAGGGTAAGGATATCAGGTTTCGTTGTTTGCAAATATTTGTGGACGGCGTTTACATTCGTATTGGTGAAACCGATGCCCATGATGTTACAAAATGCCGTCAGCAGTCGAGCGTGGGTCGAGCCTCGAGAGCTAGCCCGGTTATGCGATGACGAACCTCTCAAAGTTCCATTATTTATCATGATATCTGCATGATGTTCCCCCTGACAAAGTCCCCCTGGAGATCCGAATGGGAGACTAGTTTATCTCCCGAATTCTTTATATGAGAAGGCACCATCATGATTTATCACCGTGTCAGTCCGGGCCATCAGCCATACATCCGAAACACCGTCGAAGATTTCTCTCGGCGATATCGCGGAATGTACAGCGTGACGGGGTGGTATCTCACCTTGGGACCGACTACCACCTAACCAACCTTTTCTCGAACCGGTCCATCAGCTAAGCTCCGAAAGATGGCCAGGGATTTCTCCCGACTATTTCACGGAGCCTAAAGCTTGGTGGGGTGGTATTTCACCGGGCGCACAGGGCGTTGGAACCCCGGCTACCACTTGGCCTTTAGTCGCCTCTCACGACAAGCTGGCCTAGATGTGAGTATATTCTAACGCCCTACTCACAGGGCACTAACCCTGTCCACACTATCCTTAGATACGTCCTTCCCCTTTCTTTTCAGATATCTTGCGACCGAGCCCAACATATTCACGGATGTGGGTGATTCTGGTTATCGCAAGTTGACCAGAAGCCAGAGACAAGATGAAGGACACATTTGTCCTTGTCTCCCCAAAGTCGGCCTCTCGCCTCCCCATTTTTTTTTTTTTTTTTTTGATTCATGAGGAGTCCGAATCGGGAGGCCAATGTGACCAGTACAAAGAAAATAAATTAAATAAAAATTGTTTTAAAACTGTAAAATGAGAAGCGTTCTTATTTCGGACCCATCTACCCACACTTAAGTAACTTAAGTAAATAAATAATAAGTGTGCATAGAAATATACAACAGTAGCAGCTTGGATGTTCTGGATAAATTTCGGGATTTCAAGAGCCTTGATAGACCATAGTAGGCTTTGTTGGATTTGATCAGCCATCCACATATTTCTTTTTCCATATTGTTATCGGCTGATACTATTCACCCAAGGTAGTTAAAGGATTGCACTACTTCAAATTCGTGCTTCACTACCCTGATAGTTTGACCAACGTTAGTCCTTCTCTTCGCAGAAGTTGCCACCATGTACTTAGATTTCCCCTCATTAATGTGCAGTCCCAGTTTTTGTGCCGCCGGCTCGATCTGGGTGTACAATCCTGTATCCTGAATCCTGTACAACTGATTCGGTTTTACCGATGATGTCGATGTCATCTGCGTAGGCAAGTATCTGGCTGGACTTGGTGATAATAGTCCCTCTAATTGTGACGCCAGAGTAACGGATTGCTTTCTCCAACGCCAGGTTGAAGAGGAGACAGGCCAGACCGCCCCATGTCGGACCCAGCTACCCATACGTAAGTAACTTAAGTAAATAAATAATAAGTGTGTATAGAAATATACAACAGTAGCAGCTTGGATGTTCTGGGTAAATTTCGGGATTTCAAGAGCCTTGATAGACCATAGTAGGCTTTTCTTGGATTTGATCAGCCGTTCGCGTATTTCTTCTTTCATGTTGTTATCGGTTGATACTATTGACCCAAGGTGGTTAAAGAATTGCACTACTTTAAATTCGTCCTCCACTACCCCAGTTATATCCCCGACTTAAATAATGAATAAACTTATCACACGGAATATCGTGGGAGATGAAAAGAAAGATATAATAAGGGTTTTTTTTTTCTCTTTAGTTCAAAACTAATACGTTCATTTGACAATTAAATAGCAGTAATACGTAGGGTGTACAATAAAGACCTCACTTGCACTAAGAAAACGGCGACCTTTGGCCTGGAGATATGAAAAGGGGTCGTTCAGAGCTAGATCTGGACTGTAAGTCTGTTGCGGTGTAATGAGAAGGTTTCTTTTTTTGGTGAGATATTAGAATAGAGAAATGTTGCCTTTTTTTGAATACACTTCTCTCCTAGTTCAAGTGCGGCTGGAAGGGCCTTAGAGGCGACATTTTACTTTGTTGTGGCGGTTTATGAGAGATCGGTCACGTTATCGTTGCTAAATGTTGTGTGTCTACAGCAAATTCTTCCTTATTTTAAGTGGATATGGCAAGATGGCGCCAATTGTTCATATATTCGCTTACAACAAAATTGTCAAGTTGTATTGAAACGCACTTCTTTTTCCGGAAAGTTTTACCAAAATGCGTAATCCGAGATAAGTTTTGTTCCTACACGGGCATCAGTTCTTTAGGTATTTCAATTCTTTTAATAAATACAATACCATAAAACAAAATAACAGAAGCTTACTCAAATTCAGGTCCATCTCAGCATTACGTGCTATATTGGGGACAGCAGGGTAAACACGCATAGTTTCTTTGATTACAAGATCTAGATATTTCATTTCCTGAATGTCATTGTATGATGGATCACGAGTTAACTCGTCTCCAAAAATGCGAACTTGTTCGTCAAAGATCTTTTCCTAAAATATAAAGTCGTTGTGAATGATCTTACATAATTATTTTGCAAATTAAAGCACTCACCTGCACTGATGCATGCCTGGAGATTATATGAAATAGAAATGATAATCCAGATGCTGATGTATCGTGTCCCTTAAAATAAATGTTTGAATTAAAGCGAATACTTCATTGTGCAACATACCTCAAACATAAAAGTTGATGTCTCTTCGAAAATTTCTTGCATGGTTAAAGGAACACCATCGATAGTTGCAGTCAGCATAGTGTCTAGAAAGACTTGTTTTCGTCGGGTCAATCCTACATCGTCATCCATCTCATCGGTCGACTGCAATTTTTTTTCATTAATTAGTAAATTGCGTCGCTTCTCAATCACCTGAAAATGAAAACAACACGGCATTCAGTCAGAAGTTGAACAATGACTTGTCTTTTTCAATGATCACCTACATCAGTTGAGAAATCCTTAAGTACGTTCAACGCACTGGAGTAATTTTTATATTCTGGCAAAAGCTTAAAAATGAAATCACTCCATATTATGGGATTAAATATCCTCTTGTAAATTAAGTCACACATACTACAACCAGTAAGATATTATGGTCCATAATTGTTTACCGGTAGAATTATACTTACTAATGAAAGGCCTTTGCAATTTCGCTTTCACTATTGTCTATGGCATTTATATTAACCCCCATGGCAGTTTCTAAAAAGTAAAAATACATATAATAGGAAGCGAATACTGGTAAAAGTCCAATCACCGCAAATAACATCCAGCGTATAGTTTTTCACTTCTTCGTGTATGTTAAAAATATTGTCCGTCTGAGATATTTTGTGTAACTTTGCAATGAATTTTGTTGTATTATTATTCATTACATCGAGAAAGTCAATTAGGATTTTGAAATGAAACGATGGAGTTATTAATTTCCGATGTCTAAACCATTGCTGACCGTTGGCGGTCAGGAGACCTTGTCCCAACCAAGGATGCAAGAAATTGTATAGTTTTGACTTGTTGATCAGTTGTGTGCTCGACAGAATTATCTGTGGGGAAGACCTTATAATATGTGAATAATTAGTCAAAAAGTATAATAATATACTTCAATGTCTTTCGGATTTGTTAATACAACGCATCCAGCATGTCCCAGCCACAAACGGAAGTGATCTTTTCCGTAAGCTAACCACCACTTAAATAATGTCTTCAGAATTTCTGAAATTCAAAGATTATGATTATTATAGTAATTATTATTATGGTTTCATTCAATTTTATATTAAATTTAAAAAACTGTTGTCTGGGCGCAAGGCGCTCGGACACTATATTCGTGACAACGTATCCTAAATATGTAACATTGAATATACAAGTTATTAAATCAAAATTAGTGTTTTTTTCCGAATGCCTCCAAGTGTAGGCATTAATTTTGGTTTGCTTAACGAAATTTTACAAGTAGTGCAAACTACTGTGTATTCGTCAGGACACAGTTGTCGATTTTCTTTTGTGTGCCAGTCCGAAATTACGTCCATCTGTTGCACTGTGATCGGTTTTAAATCGCGTTCAAACCAAAGTCTATCGTAAACAGAGCAGGCATACCCAAAGTCATTGTCAAGACACATCAATTTAAATCTTGATATCGATTTGTTCCATTTCATGCCCCATACCTCTTTCGCCGATATAATTGGTTGTTGTAAAATACACGGGTTCTGCTGCTGAAGGCTGTTGTAGGTTTACAACCTGTAGTTCTTGAACGTTGTTTGAACTTGTCGCTGCGAAACCACTGTGAACAGATAATTTTCTCTTAGCTATATCCGATTTATTTAATGCTGCAAGGCGCTGTCTGTATTCCCGTTGTCTCTCTGCATTTGACTTAGGAGCAATTAAGAGAGTCGCGCTCTCGCTCAATGCGGCTCGTGCGTTATCGGTTATCGTTATCGTAACGCTACAAATTTTTTTCCGAATGTCTCCCAAGGTATACCGATTTATAAGAATTTTTATTGAATTTCTACTATCAACAAATTACATTTCAGAGATATATAATTTAAGAATCATATTTTTATTTAAATAATCGGCATTCACAATTATAATTTCTTTCTTAGGTCCACCCACCGTGACTGCTCGAACAAGAAGAAGGCAAGGAAGCGGAAGTCCATACATTATCGTCCTTTTGTACTAGATCAGTCGCAAAGGGCTTACATCAATGATGGGCTTACAGTGTAAGGTCTAGCGATAAGTTATGTGTACAATTTTCTATTTTTTTACTACATCTCGGCCAACCTGACAATTTAGATCAACCACGATCTTACGTGATTTAACAATAATTTTCGTGCTTAAACTCAATAATATAGCGCCAAGCGTCCCTAAGAAAACATTGAATTCAGCTAGCACTAGCACTAGCTAGCACTCCAAAGGCGGATGTTTTTACCCTCGATGACACCATTGTATGATAACTGTGTAATTTAATAATTGTCGACGTCTCTAATCACATATCTGTCATGTGGTCTGTACCTGGCTGTCTTTCAAACAGACAACTTGTCTCACAGTTTTGCTCGTGCTATTTATCTTAATCAACCGTTATTTTCACAATAATTTTCACAATTTAATTATCATTATCTTGTTTTACATTAACCGTTATATTCACAATAATTATCACAAGCCATTATCTTGTTATCTTGTTTTCTTTGCCTCGCTACCGCAAACTTATAAGTTGATCAAGTGTGATATCCGTTAAGTTCTGGCCCCTGGGCTACGTGTGTTAAGCAAAATTAAACGTAAACGGTTGCGTTACGACCCCGATATTGGAGATCTAACCCCTCCCGATAAACTTACAAAAGTTAACAATAAATTGGTAACCAAATCCAAAATGAGTTCAAACACAAACTATTTCCAACCACTTCAAAGTCTAAAGGAGGACTCACCTGAAATGGATTCGACCAACGTCGATCAGTGTGCAGAAGTTACAAAAGAAACAGTTCCGCCAATTGTGGTTTTAAAATCAACCGGTGATAAAGTGCGGAATATTTTGAATAACATTAAAATATACAACTACCTAATTAAAAACATATCACTTGGACAAAAAATGTGTTCCCCAACAATGGACATATACAACAAAATTATAACCGAACTCTTGCGGTTAAAATGTGAGCTTTTTACCCACTCGGGAAAGGAAAATCGCCCACTAAAGGTAGTGTTATCCGGTTTAGATCTAATAAGCAATGACATAATAAAAAACAAACTAATTACACTCCGGATTAAGTGCCTAGATGTTAAAACCAGCACCTTAAATTCATCAACAAAAGCCCTGTACAAACACTACTTGTACATCGTCTACATTCAACGGGATGCAATTAAATTAAATGAACTCAAACGTAATTTCTCTACCTTGTTCAAAACCACCGTACTTCAAAAATCATCATCCAGGTAAGGTTACACAATACCATAATTGCCAGCTTTACGGCCACGGCTCGATGCATTGTCACATTAATAGCTTCTGTGCAATCTGTTCTGGAAACCACAAAACATCCGACTGCAAAACGAATGAGGTCATCAAGTGTGCAAATTGCAGTGGGCCTCATAAGTCCACCGATCCGGAATGCATTACCCGAACGCATTACCTAGACATTCGCCGCAAATTATCCCCACGTGGACGTGGTCCAGGAAGTAAAATGTTCCTTCAGCCTCCGAGTGATAGACAGCAGACACTGCCAGACCGATTCTCCCTTGAAAATGTTCCTCCACTACCACGATCTGTGCGTCAACCTTCACGGCAAACTGCTGGGGAAACGTTTTACTAGATGTTACTGAATCCAGCCCAAGTTTTTCCATACTTTATCCACTTCTCCCCACCTTTATCCCAGCGAGTGCTAACAAGAACCCCTCAACTCTCGATCTATGTATGATTAATATTCCAAATTACTGCACAGTACCATCATCATCATCATCATCGGCACTACAACCGGGAACCGGTCTTGGCCTTATTTAGCAAGTCCTAAGGCTTGTTAAATTTTCCATAACGATTTATTTTGTCTGGGCAAGGTCATTAGTCTTGCGGCAGGGGCTCCCCGACGGGGAATCGAACCCCGGTCTCCCGGGTGACAGGCGGGTATACTAACCACTATACTATCGAGGAGCCCAACTGCACAGTACCATTAACTCTAAATGCGTTAAGTTCAGACCACCTTCCGATCAAGCTCACGGTGAATCATACAGTAGCTGTAAATCGTACCAGTTTATACCACAACTATTCCGCCGCCAACTGGAATTGTTATAAATCATATATAAACACGAACTTGGTTCTAGGTGATACCAGCCTAAATTCTATAACCTGCAGCGAGCACATTGATATCCTATGTAATAATTTTGTTTCTGTTATCAATAGAGCGGCCGATCTTGCGATACTTAAATGTTCCACTGCTCCAGTTGATAAAGCACCACTTCCTGAAAATATCTTACATCTGATTAGGCTACGAAACTCTGAAAGAAGAAAATGGCTTCGTTATAGAATCGATTGTTTTCTAGTTAATGTTAAAGTCTTAAATATCATTAAAAACGAAATCTCAACATATAGGAACAAGCGTTGGAATAAGCACCTTTCCTCTCTTGACAAACCTAGCAAACCGTTCTGGAAAATATCAAAAATTATGAAAACGAGAGGGTCAAGTATTCCTCCGTTTAAAGTTCACGACCTGTTGTTTATTTCTTGAGTGGAGAAATCGAACCTACTTGCTAACACGTTTAGTAAGAACCACTCCATATTTATGCATTTAAGCGACGGGTATACTGAGGCTGAAGTTGCTAACACTATCCAAGTACTTTCTCAGTCCCCAGCTGAAAGTACTTAGGCACCTAATATTAGCAAAGTTAAGGAATTGATAAAAAAAAAAAACGAAATCAAAAACGGTTGCAGGTCTTGATAATAGTAATAACAAATTAATCAAAGCACTTCCATCTGCTGCAAGTAACTATTTAATGTTCATTTTCAACGCTTGCCTTAGGAACTGTTATTTTCCGGACTGTTGAAAAGCAGCAAAAGTAATACCTATCCCGAAACCCGGCAAACCAAAGAAGAGCCCCGAAAGCTACAGTTTATTAGTCTACTTAGCTGTCTGAGTAAGCTTCTACAAAAAATTATTAAGGAAAAGATTGATCGTTTCGTGGAAGCAAATAACATCTTACCAAACTTTCAGTTCGGTTTCCGTAGTGGTCACGGCATAATCCACCAAGTCGTGCGCATTAAAAACCACATAGCTGGTAAATTTATCGACAAGGAGTCAACGGGGCTGGTTCTTCTAGACATCGAAAAAGCCTTTGATACAGTATGGCACGATGCCTTTATTTATAAGCTACTGAAGCTTAAGCTGCCAATACCACTTATCAAAATTATCCAGAGCTTTCTTCGTTCGAGAAAATATGTTGTGAGTATAGGAACCTCGGAATCCTCTACTCACCAAATCCACTATGGTGTACCCCACGGCTCGGTCCTTGGTCCCATATTATTCACATTGTTTGTCGCAGATTTACCATGTCTAGGTGAAAACATTCAGGTAGCTATGTTTTCCGATGATACGGCCATTTTCTCTTCGGGTGCCTTATTCACTAATGTCTACAACTCTTTGCAAGCAGCTCTTGACAAGCTAGCAGTATATTACAGGAAATGGAAAATAAAAATAAATGGTAATAAAACACAAGCTGTCTGGTTTTCGAGATGTAGGAAACTCTGCTACCTACCAAACGGCACTAAACTCAGTATGTGTGCAGTTGATATTGATTGGTCCGAAGACTGTAGATATCTAGGTATTATTCTAGATAAAAAACTTATCTTCCAAAAACACATCACTACCACAATTGACACAATAAACAAAGTCGTAAGAGTTATGTATCCATTAATGTGTAGAAAATCAAAGCTTAGCATCGAAAATAAAATTATAATATTTAAAACCATTTTTCAAGCTATACTCCTGTACGGTGCTCCTGTATGGTATAATTGTGCTCGCACACACAAAATAAAATTGCAAAAGTGTCAAAATAAAATACTGAACATTTTTCCGAATTTGCCATGGCATCGTGGCGGTTCTTTCGAACGCCACTACTTACCTGCTCATTTACCACCAGGTAACCGTGTCCTCGCGCGCCCTACAACATGAAAAGCGTGTACTTACCTTCCATTAGAAAAACCTATAAAACAGTAATTCTTGCTGACATGGAATGCCACCAGCAACTAATGCTAAATTTCAAAGAGCAGTTTGGTCGTATCATCACCCAACCAACATGAACCCAACCAGATACATCGTACATGTTTCGGGTCGCATCCTCCGCACGTAAACACAATTTGGGTGCACCTACTTGCCCGTGCAATATCTACACGATATTCTTTTGCGCGCCATCCGCACACCTGCAGGAAAAGTGTATCTTTCTTTAGCACAGCATGCCCACATCGATCGGTCACCAGACCGACCAATACATGGGAGCATCCGGCCGATCGCCCAAGCAGTCGAGTTCGCAAATGGAAATTTACCATTAGAATTCGATTGCGAGGATATGCCAGCAATGTACACGATCAACTATAATGCTTTACGCAGTCGTTGATCGTGTAAACATTTCAACCCCTTTTTAATAAGATACTTGCACCTGCTGCGAACATGTCGATCCGATCGATGCTATGTCTGCATATTTGCGGACACACACGATGAGCAGCGGAAGCAATCATCGTATGTGTGTATTTCAACCCCTTTTGTGTTGAACAAAACGCAAAAGGGATATCTTACCAAATATGGTCATCGAAGCGATGATTGAATATGTGGTATTCTATCGCTTCGATGAACGTAATCAATCGCGATTTGGATTCCGTGAGGGCAGGTTGTGCCCTCACGTTAATAATACACCCCACGTGGGGCGTCCCAAGGGATTTATTCAGTTAGTCGTGAATTGCGGTCAATTAAGTTCGGTACAGAACCACTAGCGCTGAGTCGGATATGGTGCGTTTAATAATTTAATAACTTAATATTGTGTCCTGAAACTGTACCTCAAAACCGAATGCGAACATTTAATTTAATAACTTAACATTGTGTCCTGAAATTGTATCTCAAAACCGAATGCGAACATTTAATTTGATAATTTAATATTGTGTCCTGAAACTGTATCTCAAAACCGAATGTGAACATTTAATTTAATAACTTAATATTGTGTCCTGAAACTGTATTTCAAAACCGAATGAGAACATTTAATTTAATAACTTAATATTGTGTCCTGAATTGTATCTCAAAACCGAGTGCGAACATTTAATTTAATAATTTAACATTGTGTCCTGAAATTGTATCTCAAAACCGAGTGCGAACATTTAATTTAATAATTTAATATTGTAAATAGAGTGAGGACAAATATAAAACAAGACGGCATTTTGATTCGGGGAGTCAGGGACGGAAGGAAACGGTTGGACAAACGTGGTGAACCTGTGCCCCCGTGGTACCCGGTATTTTGCCATACCACGTAGACTATCCACAGCATTATTCGACACATGAACTACATGAAAACGCTAACGTTAAACCGGTAGAATTCCTTATTGACAATATCAATCGAAACTTCTTCGTCAATTGTTCTTTTTCTGACAATGTTCTTGTTTCCGGTCTTGCGTTATCCTAAGTCACTAGATATGTACCCTGTCTATGAAAATTATATCAAGGTCATTATCGCATAAAATAACCGGAAACCTGTGCAATATTAGTCTTAAGATTCAAATAAGGGTTTTTTTCTTGTAGTTTTCCCTTAATTTATTATATTTATTATTCATTAAAATTGTGTCATTGTCATTATATAGATTTAAGATTATAGTTGTAAAGGAATTGCTGTCCATAAATGTAATTATCTACCTAATAAAAATTGAATTGAATTGAATCTGTCATGTGGTAATACTTTATGGACCACATAGAGGCCTTTATATTTCGGAATTAATTTCTTATTGGTACCACTAGTAGTGTCAATATTTCTGATGACTACGTAATCTCCCTCTTCATACAGAGGCGCGGGACGATGATGCTCTTCAAACTTCCTCAGGTTATACTCCTGAGCTTCAGATATCGCTTTAGACACATTTTCCCTTTCTTCAGTTAGATTCCGATACAGGGCAGTAACTTTGCTTTTCTTCAAGGAACTCTGCCAGTTTATCAATGTTAGGACCGCGTTGATCAACCCCAAACAGAAGCCTACTAGGTGTATTACGGATATACCTGTGCATGGTATTGTTTAAAGCATACTCTACGAGAGATAACTTTTGAACCCGATCACCATGATCGATTGGATCGCTTTCCTTTCCTAACATACCCGTCAACACTCGGTTCAGTCTTTCTACCTGTCCGTTCGCTTGCGGCGATTGAACTGCCACCTTAACGTGCGTTACATTTTTATCCTATAAAAATGAACTGAACTCCAGCGAAGTAAAACAAGTGCCTATGTCCGTGATTACTCTGAAGAGCCGGCTGTAGTACTCGAAGTATTTACAGAGGGTAGCGCACACCTCCTTCGTACTCGTCGATAGGACAGGGTACAGCTTGACACAATTTGTGAACGCATCAGCTACCAGAAGAATATGCTTCCTCTTTGACTGAATAGCAGGTAAAGGTCCGAAGTGATCTAAATGTAAAGTTGTTATATAATTAAAGTTCAATTAATTATCACTCCTCCTTTGAATTATTAACATCTCGTGTCTTCACATACATATCCCTCCCTTCCCTCCAAATCACAAATTTCCCTTTACAATAGAATATCCCCAAATACAATAGTAGATAATTTAAATAAAAGTAAACCCCCATTTAAAACCTCACTCACATTGCAATAGAAATATTCTTGTTATTAGCCATAGTCGCCCCCTATTAGCCAATTCCGTCCGCTTCCTAGAAATAACTATCATGGAAGCGGAACGAAAAGGATATGTGCCGAAAAGACACGAGATTCCTTCTTGTTAATTCAGTGGTTGACGTGTGCGGTCGTGCGGTTCGTTGGCAAGAAACCTAAATTTGAATAAATTGCAACTGAAAAAGGCGTGCGATAATTACATTGATAATTTTACAATATATACAAAAAATGTTTGGATTGATGTAAAAGGAACACCAGAGTTTGTATTTGTGAAAACCCACGCCTCTACTTTCAAGACAACGCAGGGGTAAGTTCTGTGACACAGTCATAAACAAAATAAATAATTGTTAAAGATATATCTAACAAAGTAAATAAATTACGTTCGACAGAATTTGCAATCGATTAGTATATAATGCACCGAATACAATTTCTTATAAACTCCTCAATTTTGCTCTTCAAGTCAGAGAACCAATAGTTCTGTCGGATTTGGTAATACCAATTCATGACACCCAAGTGGCCAATGCGTTCATGGAGATGCCTTATTAGATTTGTTTTCATCTCGGTCGGGACATAAAAGAGAAGTCCAGACTTAACCCTTCGGAACACAATACTGTAGCGATCCTAAATCCCCAATAACATCAAATCATAACCCAAATCCCAAATTTTCCATTGCCTCATATTCAAATTCCATATTGAGTCACATGTACAACGAATTTAACCAAAAGTTAATACATCATACAGTGACTCAATTGCTAAACACTTTGACATCATGAAATGGTAAATTCAAAACGCATTTCATGATTCCCCTTCCCAGAATCTATCCAACAAAATCCTCAAACAATTCTCAGAACAAAATTCCAATCGAAGCACGCCAAGTCTTGCGTGTGCTTCTTGGAATGTTGACAATAAAATAGTTGACAAAACTCAACTACAAAACCTATAAAAGGGCAGTGCTTTTCAATTTCGGGATCAGTGCACAGTACAAGACAGCACAAGCACACACACACACCGACCAAAGCGCAGATTATCAGACGCCAAAGACGTGATCTGCGTTTACTACCGCACCCAAGACCCACCGGTCTTATATGATTTCTTTCCCACCATCCCTCTATAAAAGTAGTTAGAGAACACCTGGACTAACCATGTCCACACTATCCTTAGATACCCCCCCCCCCCCCCCCCCCTCTTCTTTTTCAGATATCTCGAGAGCGAGCCCAACATCCTCACGGATGTGGGTGATTCTGGTTATCGCAAGATGACCAGAAGCAGGAGACAAGATGAAGGACACGTCTGACCTTGTCTCGCCAAAGTCGGCCCTCTCGCCACCCATTTTTTTTTAGTTTTTTTTTTTATATTTTTTTTCTTATTTCGGGATCAGTAGAAGCACAGAAGCCGAACCGCTGGCCGTTCAATATCAGTATAATTTCGGAGGCCGAATCGCTGGCCGATTGTCAGTCATAAAAATCACCCTTGTATTTTTATAAAATAGAGAAGAATAAAACCCCCTGAAATTGTTTTAACTCCATCTTTTCACTTTTCACTTTTCGCTATCGACACTCCGGGCTCTTCTCCCACCACATTTGGGAAAGCACGGCCCGGAGTATAACAACACCATCATGGCGGGCGTACGATGTAGAATCCACCTCACATAGTTTATCCCTTAGAGATGAGATTATCCGATCACGATTTTGGACTGCTCTAAATTGAAAGTCTATTTCTTCGGAATTTACTGCGGAAACCATAAAAGATCTACTTAACGCATCTGCGTGAATCATGTTAACTCTACTACGATCTTTGGCCTTATAGTTGTAGTTCTCTAATTCTAACGCCCACTTCGCGATTCTTGGATTAACGGTTTTTTTGTTAAGTCTAAGGGTAAGAGAGCTACTACAGTAAACGGGATTCTTTTCAGATAAACGCGAAAACGTCGAAGAGCAGACACTATTGCCAGGGTCTCGAGTTCGAAGCTGTGGTACCGTGATTCCCGTGGTGTAGTGCTTTTCGAAAAGTAGGCCACGGGGGGGAAGTTATTGTAAACCTGCCGCGGCAGGAGGACATCGCCATAACCAAGTGCGTTAGCATCACATTGAAGTTCTGTCTCCCGATCTGGGCTATAAATAGCTAACACCGAAGACGAAACCAAAGGACCCTTCAACCGTTGAAAGGCGCTTACACATTCAGCGGTGAAATTGAACGGGGCGTCTTTCTTTAAGAGATTATATAAAGACCTAGCTATTCGGGAGAATGAACAAACAAACCGTCTAAAATAAGAACTTAAGCCAAGGAACGAATGCACTTTGTTGCGGATTCGCCCTGAATGCAGTTAACGGATTCGCAACTGAATGCAGCCCACGAACAAATAATAACAACTGTCAGCAAACAGCTGACACAACAAAGGAAAAATTAATTGTCGCGCTGTCATTGTGTAGAAAAATGGTGCGTTCTGGTTCTTTTTCCTCTTTTTGTCGTGCACTTAATCCAAATAAACTTTGTTTATCCTAAATGAAAACGTTAATATAAATAAAGAGTAATAGTATCCAATATAGTGCGGTTTGTGTGAATCGATATTGTACCATCGCAATTTTGACTTAATTCTCTGCTTCATTCATTTTGTTAACTATTACATTGGCATGCAGTTTTGAGACATTCAGTTAACTCTTATTTAATTCGTGCTAATCGAGTTACCCGGCGACGTTTGCTCGTGTTTTTGTGGACTCCACTGGAACTGAATCAATTGAGATTCCCCGCGATGTTCTGAAAATCTTTTCTTACCTTTCTCGTGTACTTTCAACGCCATTACAGAATACATTGGTCACCATCAAGCGGATCACCATAGAAAACAACCAGAGTGCTGTACTAGAGTTTTGCACAACTCATCCTCGGTGCATCAATAAACCAAGGTAATGATTTATTTTCCCCATAACTCAACTCCGTTGATTCCAGACAACGGACCACAACCAACATTTGGCACGGAGTGCTGCTAAATCATACCACATCGTTCCACGACAGGAGCTTTCGAACATTTTTGGTAATACATTCGTTATTGGCCGTTCGCTCGCCGCTCGTTTTTGAATTACATTCGTGGGTGGACATTCGCTCCCCGCTCAAAAGGAACTGCTGCCAACCCAGCCGGTCAGCCGAGACGTCATTCCCCTGGTCCAGAAAGAGATACAATCGTTGGTAGACGGTCGCTACCGCTTCTTTAGCATTTTTTTGGCACGGGGTAGTTAGGTATATGCGGGATGGGAGCGAACATACAGGGCAAAATTACTGATTTATTTCAACCCCGCGAAGGCCAGGACGATCCTTGTCCCTGTTCAATCCAAGGCTAATAACCTTCCCCCTAAAAACAAATTATTATGGAAAATTTAACAAGCCTCGGATATGGACAGGATACACGACAACGACCAGGCAAACGAAAATGGCTAAAAGATTTAAGAATTCTCTCATGGAACGTCCGCTCACTATACAGAACTCGAGCTGCTCAGCAGCTAGCCGATGCCCTGTCCAAATATATAGCTGATATAACAGCATTACAAGAAATAAGATGCACGGGGAGTGGTGTAATTCAAAGAAACGAGACTGACATTAATTACAGCTGTTATGGAAAACACCATGTGCTCGGGGTAGGCTTTCTAGTCAGCCAAAAACTGAAGCCGGCCATTATTGGCTTTAATGCAATAAACGAGAGGCTATGCACTCTTCGCGTGCGAGGCAAGTTTAAGAACATAAGCCTCATAAACATTCACGGCCCTACAGAGAAGCCCCCTGATGACGAAAAAGAAGAATACGACGAGAACGTCGCTTCAATGCCTGCCCAAGATACGATGTGAAAATCGTTTTTGGTGATTTGAATGCGAAAATAGGTCGAGAGCAGGTTTTCAAACACTACGCAGGTTCCCATAGTTTGCATGAGAACACTAATGACAATGGACTACGAGTCATCGAAAAACTTGCTCGTTGCGAGTACCAGGTTTCCGCGTAAACATATCCACAAAGCCACCTGGGTATCACCTGATGGAGCCGCTCGAAATGAAATTGACCATGTGTTGATAGATCGCCGCCACTCCTCGAGCCTGATGGCGGTATGCACGTACCGAGGTGCCAACGTCGACTCGGATTACTATCTTGTTGGTATAGTTTTCCGAGCGCAGATTGCCTTACGGAGACGTATGGGGTAAGGTTTGATGCGCCGGCGTACGGCACTGGATTCACTCCTAACCACCATCGTCACCGAAACAAAGTTCCACCGTTTAACAAATTGGAAATTGTCACACACCGAACACCGCGGCAAAATGTTCACAGTCAAAAGAAGTAGACGCTGTAAGTCCGAGAATTTAAAACACACTGTGGTAACTAAATTTTATTTTATTTCTTTAATGTTATTCGTCAATGTAAATCTTAGGCCAATGAAAATATTTATATTAAACGAAACGAAGGGGGCTTTAATTATTTAGCGATACTAATTACAAGGAAAATAAACCCGATCGACTCTGCAAAAGGATACGATACGACCTTTGTGCGTCGCACCGTACCGGTGCACCAGCAGATGGTGTCGCGACCGCTGCGAACGGTGGTTGTAATAAGACTCCGTGATTCACTCCTCGTTTGGGGTGAGTTTGGTGGCGTGGTGAAAAGGAAATGAAATTTCGCGGTGGAGTATGTGTGTGTTCGTACACATCACCGTGTTGATCGACGCGTTTTGCCTGAAACGAGGAAAAAAAGAACAATGGTGAAACGACCTACGGCATCTTTCGGTAATGAGGGTCGGCTGTCTAAATGGCAGCCACTCATTAGATGCTAAAAGGGATTGCGATAATTCATGCAATCGAGATCGTATATCGTGGTGTCGGTGATTGTTTGAAGATTCAAACAAAGAAATATTTCCGCGAGAAGTGCTTGCAATTGAATCAATAGTTGCAACTCTTCGGAAAGTAATTTAGATGAGCTTGTATGCATTAATGTCCTTGGAAAAGGAAATATTTTCAGGTGCCAATGCGATTGCATTGGCGGGAGACGATGGGAGTTGAGTTGCGGATATGGGGGGTTTTTCAGGTAAGTGGGCCGTGGGGTTTGATGGAACCGCCACAGACGTACTGCATCCGCGGGTCAGGTTCGAATCAACACGACTGCCTTACACAATGAGAATACCAATAACACTTTTGATCAT
Organism: Microdon myrmicae; assembly: GCA_963931805.1. Taxonomy (NCBI): domain Eukaryota; kingdom Metazoa; phylum Arthropoda; class Insecta; order Diptera; family Syrphidae; genus Microdon; species Microdon myrmicae. Next base: position 30,599,583 of record OZ007497.1, on the reverse strand, counting down.
GCGTTAGGACTCGACTCGCCCTCGAAGAAAAGTGTCATTAGTACTGCCAACTCCGTCTTAGTCAGTAGTCGTAGAGATCGGAGCGACTGGTTTGATGATGGGTACAAACTAGCGACTGAACGTAAGAACGCTGCATACCGTGCATTACAGCAGTCTCATATGATGCGGGTACGTGAGGAGAAATGCAAAGAGCTCGGAAGATCTGAAACAAGACTTCACACACAAAAGAAAAGTGCCTGGGAAAAAAACCTTGTCTGTGAAATTGAGAAAAGTTCTACCAAATAATCCGCAGTAGGATGCAGTCCACACCACGCTGCACTTACTGCAAGGATAGAGAGGGTAATCTGATCATTGATCCCGAAGGCATTCTGGAGCGATGGGAACTGCACTTCAATGAATTGCTACGTGGTCAGGTCACAGAAGAATCGGAGGCTCACCAATTGGACCAAATGCTGCCGCCACCAAGCATTGAGGAAACATTAAAACCCATAAGACAGCTCAAATCAAATAAAGCCCCCGAAGCTGATGGCATACCAGCTGAACTGATCAAACAAGTAGCGTTACATCACGCAATGCATGAGATCGAGGTGCACAAGAGGAGATGCCGGAAGATTGGGGTGGTGGAATAATTTGTCTCATACATAAGAAGGAAGATATCACACAGTGCAGCACTATAGGGGTATAAAATTGGTGAGCACCGCCTATAAGATACTCTCCTCTATCCTGCAGGATTGTATAGCCCCATACGCTAAAGCAATCATTGGTCAATATCAGTGTGCCCTCATCACCATCATCATCATCGGCACTACAACCGGGATCCGGTCTTGGCCTTATTTAGCAAGTGTCGAGGCTTATTAAATTTTCCATAATAATTTATTTTTACGGGCAAGATTATTAGTTATCAGTCTGGCTTCATCCCGTTTAAATCAGCGACTGGTCAGATATTCACCCTTACGCAGGCGATGGAAAAATGTCAGGAATTTAAGATTTAATTACATCATCTTAGAGACTTTTAGGCCGCCTACGACAGCATGGCCAGGGTAGAACTATATAATGCCATGAGAGAGTTCGGCATTCCAAACAAGTTGACCATGACCAACGTAACTAGTCAAGTAAAAATAGCTGGATTGCCGTACGCCGGCACCATACTTCCTCCCCACAGGATTGCTGTCCAAATCAATAAACATCTTTAATGGACTCCAACGGTCTGACCTGCCTCCTCTTCAACCTGGCGTTGGAGAAAGCAATCCGTTACTCTGGCGTCACAACTAGAGGGACTATTATCACCTAGTCCAGCCAGATACTTGCCTACGCAGATGACATCGACATCATCGGTAAAACCGAATCAGTTGTACAGGATTCAGGATACAGGATTGTACACCCAGATCGAGCTGGCGGCACAAAAACTGGCACTGCACATTAATGAGGGGAAAACTAAGTACATGGTGGCAACTTCTGCGAAGAGAACGACTAACGTTGGTCAAACTATCGGGGTAGTGAAGCACGAATTTGAAGTAGTGCAATCCTTTAACTACCTTGGGTGAATAGTATCAACCGATAACAATATGGAAAAAGAAATATGTGGATGACTGGTCAAGTCCAACAAAGACTACTATGGTCTATCAAGGCTCTGTAAATCCCGAAATTAATTTCGGAACATCCAAGCTACTACTCTACAAGACCTGGTCTTACCAGTATTCACGCATGGATCCGAGACCTGCGTGCTCAATAAAAGGCTCTCTGAACTCTTAGCCGCGTTCGAGAGGAAGGACTTAAGAAGAATTGTTGACCCCGTGTGTGAGGGGGACGATTCCGGAGACCCCACAACCATGAGTTGTAGGCGATCTCCTTTGAAGCTAATGTTGTTAGAAGCATCAACTTCGTTAGACTCCGGTGGGCCGGACACCTAACTCGAATGAGCGAAGAGGAGCCTGCCCGGAATGCGACAGCGCGGCAGATCTTGTCTCCGATGAAGGGATAGCGTAGACCAGGATATCCAGAGCCTGGGAGTGCCAAACTGGATGGCATCAGGTAGAAATCGGCACCAGTGGAGAGATTTGCTAAATAAGGCCAAGACCGGAACCCGGTTGGGCGAAGTCGTTATCGTCAGCTGCGATTTTTGTACAAGGTTTGTTTCTTATTGTAGGAACAGTGCTGATTTATTTATTATTTACCTCCTGTACCCACAATGGTTCTTTCGATAAAGGAAAACAAAATTGCAACCGACTCAAGGGGAGGTTATGGCGATCCTGCGTACCGCACAAACCACTGTAGGGTTAAATAACTTTCACGTATTCAAAGGAGACATACTTACCGTGTTCCAACCACGCGTGCCCACAAACGCGTAGGCCCAGTTTACCTTTCCGACCAGCTAAAGAGGACATGCATACGGGCGTCCTCGACCGCGCGTAGCCACAGACACGTGACAGAAAAGAAATTGTTTGACGACCCATTAGCTAGGCAAACACAAGTGGCCGGCGCGACAGCACCAGATGCCGACAGCCAGAAAAATCCCAGGCGATACACGTATAGCCAAAGAATAAACGAATGTATGACCATCCTTTGTGCCAACTGCTCAAGGTTTGGCTTAATTTTCCTTATCGAAAGGACTATTGTGGGAACAAAGGTTAGACACTGAAGTAAACAACCGAGACTGTTCCTATAAGGAAATTAAACCATGTAAACATCGCAGCCGAAGGTAATGACTTCGGCCCAGGAAATTACCAGGGCCATAAACCACACGCGGGTAATGTACACAAAGGAATACTGCTGATGTGTGAAAATCCTGACAATCCTCGTAATATCTCCGGCCACACGGCCAGCAACATTCGCGTCTGTGTGTGTGTGGGTGCATCCACACAGTATTCCTACGAACAATATGAAGTCGTAGGATAAGTGAGGGTGCGATCTCCTGGAAAGGAGAAATCCCTTGGTAAAGAGAGGACCCCAAAGGAAAAGAGAATGGAAGAGAAATTTTCTTTTGATTTTATTTAACTTTGTGGCGGATCAAACGTCTTTTCATTGTCCTTCGATTTTTCTTAGATTTCCTTTATTTTTTATGGTAACGATTCAAATTAGATTTGTTTTTCAACACCTGTTTGTGTACTTGACCACCACCACTTGTTTCTTTGTTCGATCTTAATCCTTAATCTTAATCCTTTGTCTAATCTGAGCTAAGATCAGCAGTGATCTTTGATCTTTGTTAAATTTTTGGTTACGAAATGACCACCCATTATCAACTGGCAGTAGACAAAAAGCGAATGTACTAGAATTGCCCGAGGCAATTCTCCGCTGGTATAATTCGGCAATCCACAACATAATTAGAAGCTTTGTTTTATCAGAATCAAAAAGAATATTTGACTTGAATTCGATACACTTCACTCTGTATGGGGTAAAAATCCACAGACCAAGTTGAAATTTACGTCATTATTGGGGTAGAGCTACGATCAATTCGACTTCACAAAAACGTCAGTTCGGTTCCTTGTTCTCTCTCTCGTAAAATTAGAAATGCAGCTTTTTTGGTAACACTGATCTTGATCAGAAGAAATGAGGTCGACACAATAGAGAGCCCTGAAATGCCCAGGGACGAAAAAATTCGATTGCGGATTTATTAAAGAGAGAGGCTAAGAACATGTCTAGTATGTAGCCGGAATGATCAACCGGGAGGCTGAATGGGACAGAACATGAAATTGATGAAATGTGAAATATTTGTCTACGAAAAACTAGTTACATTAAGTATTTTGACTTAATCAGTGGTTTCCATATAATGATTTACACATAAGAAACTAGTCACTGTTTTACATACAAGAAACCACTCACTTACCTTGCGAAGATGTTGCTAGTTGTATTCCATTTCCGACAAATGGGTAAGTTGGAGGCCCAGGCAGCATATTTAAAGCTTTCCGTTCCGAACTAAATAAGAACCTTACATAATACAGTAGAGGAATGGCAAGAACTGAGATGAATACTATGCCAATCATACTTAAGGCCACTTAAGTTATTACTCGAAAATAAAATGCAATTTAGAATGTCCGATTTATATCTGATTAAATTTTGGTTTCTATTAACAATCCAAATCGACTCGTTTGCCTAAGTAGGCGCTCTACAAAGTTTATATTTTTTATATTTATTATTTTATTCAAAAATTGCACGACTCTACTTTAAGTTTTATTATTTATAGTTAACACTACACTATTGTACTGTGTCGCTATCGAGTGTATGCTCGTGATTGAATCTAATTACAATTTGTCAGTAATTTATGTTAACAAGCTCCTAAGGCCAATGCATAAAAAAACTGTGAGTATATTATAACCAGTATTTACTAATAGTTGTCTTGTAGTATTCGCGCTTGGTTTTGCTAACTTTTTTTGCTCTCAAAAGAAGTTTTCAAAGGGGATACAAAAACATTACTGTTCGATTGTACTAAGGAGGCACGGTTGTAGAGACGTTTTTTATTCTATTAATAAACTACATAAAATCTATCTAGGAAATACATACCGATTATTATAATACAATGTCCAGCGTCCAATTAATTTTATTAACTTTTTTATTTTATCTTTTATTTAATTTAATTGTTAGACAAAAAAATGCTTAAACTCTAGTGACTTACCTTACAATGACTAATGTCATGAATAATACCCATTCAATGTTATTCTGCTTTTATGTACTAAAACAATGATCGGCTGCCCGTTATTATTCATTTTCATTTTCATTTTTAAAACATTTTTTATTTTTATTTTCATATTCTTAATTTCTAAATTAAAGGCTAGACAAAAAATGCTTAAATTCTAGCTTAATTATCTTATATAATAACTTACTGGTCCTTCGCAGACGCTCTAAGCTAAACATTACTTAACAATTGTATAATTTGCCTTTCGGCGACAGAACTTTGTGGCAGTACTTATAATTATTTGAAAAACAAAGAAAAATTTGAAAAACTTTGTGTCAATTTTTTTTTGTTTCTTTTTCTTAAAATTTAACTTACTTAATTTTTTTTTTTTTAATTTTATTTAAAAGCACTTAACTTAACTTAACTTAAATCTTATACTACCCTAATTCTAGAAAAGCTAAGTCTATGTAAGCTGGCTGATGATAGTGTGATTCTATACCGACTTTGGTATCCAGCTCTTTATATGCCATTCAACCACCAAAACTGTTGATTCTGTCTAATACTATCGTCCCGGTCTCTGTGGGAGATAGCCCTACTGAAGCGCAGGAGCTCTTCTTCGGTGCGCATTACTTCCCGGTCGTAGCACAATCGCACGTCTACAGATGATCTACTTACATGATAGATCGGCGGAATTCCGGATCTATCCTGTATAAGCCCTTTCATGTCCAAGTCAAGGAACGCCTCTGGTGGAACAAAGCCGTTGCGACGCACGCTCTCATAGTACAGAGTGTTTGGATAATAGGCCCCGAAAATTAGGTCATTGGACGAGCTTATTGCTCTCGCAATATGTCCTCTGATTAATTTAATCATAAAATTATCCACCCTATTTATGTACGCTTCATTATATAAAGTCTCATTTGAGTAATACTTTTTATAGTACGACTCCGGTGTCCGATATAATCTGAGACAACTTCTGAGACACTTCCTTTCGAACACCCGAATCTTTTCCATCAAATTTGGACCTATCTTAAACCATACTGGACAACCATATATGAGCATTGGCCTGATTAGCGTCATGTAGCATATGACTTTTACCCTGCTGTCAAGTTGGCTACTGCGAAATAGCCTCCCTGTCATAGCAAACGTTTTCTTCGCTTTGAGCAAACCAGCCTCTACATGTCTGTTGAAATACAGATATTGGTCTAGCCAGATGCCAAGGTATTTAACTAAACTCTTGGCTTCCAGTTTATCTCCATGCGGTTCCACAATAAGTAGCTTTCGCCTGTTTTTCCTTGTGTCGTTCGTGGCTTTATATAATGGAGTTCTAAATAGGATGGCTTCACATTTCTGGTAGTTGATCTTAAGTTTTCAGTCATCGCTATAGTGCTGCACGTTGTTGAAGTTTCGCTGTATTAACCTATTTATGATCGCAACTTTCGGAGCTGTTCTGTAAATTATGAGATCGTCTGCGTACGCAATAGCCTGCGGAAGTGCATCTAATAAGTCGCTAATGTAAATGTTAAAAAGAATCGGAGAGAGTACCGCGCCCTGTTGCAAGCCATTCTTGATATTATACGTTTTATTAGAGGTCACATTTCCACTTTTGACCACGAACTTCCTGTCCTTTAACATATCGTAAAGTACATATAGTAAAGGCTTATGTATGCCATGTCTGATCAGTTTGTAATACAATCCTTCGATCCAGACGGTATCAAAGGCTTTCTCCATGTCGATCAGACAGACCCCTGTGCATTGGTTCCTACATTTATTCCATTGTATGTCAGAGACCAGTTTAGCTGCGGCATGTGTGGTTTCATGACCCGCCTTAAAGCCAAACTGGTTATTTGGAACAATGTTGTTGTCGCCTACCCATTTTAGCAGAGCTTTGTTAATAGTCTTTTCAAATGCTTTCCTGATGCTTGGGAGTAAACTTATCGAACGCATGTTCATTGGATTTGTACAGTCTTGGCCTTTTTTTGCGATAGGCTGAATGATTGCTGTTTTCCAACGCGTGGCATATTGTGCATTATTCAACGCGTTGTTAAACAGGACCGTGTATATATTTATTGCCATTGGGGGCAGGTTCTTGAGTACGATGTTAGGTACTCCATCTATTTCAACCGACTTTTAGCTTCTTAATAAGTCGAAGATACTTTGGAGTCCACCCCTTGTGATTAAAAGGCTATTAGCCTCACCATTGGCATTAATGTCAATTGACAGATTATCGTCACTGAATTCGGTAAAACCCGGATTCTCCGATTGCCAAAGTGAAATTTCATTCCGGAGGTGCAGGTGATTCAGTAGAATTCTGTCCTCCAGTTCGTGATTTCGGCGAATGCTTTCATTCACCTTGTACATTTCCTGAAAGACAGCTCCCACAGCGTTCACCATTTCCAAAGGATCTTCGATCACGAAGAGGTCACTATTGAGGATAGCGTTCTCTGTATCTATGCCAATGTTGGTTAGCAGCTGCTTGTTTACATCAGTACGTGGAATTTGGAGACACTGAATCTCGTTTTGATTATTTCTCCTGAATATTTTATTTATTTGTGGGAACATATTCGGGTTATTAGTTTTTATAGCCCGAATTCTGTTGTTCCAATATAAATTTGTTGCTAATCTATAATTAGCTTTAAGTAATTGTTGGAGGTTTTTTAATCGGGACGTCAGTGATATTATCTCCTGGTCTTGTCTGTCTGTAAAGTGTCTGTGTAATTATTTAAGTTTCGATAGCAGTCTGCTCTTTTTCTTGTGGAGTGCGTTTATTGTTGTGTTTCTGTACATGTTTATATGATCTGTAACTGTTGTTTTGGGAATTGTTTTGTCCATTGTTCGTTTTACGGTTTCGTCCATTTGTTGGATGTATTTGTCGATTTCGTCATTTGTCAGGTTTCTGTTTACTGGCAGATTATAGTCATTCGAACGAAGTTCTCTTGTTAATCTGGTGAACCGCGGCCATCGCATTGCCCTGTAGTTGTAGGGTTGCGGGATCACGAATTCCTCCAGATCTGCGAGGTCGTTCGGAAGCTCCATTACTGCCATGAATGCACAGTGGTCACTGTCGTATTCAATCGTCAGTAAACAGTTTCTGTTTCGTCTGTTGGTGTTAAGTAGTCTCAGTCGTGAGTCAATTAGAAAGATATCTAAGAACGATCTACCTCTGGGGAACGGATATTCGGTAACTAGCAGGTCAGTTCTATATTCGATATGATACTGATCTAACCAGCCAGCCAACTGATTTACTCTGGCATTAGATATACAATTTCCCCAATTTCTATGCTTTTCCCCCTAGGATAAAGTAGTTTTTGTCCAGGTGCAAGTGTAAGCATCGAAAGAGTGTCTCGAGCTCCGCTATAAATAGGTTATGTTGGTGCTCCTCCGGTGCATAGACCGCACTCGCATACAAACCCCTTCCTTGCTGAAGGGGTATGCGTACGATACAGGCTTCCAGCACCCGGAATCTGCGCACTTCTCCACTATATATAACTTTATGATGGATTCCTTTTCTAATAAAGAGTCAGGGTCGACGCCCTTTAATAGAACCGTTACCCTCTTTGTTTGCTTCGGCGTGAACGAGTAGAATTCCGCGGTTGCCCTTTTTAAGACCTCTTTAATTTTTTCGTGGTCTGCTACCGCATAGGTTTGATTGGCATGCCTGTTACCTGCCAGTCTTTTGACTACAAAATTGTTTCCTATAGCCAGCTTACAGAGACTTACCAATTCCTTTCACTCAATATCTATGGTGTTGATTGGTGGCATCTTTATTTTGTCGTTGTTATTGTTGCTTTGCCGCTGCTGTGTTGCTCGCTGTAGTCGATTTTGTGTTGATAGTTGCTATTGATGTTGGTGTTGCTGCTGGTGTTGCTGTTGGTGTTGCTGTTGGCCGTCTTTTGGCTTCGTCTTTTGTTGTTGTTTTATGTTTTTTTTTCTTTTTCGAGTGCGGCTATTTTTTTCTTTCGGCGTCTCTCTTCTAACGGTCTCTTGCCATCGCAAATTTCGCCTCCAATTCGCTTATTTCATCTTCTTCATCCTCAGACTCTGAGGATGCAAGAGAAACGAATGAGTTGTTTGCCCCATACGTGTTAAAGTTGGAGGGGGATGGGAGCTCATTGACCTCTTCCATTTGCTGATCTCTTTTCTCCATTGTTAATTTCGCAGTTTTACTTCGCGTCTTAGTGGAGATTTTCGGTGTACTTTTCGTGTGTGTGTTGTCGCGTTTTTATCTTCCTCCGTGTTCATGTTGGTTCTTTCCAGTTTGTTTTCATTTAAAAAAAAACAAAGGCGACCTGCAATACGAACCACGAAGTCGATTTCCCCCGTACGCCGACTCGAACTCGGCTATCGTCGGCTAAGAGTCAGTATAATTGCACTCGCGCCAAATGATGCTTTGAAAACTCTGTGCTTAACTAGCAATATATTGTGTGTTTTAATTTTCACTTTTACGACTGAGGTGATATATTCTAATTGTCTTACTTTGTTTTTGCACCTACTGAAGTGATTTTGTGAGCACGTTTTTTGTCACTTTTAACATTCGTTCTGTTTGTTTGTTGTTGTCACTGAGTGAAAGCCGATGTTTTCGTGATATTAAAACACATTGGTTATGTGGTAAACAGCACTTTAGTTAGTAATGTAATTGTATGTTTGTCAATGAAAAAGTGTATTAAATGTGCACAAACCCGAAATAAATGCACGATAAGTGAATAAATAGTCTAATAAGTTGATTGCGATTAATATTTCACGAATTTCATAAATAATATATAGTATAAATATATATTTATAATATATCTTTATAAATAAATATTTTAGCACTTTAGGCTTAGCTAATGGTTTCCACCAAATACGCATGGGCAGTAGAGACAAGGCAAAACAGCGTTCAGCACCCCCTTCGGACATTACGAATATAATCGAATGCCCTTCGGACTTAAAAACGATCCTGCCACATTCCAGAGGCTTATGAATAATGTACTCATGGGTCTCCAAGGAATAGAATGTTTCGTCTATGTAGATGATATTGTAATTTACGGATACGATCTGAACGATCACAATTCCCGACTTACCAGAATTTTCGAGCGATTACAAAGGCACAATCTGAAAATACAACCAGAAAAGTGTCACTTCATAAGGAAGGAGCTCACCTATTTAGGGCATGTTATTTCAAAGGAAGGTAAATTAACATCAGCAAACGACGTGAACAACACCTGCACGCGCAAACCCCAAGGAAGAAAATTGCTGACCAAGTGTCTGGTGCAATCGGAGCACCTCGAGTCATTTTCCAAGCTAGCGAACAACACCAGAAGCTGAGATAGCGAAAATGAGGCATTAAGTATAAGCAATCGAATCGTTGTCAGTTTAGTTTAAGTTAAGAACTCAAGAATAAAGGACAAGGCATTCTGCCCTGTAATTAAAAATATTTTTTTTTGATTGTTTCTGCAGTACTTATATTAACTGGCGCCCAACGTGCCGGCCCGCTTCTGTGACACTGTGAATATCCGCGAGTACCTTTTGGGAAATCAAGCAATAAACAAGCTTGTTGGCGAAAAACATTTCCTGTGACACTGTGAATATCCGCGAGTAACTTTTGTGATAAACAAGCTTGTTGGCGAAAAACATTTCCTGTGACACTGTGAATATCCGCGAAATACCTTTTGTGAAATAAGCAATAAACAAGCTTGTTGGCGAAAAACATTTTCTGTGACACTGTGAAAATCCGCGTAAGTGCAAAAAGTGGACAACCAAGCCACTAAGACAGTGTAAGTGATAGGGAATAAGGCCCCCGAGTAGTTCCACGCGAACAAAAAGGAGTCAGGAAGCTCTGACAGCCGCCCTAACCAACAGTTGCAGCCGGAACCCACCATCAAAATCAACATTAAGAAGAGATGCTGCAGAAAATAATTGTAATACTACTGTAAGTTAATAATAACCTAGTTAACATATATTTTTATTATATTCCTTTTTTTAACCACATTCTATCCACTGAGAAAAATTATTGAACAGTAAATTTACATTCCATTATACAGTTAAGTGATTATTTGTTTAGTGCTTCCAAAGCAACTACATTATCATTACGAGAACGGGTGATATAATTGATTCTCTCAAAACAAATTTTTTTGTTTTGTTGTTGTTTTTTCGTTTTTGTGAAAAATGGTAAATCCTAATAATTTGATACGACCAGCTCGTCTGGAAGTGCCTGCAGATAACGCTGCAGCTCATCAACCTCCCGCTCCCGTTCCTCCCCCTGCTCCTAATGCAATAAACAACGACATGATTAGGCTAATTTCACAACTAGTGACCGAAACCCTTCAAATACAGGGACGACAACTTTTTAACTCCATCATGAACCCCGCGTCCGATATTAATAACGACATAGACCAACCAATAAACTTGGCTAACGATAGGAATTTATCCGAGATGGACAAAATACCCGATGTAGTAAAAAGCCTCAGAGAATTCTCTGGACAGCCACACGAATTTAACTCATGGAAAAAGAGTGTCGATAGGATACTCAAAATTTATGAACATTTGAAAGGTACCCCCAAGTATTATGGAATCCTATCGGTTATTAGAAATAAGATTACGGGCTACGCAGACGTCGCTTTAGAATCGTATAACACTCCACTAAATTGGGAAAAAATGTCAAAATGTCTTACTCTACATTATGCAGACAAGAGGGATTTAGGAACCCTCGAGTACCAAATGACGACTTTGGTACAGGGTAGTAGTACGATTCCCGAATTCTATCAGGCCGTCTACCACCACTTGTCGCTTATCTTAAATAAGTTAGGATCAATGGAAATGAGTCAAGAATCCATGAATAACATGACTCAGTGTTACAGGGACAAAGCGCTTGATACTTTCGTCAGAGGGTTAAAAGGCGACTTGCCTAGGTTACTCAGCATCCGTGAACCCGCTGACCTACCGCAAGCTTTGCACCTATGCTTAAAATTGCAAAACGTTGATTTTCGAGCCCAACATGCAAACAATTCACACTCTAGCAACCGGAAAACATTCTACCAAACACCGCCTCCAGTTCCACCTAGAAGGAACAATTTTTCATACTCAAGACCGGCACCTATTCCCGCACCCAGACGCGAATTTCATCCCGAATTACTCCATAACCCCCGAAATGCTCAGCCTCCTCAGTTCTACAGAGAACCACAATACCAGTCAAACCAACAATACCCACAGCAACGACCACCAGCAAATCAACGTCCACTTCCTCCTAAGCCAATGGACGTCGACTATTCTATCAAATCTCAAAAGGTCAACTACCAGAACAGACCTCGTAACCAACAGTTTGTTCCACAGAAACGGCAACATTCTCAACAATTCCATCAACCACACAAAACGCAGAGAATCTACCACACTGAAGGACCCGATCCAGACAAATACGAAGGTGAAATAGAACGAGAAGACCAAAACTATGACCAGACACTAACAAATTACACTGACCTACAAGATGACCCTTACCTTGAAAAACCCGAACATCTTGACGATATCTATTTTTTAGACTAAGGCCCTCTTCGCTTCCTTACTTCGAACATATCGCAAGAAGCGGAGAGACATTAAAATTTTTAATAGACACAGGATCTAATAAAGACTACATCCAACCCCGGCATATCAAGAATCCTCTTCCGAATGAAAGACGTTTCTACGTTAAATCAGTCGGAGGGAGCGTAAAAATTACACACCACTCATTTGTCCAATTATTTGGCCATAATACAGATAAAATAAAATTTTTCATTCTCCCCAGCCTCATCTCGTTTGATGGTATAATAGGCAACGATACTTTGAGAAAACTAAACGCGATTATTCATACAAAAGAAAATTACATGACTATTCACCCAAACATATCAATACCACTCAAACAGCATATTTCACAATTAATTAATAATATTACTTTAAGAACTTCCCACATGAGCAAGGCACTGTCTGACAAACTCAAGGGCATAATTAACGACTGTCCTAATCTCTTTTCCGACCCTGACAAGAAATTGACTTACACCACCACCGTAAAAGGAGAAATTCGAACGACAACGAACGATCCCATTTATTCAAGATCATATCCATACCCGATGTCACTCAAGGGAGAAGTCGAAAAACAAATAAACGATCTAATAAAAGATGGTATCATTAGGCCATCTAAATCACCTTACAATTCTCCAGTTTGGGTCGTTCCCAAAAAAATGGATGCCTCTGGAGAAAGAAAATATCGGATGGTGATCGACTACCGTAAGCTAAACGCTGTTACCATCGCCGATAGGTACCCGATCCCCGAGATTAACGAAGTGCTCGCCAACCTCGGAAAGAATAAATGGTTTACTATAATCGATCTTAAAAGTGGTTTTCACCAGATCCCACTTAAGGAATCTGATATTGAAAAAACTGCCTTTTCCGTGAATAACGGAAAATTCGAATTCACTCGTCTCCCCTTCGGGCTAAAGAATGCCCCTTCCATTTTTCAAAGGGCTTTGGATGATATTCTGAAGGAATACATCGGGAAGTGCTGTTATGTTTATATCGATGACATCGTCATCTTCGGGAAGGACGAGATCGAACATCTTAGGAACCTGGAAATAGTGTTCAAGACCCTAGAGGCCGCCAATATGAAAATACAGTTAGACAAGTGCGAATTCTTTCAAGAAGAAATAGAATTCCTAGGCTTTGTCATTGGTAGGGATGGCATCAAAACTAATCCCAAAAAGGTCCAATCGATTGTTGACCGACCTGCCCCTAAGACCCTTAGGGACCTCCGTTCATTTCTTGGTATGTCAGGATATTATCGTCGCTTCATTAAGGACTATGCCAAACTTGCGAAGCCCCTGACATCCCTCTTAAGAGGGGAAGATGGACGAGTATCCAAAAATCTTTCTAAGAACAAACCAATTCACTTGGACAAGGAAGCCCTAGAGGCATTTGATAAAGTTAAAAATTCACTTATTTCGGCAGAAGTAGTTCTGTCATATCCTAACTTCAAAAATGAATTCGAGCTGACCACGGACGCCTCGGATTATGCTATCGGGGCAGTACTCTCTCAAAATGGTAAACCGATCACATTTCTCTCGAGAACTCTAAACAAAACCGAAGAACATTATGCAACGAACGAGAAAGAAATGCTCGCTATTATATGGTCACTGAATTCATTAAGGAACTTCCTCTACGGATCCCAAAAGGTGAAAATTTTTACCGATCACCAGCCTCTCACTTATGCCTTGAGCAATAAAAACACCAACAGTAAAATGAAAAGGTGGAAATCTATTTTAGAAGAATACAACTACGAACTCAAGTATAAGCCAGGGAAAGCAAACGTAGTGGCCGACTCCCTGTCGAGGCCTCCCCAAGTAACCGAAATTCATTCGATGATCCCAACCGAACATAGTGCCGATAGCTCTTCTGATAACCTAATCCCCACTGTTGAAACCCCAATAAATGTATTCCGTAATCAACTAGTACTAAGAATAGGCGAAGATAACAGTTACCAAATCAAAACTCCGTTCGAAAACTACACAAGACACATTTTTACCAAACCAGAGTACTCAGAACCAGACTTAATAAACGCACTCAAGAGATACTTGAACCCTAATACTATAAACGGACTTTTGACAAACGAAGAAACTATGGGAAAGATACAAGAAATTTACCCGCTCCACTTCAAAGACTACCGTATTAGATTTACCCAGAAACTGGTGGAAGACATACCCAGCGAAACCGAGCAAGAAGAAAAAATCTTAAAGATACACCGACGCGCTCATCGCAACGCCGAAGAAAATCGAATTCAATTATTAGAAAATTTCTATTTCCCTAAAATGTCCTCTAAAATCAAAACCCTAGTAAATCGTTGCGCAATCTGCAAAGAAAACAAATACGACAGGCACCCTAATAAACCACACTTGAAACCTACACCTATTCCTAATTATCCTGGACACACCATTCATATCGACATTTTTTCTACCGAAAAACAACTTGTCTTAACAGCCGTCGATAAATTCACAAAATTCGCTCAAACTAAAATTATCCCATCACGTTCAATCGAAGACATTAAACGACCACTACGAGATATCATATTCTTCTTCTGCGTACCTGAAGTCGTTGTAATAGATAATGAGAAGGCTCTTAATTCAGCCTCAATAATCTCAATGCTAGAAGATGACCTCCAAGTCAAAATTTTTAAAACTCCTCCATACAAAAGTGAAGTGAACGGTCAAGTTGAACGTTTCCACTCCACATTGTCCGAAATCATGAGATGTCTCAAATCAGACGGACCTCCACGGTCTTTTGAAGAACTCCTAGAGCGAGCTGTGAATGAATACAACTTCACTATCCACTCAACCACAGGTAAGAAACCAATAGAACTCTTTTACGGACGAATACCCAGATTAAACCCCGAACAATTTGAAAAGACACGATTGGCTAACATTAAAAAACTTAGAACTAAACAGGAAAAGGATAATAAATACCATAACAAAAAAAGGAAACCAATTAAAGACTATCAAATAGGACAAGTTATTTTTGTTAAAAACAATAAACGAATAGGTTCGAAATTAACAGATAGATACCGACAAGAAATAGTTAAGGAAAATAAGAATTCTACAGTAGTAACCGAATCCGGCAGAGTAGTGCACAAAAGTAATATTAGAAACTAGCATTTATCTTTCCAGATGTGCCTTATGCACCTGTCAGGCAACTATTCAAATATTGGACTTTTCAAACGCACAAATAGTGACTTTTCACGTTGGACAGACGAAAATACAGGACGGAAATTTCAAACTAATACACGCCATCGACTTGGACCAATATGATCAATTCATATCCGCAATAACCCCAATCCTTAACCTTGAATCCACCCAAAACCATACCATATTTCCTTTGCTATCACATGAGTTGCAACAGATCGAAAATCTCTTACATAACTTGAAACCGCGAATAACAAAACGTTCATTAAATTTTATCGGCAGCGCATGGAAATGGATTGCTGGCAATCCAGATCATGACGACTTTGTCACCATTAAAGAAAAAATCACGGATGTTCTAAAAAATAATAACAAACAGGTTGTCATAAATCAATTATACAATGAGAGAATGAATAACATCACCAAAATTCAAAACGAAATACAGAAATTGTTAAAAGAAGACAATAAATTAAGTTCCGAATTAATAACAAATGTACAATACAAAATTAAACTTGTAAAAGAAGAAATAGAAAATATAAACTATGCCATTCACTGGGCCAAATTAGGCATGATCAATTCATTTATTTTATCAAAAAAAGAAATAGAACTTGCTACAAATATTTTTAATAAACAACAGCTGCCCTATAATACAATAGAGGAAGCTCTAGATTTCTCGGAAATAAAGGTTATAAGCAATTGTTCAATAATACTCTACATTATAAATATTCCCTTAACAACAACCGAAATTTACGAAAGTCTTGTAATTAAACCTGTAAAAAGAAACAATATCATAACAGAAATCCTATTCGATGTAATTCTCAGAAATAACGAAGAGATATATGGGACAATAAAAAATTGTAAAAATTATAACTCCCTATCCATCTGTAATTCTAAAGACATTATTAATATTAGAAATGACACGTGTATACCTAGCCTACTCAACAGCCTCCCAGCTATCTGCAACACCGTCAATAGCCAGCATATCCCAACCATAGACGAGATCTCGACTGGCAACCTATTGCTGAACCAATTTACCGGAGCCCTACAGGTCGAGAATACTACTCACAACCTCAATGGAACATTCCTGATAAAATTTCACAACACCACCGTAAGCATCAATGGAAGATCATTTACTTCCAGAGAAGCATCAACGATACAAGTACTACCGGCAATACTCCAACCCAATCCAAAGGAGAAAAGATACAGCGAGCTACTATCTCTAGAGATGATGAAGGACCTCCACATCAACAATACAAAGGAAATTCGACTTTTGCAAACGGAGAAAAACACACATCAAGCAACCACCTACTCGCTCATCTCCTGCCTCGGAATACTTGCTATAATAACCTCGATCCGCAAATTTTTACCCAAACGAAACAATACCATCCAAATCCCAGAAGACAAGATCCAAGTGAAAAGTCCCGAACCAAGAGAAATCTTGCCACCCAACGCGCCCCCACATTTCGAGATGACAAAACAAAGGTTCAACAACCTTCCGTATTTTTAGCGATTGAGGACAATCGCATTTAAGAGGGGAAGAATTAACATCAGCAAACGACGTGAACAACACCTGCACGCGCAAACCCCAAGGAAGAAAATTGCTGACCAAGTGTCTGGTGCAATCGGAGCACCTCGAGTCATTTTCCAAGCTAGCGAACAACACCAGAAGCTGAGATAGCGAAAATGAGGCATTAAGTATAAGCAATCGAATCGTTGTCAGTTTAGTTTAAGTTAAGAACTCAAGAATAAAGGACAAGGCATTCTGCCCTGTAATTAAAAATATATTTTTTTGATTGTTTCTGCAGTACTTATATTAACTGGTATAAAACCAGATCCAGAAAAAACTAAAGCGGTGAAAACGTTTCCAACGCCCAAGAAACAAAAAGATGTAAAATCTTTTCTCGGTTTTGTAGGCTACTATAGAAAATTTATCCCTAATTTCGCCGAACTGGCAAAACCTTTAAGCAGATTGCTCAGGAAGAATGTTCCATTTTATTGGGATGCCTTTTGTGACGAGGCATTCACAACTCTAAAAAGAAAGGTTATTACCCCACCAATACTGGCTTATCCAGACTTTAACCGGGAGTTTATAATAACTACGGATGCTAGCAATGTTGCGTTAGGAGCAGTGCTATCTCAAGGTACAATAGGACAAGATAAACCTATTGCTTTCGCTAGCCGAACTTTAAACGACGCAGAAACTCGATATACAACATCCGAAAAGGAATTACTAGCAATCGTTTTTGCACTAGCCCAGTTCCGACCATACGTTTACGGACGAAAATTTACTATAGTCACTGACCATAGCTCTCTACAGTGGCTTATAGGACGAAAGGATCCTACATCCAGACTTATGCGATGGAGAATTCTACTCGAAGAGTATGAGTACACAATCGTCCATAAAAAAGGAAAGCAAAATGCAAATGCTGATGCTCTCAGCCGTATAACAATGACTACCCCAGTCGATTCCATCAAAAAGTAAAGTCGTCACCACACGAAGTAAAGCCAAACTCGAAGAAGATGTGGCTGCACAATCATACAAAGATACTACCAATCTTGTATGGCAAGAACAAACAGGGTCCATCTATACCAAGAAAAAACTTGGACTACGTATTATAATCCTCCCATTGATAGACTCTGCTGAGGAAGAAAACCTGGCAGGAAGAATCCCAAACTTCACCAAACCAAAAGTAGGTGAAATTAAGTTTCATGAGCTAGATGGGTTATGTGCCATCACATTGCCATTGCCCTTCAGAAACCTAAGCGACCAGGAAACCGCTAAGAAGTTCCCTAATTGATCTGAAGAAGATTTGCGAACAACGGAATTTCAATTCCATTGGAATTTTAGTGCCCTTGATAGAAAACGAATCAAAAGTAGCACTCAATAACCTTCTAAATGAAACTTTTCAGTCGAGTCTGATACGACAAGCCGCGCACATCGTTATACTTGCTCGAGATATTTTCTCTTGTGTTATTTCTAACTGCGCTTGATTATTTTGCTATCTCGCAAACGGTTACGGGACTCATCATCTTCTGATGAGAATTCCCCAACTGTAAAAATGAGCCGACGTAAAAAAGTGACAAATAATCCGGGTAGCTCCCAAAATAACTTATCTTCCGTTAATCGCTTCAGTGATCCCTCTGATTTATCCGATAATGAAGAATTAATGGGGCTCCTCGATAGTATAGTGGTTAGTATACCCGCCAGCCACGCGGGAGACCGGGGTTCGATTCCCCGTCGGGGAGCCTCTGGCGCAAAACTAATGACCTTGCCCGGAAAAAACAGATCATTATGGAAAATTTAACAAGCCTCAGGACTTGCTACATAAGGCCAAGATCGATTCCCGGTTGTAGTGCCGATGATGATGATGATGATGATGATGATGAAGAATTAATGACCGAGCATGTACATCCTGTACTTGAAGTACCCACAAAAATTGAACTACCTCCGATTCACTTGATAGGAAGAAATAGCGACTTTGTGACTCAATGCATGAACGATAACGGCATAGCCAAATTTGATTGCAAAAAAACATCAATTGGTTGCCGCTTTAAACTCTACACCGAATCTGAAATAAATAAAATTAAATCCGCCCTTCGCGAAAAAGAACTCCAATTTTTCACACATAATGTTAAAAACCTGAAACCATTTAAAGTAGTGTTATATGGATTACATAAAATGAATACTGATGACCTTAAAACTGAATTTCTATATTAAACATTAAAAATCCCAAATACAAAGAACAGTGCAATTATTTAGTATACCTTAACAATAAAAGCATTAAAATGAATGATCTATGAAGACAAGCTAAGTTTGTTAACCACGTTTCAGTATTTTGGGACTTCTATCGAAAGAACCCACACTTCGTGCCTAAGTGTCATCAATGTTTAATGTTTGGGCATGGCTCTTCTTTTTGTAATGTAAAAAAAGCATGCTCCCACTGCTCTGAATCACATAACTCACAAGAATGCACTAACAGAGAAAAAGCACCTAAATGTGTTAACTGTGGTGAACAACACACAGCAACCGACGCCACATGGAGAAGGAGGTTAGAATTCATTGAAATACAAAATCGACTCAAAGCCAAGAACCGGAGAAGACGATTTGGATCAGAACATGTCATTCATGATCCACTTCCGAGTAAACACACCAGCTTTAACCTCAACACCTCTGACTTTCCTCGCTTAGTTCAGAAAAAACAACAACATTCAAACAACACTCGTCCTGTGTCTGCACCGCGAAGCCTTCCAACAACACTCACCAGTAGCAGTTTACAGATGACAACAGCACCTCCACCCTAAACAGTATCAAACCAAATCGCGATCTATTTAAAAACATAAACAGACTAACGGGTCGCAAACTCAAGCCTCGAACAGATTATCTTATTCACCCAACTAATAATAACATCGTCCAGTCGGACACTGATATAGCAAACTGTCTCGCTGAACATTTCTGCAAAGTCCATAAGCAAAACGATACCCTCCCAGTAACAAATTTCCACGATACCGTGAACGATTACATTCCACGCTCAATGGAGCCATCCCTCACACCATTTATTACTGAATTCACCGAAACCAATAAAGCATCACACCCCGTAGGAATCGACACATTCCTAAGCCTTGAAGAACTATCCGAAGTCATTACTTCACGTAACAATAAAAAATCGACTGGCCTAGATGGAATCCCTAACCTCCTATTCAAAAGACTCCTCCCAGGCAACTTGATCCCGATTCTCGTTCTTCTCAACCACATAATAAGCAAAACAGCGGTGATCGTCCCTATTAGCAAATCTGGGTCCTCCAAGTACCCGGATAACTTCCGCCCGATATCGCAGCTAAACTCGCTTAGCAAGATTCTTGAATGTAAAATCTACAAAAATCTTCTCTCATTTGCCAGGGATAACTCCCTCATTCAGAACTCTCAATTTGGCTTCCGCTCACAACACTCCACTTGTCATGCTCTCTTAAAACTGACACATGATGTGACGACCCACCTCCAAAACCAATCCCCAACGGTATGTGTCTCCCTAGACATAGCTAAAGCATTCGACTGTGTCTGGATCGCAGGACTGTTATACAAGCTTCATTCAATGTATGGATTAAACATCCACTCCACAAAACTTCTCGCTTCTTACCTCTCTGATAGAAAGTTCATGGTGAAAATAAACTCAACTCTATCGACACCTTATAGCATAACCGCAGGAGTTCCTCAAGGATCCATCCTCGGCCCACTACTATACCTTCTTTATACATCAGACGCACCGCAGCCACTGTTACCCAATACAACAATGCTCAACTATGCCGACGACACTTTAATTTATTCAAGCAACAAGATTGTCAAGGAGGCAAGAAACTGTATTAACAGATATCTCCCAATCCTGTCAGCCTACTTTACCAAGTGGAAAATTCAACTAAATCCAACCAAAACTCAGCTCATAGTTTTTAAAGGCAGAAACGCGAGTTGTACAAACAACACTATTCGCTGCCATAATAAAATCAGAATTAAAATAAATAACAATATAATTAAACCCTCCAAAACCTTAAAGTATCTAGGTATAACCTTTACCAACAATCTGTCATTCTCCGCCCACATTAAAAATACGATTCGTAAAGCCACAACCCAACTGAACCTCTGCAGAAAAGTCATGTACAAACCGAATGGTCTCTCTCCCAAAGTCAAATCACTTATCTACAAACAAATAATCAGACCCACTCTCACATATGCATGCCCGATATGGTACCATATCACACCCGCCCAAATGGAGAAGCTACGCATTTTCGAAAGGAAATGCTTCAGACTTATCACTGGCCTCAACCGACATCCCAACTCCCACAAATATTACAACAGTAGTTCGCTCTACTATGCCGCTAATATTGAACGTATAGATCGACGCTTCCTCGAGCTGTCCATCAAATTTATCGAAAATCTTCCCAATAATACCAATCCGATAATAAATGCGCTCACATCGACTCCGTCAGATAACCGAACTGCCTACCCGAACTGTCTCCACACCAGAACCCTCTTCACCTCTGGCAGGTTGGTCAACAACTCCAATGAGATTGTATACCACAATACTGAACTCTCACCTCACCAGTTTAAATATTGTAATATACAACCCTTCTCTAATATCTTGCGTTTCAACGACCAATCGGAAAGTGTTCCCCCAACCCATATCCCCGACTGATAGTACCCACCCTAACCCAAATCCCACCCATCGACAACTATACCTCCCGCCCCACCCTACTCTAACTTATTGTAATAATAATAGATTTAATAATTAGATAAGCTAGGCTAAGCTAAGTTAAGTTAAGTTAAGTTAAGCAAATTAGTTATAGGTTAAGTAAATAATTATATCCTGGTTTTCTGACCTTTTCCAGGAAGCCCCACCTACTCCTATCTTATCCACCCATGAAATATATAACTTTATAATAATGTTTGAAAAATGTACTAGCAATTATGTGTAAACGATTAAAGCTAAGCTAATTATAAGTTATCTGTATTACTTATTGTAACAAATCAATTATGGTCAATAAATACAGAAATGTAAAAAAAAAAAAAAAAAAAAAACAACAGCACCACGACCGCCAAACCAAAACAACAACTTATTTAGTTTCGATGAACTTATTTCTCTTAAAAATGAAATGATAAGTAAATTATCCTTTTGTAAAAGTAGACAAGATCAATTTAAAGTCATAGCTGATATTAGCATTAAATATCTTTATACTAACAATGGCCAATAAATTAAAAATGCTTTTGTGGAATGCTAAAAGTTTAAAAAACAAAGAAATAGAATACTTTAATTTTCTAATTGAAAACAAAATTGATATCGCAGTGATTACCGAAACCTGGCTTAAGCCAAATATCAGTATATAAAACAGAAATTACTATTGTCACAGATTGGACAGATTAACAGAAAAGGTGGGAGGTGTATGCATTTCCGTAAACAAGTCTGTGAAACATAAATTAATTCCAATTACTAAAACTTATTTGATAGAAACACTATCAATAGAAGTTGAATGTAGCCCCACAAAAGTATTCAAAATTATGGCTGCCTATTTTCCTGGCCGTAGTAGAGTAACTAATGAAAAAAAACATAAATTTAAGTCTGACATCTTGAAGTTTATAAGAACAAACGAAAATGTTCTCTTATGCGGAGACTTTAACTGTCGTCATTCGTCATGGGGTTGTGTTCGCGCAAACGCTTGGGGAACAATTTTGTCAGACCTCAAGGTCTTCGAAGATTTCGATATTGCTTTTCCATCTGAGCCAACTTACTATCCTTCCAATGGTAGAGGTCATCCCTCAACCTTAGATCTGGTACTTTCAAATACAATTGACAATATTTCTCGCCCAATTGTTATAAACGATATTTCATCTGACCACAAACCTGTTGTTTTCTTTCTTAATGAATCATCCACCACTGCAACTCCAGCTGAAAATTATAATTTCAATCGGGCTAATTGGAAAAAAATGTAAACGTCACGTAAACGATTCACTTTCTGACTTTGCTCAACCCTCTACCTTTACGTTAGAGGAAATTGATGATAAAGTTAATGCATTTGAATGTTCCATTAACGAGGGGGTTAAGGCGACTGTCCCTTTGCTCTCTGCCTCCCATAAAAACAATAGCGAAATTTCATTGCTAACAAATGACGTACGAAGGACGATAACATTTAGGAACTTAATTCGTAGACGTTATCAAAGGTCAAGACACTTATTTCTGAAATTTCAATTGAATTTGCTTAACAAACTAGTTATAAAAAAAATGCAGGAAATTCTGGAATCGAATGTTATCCCAAATTGACAAACGTGACCAAAAAATATAGAATCCCATACCTCGAATGTAATGGCCAAATTCTTCATACAAATGAAGAGAAGGCTACCGAATTCGGTAAATGTTTTCTCTCTAGTCACTCAATGACAGATGGCTTTAGTGCCATTCAAACCAAACAAACAGTACAAAAAACTATTAACTCTATTAACCTATCTTCAATAGAATTAAATAATATCCATATACCAATATCTCTTGTTAAACTCCATTTCTTCTATTCGCATAAAAAAAGCAGCTGGTAATGATAAAATCTCAAACAGGGTCATTAAAAACATAACAAAAAATGCTGTTCAGTATTTAACATCCCTATTTGAAAATTGTCTTTGACACGGATATTTCCCAAGAAGATGGATTGCTGAGATAATTCCCATAGCTAAACCTACTCAACCATTGACACAGGCATCTAGTTATCGCCCAATAAGTTTACTCAGCTGTCTAGGCAAACTTTTTGAAAAAATTATCTTTTTTAAGATGAATGAATTTGTAGAATCAAACAGTCTTGTTCCAACCGAACAGTTTGGTTTTAGGAGGGAACACTCGACGACTCACCAACTAAAAAGAATCACAAGTATAGTAAAAGAATCACTTTCAAATAAAAAATCCTTAGGTATGGTTTCGTTTGACATTCAAAAGGCATTTGACAGTGTTTGGCACGACGGCCTGCTTCATAAACTATCTACTCAAAATTTTCCTCATCATCATCATCATCGGCACTACAACCGGGAACCGGTCCTGGCCTTATTTAGCAAGTCCTGAGGCTTATTAAATTTTCCATAATGATTTTATTTTTTCTGGGCAAGGTCATTAAGTCTTGCGCCAGAGGCTCCCCGACGGGGAATCGAACCCCGGTCTCCCGGGTGACAGGCGGGTATACTCGAGGAGCCAAAATTTTCCTACTTACTTATTATTCAAAGCTTGTTTACAGATAGGCTTTTTTATGTCAAAATTTTGTCTGATTCATCACCTCTGTTCCCCATAAAAGCAGGCGCTCCACAATGTTCAATCCTATCGCCCCTTTTATATAATTTATATATTGCTGATTTTCCAAGAGATTTACACTGTGAAAATGCCTTCTTTGCTGATGATACAGCTATATTCTGTAGTTCTAACGACTGTCAACGTATATTAATGAATTTACAAAATGCTTTATTTAATATCGAAAAGTTTTTTCACAGGTGGAAAACCAAAATAAACCCATCGAAATCTCAAGCAATATTTTTTTCACGAAAGAGAAATGCCTCAAATCTGCCTCAATATAATCTGTCGATCTGCAACACTCCAATTGAATGGACAACAACAATTAAATACCTTGGTATCACTCTCGATAAGACGCTAACATTTTCAAATCATATTTCTACCTCTATCAAAAAAGTAAATGTTTTAATAACAATTCTATTTCCACTTTTAAATAAAATTTCTTATTTAAGCAAAGATAATAAGCTTCTTCTTTATAAAGTCGTCATACTACCTTCATTAGTATATGCTTCTCCTTGCTGGTATAAATGTGCTGAATGTCACCTGAAAAAACTTCAAATTTGTCAAAACAAAACTCTAAAAATGATTATGCATCTTCCCTGGCATTTTTCCACACTAGCATTGCGTGACATTACTAAAATTCCAACAATCAAGTCTAAAATTACAACAATTTCAACAAAATTTGAGAATAAATGTTCGATCCACGATAATGTATTAATAAATTCACTTGTTTAAACATACCAATTTAGTTTAAGGTATTATTAAGTTAGCTTTTAAGATTATTTTATTCACCATCCATTGAGTTTTTTTTTCCGCAAATTTTGTCATAATAACTACCACTTTCATAAGAATTTTCTATATTATAAAATCTTTAGTTGCTAAGAATCATAGTATTCTAATCTCTATATGTTTTTTTTTTTTTTTTTTTTTCTTTATTAGACTTCTCTCGGGAGAGGCGAACCTATAGCGTCGAGTGGGCGTCCCGAGATGCCATCAAATAACTGTTGCAGTTCTTTTTGAACAGTTGCAGGTTGTAACGCTCCGGGAACACTCGCGTTGGAAGGGAGTTCCACGCTCTGTAACGGAACGAGTTCTGATACAGGGATGTTCGCGCTGTCGGGAGATGAACCACAAACGGGTGCGATCCGTCGGATTGTCTTGTGGAGCGCATATAGACCGAATTGCGTGGAACAATGCCAAGAATCTCCGAAGAACAGCACCCGTGATAATATCTGTAAAACAGACAGAGGTCGGCCACGCGCCTTCGATGTGATAGCAACTGTAGTCCCGATGTCAGCGCCGAGTCCCCGATCAGGCGGGGACTCGTCCAGTCGCAAAGCTGTTGGGAAAGTCCATATGAACGAAGTTTGCTCAGCAAAGCCCCGTGCCAGACGCGGTCAAAAGCCTTGGAGATATCTAATGCGACCCCCTTGACTCACCATGCCGTTCAATCGCAGATGTCCATATATCGGTTATAAGTGTCAAAAGGTCTCCTGTGGACCGCCTGCCACGGAATCCGTATTGACGATCATTCAGAAGACCGTTGCACTCCAAATACTTAACCAACTCTGTATTGATGACTTTTTCCATTACCTTAGATAAAATAGGCAGTAATGCTATCGGACGGTAATTTTGTGGGAGACACTTTTTTCCCGTCTTTGGGATTGGCTGAACTCGAGCGATTTTCCAGCAGGCTGGAAAGGTCCTCAGTGCATAAGATAAGCGGAAGAGTCTGCCAAGAACCGGCGATAGTTCTGGAGCACAGTTCTTAAGGGCTATTGCTGGTATTCCGTCCGGGCCGGTTGCCTTCCTACAATCCAGTTCACGTAGAATGCGTTGAATAGTGCGCGGACGAAATCTCACATCCCGCATGGAAGACTGTACCGGCGAGATCTCAGGTGGCTCCAAAAGGCCGGGATCGGGGTTTGAATTCGCGGAAAATAAATTCGCGAACACATTAGCTTTATCCTTTGGATTCGTGACTAACGTCCCGCTGTCTGTCACCAACGGAGGGAAAGAGGAGGAAGCAAAGTTACTGCTGACAGCCTTTGCCATTGATCAGAAGGAGCACGAACCAGTTGGGCTCCGAAGGAGCTTATTGATCACCCTGTCGTTGTGAGTCTTCTTCGCGGTATCAATCGCCTGGTTGCACGCGTTTCTGATTCTAACAAAATTCGTTCTGTTAACATCGGTGGGATTGGAGCGCCATTGCTTAAAAGCTCTATTTTTTGCCGCTGTAATCAGCTCGCATTTTTTGTCAAACCAAGGTTTATCAGACGAACTTCGTTTGATGGAATGTGGAATATACATTTCCATCCCCAGGAGAATAATCTCTGATACCGACTCCGCGCAAGCGTTAACATCGGAGTTTCCGAAGCACACCTCCGACCATGGAAAGGATGCGAAGAAATCTCGCATATCGTCCCAGTTAGCAGCCCCATACTTCCATACATGGCGAAGCTGTCTAGGCCGGTTATTCGCTTGGTATGCAAGTGCTTGCGCGACAGATACCAAGCAGTGATCTGAGTTTCCCAGTGGCGCAAAAACCTCTACGGTATAAATACTCGGTTCGGATGTCAAAAACAGATCCAGGGTGTTCGCATAATCGCCTCGGGCATCCGGTATTCGCGTTGGCTCCCCCACGAGTTGAGTCAAGCTGTGGCTTACAGCAAACATCTCCGCCAGCCTCCCAGCCTCGTCGGTTCTGTTAGAATGTAACAACCAGTCGGAATTGTGCACGTTAAAATCGCCAAGGACAATAATTTCAGAAGCTGGGTGGTTGATCTGTATCCAGTCGACGGTATATGAAAGATGTTCGAAAAATGTCGCCGGTCGATCGTCATTCGGGGAGCGGTAAAGACAACAAAGAAATTTAACGGAATTCCTCAGCACGACCCTCAACCATATGATGTCCACATTATTGGGCTCCAACGCCTCCATCCTCTGGCAAGCCAGATCGGACCGTGCGAAGACGCAGACTCCGCCCTTAAAACGGAATCTCGAATGTAAGTCGTATCCTGAGCAACGAAGATATGTCGAATCAGTTGACGAATCGACCTGGGTCTCAGTTAGGGCAAGGATATCAGGTTTCGTTGTTTGCAAATATTGGTGGACGGCGTTTACATTAGTATTGGTGAAACCGATGCCCCTGATGTTACAAAATGCCGTCACCAGTCGAGCGTGGGCTGAGCCTCGAGAGCTAGACCGGTTATGCGATGACGAACCTCTCAAAGTTCCATCATTTATCATGATATCTGCATGATGTTCCCCCTGACATAGTCCCCCCCGGAGATCCGAATGGTAGACTAGTTTACCTCCGGAATTCTTTATATAATTACATTATAACGGTACCCGTTATTATAATACGAAGAAAATGTTGATGATAAAAAGGGATGTGTCCTTTTTTTACATTTTCCAATCAACTCGGGTCGGGTGCAGAGAGGAATTGTAAAAAAAAAAATATATACCATATAGGAGAAGAGGTAGTTGTCGATAGCTGAGAAGTCAAAGGGACAGATTGAAAGTGGGGAATAATAAGGTCAGGTGTGAAAACAAGGTCTAGTCGCCTATCTATGTGGTTTGCGATGCTGATAACTTGACAGTTTGAATGTTTTGGGTGGCCGATGAAGAGACATCCCTGGGAAAAGATGGGGTAGGTCGTATTGTCGCGTCATTCTGAGGTTTTTCCCTGTTTGATGAAGACAAATTCAAATTAAAAAACAACCCAAGTCCAGACAAAGGATAACATTAATCTATCGTTACAAAGATACGCGTTACCCAGAATTTATTCATTCGTATTCCATCCATTATTTTGTATTTCGTACAGGTCTCTTCTAGACACTCTGCATTCTGGAACCTTGTTTAATTACCTCATTAAAATGTTATTATATTTGTACCGATTGTTTTCCACATATTTTAACAGCATGCAAAACCATGTGGATGCAAATGCTCCGCCTATTTCATTACTAATGTAAAATGTTTCATTCCCATTAAGGTTCCTAAATATGGTACACATACATGTAAAACCGGACTGCCCTCTTATAGCGCTATAAAAGCAATTTGCTTACTGGTTTTTTCTCCACTTCACTTCGGAACGCTCATGCAGTCAGACATACTGATCGTGTGCTCGTGTACAGCCAAGATTGCAAAAAAAAAAAAAAAAAAAATTGAATTCGTAGACGTTAAGTCGTCGACGATCGATCGCGTTGACATCGAACCTTATCTGATATATTGCGTTTGTTCGTGAGTATTGCGACAAATTATAATTACAAAAAAAAAAAAAAGCACGTGTAATTCTCGCTGGATGCCGTAGTCGAAATCTGTCTTCACAGATGCCAGACAACGACCCGAGCGCTACCCGGGAATATCTATCGGGACGGAAGACAGGAGCTATTGAAACTCTTCAAAACTCACCTAAGAAGACCACAAAAATGGAAAATCCAGTAAAACACATGGACTACGAACAAAAATTCCACGAAGGCGTGGAATACATTTAACAGCTTTCAGCAGAGGTGAAACAACTCCGGGAGGAAATTCACTCCCTAAAGCAACCCACCCAAAACAGCGACGATGCCTGTATGGAGATGACTCCCAGCTTAAACCATAAAACATCACCCAAACAACAATCATCAGCCGATAAGGAATCCACCAAACAAGCCAAGCCAGCACCGAGTTCCCTGCCTGCCCAACACAAAAACGAAAGACTACCGCCAATCTACATCAGAAGCCCGACCAGCACCAAAGCACTAATTCAAACCTTGCAAAATGCCCTGGGTCACCGGAATTTTAGCAAACAATGCAAAAGGATCTAGGACTTCAATAACAGTCAGATCATTACTCGATCATGATAGGGCAGTTAAAAAACTGTTGGAGGAGCAATATCAGTTCTTCACCTTCCAGCATCCGAACAGCAAACCAGCTACCTTTATTATAAGCCACACCGATCCCGAATGGACCAACGAAGAAGTGGGCCTGGAAATCGCTAGGATATGTCCACAAATAAAGATCAATAAGCTGGACTACTTCCAAACACCGTACATGAGGACAAACAACGTAAAAAACCTCCGGATCATACAAATCCCGCCTAATCAAGACATCAAGCAACTTAAACAAATTAAATATTTGTTTACCCAAAAAATCGCAATCGAAGAGCCCCACAAACAAGAAATTCTTCATTGTAAGCGATGCCAAGAATCAGGACACTTGGCGGTCTCATGCCAGCAGCAAAGGCGTTGCGGCAGATGCGCAGAGGAACACGAGCTCGAGGAATGCAAGGTAAATCCACAAGGCCTGGAACCTGAAACAATACAAACCGTCAACGCTGATGGATCCATTACCAACAAAAAGATCACAGTTAAATGCTGTAACTGCGGAGACCCTCATCCGGCAAATTTTTTCCAATGCCCTCAGAAGCTAAAACTTCTGGAAAGACGAAAATTAGCAACAACTATTAAATCAACAACAACAACGAAACCAACAGTATTGCAGGAAACGAAGTCAACCCGACCGGAATATCGTACGCGGAAGCAGCAAGAGCAGACCTCAACACTACCACTCCCCCTAACAACAATACTGAAAACTTCAATCTGGACATCATGGGATACATCCAAAGCTTACAAGCCACGCTACCTTCGCTGAGGCAGATGTCAGAAATAGAGAAAAAAGGTCAGATTCTTTCACTAATAACTTCCCATATTCTTTCCAGCTCTCTCTAAACTAACCATTATCTCCCTCAACACAGAATCCATTTACTCTAACATACGTAAGCAACACCTCCGGTTGTTTGTTGAAATGTTTTCCCCAGATATCCTCTTCCTTTCAGAGACCTGGCTCAAACCAAATTCCCGAGTTTCCATTCCCAATTATACTTTAGTTTCTAACCCCAGAACTAATGGATCTGATGGAGGTACCGGCATCTTAATTCACAAAAAATTTCAATTCAGTGAAATTTGATTCAACGATATATCCAGCATTGAATACACAGCAGTAAAACTTTTCTGTGAGAACAATAAAGTGCTCGTCTTGGCATCCATTTATATTCACCCTTCACGACAACCAGATTTCCCAGATACTGACATTTCGCAGATTATCCAACAGTCCGTTCCCGCTCCATTTATAATCGGAGGAGACTGGAATGCTCGTCACACAGCATTCAATGATAATAAATGCAACAAATATGGTCGCCAATTGCTAACCCTCCTCCAGTCTTATCCATATACTTACATTGAATCCCCATTACAGCCAACTCGTGTCTCTAGCTCAGCCAGGTCAACAATCGACTTCTTCCTCAAGTCCGACGATGTTTATTCAGCGGGTCCACCTACAGTCTCCTTTATATTTCCTTCTGATCATGGTTCCGTTCACACCACGATCCAAATCCCCTCTCTCGATCCACTCTACTCGTCAAACCCTGTCCCAAACTTCACCAAAACAAATTGGAGAAAAGTCAATAGGGACATAGCGATAAGTTTCCCTGACTTGTATATCCCTGAAGCATCTAAATTACTCCCTACTGAAATCGATCAAGCATCTTTAAGAATAGAGCAAATTCTTAAGGAGGCTCTCAGAGAAAACACCCCGACAACCATTCCACATAACTATTTAGGAAAGCCTTTGCCCAGTATCCTAACCAAATGATTGCGCCTTAAAAAGCAGCTCCGCCGTAAACTTCATACAAGATACTGCCCCTTTCTTAAAAGCCAAATCCAACTCCTATCCACTCTGATAAATGAGCAGTTGAAAAAATTCGCAGATGAAAACTACATCTCCACACTTAAAAATATTAAACCAAATCGGGATCTTTTCAAAAACATCAACCAATTAACTGGTCGTAAATATAAACCCCGAATTGACCATCTCATTAACCCGATCAGCAATAATATTGCCCAGTCCGATTCGGACATAGCAAATTGCCTCGCAGAACACTTTGCAAAGATTCATCAGCAAAATAATTCTCTCTCAACTTCTGGCTTCGAGAACACAGTAAACGAATACATCTCAAACAGATTATTCCCATCTTTTACTCCTTTCATCGGTGAATTCAACAACACAAACATAGCTTCACACCCCTTAGACACTACAAATTTTCTAACTGCGGACGAATTATCCGAGATCGTAAGATCAGGAAATAACAAAAAGTGAACTGGATTAGATGGAATCCCACGTCTTCTATTTAAAAGGCTACGCCCACCGAATCTACTTCCCATCCTCATTCTTCTTAATGATATAATTAACGCATCGCACTTCCCGGAGAACTGGAAAACTGCGGTAGTAATTCCTATTAAGAAGCCCGGTAGTAGTAATAGCCCTTGCAATTATCGTCCAATATCCCTATTAAGTACACTAAGTAAGATACTGGAACGCAAGATCTACCAAAATCTTCTCTCATTTGCCAATGAGAATGCCCTCATCCCTAACTGTCAAATCGGATTTCGTAAGCGACAATCCACATGTCATACTCTACTAAAACTTACACACGATGTTACAACTGGTCTCCAAAACCAAAGCCCTACTGTGTGTATATCTCTCGATATTTCTAAGGCGTTTGATTGCGTCTGGATCTCAGGGCTTCTGTACAAACTGCACTCCATATTTAATCTAAACTCTCACACAACAAAGCTCTTAGCCTCATATCTTTCTGACAGAAAATTCGTTGTGAAAATAAATTCTTCTGTCTCAGGAGCCCACACCATAACCGCGGGTGTTCCCCAAGGCTCTATTTTAGGGCCAATTTTATATCTGTTATATACCGCGGATATTCCTCAACCCGTATCTCCTAATGTTGTGATGCTGAATTATGCTTATAGCGTTTGAAATAATAGTGAAGAAGATCGTGTGATTCGAACTGACGCTATGACAGCTCGAATCACGAAAAAAATTTTACCTAAGCGTTACAGACCAGGCTACTGACCGTGTTTTAGAATTTCATTTCCAAACTCGAGTATATTCCACTGGTGTGAATTATTTTTTATTTATCGCTTGGTATACGGTTCTGATGTATTTTTCTTATTCGATTTTTTTTCGTTCGGTGTTCTTCACTATTTTTGCTTGCTTGTGAATTGTGTGTATCTGTTAGAATCGCTACATGCTGATGATACATTAATTTACTCTAGCAGCAAATGTGTTAAGGCTGCAAGAAACCGCATTAACAACTTCCTCCCTAACCTATCAACATACTTTAATAAGTGGAAAATCCACCTTAATCCAAATAAAACGCAGCTCATAGTGTTCAAGGGCAAAAACGAGCACTGTACAAACAACACTAGACGCTGCCACAACAAAATTAAAATTCAACTGAACAACACTCTGATAAAACCCTCCAAAACCCTAAAATATCTGGGAATCACTTTTTCTAATAACTGGTCTTTTTCCTCCCACATTAAAAATTCCCTTCATAAAATCACAATTCACCTTAATCTCTGTAGAAGAGTAATGTGGAAACCTAATAGTCTCTCTCACAAAGTCAAACTGCTCATTTACAAACAATTTTTATCAGGCCTACACTCACGTACGCGTGCCCATTGTGGTACCATATCACTCCCTCCCAAATGGAGAAGTTACGAGTATTCGACAGAAAATGCTTTAGGTATGTCTCTGGGTTACATCGTCGTCCTAACTCCTATAAGTACTATAGTAACGTCGAACTCTACAATACCGCTGGTATCGAGCGCCTCCATAGACGATTCCTCGAACTGTCTATCAAATTTATCGAAAACCTACAAAATAATCCCAATCCCATAATAACCTCGCTCTTAGAGAACCCTCTAGATATCCAAACTAACTACCCCAACTGTCTCCACACCAGATCTATCTTCGCCTCAGGCAGACTGGTAAATGATTCAAATGAGATCATATACCACAACAACGAAGTTACCCCTAACCAGTTCAAATACTGTAACGTCCAACCATTTTCCAACATCCTACGCTTTTCCAACGAACAACCGGAGAGAAATACTCTACCTCTAACCCATAACTGACCTCATTCCACATCCTTTAATTCATAACATATATCCCATTAATTATAAGACTTTGTTTATGGCTTTATGAAAATCATATTGTAATCAGGCTAAATTAGGTTAAGTTATTTATATAATTAGGATTAAGTTTAGATTAAGTAAAGTTGAAAAAACAATTTCCTGGTTTTCTGACCTTTTCCAGGAAGATAATACCACTAAATTTATAAACACGCATCTATCTTATATCTCATAAAATATTGTTTGGAAAATGTATATATTATTATAATAATTACATGTAAGCAATTGTTACAAAATTAATTTTAAGGCACTGTATTACTTAAATGTACGAATTCTAATTATGGTTAATAAATACAGTTTTGAAAAAAAAAAAAAAAAATGTTTTTTCTCTTCAAAATTTATTGTTGTTATACAGTCCACATCGTGTCGTTGTCGGTACAGAATAAATGTAATAAAACTAAACCCTGTATTTTTTCTGTACGTTTCGTCTTTTCGGTATTAAAGGATATTCTACAATATCCATAATACAAACAATTTCAGTTCGTTCCTTATTATTGTGTCGTTTCGTGATTCATTATTCTTATCGCTATAAACGCATCGTGCAACAAAAGGATATCCTAAAGTATCCATAATACATAACATTTCGTTCGTTTTTCTTTCGTGTCGTTCTTTTATAATTGCGCTATAAACGCATCGTGCCAACATTTTGGTCCATTCGACCCGGATATTTTTTGATTATTTAAAGAAAAAACAGTGAAACAGTGCAGTTAAAATTCGATCGATCGTGTGGCGACAAATTTTATCATTCAAGAGCAGATAAAAATCGCCCATCAATGCATTTCGTCGTAGTGGTAGCCGGGGTCCCAACGCCCTGTGCGCCCGGTGAAATACCACCCCATCAAGCTTTAGGCTCCGTGAAATGGTCGGGAGAAATCCCTGGCCATCTTTCGGAGCTTGGCTGATGGACCGGTTCGAGAAAAGGTTGGTTAGGTGGTAGTCGGTCCCAAGGTGAGATACCACCCCGTCACGCTGTACATTCCGTGATATCGCCGAGAGAAATCTTCGACGGCGTTTCGGATGTGTGGCTGATGGCCCGGACTGACACGGGGATAAGTCATGATGGTGTCTTCTGATATAAAGAATTCCGGAGGTAAACTAGTCTCCAATTCGGATCTCCGGGGGGGACTATGTCAGGGTGAACATCATGCAGATATCATGATAAATAATGGAACTTTGAGAGGTTCGTCATCGCATAACCGGGCTAGCTCTCGAGGCTCGGCCCACGCTCGACTGGTGACGGCATTTTGTAACATCAGGGGCATCGGTTTCACCAATGCCAATGTAAACGCCGTCCACCAATATTTGCAAACAACGAAACCTGATATCCTTGCCCTAACTGAGACCCAGGTCGATTCGTCAACTGATTCGACATATCTTCGTTGCTCAGGATACGACTTACATTCGAGATTCCGTTTTAAGGGCGGAGTCTGCGTCTTCGCACGGTCTGATCTGGCTTGGCAGAGGATGGAGGCCTTGGAACCCAATAATATGGACATCAAATGGTTGAGGGTCGTGCTGAGGAACTCCGTTAAATTTCTTTGTTGTCTTTACCGCTCCCCGAATGACGATCGACCGACGACATTTTTCGAACATTTTTCATATACCGTCGACTGGATACAGATCAACCACCCAGCTTCTGAAATTATTGTCCTTGGCGATTTTAATGTGCACAATTCCGACTGGTTGTTACATTCTAACAGAACCGACGAGGCTGGGAGGCTGGCGGAGATGTTTACTGTAAGCCACAACTTGACTCAACTCGTGGGGGAGCCAACGCGAGTGCCGGATGCCCGAGGCGATTATGCGAACACCCTGGATCTGTTTTTGACATCCGAACCGAGTATTTATACCGTCGAGGTTTCTGCGCTACTGGGAAACTCAGATCACTGCTTGGTATCTGTCGCGCAAGCACTTGCATACCAAGCAAATAACCGGCCTAGGCAGCCTCGCCATGTATGGAAGTATGGATCTTTGGCGGTTGTAAATTGTTCTTGGAGCGATTATATGTTGAGTAACTTCGGGTTGGTACAATGTTCCGCCGAACACTGTTCGCACCAGAGGAAAAAAAAAACACAAGAAACCAAAACACGGATTGAATCTTTTTTAATTTTTTAATCTTTTATATTTCTTTAATGTTTCCTACTTCGTTAAGGTCCCGTACAATATTCTATTAAAGAGAGTAGCGAAATACACGCACGACACACACGTTACACACTTGGATCCTATTCCACTATCAATCGGATACTGTAATCTAACTCCTCGACGTTTTTCCGTTGTCTCCTCCTTCACGATCAAAATCTCTCTGAGACGGATTGTATCTCTAACTCTATCCCAAAAATTTTCTTAGTTCCCCTGCTAACAGAATTTCCGGATTCCTGTTAGCAGCATATTATCGTATCCCCGGGGATATTTCATAGTTTTTTTTTGAGAAAGGGAAAGTCATCCTGCATACATTCTTCGTTGGTGATAGCATTTCCTATTTTACGGCCTTCTGTTTGCACAGAACATCTGGCGCGAAGGCCGAGATGATTTTTCGGGCGTACAGCCCGTGGTTGTTTGCCTTTTGTAAACACAACCGAAATCCATTAGATCCTTCTAATGGGTGTGAAATTTTTACAAAGGAATCGTGGGACCGGAGTATTTCCTTTGTTGGCGTTGGATTTGTAAATCTTCCGAATTATCTTGTTGCGATAATTTCGGTTGTTTACAATTTTGGCCGCGGATAGGCGATATGCTTTCTTGCGTTTAGCTGCCGGCGTATGCATCCGTTGTTTTTTATTTACCGAATTGTTTTGCATACTATGAATGGATGCGTTGACTCGATGCTGAAAGTTTTTGAACGTTAAGTTCCTTGTTTTTTGATGTCGGTTTCAACATTGTTTCAGCTTCCTATGCCCTTGTTACAGGCCTGATTAATGAGCTTTGGGGACACGTGTCTGTGGGCAAGTGTACTGGATAAGGTAAGTCAGTTCCTTGAAGGTTTGGAACCTTACCTGGGCGGAATTGTGCGTTCGTAGGACGCTACATCACTCCCCCCCTAGTGACGTAGTCACGATATGAAGTAGTTAGTTGCTTGGGGGTGTAGTCGAGTTTTATGGGCGTGCTCCCTTCCGTAATGGGCGGTGTTTGGGTGGTAGAGGTGCGAAAGCTATGGCGTTCGTTGTTCTTTTTCGCCTGTCAGTGGTTGGAGTTTTAGGTTGCCGTACGTTGAGAATCTTCGCAGCGTCTTCTTGTGCGCGCAGATCTCGGGCGCGCTGCCGCGTTATCGGTCCGTGTAGGATGTCCGACGCCCCGCGCGCGACCATTTCGCGAGGGTTTGGTTGATTCTCAACAATTGACGTGCCTGGTGTTTCGTGGGAGTCTGCTGGGCGGCGTACGGGGCAGGTTTCGGCTGCCGCCACTGGTTGTTGATGCGCTTCTCCCAGTACGGTATCTGGTGGTAGTTCCAGGTGGCACGGTTTCAGTCGTTCGACACTGACGGTGTACGGCTTGCCGTCGATGTCAACGGAGAAAACTCGGTCGTTTATTCGATCCAGCACCTTGTATGGCCCTTCGTAGGGCGGTTCTAGAGGTTTCCTAACTTTGTCCACCCTGATGAAGACGTGCGTGCAGCTGTCCATCTCTGGGTGAACAAATATCCTCTTGGAACCGTGTCTGGCGACAGGTGTTGCCCTGGCCTTTCGCATGAGTTTGCGTAGGTTTTCCAAATTTGGCAACTGTTCGAGCGGTGGTTCTCCATCGGCGAAGAACTCTCCTGGGAGGCGCAGATTGGTTCCGTAAGTCAGATCTGCTGCTGAGGCTCCCAGGTCTTCTTTTATGCTTGAGCGCAAGCCTAAAAGAACTGTCGGTAGTGCGTCCAGCCATTGATTATCGTCGTGACACATCAGTGAGGCTTTCAGTGGGCGATGCCATCGTTCAATCATCCCATTGGACTGGGGGTGATAAGCTGTCGTAAGGCTTTGTTGGCAGCCGAGTAGATCGGTCAGCTGCCTGAAGATCGCTGCCTCGAACTGTGGTCCTCGATCGGCTGTGATAGTAGCTGGGACGCCGAAACGTGTGACCCAAGTCGAATAGAATGCTTTGGCCACATTCTCTGCGGTCACTGTTCGTAGTGGCACTGCTTCTGGCCACCGAGTGAAGCGATCGATCATTGTCAGGAGGTACATGTAACCTCTCGACGGTGTAAGCGGTCCCACAATGTCGATGTGTACATGGGCGAATCGTGCCTCGGGGAGCTTAAACTGTGCTGGCTGTAGCACGTTGTGTCGATCGACTTTGCAACGCTGACATTGCAAACAATTGCGTGCCCAATTTGTTATGTCTTTGGCCATATGTGGCCAGACGAATTTATGTCGGACGGCTGCAACGGTTGCGCGTCCGCTTGGGTGGGCTGGGTTATGGAATGTTTCGTACACATTCCTTCGAAACTTTTCTGGGATGTACGGGCGAGCTGTCCCTGTCGATACATCACACCAGACTTCATCGTTTGAGTCGTTGAAAGGAAGTTTACGCAGAACTAGTGCTGTCTCCGCTTTCAATAGGGACTCGAGTTGATGGTCCTCTCCTTGCGCTTGTGCCAAGTCGGCATCATCGATTTGCGCACGGAGTTTAATTGCATCGATACGCGAAAAAGCGCCTGCAATTACGTTGTTTGCACCTGGAACATATTCGATTCGGGTGCTAAATTGCCCGATGAAATCCAGGTGCCGTTCCTGTCGTGGAGTTGAACTTCCCGCTTTCTTTCGGAAAGCGTACACCAGTGGTTTGTGATCAGTTTTGATCGTCAACTGGCGTCCTTCGACCATGTGCCGGAAGTACTTTACTGCGGAGTAAATCGCTAGTAATTCCCTGTCGTAGGCACTGTAGCGTCGCTGGGTCGGGTTCAATTTTTTTGAGAAAAAGCCCAGCGGTTCCCATTTACCATCGCACTCTTGTTCGAGTACGGCCCCAATTGCAGTGTCGGAAGCGTCACACTGTATGGACAATGGGGCTCCTTCGATGGGATGTCGAAGTAAAGTTGCATTCGCCAGCTGCTCTTTCGATAAGCGAAAAGCTTGGTCAGCTGACTCGGTCCATTGAATCGGTCGTTTGTCGTTTCGTTTGGCTCCTACTAGGTATTCGTTCAGAGGAGCCTGGACCTGTGCGGCGTTTCGAAGCGTTGGGCGATAAAAGTTTAACATGCCCAGATAACGCCTAAGTTCTCGCACATTCTTGGGGCGAGGAAACTGCATCAGTGCATCCACCCTGTCTTGTAATGGGCGGACGCCTTGGCCATTTATGCAATAGCCAAGGTACTTGACTTCGGATTCTCCGAGGTGGCACTTGTCTGGATTGATTACCAGGCCGAAATCTCGGAGGCGCTCGAACACTTGCTTCAAATGGGAGCGATGTTCAGTCATGTTTTTCGATGCTATGAGTATATCATCGATATACGCATAGCAGAAGTCAAGTCCGCGGAGAGCTGAGTCTATGTAGCGCTGGAACGTTTGCGCTGCATTTCGGAGACCGAATGTCATCACCTTGAACTCGAATAGTCCAAACGGTGTGGTTACCGCGGTTTTCGGTATATCTTCGGGAGCCACCGGAATTTGGTGGTACGCCCTCGTGAGGTCGAGGGTCGAGAAAACTTCGCACCCCTGCAGCTTATAAGAAAAGTCGTGCAGGTTTGCTATCGGATATCGGTCGGGTGTCGTTACTGCGTTCAGCATTCGATAATCGCCACATGGACGCCACTCGCCGTTACTCTTTTTGACGAGATGAAGTGGGCTCGCCCATGGGCTGTCGGACGGTTGGCAGATTCCTAAGTCGAGCATATACTCGAATTCTGCACGAGCCTCGCGCAATTTTTCGGGAGCCAATCGGCGCGGGCGTTGGCTCACTGGGGGGCCGCGCGTTTCAATGTGATGAAAAACGCCGGCTTTTGCGCGTCGAGGATTGCTAAGCGGAACTGTTATATCCGCAAATTCTCGCAACAGATCGCTGAAAGGTCCGTTTGCGACAGTGCACGTTAACGTCAATGCCTCTCCCGCCTTGGCGTTTACTGGCTGAGAAAGAGACGTTAACGGGTCCATCATTCTATTGCTGGCTACGTCCACTACTAGTTTGTAGTGTCGCAGCAGGTCCGATCCTATTAGAGGTTCGGTCACATCGGCCACTACGAAGTACCATCGAATTGGTCGACGTAGGCCTATTTTTAATGTTATTAATTTCCGTCCGTAGGTTTTAATTGGACTATTGTTCGCGGCGAACAATCTCAATTTACCCGGCAACCGATTTGCAGGTGCGTATGAGCGCGGAAGAACGGAAATATCCGCACCTGTGTCAATAATGAAGTCCATATTTAACTTCGAATCGTATATTGACAAGCGACTTAATTGGGGGTTGCCGGCCGTTTGCGCTTTTTCTACGGTCGGCAGTTCTAGTTTAAAGAACTAGCCTGTATTGCCGGCACATGTGACCAGTTGCAGGGTTGCCTGCACTTCCTGGCTTGTGCCCCGAAACGATGGTGGAAGTAACACCTGCCTAAGGTGTTTTCGTTGGCTGTGGTGCGCGATCTGCTACGGCCGCGTCTAAAGTTTTCGCGCGACCTGCTTCGGCGCCGTGATCTGTCACGGCCAGGCCATGAATTGTTCCCCACGCTGAGGTTATTCAGTTGCGCTTGCAACTGCTGAACCTGCCTGCCTAGGCGTTCTATCTCATTGCTCATCTGTGGTGCATGAGTGCAGGTTACCGTGGAGGTTCGTGGTTGGGGTAGAGGTGGATTTTGCGTGGGGTTCGTTGCCGGAAGGAATTGGAGATCCGTTCGAGATCTGTCCGTGGCCATTACTGCCTCGGCGTGTCGCGCTAGCTCATCGAGACCAGATTCGGCTAGAGGCGCGACGATTGCCTGAACGTATTCTGGTAAGGATTCTCTAAATATAGCCGTTAAGGCTGTTTCGGACATGTCCGTGCCGGCCAGTGCACGGAAATAGGCGGCGCGCTGGGATGGTCGCATCCCAGAGGTGTCGGTCGACCGTAATAAACGTCGCAAGCGATTTTGCGGCGTTTCACTATAGGCGTTAGTCACCATCTCTTTAAACGCCGTGTACGGTTGCGGAGATGGAGTTTTTATTAGACACTTCGCATATGGAATTAATGTTGGGTCTTGTACCCGTGTTACCACGAGGAATTTCACTTCCTCGTCGGTGATTCCTTCCACTCTGAAAACTCTTTCGGCGTAACCGAACCAGTAATCTGGGTCGTCGGACGTGAAGTCCGGTAATATTGCGTTACGCAGTTGTGGGCGGTGGTCCGCCTGGAATGGGATGTCGGCTTCTTGACGGAGGGCAGGAGCCTGTGATGTCGTTGGCGAAGGTCCGGCGTCGTTTGCCATTTTCAATTTTTCGGCAGCTGGTTTCGATCTAGCGGTTACTGTCGACTTGGGGAGGTTTCGTGTTAATTTTTTGTGTGGGAGAGCGCTTATATTTCCCCTCAACGTTTTCGCTTTTTGAATCGCAGCTTGCGACCTTGTGGTTGGCATCTACTTTTAAATTTCGCGCCGTAAATCCGTCGCTCGGTGCGCGGATTGCTTCAGTGTTGGGGATTCGCGTTTAGTTTTTTTCTTTTCGGGGAATGTTTTTAATGGAGAAACGCGGCGAAACGACCTGCTGGTTCCAAAGATTTCTTTTTTAGGGATGGGCCTAGCATAAAGGTTCAATCTAATTTCCAAAGGCGAACCAGGGATGGGCCTACACCAGAGGATTCTTCGGTTAATTCGACGGTGCTAGGAGCGGACAGAGAGAAACTTTTCCGTTCGGAGGAGGACGAGAAGAACGAGGAGGTAAGAACTATCAAGGTTTTTCGCGGATGCGCAGCTATTTCTGCGTTGATTTTATTTCGGCGATCAATTTCGTTTCATTTCGCGGTCGCTACCAGTGAGAAATGTTCAGTGTGTCGTCGGTTCATGCGTGTGCTTCAGGCTCTGAAGGAGCTTACAAATTTCACTTCTGGCTCAGAAGGAGCTTTGTAAATTACTTAATATTAAGTTTTCTTTTAATGTATCTATAAATGGTGTGGCATATATCTTATTGTCTAAGGTGGCTCAGAAGGAGCTTACAAAAATTTTACGTTTGTGCTCCTTGGCTTAAATCTGTGCTTTATTTTATCATTTACCGTTATTTAGTTGTCACCTATGTTTCGAAATTTAGTTAAATATAATAGGCAAAAAGAAAGAGAAAAAAAAAGAAGGTATATAAAAGAAAATTGCTTTTTTTTTTTGTAAATTAATTTTAAATTTAAATTTTACTCGGAGGGAGCTAAATAGATTTACACTGATTTCTCACGTTGGCTCGGAAAGAGCTTAATGAATTTAAAAAAAAAATGATTTCTCACTTTTCGGCTCGGAAGGAGCTTTGTAAAGAAAACGAGAGAAGGAATTTAGCAAAAGAAAATTATATATATATATTTTTTTTTTTTTAAATATGTGAAATGGAATAACTTGCGGCTTTTTTCGTTGTCCTGTGTCCGTGGGCGTCGTGATGAGTCCTGGTATCCTGTCCGAAGATGGGCGGCAGTCAGGTGGGCACTGTGGGTGGTCGAGTCACTTTCCACTGCTCACATGCACTGGATGTCACTGCAACTGTTTTTTACCGTTCTTCCCGATTTGTGTGGAATTTTCGCGTGTCCGGTTTTCTATTTTCGCGCGTGTACACTTTGCTTTAATTGTTCACGGTTCACGATCAGCGTTTTGATTTAATTTTCACTGTCTGTTTTCGGGCGTGTTCACTTTACTCACGAGCGTATTCTTTTACTCGCGAGTTCACTTTTTAAAATTGTTTTTGGCGTGTTCGCGCGTCGGGCTGTCACCAGTTTGGCGTAGTTAATGTATTTAACTTTGGCGGTTATATGTTGAGTAACTTCGGGTTGGTACAATGTTCCGCCGAACACTGTTCGCACCAGAGGAAAAAAAAAACACAAGAAACCAAAACACGGATTGAATCTTTTTTAATTTTTTAATCTTTTATATTTCTTTAATGTTTCTTACTTCGTTAGGGTCCCGTACAATATTCTATTAAAGAGAGTAGCGAAATACACGCACGACACACACGTTACACACTTGGATCCTATTCCACTATCAATCGGATACTGTAATCTAACTCCTCGACGTTTTTCCGTTGTCTCCTCCTTCACGATCAAAATCTCTCTGAGACGGATTGTATCTCTAACTCTATCCCAAAAATTTTCTTAGTTCCCCTGCTAACAGAATTTCCGGATTCCTGTTAGCAGCATATTATCGTATCCCCGGGGATATTTCATAGTTTTTTTTTGAGAAAGGGAAAGTCATCCTGCATACATTCTTCGTTGGTGATAGCATTTCCTATTTTACGGCCTTCTGTTTGCACAGAACATCTGGCGCGAAGGCCGAGATGATTTTTCGGGCGTACAGCCCGTGGTTGTTTGCCTTTTGTAAACACAACCGAAATCCATTAGATCCTTCTAATGGGTGTGAAATTTTTACAAAGGAATCGTGGGACCGGAGTATTTCCTTTGTTGGCGATGGATTTGTAAATCTTCCGAATTATCTTGTTGCGATAATTTCGGTTGTTTACAATTTTGGCCGCGGATAGGCGATATGCTTTCTTGCGTTTAGCTGCCGGCGTATGCATCCGTTGTTATTTATTTACCGAAAATGCAATTCCTGGTACATCGTGCAGATGCTTTGGATGGAAGATTTATGGCCTGTAATCTGGAATTGTTTTGCATACTATGAATGGATGCGTTGACTCGATGCTGAAAGTTTTTGAACGTTAAGTTCCTTGTTTTTTGATGTCGGTTTCAACATTGTTTCAGCTTCCTATGCCCTTGTTACAGGCCTGATAAATGAGCTTTGGGGACACGTGTCTGTGGGCAAGTGTACTGGATAAGGTAAGTCAGTTCCTTGAAGGTTTGGAACCTTACCTGGGCGGAATTGTGCGTTCGTAGGACGCTACAGATCTGCTAACTGGGACGATTTGCGAGATTTCTTCGCATCCTTTCCATGGTCGGAGCTTCGGAAATTCCGATGTTAACGCTTGCGCGGAGTCGGTATTAGAAATTATTCTCCTGGGGATGGAGATGTATATTCCACATTCCATCAAACGATGTTCGTCTGATAAACCTTGGTTTAACAAAAAATGCGAGCTGATTACAGCCGCAAAAAATAGAGCTTTTAAGCAATGGCATTCCACTCCCACCGATGTTAACAGAACGAATTTTGTTAGAATCAGAAACGCGTGCAACCAGGCGATTGATACCGCGAAGACGGCTCACAACGACAGGGTGATCAATAGGCTCCTTCGGTGCCCAACTGATTCGCGCTCCTTCTGGTCAATGGCAAAGGCTGTCAGCAGTAACTTTGCTTCCTCCTCTTTCCCCCCGTTGGTGACAGACAGCGGGACGTTAGTCACGAATCCAAAGGATAAAGCTAATGTGTTCGCGAATTTATTTTCCGCGAACTCAAACCTCGATCCCGGCCTTTTGGAGCCACCCGTGATCTCGCCGGTACAGTCTTCCATGCGGGATGTGAGATTTCGTCCGCGCACTATCCAACGCATTCTACGTGAACTGGATTGTAGGAGGGCAACCGGCCCGGACGGAATACCAGCAATAGTCCTTAAGAACTGTGCTCCAGAACTATCGCCGGTTCTTGCCAGACTCTTCCGCTTATCTTATGCACTGAGGACCTTTCCAGCCTGCTGGAAAATCGCTCGAGTTCAGCCAATCCCAAAGACGGGAACAAAGTGTCTCCCACAAAATTACCGTCCGATAGCATTACTGTCTATTTTATCTAAGGTAATGGAAAAAGTCATCAATACAGAGTTGGTTAAGTATTTGGAGTGCAACGGACTTCTGAATGATCGTCAATACGGATTCCGTGGCAGGCGGTCCACGGGAGATCTTTTGACACTTATAACCGATACCCACTGCAGTGGGGAAGGGCCAATCTTGTCGACTTCAACGCAACGAAGACCCAGTATACAACATTCTCAAAGAAAACCGGATCATCGGTTCCACAGCTGATGATGAATGGCCGGGCCCTCGAGGCTCGGGAAAGTTTGAGATTGGTCGGCGTCACGGTCTGTGGGAATGTGTCATGGCATAAACACGTATCGGGTATCGCCAGATCAGCCTCAGGAAAACTGAGTTATCATTTTAGAGCCAAGAAATACTTTACTCCGGCCCAACTTCTTCTCCTATATAAATCTCAAATTAGACCCGCGCTCGAATATTGCTCTCATGTTTGGAGCTCGGCTCCTAAACATACCCTCGACCTACTTGAGAGCGTACAAAGAGGAGCGATCCGCCTGATCGGGGACTCGGCGCTGACGTTGGAACTACAGTCGCTATCACATCGAAGGCGCGTGGCCGACCTCTGTCTGTTTTACAGATATTATCACGGGTGCTGTTCTTCGGAGATTCTTGGCATTGTTCCACGCAATTCGGTCTATATGCGCTCCACAAGACAATCCGATGGATCGCACCCGTTTGTGGTTCATCTCCCGACAGCACGAACATCCCTGTATCAGAACTCGTTCCGTTACAGAGCGGGGAAGCTGTAGAACTCCCTTCCCACGCGAGTG
Organism: Microdon myrmicae; assembly: GCA_963931805.1. Lineage (NCBI taxonomy): Eukaryota > Metazoa > Arthropoda > Insecta > Diptera > Syrphidae > Microdon > Microdon myrmicae. The sequence continues at coordinate 30,554,871 of OZ007497.1, read as the reverse complement.
TTCCCGGAGCGTTACAATCTGCAACTGTTCAAAAAGAACTGCAACAGTTATTTGATGCCATCTCGGGGCGCCCACTCGACGCTATAGGTTCGCCTTTCCCGAGAGAAGTCTAATAAAAAAAAAAAAAAAAAAAAAAAAATTTCGTAGTGAAAACAATTGATGGTAATTAAAGCATATCAAGCCGTAACCGAAGCCATTTGGAAGGTTCTAGTGCGTCCATCCAGAGACTGTCGTGACTACTTAAAAGCTGCAAGTTTTTCATCGCTGGATCAAACATCATGGGACAAAGGCGAAGTAGAGAAGCTGGTAATTCCAGGTGAGTCATTTTTGTGTTTAAGATAGTTTAATCGGCTACCTACCATATCCAATCTTATTCTCTTAAATTCATTAGTTGCTTTTATCCATAGCATATTTTAAAAATAATCTCGTGTGTTGTTTTGTTAATGTTGTCGCGTTTCCAAAATAATATAAGGTCCGAAGAACAAATAAAGGCCTTGACCAACAAACGGGCTGGTGCTAAACGGTCCTTGACCAATTATAGTAACTTAAACGGTTGTAATCCTGAGACTGATGTTCTCCTGCTCGAAAGGAGGTTTTCGGAAATAGAACTTGTTCGCGAAAGGTTTATGTCCTTTCAAGATGCTTTGGAGGGTTTATTAGAGCCCAATGACGAGCTTCTTGATCACAGGACTGCCTTTGAAGAGTTATACTACAGGACGTATGATATCGCTGCAAAACTTTTAAACGAGCATGCCAAAAAACCTACTCAGGTATCGGTAGGCGTAGCTGAGCCAAAAGACATCGGCGAGGTTGACGGTAAGACGATCACCCTTGATAATGAACCTCTTGCTGCCCCTCTAGCCCATCAACAAACTTATTTTATTCCCTTCCCGGTCCATCCGTGCAGCCTGAAATCTCCAATCGTACCCCAAAACCCCCCGTGAACACTTCGCAAAATGCTGACGATCTAAGTCAGCAATTACTTTCTCAACTTTCGCGGAACCTATTCAGAATTTTCAGTCTACTCAGTTGCCCGCTATCTCTTTGCCCTCGTTTGATGGTTCATATGAGTCCTGGCTAGGATTCTACGATTTGTTTAATGCTTTAGTACATCAAGATCTTAAAATAGCTCCAGTAAAAAAGCTGTTTTATTTGAAAGGTTGTTTGAAAGGCGAAGCTGCGGAGGTTATATCGGCAGTCGAATCGTCTGATGTAAACTACCAAGTCGCCTGGGTACTGCTGAAAGACAGATATGATAATCGCAAACGTATAAGTGATTGTCATATCAAGGCTATAATCGATATGCCTTCTATAGCTAAAGATTTCTCCTGTCAGTCGTTTGTGGATTCTCTACGAAAGCATCTGCGTGCGCTCCAAGCCTTGAAAAAGCCGATCGACTATTGGGATTCTATACTGATCGTCATGCTTCGTGAAAAACTCAATTTCTCGTCTCGTGAGCGGTGGGAGGATTTTAATAGTAGTATAGCTAAGCCCACCATTAAACATTTTGTTGATTTCCTGAAGAGACGCGCTCAAGTCGAAGGTGCTAGAGCACAAACTACCTCCAATTCATCATCGGAAAAACCCTCTGCACGTCGTAACTATCGTACGCAACAAACATTCGTGGCTTCCACTCAGAGTTGTGTTTTTTGCAATGGCACAAGCCATCAGATATATTCTTGCAGCAATTTCGCTTCATTAGCTCCTCAAGCTCGATACGAGGCAGCTAAAGGGGGCCACTGGTGCATACAGTGTTTAAGGAAGGGACATCGAGTCTCTAACTGTAAGGCGCAACCATGTACGAAATGCAAACAACGCCATCATACTCTATTGCATTTTGATAAAGCAAAGCCTATCGAATCAGTTACGTCGCACTTCACGTCCAACCTTACAAACCTGCATGCTCAGACTGTTTCCATGGATTGCTAGCCCCTGCCTTGGTTGATATTGTCAACCATCAAGGCAAAAGCAAAATGTGTCGCGTATTTTTGGATGCAGGATCTCAAGCTCACTTCATGGCTGAGGAAATCACGAATCTATTAAATCTGGTTAAAAAACCTGCAAATGTTTATGTTAATGGAATTGATAACACTTCCACAAAGGTTAAGTATTCTGTTAGATCATCGTTGCGCTCTCGTGTCAGCAAATATGAAAAAATAGCTGAATTCCTAGTTGTTCCTCAGATTAGTCAGGCTATGCCTGCAATCACAATCGATCCGCACTCTTTTGATCCACCCAAAAATATTCAATTAGCTGATCCTGAATTTTTCAACTCTTCGAAGGTTTGTAGTGCTCCAAAAAGCCCTACCACATTTTTCCCCCATTCCTACATCCAAATCCTAGCTATCATACGGTAAGACGTATAATCCTATCAAAACCCACAATAACCCAAACATGATTCAAAATTCGCAATAAACGAATCAAACATTCGTTTATTGCCTAACATTTGCCCCCACGGCATTATTAACCCCAAAATCCAAATAAAAATTAGAAGTTACAATAAACGAATCTAATATTTGTTTATTGTTCTACATTTGCTCCACAGCATCACCCAAATCCAAAATTCAGAGATCGTTATCTCTATCCCAAAATTTTCCATTCAGGAAAACAACCAAAAAACTCAAAAGCAGACACATTCACACATCTGCGCGATAGTTTCATAAGAATTCAAGAAATTGAATTCTTATCTAAAGTAAATACAACATCTCACTCGAAATATCCAAAAAATCGAGATTGTTGCACGAAGATGTGTATCTTTGGGATACAATTTTCTATTCGTTATCCTTAATAAAGGAATAGTATAGTGATCTCCGCGCCATAGACTCGCCGATCGTTCATGCGGACAGACGTATTCATCTGGTGCTCGTTGACGAATAAAATTGAAAGAAAAAAAAAAATTGATTTCGTAGACGTTAAGTCGTCGCCGATCGATCGCGTTCACACCGAATCTTGTGTGGTAAATTGCGACTCATATAACACTCGCAAACACGTGTAATTTTCGCTGGATGCCGTAGTCGAAATCTGTCTTCACAGATGCCAGACAACAATCCGAGCGCTACCCGGGAATATTTATTGGAGCGGAAGAGAAGAGCTATTGAAACTCTTCAAAACTCATCAAAGAAGACCACAAAAATGGAAAATCCAGGAAAACAGATTGACTACCAACAAAAATTCCACGAAGCCGTGGAATACATCAAACAGCTTACAACAGAGGTGAAACAACTCCGGGAGGAAATTCACTCTCTAAAGCAACCAACCCAAAACAGCGACGATGCCAGTATGGAGATGACGCCTTCTCCCAGCTTAAACAATAAAACATCTCCACCCAAACAACTATCATCAGCCCATAATGAATCCACCAAGCAAACCAAGCCAGCAGCGAGTCCCCTGCCTGCCCAGCACAAAAATGTTAGACCACCACCAATCTACATAAAAAATGTGACCAGTATAAAGGGAATAATTCTAATAGTAGAAAATGCCCTAGGACACCGCAACTTCACCACAAACACTAAAGGCTCCTCTGTCTCCATTGCAACAACAACTCTGGTTGATCACGAGAAAACCGTTAGAAAACTTGCGGAACTACAACACCAATTTTTTACGTTCCAACACCATCAGCTCAAACCAGCAACGTTCATCATTAGGCACATTGACCCAACTTGGACCAACGAAGAGCTAGCATCGGAGATCATCAGGATTTGCCCAGAGCTGAAAATCCACAGGCTGGACTATTTTCAAACTCCGTACATGCGGGAAAATAACTTAAGGAACCTACGGATTATCCAAATCGCTCCAAATGAAGACACCAACAAGCTCAAACAAATTAAGTACTTGTTTACCCACAAAATCAGCATCGAGGAGCCTCATAAACAAAGTATCCTTCATTGCAAGAGATGCCAAGGCTCAGGGCACTTGGCGGTGGCAGATGTGCCGAAGAACATCAATCAGGAGAATGTAAGGTCAATCCACATGGTATGGAACCAGAAAAAATCCAAACCACAAACCCCGATGGATCAATTACCACTAAGGAAATCGCTGTAACGTGCTGTAACTGCGGAGGCCCACATCCAGCCAATTTCTCCCAGTGTCCGCATAAATTGAGAATTCTCCAAAGAAGAACAAAACCAGCAACAACCAACAAATACGCACCAACCAAATCCACATCGCAGAACACATTACTACAACCTACAAGGCCAGGAACATCATATGCGGATGTCATCAAGAACAATCAAAACACGCCGACGTCAAACAACCCCAACTCCATTGGCCTCAACCTGGACATCATGGGCTACATCAAGAGTCTACAAACTATGCTTCCTACATTGAAGCATATGTCGGATATCGAAAAAAAAGGTCAGATTCTTTCACTTATAACCTCCCATATTCTTTCCCTCAATGTCTGAACTAACTATAGTCGCCCTCAACGCAGAGTCTATATACTCCAACATCCGTAAGCAACACTTGCGGTTGTTTGTTAAAACCTTCTCCCCAGACATCCTTCTCCTCTCAGAAACGTGGCTTAAGTCCAACTCCCGAGTATCCATCTCCAATTATACATTTATTTCCAACCCCAGAACTACTGGATCCCATGGAGGTACCGGCATCCTAATAAATAACAAACTTCAATTCACCGAAATCAGGTTCGCCAATGTTTTCAATATTGAATACACGGCAGTTAAACTTTTTTGTGAAAACAAAAAAGTAATCATAGTAACATCCGTTTACATCCACCCAACACGAGAACCAGACTTCCCAGACTCTGACATATCTCAAATAATCAGACAGTCTCTCCCGGCACCATTCATAATCGGTGGAGACTGGAACGCTCGACATACAGCATTCAACGACATAAAGAATAACAAATACGGCTGCCAACTTTTGCACCTCCTCTCATCTCACCCATATACGTATATCGACAGTCCACTGCAGCCAACTCGTGTCACCAACTCGACGCGTTCAACAATTGACTTCTCTCTCAAGTCGGCTGATGTCTACTCAACGAGCCCCCCACAGTATCCTTCCTCTTTCCCTCTGATCATGGTTCCGTTCACACTTCGATCAAAGTTCCCTCCTTCGAACTGCTCTACTCACACAGTCCTGTCCCGAACTTCTCCAAGACTAACTGGAAAAAGGTCAATAGAGACATCGCCGAAAGGTTTTCTAACTTGCAAATCCCCGAATCTTCTAACCTAATCCCTGCTGATATCGATCGAGCAACCCTAAAAGGATGCCCTCACCAGCAATACACCCACCACCATCCTTCATAATCATTTAGGAAAACCATTACCCAGCATCCTAACTAAATTTCTGCGTCTCAAAAAACAACTCCGCCGAAAACTTCATATAAGATTCTGTCCTTTTATTAAAAGTCAGATCCAACTCCTGACCACCTTAATAAATGAACATTTAAAAAAGTTCGCGGATCAGACTTATACCTCTACACTTAACAATATTAAACCCAATCGTGATCTCTTCAAAAACATCAACCGACTAACTGGTCGGAAGTTTAAACCGCGAATCGATCACCTTATCAGCCCACTCAGCAACAATCTTATTCAATCTGACACGGGCATAGCCAAATGCCTCGCTGACTACTTCTCAAAGATCCATCAACAAAATGATTCCCTCTCAGTCCCTAATTTTCGAAATACTGTCAACGAATATATTTCACACAGATTACCCGCATCTTATACTCCTTTCATCGGAGAATTTAACGACACAAACAAGGCGTCACATCCTTCAGACACCACCACATTTTTAACCACAGATGAACTCATCAAGTTCATAAAATCACGACCCAACAAAAAATCGACCGGTATAGATGGAATACCACACCTTCTATTTAAAAGACTTCACCCGCCAAATCTACTTCCCATTTTAGTCCTTCTTAACCACATCATAAATGCTTCACATTTCCCAGAGAACTGGAAAATTGCGGTAGTAATTCCCATTAAAAAGTCCGGCAGTTCCAATAACACCTCCAACTATCGTCCAATATCTTTATTGAACACCCTAAGCAAAATATTGGAATGTAAGATCTACCAAAACCTTCTTTCGTTTGCCAGTGATAACGCTCTCATTCCTAATTCTCAGTTTGGCTTTCGTGAGCGACACTCTACTTGCCATGCGTTACTAAAACTTACACACGATGTCTAGAAAACCAATGCCCTACCGTATGCATATCTCTCGATATCTCCAAAGCATTTGATTGCGTCTGGATCTCAGGACTTCTTTATAAGCTGCACTGCTTATTTGGTCTGAATTCCAATATCACAAAGCTCCTAGCATCTTATCTCTCTGGGAGGAAATTTATGGTCAGAATAAATTCTTCCCTCTCACAAACTCACAACATCACCGCGGGAGTTCCCCAAGGATCCATTCTTGGACCACTTTTATATCTTCTATACACATCCGATATTCCCCAACCTCCACCTAGTGTTGTAATGCTAAATTATGCTGACGATACTTTAATCTACTCTAGCAGTAGATTTGTCAAAGCGGCAAGAAACCGCGTTAACAACTTCCTCCCGCTCATCTCAGCATACTTTAACAAATGGAAAATTCGCCTCAACCCAACCAAAACCCAGCTAACTGTGTTTAAGAGCCAAGACGCTCACTGCACTAACAACACTAAACGTTGCCACAACAAAATTAAACTAAATCTTAATAACACCCTCATAAAACCTTCCAAAACCCTAAAATATTTGGGAGTAACCCTTTCCAACAACTGGTCATTCTCAACCCACATCAAAAATTCTCTTCAAAAAGCCTTAATACAGCTTAACCTGTGCAGACGAGTGTTATGGAAGCCTAAAGGCCTCTCTCTTAAGGTCAAACAGCTCATCTACAAACAGATAATCAGACCTACTCTTACATACGCCTGCCCATTATGGTACCACATCTCACCCTCCCAAATGGAGAAATTACGAGTGTTTGAACGAAAATGTTTCCGGTTTATCACTGGCTTACACCGCAAAACCAACTCATATAGATACCATTGTAACAACGACCTTTACAACACCGCAGGCATCGAACGACTGGATAGACGGATACTAGAACTGTCGATAAATTTCATAGAAAACCTTCCTAACAATCCCAACCCGATAATAACGGACCTACCATCACCCTCCTCCAATACGGGAGCTCACTATCGTAATTGTCTCCAAATCAGGACCCTCTTCGCCGCAGGCAGACTGGTTAACGATCTAAACGAGATCGTGTACCACAACACCGAACTGGCACTCAATCATTTCAAATACAGCAACATCCAACCATTCTCCAAGATCCTTACCTTTAACACAGAACCGAATGGCTCTCCCCTCCTTCAAGAACTTACCTGATCCTATCCCTTACTATCCTCGATCCCAACGAGAAATCCCACATCCGTAACTAAAAATTGTAAATATTATTTTTAAGTCAAATTCGAATTGTCACTGTCATTGCAATATCAAATATTGTAAATTGTATATAAGATTAGATTAAGTTAGATTAAGTTATGTTAAGTAATTTTAAGTAGGCTAAGTTAAAATAAACAGAGTTCCTGGTTTTTCTTCTGACCTTTTCCAGGAAAAACAAAATTAACAATATATATAAATCACATTAAATCTTAAGCACATCTAAAAAGAATTGTTTGAAAAATGTTAACAAATAGCATGTAAACACTTATTATGTAACAAATCTATTATAAGTTAGCTGTATTACTTATTGTAACTATTCATTTTTGGTCAAATAAATACAGTTTTGAAAAAAAAAAAACAAAAAAAGATCTCCGCGCCGCAGTCTTAATTCGTCCACAGTCCCTGGAGGAAGTACCCCAGGAAAATCCTTAATAATACAATAAAAAACATATTCAAAAAGGAAACTAGACGACTTTTCATTACTACGGATATCTAAATATCACCTGGCCCCCACGAAAGACCAAGTGAAGACATCAGGACGAAGGCCGAATCAAAGGACGTTGCTCTTCCCTTTGAACTCAGAACAAGCACGGCAACGGCCCCTTTTGTAGGACAAGTTTTCAGGAGCGGTCAAATTTTAAGAGATCGCCTTGTCCTTTTAAGGACCAGGAGACACGCTTCCTGAAAATAAAAACCCCTACAAGAAACACAACACCAGATCGGCCCGCGTGAAGACGCAAACTCCGCCCTTAAATCGAAATATTGAATGTAAGCAACGAAGATATGTCGAATCAGTTGACGAATCGACCTGGGTTTTGGGTTGGGGAAGGATATCAGGTTTCGCTGTTTACAAAAATTGGTGGAGGGCGTTTACATTCGTATTGGTGAAACCGATCCCCCTGATGTTACAAAATGCCGTTATCAGTCGAATGTCGACCGAGGTTCGAGAACGAGCCCGACTATGCAATGACGAATTCCTTAAAGTTCGATTATTTATCATAATATTTATTTATCATTAATCGCCTTGTTATATATGAAAATCTCCATCTGATATTTATACATTTATAAATAGGATAACTTAGACACTTTCTATTCATCACTTTGGATAATACTAATTCGCAATGCTCACTCTAGTCTGTTAACCTGCACTCATTATCCTGACTCCTGACGGCGCGATCCTAGTGTATGATCCCCACACCAAGTAGAATTATACGGAATAATTGAGGATGAATTGGTGTCATTAAAGTTCCTAAATAAGTTGGTAGAATCGTTCTTGTTGGCTTTCTCGTAGTGGCACAAAAAAATGTATTTTAGAGCTTTTCCGTTAACACTGTTCCTGATCAAAAGAAATAAAGCTGGCATAACACAGTGTCCTAAGGCGAAGAAATCAGTTGTGTATTTATTTTTTGATAGGGGGCGAGAAGCAAGTCTAATATACTGACGGAATGATCGATCTAGAAAGGGAGAGGTAAAAATACAGCCGTCTCATGAGCACACAAGTAAATAATTAAATGAAACTTGCACCATAGTATCAAATATTAATTAGGGGAAATACATGAAAATTGGTTAATTTTAAAATATATGAAATATCTAATACTTTTTGAGAAAAAGAGCTCTCATTGCCTATTTTGTCATTATCAATGTCTCTCAAATAAAGTTTTACATACAAGAAACTCGCCACTTACCATGCGCAGATGTTGCCAGTTGTATCCCATTTCCGATAAATGGATAAGCTGGAGGCCCAGGGAATATATCTAAGGATCTCCGTTGCGAATTAAATAGGACCCTTACATAATACAATAATGGAATGGCAAGAGTAAGGAGGAAAACGATGGCAATCATTTTCAAGGTATTACTAAAATTAAAGTACACTTTAGAACGCTGTCTGGTCTAAGACCTGGTTTATATATAACTGAACTACTAACGTTTTAAGCTGACTGATAAGTTAGATTTTTCCAAGCACGCTCTACGTTTGAATTAAAATTTATTATATTGTTAATAAGAATGCACGACTGCATTTAAGTCCTAATGATCATAGTTTATTCAACTCCGTGACTGTTCAGTCCCTGATCGTAATCGACTTTTATTATATTTCGTGGCAAACCTAGGCTAATCGAATTTGCAAAGTCGCATTTTTATGTACGAGGAAGCCATCAATATGAACATTATCTTTTGTAAATAAAAGTAATTTTGGAGCCCCGGTCGTTGGGGGGGGGGGGGGGGGGGGGGGGGGGGCATACAGGTCAAAGTTTCTGCTTTCAACCGGGCGAAGGCCAGGACGATCCTCGTCCCTGTTCAATCCAAGTTGTCATGCAGTCTCCACGTAACACCCCTGGATGGCTACTTTGGCACCCGGTAAGTAGTGAACCAATGCATGCAGCGACATCCTGAGAGGGGTTTGCGCAAGGCTAATAACCTTGCCCGACAAAACAAATTATTATGGACAACTTAACAAGTCTCGGATGAGGACCGGATACCGGGTGGAGACACTTGCTAAATAAGGCCAAGACCGGATCCCGGTTGTAGTGCCGATGATGATGATGATGATGATGAGCAGTCTTGTGGCATTCGTGTTCAATACTGATAATGAGATGTTGTTTACCAGTTGTTAATTTTTTTATTTTAACATTTTGTGCTGTTTGACCCTACGAACTTTTGTTGTTCTTAAAAGAACAGTTTGGACGGGATGCAAGGACGTTGCGGTCAACACTGTGCTTTCGGTTGTAGTGAAAAGAGTCGTGACCCGGTTATTGTTCGAACAGATAATGTGCGGATGGATTTTTTCTTCCTTTATTCTATTCACGGGATGCCAATAATAAAAAAAATACATAAAGATTATAATATAAAATAGTTAATAGGGGGTAGTTTTATTTTCCTGTGGCAGATGTTTTCTATTGCCTTCTGGTAAGTTTCCGGTCTCGGATGAGGTAGTCTAGTTCCTTTGTTGTTAAATCTCATCCACTTTTTATTTTTAAGAATCTTAACTCGAAATTTAATTAACGTTCTTAATTAAAGTGCTATTAAATCTACATAATAAGATGCAAACATGAATTCATATCTACAGCCTTTGCATTATGTCATCGGTGGAGAGAATCCTGATAGGTTATGAGGAAGAACTTTGCCAAATCCAATTAAGATTCGCTTTGACGAGGAAGTTGAGGATCATATTCGACTATTGGAAGAGACATTCTATCATCATTGGAGGATAATGAATTTCCAGATTCAACTTCATTGTTCAGAGTATCCGTTCTACCACCCGGAGATCATATAGGTAATATTTTTGTTATTAATAATGTTGGCTTACCTCCGAGTTGTGGAGGTTATATATTTTTTTATTAGTAATGTTGGCTTACCTCCGACAATGAAGTTTAATGAAAAGCTTTGGTGTGGCTTCGGGATGGTTCGCACTGTCGATGAGTACTCCTGGAAATTAGAGATGTCCCCGGGAGGTGATGGTCGTCCTATTTGGCCGTGATGCCAACGGCCCTGGCTGCTACCGTGGAACCAACCAACAGCTATCACCCGTAATGGGCGGAATTAGCCGCCTTTACGCTACTCCCAGCGAAATAATACAGCAGTTTCAGTCTCTCTAGATCCAGCGTGTGTTGTATGGTTTACAACTGAAAGACGTTTTACGCTATTTTTGGCGCTGGTAGCTATTTATTTAAATCGTTAAAGCCTCTAGTCTCTGCTTCGGTCTTCTGGATTTCGACTGATTGGCCATGGGTTCGGCCTCTGGAACCTTACTGAGAAAAAAAAAATGGGTGGCAAGAGGTCTTGTCTCTGGCTTCTGGTCATCTTGGGATAACCAGAATTACCCACATCCGTGAGGATGTTGGGCTCGGTCTCAAGATATCTGAAAAAGGAGAAGGGGGGCGGTATATACGGATAGTGTGAACAGGGTTAATTCTAATGTTCTCTAACTACTTGGATGGAGGACTCGTACAAGAACGGTGGGTCTTGGATGCGGTAGTAAACGCAGATCACGTCTTTGGCGTCTGATGATCTGCTGCGTCGGTGTATGTGTATGTTTGGGCTCTCTGTATTGTGCGTGCGTTTGTGTGTGTGGTGTGTTAGCAGTATACCCTATGGAATGGGTCCAGGAACTATTATAGAGGGCAATGTTCTTGGGAAGGGTGCTTTCTAAGGTTTTGTACTGAAGAGGAAATTGTGGTGGTGTGATCCGAAAAGATCGAGAGAGAGAGAGAGAGAGGCCAAGTACGCAAGAGTCCCGTACAAGTACGTTCTCGCTGTTCTGAATGCTTTCGAAGTACTTGTATACTAATTGTAGCAAGTACTCTTCGATAGGGGTAATGGAGGTTTGCGGATTATTTGTCTGTCTATAATTGATGATGCTGTGTTCCAACGAACACTGTTCACAAAAGAAAAACGACACACGGAGCGAATGCAGTCAATAATGAAACACAACGAAATGTTTTGTTTTATTTCTTGGCGTATAAATTGTGTTATTTAATCTGATGTTACAAAATGTTTTGGCGCACGCGAGTTACGATGTTGCGACGAAAAATAAAACACAATATTTTTTTTATAGTTCAAATTTAAAATTTCTTTTATTTCTTTAAACTTCCTTCTCGGGGCTCTCTGTCCAAACTGATTTTCTTTTCCTCGGGGATGATCCCATTCGTCCCTAGTTTTTTTTCTTATCTTTTTTTTTGTTCACTAGCTGGTGGTGGCTTTCTCGTAATCGAGGATCTCTCAAGCAATATCACGCTCACGCATACAGCCGCAGAGGTTATTGTCTGCATGCTGTGGACCGCTCTGCGATCGGAATCTCACACCTCTAATGTATTGTTTACGTAAACAATCGGGGGTGCCTTTTCTTCTAGCCGATCGTGGGATAATGTAATTATCCTTGTTTACGTTCCCCTATGGAAGCAGAATTTTCTTTTATTGCTGGTATCGCAAGGGTCTTTGTTTACGAAGTGGGTTTCCAGCAATTAGCCTATCGGCGAAAATAAATCAACCGTTTGTGTTTATCCAGTTAATGGATCAGTAAACAGTTTCTTTGCCGAGTCGTATTCTTCGGTCGCCGTGCAGGCGGAAGACAATTGTTCGGCCTTGGATTATGTGTATTTGGATACGTCGTTGATTCCACGATGAATGTCACCTTTTTTCAGGTGGAAAGGAGTACTCTGGGGACAAATGACTGTGGGCACGTGGAGTTTGTATATATGGTATGTTCCTTGGTGGAACGATAGTGTAGGAGGTATTAAGGGCTGACGGGGTGCCCGGTGGCAACCGTAACTCGCACGTTTATTGTTTACATTATAACAGTAATGTTCAATCTTTCACGCAGAGCCACTGATTGCCATTACCATTCTTAAACAACACTAGCGCATTTTTCAAATATCAACCGCTAGATTCGAAAGATTAAGTTGCACCGTTTTGAAGACTACGTTGAACTGCACGTTCGTTACACACTCGACGCGACTCCTTTAATTTTTTTACAATTTCGTTGCGTCTACCGCCCTCCTGATTGAGTTCTCTGTGAGGACGGTAGTTACTTTCTCTCGGGGATGGTCCTATTCACCCCCATCGTTTTCTTTTTCCTCCTTTCACTTTCCTTGGGTGGTGACTTTCTCTCAATCGAGAATCTTTTCACCAGAGAAAATCGCGCTCACGTATACAGACGCGGGGGTAGATCACTCTGTGATCCGAATCTCACACCTCTAATGGATTGTTTACGTAAACAATCGGGTGAGCGTTTTCTTCTATCCGATCATGGGCTAATGTAATTATCACGGTTTACATATCCCTATGGGAACAGCATTGGTTTTTTGCTGTTGCATCGCATTGGTCTTTGTTTGGACGAAGTATATTCCGGCAGAGACAAAGGTTAGGTCGGCGGATTGGATTTCTGACAATTCGCTTATCGCCGGGGATGTGATGTCTGTCGACATCTGGCGCAGCTGTGCCGACCGTTTGTGTATATCCAGTTAAGAAGAGCCTGTGGGGGTTCTCTACATCACACGGGGAACCAACCCACAACCCTAACCTGCAAACATGCAAAAACCCAATCCCCAATTCCATACATTCCTAAATCCACAATAGCATACATCTCCCAATCTGCAATAAAACATTTCCCAAACCCCCAACAGAATATAATTCAACAGAATATATTCTAATCATCCAAGCATTCACTTTCCCAAAACTGCTTCGGTCAATTCTCTATATTTCCTCATTGCGACCAAGCAATCCTAATTTCCCCGAAAGTCATATGCTATAACGAAACGCATATTCAAATCAATAACGGAGCATCAACCACCGCCACCAATAATACTAAGCCGCGCGCATTTCCCCGAAATTACTTCGGTTAACATTTCACACAAATGATATTCCTTGCTTGCACCCAAGCAATTCCAATTTCCCCGGAATATGCATGCCCATACTTGCTCGCATTCCCAAAGCCGATTTCCCGGTACACCCAACCAACGAATTCAACCCAGCCTGTACGGCCAGAATTACCTGGAACTGAGTTCTTATGCGAGCATAGCAACTCTTCCAAAATTCTTTGTAATTGGCAGCGGGCCTAATTTTGCTATGACGCACCCCCACGACGCAATGAATGAATTATTTTCATTCGTAAGTCAGTCGAAATCTAACCGCCATCGCGTGCGCACCCCCCCCCCCCCCCCCCTTTTTTTATCACACGTCAGTGAGTCATTGTCCAACAGCCACCGAGAGCACATCGTCCCTGCAATTGCCCCCACCGAGGTCCATCCACCGTTGCGTCCGCACACGCACAGTTAGTCGAGATTCATCCACCGCCGCGTCCGCACATGTATAGTCAAATTTTACCAACTGATGTGCCCACACCTCCGAGTTATAGAGAGCCGAGTTTCGTGAGTTTTCAAGGTAGTCGAGTAATTATGGCGTAGACGCGAAATGCATTCATTCTTTAACAAACAAGACATACGTGAATTATAATATTTAACACCGCTTGCACACCCCTCTCTCAAACACTCGAATACATGCCTTCTTGTAACAAATATGCAAAGACCACATTGTAAAATCTTGTAAAATGTTTGTGAAAAGAGGCCAGGTACACACACTAGAAATACCCCTCCTAAAGACGCTATAATACAGCAGGAAATTCCATCGCAATTTGTAAGAGCCGACAAAGTAAAGCGAACAGCGTATCGACTACATCCTTGTAATATATTTATGAAATAGCGTTCTGAATTAAGCCGAACTACTAAATGTTATTAATCTTATTGTTGTGAATATTTTAAAGCCCGCACCTTTAAAGGCGTTCCTACAATTAATCTATATGTGTACCCAAGAAAACGATGAATATATATAAAATTAAAAGGACAAGAAATGCGTGTTTCAATTTAGTGATGTTGGCGGCTGGCTCAGACGACCACATATCAGTGGAACATTCTGTGATGATGGGGACAGGAGTGAACTAGTCTCCGTGCGACACACCTACTTCTCCCCCACAAGCCCACAGCACCACCATGGCTCTCAACATATTTTAAAACCACGTCTGCGTGCGCCTCTTTAATAAGGAACCCTAGCATTGTGGTGAGCCTGGACATTGAAAAGGCTTTTGACACAGCCTGGATCGGAGGTCTCGTTTTCAAATTACTGAATACTGGCCTCAATAGAACGCTGGGTAGTATCATTTACCAACTCGTTGTAAACAGAACCTTCCCAGTTCGAGTGAATGGAAAGCTTTCCCGAACTTTCAACACCGCTTCAGGCGTACCATAGGGCTCCATTCTAGGCCCCATCTTATTTAATATCTACACCACAGATATTCCTCGCCCTGTGGACGGGAGAGTTAACCAGATATGCTATGCCGACGTTCTAGTATACACGTCATTCAAAAGCCCTAAACTCGCAACAAATCGACTCAACAGCCACCTAGAGAAACTGCATCAGTATTACAAACGATGGAAAATTCGACGTAACCAATCCAAAGCAGTAGCTATCATTCTGAGTAGTAAACACTCTCAACCTATGTGGGAGTTCCCTATACTACGCTGAGAACCAACCCACTATATCAGCTACAATTTCGCCTGCAGCCGCGCATAGCGCCCATTTCAGCCCCTTTCGTTGGCTAATACTACCCGCAAGGGACATCTTACAAAGGGGCATACACCGAGTGAGGGAACCACACCTGAATTCATTATCCTATGCAGACAACGCATCATAGAATTCAGTTTTCGATGCCATAGGCATCAGTCAAATACCTAAAACCTAAAAACCCGGAACAAGCATCTACTGCACCACTACGGGGCAAGAGCCAAAATTCCCTAAATGAAAAATCGTTCGCTTGTGTGTTGCATAACATGAATTCCTAGAAATAAATTATCAACATGCAACATACACCAGGAAAACCAATCGGCGCCCTTTGCCAACATACTTACAGTGCCATACATGTGCGCAGCGTATTTCTATGATTTATTCGAAGTCACCCCAAGTTTTGTCCAGCCGACAAAACTTGATGGACCACCTTGCGCCCAGTTGCCGAGAAATCAATTCTTCAGCATTGGAACATGCACATCAGAATCCTACATTGGCCACCAGCATCGATACGTCGCACAATCATCGTTGTGCGAGTATCCGATTAGCCAATGACCCAAGTCACCCTATCGATGGACAAACAACTGTGCAGCTGCAGCTACTCTGAATGATGCCCTTTTCCCCATTTCCTTTTGTTTGATCTTCGTTGCCACAGCCGGGCAACACGAAATATCACACACCCTCGCCGTGATCAATTCAGAGAGATCCTCTCTGATTGATCACCACATGAGTAACTTCACGTTGCTATCGAAAAGATAGGCGGATGGCGGTCTCTCACGTATCAGTTTTTGGAGATTCGAATTTCAACAACCACCGGTGTCGGTTGCGCCACACGAGTCAAGTGTTACCATAAGGTGTTAAAGTTTTGTACAGTACCACGGTCCGCGTTATAACCTAAACAATTTTGTGTTACTTTATCCATTCAAAAGATAAACACCACCTGTAAGTTTGATATATAAACAATCTTCCGTATAAAAAGCATAACATCACCAAAAAGTTTTATTTTGCACACATTTTCGGATTCCTGGTTATTTTTATGAACGTGTGTTCTGCGAACAGAGTGTAGGGGATTATGTGAATCAATGCCCGTGCTGGCACACAACATTAAACACTCCACATCTACTTCTCAATATTCACAGAATATTCGAATACAAATAGGAAGTACTACGATTACACCACAGGACAGGATGAAATATCTTGGGGTCATCTATACCCCAAAAATGAATTTCATCAAACATGTGAACCACATTCTTCAAAGGGGCCTCGGTCGGTCTAAGCAACTGCACAACACCAAAGATAAGCTTCTCTGCTATAAGCAGCTAATCCGATCTGGAATATCGTACGCCTTTCCCTTATGGTCCTGCATATCTTCGGCTCAAATGGAAGGAGTTCGAGTTTTCGAAAGGAAACTCCTCAGAAGATGCATCAACCATTCTAAAGAAGCCTGACGGTCGCCATTACCCGAACTCTCAGAACAGTGAGAACCTACTTGTACGGGAGTATTGCGTTCTTGACCCTTCTCTCTCTCTTTCTCTCTCTCTCGATCTCTTCGGATCAGACCTGTGGGGTTTTTAATGTTAAGGTTAAAGGAAACAACCCAATAAAACCCAATTTATTATGTAAACACCATCAGCAACACAAGCATGGCCATAGGAAGGACAAATTGGTCGCACATCTAGCAACCAACATTGCATTAGTCCCTACCAACGAAATGTCTCCTAAGAGGTCGGCTACAATGCCACTAGAGGTATTTCGTCCTTTTGGTTCTTTCATGCAATGCCCACATCGGTCGCTAAATCAAGCCACACGAAATGGAAAGTCGCACCTGGCAGCAAAAAAGCATAGAGAACTCGCCAGTGTAAATACTCACACGACGGTTCGACCTCTGTTTATGCCAACAACAACATGCGTACGATCAGCAATCATGCTACACGTAGTCGCTGATCATGTAAGCAAATAAACCTTTTCAGAACATCTCGCCCCAGCTGCGAATTGTTTATTTTTATTTTTATTCACACCCTATGGTTCGCATGCTGGGCGACACAGGCAATGAGCACCAAAGGGGATCATGTTTGGAATTTTTGGTGTTCTGTCGTTTCGATGGCCGAGGCTAATCTCGGTTCGGATTCCGTGAGGGCAGGTCGCGCCCTCACGTTAATTTACATCCCTCTTGGGCCGTCCCAAGGGATAAGTACCATAGTGGACAATGGTGGTGAATGCCATATAGACGGGCAGCGCTTGAGAAGAATCAATAAGAAATCTCTCATGGGATGTCCCAAGGGATCGCGCAAACGGTGCGAATAGACAAGTTCTTGGCATAATTAAAGCGAACTTCTGTGTAAAATATATAGTGTACAGCGCACGTTAAAAACCGTTAATATTGTAAAATATATTGTGTACGGCGCACGTTAAAAACCGTTAATATTGTAAAGTATATTGTGTACGCGCACGTTAAAAACCGTTAATTTAGTAAAATATACGAGGGTTGCCTCTTATGTTTCGGGATTTGGCAACCCTAGTGTTGCAATCCGGCAATTGACAGCTCTGTCGTAAAGTTGGACATTTGTGAGGTTATACGCACTCAGAACGTTTTGACATACGAGCGCTATTTTTGTTGTTTACAGTAACTTAAAAGATTTATCTCGGCCCAAAAATGGAATTAAATCGTCAACATTTTCGTGCGATTATTTTTTACAACTTTCGGCGTGGATTAATTCAGCAACAGTGCATGGATGAACTTAATTCAATTTTTGGCGATGAAGCTCCATCAAGGACCAGTATTTATCGATGGTATGGTGAATTCAATCGTGGTCTTAGTTCACTCCAAGATGAATTTCGTTAAGGCGTCCAAAATCAGTTGTTGTTCCGAAAACCATTGATGCTGTGCGCGAACTGATATTGGAACATCGTCATGTGACCTATCGTGAGATTGAGACAACCTTAGGCGTTAGTGGGACCAGCATACATTCAATATTGCATAAACATTTGACTGTCAAAAAAATTTGTTCGCGTTGGATCCCACACAATTTGTGAATCGCCCAAAAAAGGCTCGTGTCAATTGGTCGAAAGAAATGCTCAAAAAATACGGTCGCGGTGCTTCGAAACACGTCTATGACATCGTGACAGGTGATGAATCGTGTATTTACGCGTATGAGGCCGAAAGTAAACAGCAGTCGACTGCCTGGGTGTTTCAAGATGAGACAAATCCAACAAAAGTTGTTCGCGCCCGAAGAACTTCCAAGCAAATGGTCGACTGTTTTTTCGGAAAAACTGGACCTGTCACAACCGTACCACTAGAACAGCGCAGAACAGTCAATTCTAAGTGGTACACAACCATTTGTTTGCCAGTTGTCTTCCAAGAAATCAGGAAAACCAACCGTCGAAGACGGATCACTCTTCACCACGACAATTCGAGCTGTCACACATCGGCTGCGACAACTACATTTTTGAGCACCCAAAACATCGATTTGATGGGTCATCCGCCGTATAGTCCTGACTTGGCACCGAATGACTTCTTTTTATTCCCGTACGTAAAAAACAAACTGTGAGGTCAACGTTTTTCGACACCCGAAGAAGCGGTTGCTGCATTCAGAATGCATGTGTTGGAGATACCTCAATCAGAGTGGCAAAAGTGCTTCGACAATTGGTTCAAACGCATGCAAAAGTGTATAGATCTTCATGGGGAATATTTTGAAAAACAATAATGTGATTTTCGATGATCAATATTTGTTTTTGTTCTCTAACCCCGAAATATAAAAGGCAACCCTCGTATTGTGTACGGCGTGCGTTAAAATTGATTTAATATTTTGGAATTCGTTGTGTGCGGGATTTTAAAATCATCTTAATATAACTGTTGTATGTTATATTTTGCAATTGTATTGGAGAGTTAGATATGTATATTTATAATGTTATGATTGGTTTTGTGTATGTACTTTAAGGTACGCTTTACCTTTGGGTTACGGGTCCGTAATTGGTTGGTAATTCGCCTTAATTATCGTTGTCGTCTTTAATGCCCATTGAAATAAAAGGCGTTCGTCTTTTGTGGAATGTATCTATACTTTATTGTTCTTTGGGGTGATTCCCTAGATGTTTTATTGTATTTCACTTAAAGCCAACTGTCATTGGGTTTAATAATTTTATTTAACATACACTTTCATTGGTTTCAGTAATTTGATTTACAATGCACTGTCATTGCTCTTAATAAGTTCGTTTAAAGTAAATCGACATTGTTGTTAATAATTTTATTTACAATACACTGTCATTGCTTTTAATAAGTTCGTTTAAAGTAAACCGACATTGTTGTTAATAATTTTATTTACAATACACTGTCATTGCTTTTAATAAGTTCGTTTAAAGTAAACCGACATAGGTTTTAATAATTTTAATTAACATACACTGTCATTAGTTTTAGTAACTTCATTTAAGATACACTGTCTTTGCTTTTACGTGCCAAAAGCCCTTCTCTAGATGACCGGCTTCGTCGATAGTCTAGAACCAACTCCGCTCTATCTCGATCGTTTGATCGGAAGGAAACCTTTTTTCCACGTTACCTCAAAGCAACGTGTTATTTTCCTTTTTTGTTTTCTCGCTGACCTCACATAAAATCCTTTGTATCCGGATCTCTATTGTGAGCCAGCGATCTTTTGTTTGATCCTTCGGTAATTTTCCTAGGATCGACAATTTTCATAGGTCATTAAACATTACTTGGGTTTTTTAGTAATGTTTCGGACTGGTATTTACCACGAGTGTTTTTGGTAATTACTTTTTAATGGACAACGGAGCCAAAGATATTTTGTACATCTTAATGCTATTGTTGTCCATCAATCCTATTTACATGCACCGCTCTTTTTCCGTTTAGGAAACGTATGGATTATTAGAATGGATTAAAGGAAACGGTGTCGCCATTGAGTATTGTTTTCAGATGTATGTCTGGACTCGATGGTTATATTTTCTTAGCTGATTGGTACATTAATCAATCTGCCTGGGATTCACTACATGTGATCCGAAATTGATTGGGGCTTCGCGTGGTATGAATGTTTGGGGGGGTGGTTTTGGTACGTAACATAACTAACAACTAAGGACTAGCGTTTGTTAAAATCATATTAATACAATTATTAACTAAGGACTAGTGTTCGTTAAAATCATATTAATACAACTATCAACTAAGGACTAGTGTTTGATAAGATCATATTAATATAATTATCAACTAAGGACTAGTGTTTGTAAAAATCATATTAGTACAACTATTATCTAAGGACTAGTGTTCGTTAAAATCCTATTAATAATACAACTATCTACTAAGGACTAGTGTTTGTAAAAATCATATTAACACAACTATTAACTAAGGACTAGTGTCTGTTAAAATCATATTAATATAACTACCAACTAAGGACTAGCTTATGATAAAACTGAAGTGAACGAATGGAGTCGGATGATCAATTATCGTTTCTTTTAATATCGAAAATAAAGAACCTTTTGTTTTGCGTTACCAGAGTAACCGAGTGTTTTTCTACAACGGCGAAAATTTACTGACTGCGGCCGGACTGGGTTTGCGTTCCGCTACGACCACTAAAAACATTAACCCGCCACCACTAACAAAACATAAACCCCACAAAGTCAACTGTGGTTATAGTTTATTTAACACAAAACGTAAACTATTTGAGTCAACTGTTGCTATAATTAACTTTGTACAAAACGTAAACTATTTGAGTCAACGGCGGTTATAGTTTATTTAACACAAAACGTAAACTATTCGAGTCAACTGTGGTTATAATTAATTGTATACAAAACGTAAACTATTTAAGTCAACTGTGGTTATAGTTTATTTAACACAAAACGTAAACTATTTGAGTCAACAGTGGTTATAATTAATTTTATACAAAACATAAACTATTTGAGTCAACTGCGGTTATAGTTTATTTAACACAAAACGTAAACTATTTGAGTCAGTAGTGTGTTTAGGCGGGTTCCAGGCCACTTTTTTTGGGTGTTCTGGACCAGGAAGTGACGTCATCAGTGAGTAATGATAACTTGAACGCTTTCTGGCGAGAGCTTTGGTGTGTATGGGTGTGTGTGTGTGGATGTGGTTTTACTTGTTAAATTTGGAAAATTTAGTTTTATCTGTATTGCATTTGGCCGTTAAAATTGAAAATACAGTTTTATGTATTGCATTTGGATGAGAAAAATTGAAAATACTGTTGAAAAAGCGCTGAACCTGGTTGTATTGTCTATCGAGGGCTTTGTCATATTAATTGGGGATATATTATTAATTGCATATGCAAAGGAGTTTTAGCATTGTTTTATTTCTATTGAGGCATACATTTAGATGCGCAACTCATCAATATAAACCAATTTATAAGTTGTAATCTTTCGATTGAACAGAAAAACGTGGATAAATGCAAAGTAAACAAAAAACCTTCTAATTGGAAGTTGAAAATGTTTTGTTTATATTACTTGGCTGTGGATGGATGGATGCGACAAGTTTATTGTATTGGATAACTGAAACGTACCCAAAAAAAAAAACTTATTTATACAGTTGAAAATGTTTTTTTATTCAGATTCTATTAGTTTGTTTACAGCGACAACATGTCTTATTAACACTAAATTTTCTAATGCACACAGTCCGCGCTGTTGTTGTTGTTGTTGTTGAAGATGATGATGATAACATCTTGAATATTGGGTATTGTCTCGCCGAAGATATTTAAAGCTGCTGTTGCATCCATAATTTTCAATATTGTAGACTTGTTGATTTGTAGCTTTGTCAATGATGTCAGCGATCCATTTCGTTTTTTCAATTCCTTTTGCGAAAATTCTATCGTCAGATTTTATGTTTTGCCTAAGAAAATTTTGCACGGTCATTTTGCACGCTCTTGTAGTAGTCTCCTTGCCGGGTTTGGAGGAAGACAGATTGTTGGGGTACGACTTCCTGTCTCAGAATTGTAAGGTAGACGGGCCGGGTGTTCGTTTGGTTTTTCCCCGAACGACCATAAATCCCGTGCCATTCTCCATTTAATTTGTCAACTATGGGACGGGAAGGGTTGAACATGTGGCAGCCGAACGGGGAGACGTGCCAAAGGGACCTGTTTAGGTCGATACTGTGGCAGGTACTCGTCCGGAGACTCTACCCATACCGGGGAGGGCTGCGAAAAGCTGTTCAACCACGTGCTACCCACGTGGTCATCCGGATAAACCCCGAACAGCGGACATTATTAGTACAGAGTTACAAACAACATTTTTTATACAAGAACAAATAAGGAAAGGATAAGCCTTCCTGTAACTTGGATCCCCTGATCCTAGCTGGCCAGACTCTGGTTTCCCCCCGGAATCTTCGCCCTTGTAAAGGATCTTCGTCGAGGGAAACTAAATTGAGAGTCTGACGAAAAGTCTATTAAGCCAGGCCTAATGCTGCAGGCGCATTCCCAGCGCGGATTGCAAAGGCAAACCCCAGTGCTGGGGGTTGGATCACAAATGTGAAAGTGCGAGAGCGCACTATAATGTCGGGTGATGGTAGGTTTTGCCGCCGGAACGGGGCAACCCCCCCGATCTACCAACACATGGACCGGGACAAGTAAAGGAGTCCAAAATCGGAAAATTAAACTAAGGATCATAGGAGCGGGACGATTTCGCCGTCCGGGTGAAATTTTGGAGGTTGGACGAGAGGGAATCACCTCGCCTTGGCGAGGGGGTCCTAACCGGATCGTATGGGCGGTCGAGCTTTCGGTCGGACCATCGGTTTAAGTGTCGGGCCCGCCGCGATGGGTGGAAATCTGTGTTGCATATTTTGTCCTTGTCTCCGGGGAATGCTTGTCTGTGTTCCTCTTATTTACTACTACATAATTGTTATTTATTTATTTATTTTTACTAACACTAATATATAGGTAGTATAATCTACTAACCTTAACACCTAAGCGTGTTAATTTATTTATTTATTTATTTATTTCGTTGATGTAGTGGATTGTTTGTTTGTTTGCTCTCCGCCGTCCACTCTCGGGTGTGACATTCCTCTCCTAAGAATGCCACGCAGTCTTGTGGTGGGGGAGGAGGTATGTTACGTGCGGCTTCCTCCACCGCCATCAATTAATTGTTTTTAATATAATTTGTTTTACTGTAGTTTGATGGTAAGGTGGTGGAGGAATTGCACGATCCACATGTGAGTGTTCGAACACGCCCCGATTCGATAGTGGATCGTGGGCGAGTTCGAATTCGGTCTTCTGAGTGGATGTCGATGTAGAGCGAGAAAGAAGCACCAGGGGGAATTTTCGATTCCGTTTGTTTTTGATTTTGTTTTTGTTGAATACGGTTTTGAATTCCGTCGTCAGTCGATTTTTAAGCAGTTGAAGACTGTCTTTTTTGGATTTCCGTTGAGTGGATCTTTTTTTTTTTTTGTAGTCAAGGAGTTGATGCTGAAGTGGAGTGGTGGAGAAAAAAGGATAAAGCCCGTGCCTTTGTTTTTTTTTTTTGAAACGGAGAAAAAAGTAAAGTCTAAAAATTAAAAGTTGTAAAAATAAAGTTTGGAAAAGAACGAAATACTAAAAGCCAGCGTTTTGATCCGTCGAAGACGTTCTCCGTTCATTAATAAAACTAGAATTAAATAAAATAAGACCAGTTCAACTAAATATTAATCCGGAGTGTTTTTGTTTCTGTGTTGTGTCCGCTCGGTCGCGAAGGTCAACCATCGTTTTCTTCCACCTTGCGTTGTGAGCAGTGTTCGCGTGAACAATTTATGATGGAGGAGGAAGTGAACCTAGTGTCCGTGTTAGGCACAATACTTCCTCCCCACAAGCTCATCTTCAGATAAATTTCTCGTTAACGAGCCTATGCTAGATTGCAGAAATCGAAATGAATCTAAAAACCTAATTTCGAATGAATTATATTCGTCTAAATACACACGTTTGGAAAGCGATGTATAATTTTCCTTATTTAGCGGAATTATATTTATTTCCCCCTTAATACAACTCAGACTTTTCACAAATAGATGTAAATCATAACAAATTATGAAAAAAGACTGGGAAAAATGTCGGAACGCGAAAATATAAATGTGAATGGGCTGGTCCTCTATAGACACCAGTGAAGTGACAATGGTCCCTTACTCTTACACCTAATTCCTTAAATCTACCTTTACATATAATACATAATGGGGAGGTGTTTTGATGATGGGTCTCGTTCTGTGTTAGTGGCAGCATCGGTTTTGGTTGTCAAACGATTTCCCTGTGAAGATGCGTCAGATCTTTGCTTAGCATGTTCGCAAATTGTGAGGGCGAGTTTTCTCCTGTAAAAAGGAAAATGTTTATTTTTTAGTTTTTGATTTTTTTTTCTTATTAAATTTTTTTACTTACCAACAAATGTGCGGTGCTTGTTCAAATCATCATCAAAGGAGCATTTGATGTGATAAGAAAAGGCGCACGGTAAATGTTGCTGCACATCCGTTGTAGACGAAGTTTCAGGATCGGGTGCGCAATGCGTCACGGGACGCAAAATGGACTCGAAGTCCGCATATACCACAAATGGGACTTTTAGTTTACAATTGTGTTTTTTAAATTTAAGGATCTTATTATTTTCCTCGGGCATAATCGTCACTAGTTTGAGGCATTCGCTCTTATGTTTTTGCAACCTGGATTCTGTGGCGAATCGTGTGCGTGCCGCTTGTGTTTGACCCGCGCAGATATAAAAATAAAAAATTAATAAGTTCTTACGAAAATGTTTAAAAGTTTACGCGAAAACAAATCAATCCCACAAAAAACGAAAGGACAAACAATAAACAATAAATTTAAATTTCATTAACAGTTTGATTATCTATGCAATAGTCTCGTTGAAAAAAAAAATTAAGTTATTGCGAAAGTATTTAATAGTTTTGGCGAAAACGAATCAATCCACATTTGACGATCATTCAGACATACATGTAACACGATATTTGCATCGGTCATAATGCTTTGTTTCGGTTAAATCCGGTACTAGTTAATAATAATCGCATACCTCCGAGATTTCCACTTTTTTCTTTCACTTGATTAAGCATAAGCCAGCAAAAACGATAAATTGTTTGCAGTGACTTAATAAAGTGCGCTGCTTCACAGCAATAATAACAGTCAAAACAAATTAATAGAACGAAAAGTGAATCAAAAATAATCGAAAATAATCGAAAATAATCGAAAATAAACAAAAATAAAAACAAACATCAAATTGAAGAATAAAAAAAGTGGATAACAAAATCCCTTCAGTGAGGTGCGACAAAGAAACTATCAATTAAAATATATCACCTCGCAAGCGTGAAAATTGAAACAGACAATATATTGCTCATTAAACAAGTGGTTTTTAAGGCAGCGTTTGGCGCGGGGGCAGAGTCACTGGCTCCTACTCGACGATAGCCGAGTTCGAGCCCGGCGTACGGAAGAAATCGGCTTCGTGGTTCGTATTTCAGGTCGCCTTTGTTTTTTTTTAAAGAAAACAAACTGGAAAGAACCAGTCTGAACACGGGGGACGATAAAAACGCGACAACACACAAACGAAAAGGTACACCGAAAAACTCCATTGTGACGCGAAGTAAAACGGCGAAATTAACAATGACAGTGAGCCCCCTCGCTTTAATATGTATGGGGCAAATAACTCATTCGCTTCTCTTGCATCTTCAGAGTCTGAGGATGAAGAAGAGGAAATAAGTGAATTGGAGGCGAAACTTGCGATGGCAAGAGCTCGACTAGAAGAGAGACACCGAAAGCAAAAAATAGCGGCACTCGAAAAAGAATCAGAACAACCACAAAAGCCGAAGCCAAGAGCCGGCCAATAGCAACAGCAACAGCAATATCAACATCAACAGCAACAATCAACACAAAATCGACCACAGCAACCAACACAGCAGCGGCAAAGCAACAATAACAACGACAAAATAAAGATGCCACCAATCAACACCATAGATATTGAGTGTAATGAATTGGTAAGTCTTTGTAAGCTAGCTATAGGAAACAATTTTGTAGTTAAAAGACTGGCAGGTAACAGGCATGCCCTTCAAACCTATGCGGTGGCAGACCACGAAAAAATTAACGAGGTCTTAAAAAGGGCCACCGCGGAATTCTACTCGTCCACGCCAAAGCAAACAAAGAGGGTAACGGTTCTATTAAAGGGTGTTGACCCAGAGGTGGAACCGGAGGCTCTGCTCGAGATGCTTCAAAAGTTGAGGCACGACGATCTCCAGTTTATCTCCGTAAAACCGTTCACCACAACCAAGGCAAGGAGGGAAAACCGCAAGCTACCCTTCTTTTTGGTTCAACTAACGCCCAACAGCAGAATTGGTGGTCTAAGAAAGATTACAGTCTTGGATCATCAAAGTGTCACGTGGGACAAATTAAAAAAAGGCAGAGATATCCTGCAATGTGTCCGCTGCCAAAGGTTTGGTCACGCGGCGGCGAACTGTGAAATGCAGCACCGTTGCGTAAAATGCGGAAAAGACCATAAGGCAGAAGAATGCCCACTGGGAAAAGAAAGGGTAGAAGACAAAGCCCTTCTAAAGTGCGCAGTGTGCCGGAATGAGGGACACCCCGCTAATTATCGAGGATGTCCTAAATTCCGAGAAATAATGGCAAGATGTGTGACCTGGCAAAACTCTTTATTAGAAAAGGAATCCATCATAAAGTTATATATAGTGGAGGAGTGCGCAGGTTCCGGGTGCTGGAAGCCTGTTTCGTACGCATACCCCTTCAGCAAGGAAGGGGCTTGTATGCGATTGCGGTCTATGCACCTGAGGAGCACCAACATAACCTATTTATAGCGGAGCTCGAGACACTCTTTCGATGCTTACATTTGCACCTAGTCAAAAACTACTTTATCCTAGAGGGAGATACGAACGCCAAGCATAGAAATTGGGGAAATTATATATCTAATGCCAGAGGAAATCAGTTGGCTGGCTGGTTAGATCAGTATCATATTGAATATAGAACTGACCTGCTGGCTACCGAATATCCACCGTTCCCTAGAGGTAGGTCGTTCTTAGATATCTTGCTAATTGACTCACTACTGAGACTACTTAACACCAACAGACGGAACAGAAACTGTTTACGGACGATTGAATACGACAGTGACCACTGTGCATTCACAGTGTAATAATGTAATGGAGCTTCCGAGCGTTCTCGCAGATCTGGAGGAATTCGTGATACCGCAACCCTACAACTACAAGGCAATGCGATGGCCGCGGTTCACCGGATCATTAACAAGAGAACTTCGTTCGAATGACTTTAATCTGCCAGTAAACAGAAACCTGACAAATGACGAAATCGACAAATACATTCAACAAATGGACGAAACCGTAAAACGAACAATGGACAAAACAATTCCCAAAACAACAGTTACAGATCACATAAACATGTACAGAAACACAACAAACGCACTCCACAAGAAAAGAGCAGACTGCTATCGAAACTTAAACAATTACACAGACAGTTTACAGAAAGACAAGACCAGGAGATAATATCACTGAAATCCCGATTAAAAAACCTCCAACAATTACTTAAAGCTAATTATAGATTAGCAACTAATTTGTATTGGAACAACAGAATTCGGGCTATAAAAACTAATAACCCGAATATGTTCCCATAAATAAATAAAATATTCAGGAGAAATAATCAAAACGAGATTCAGTGTCTCCAAATTCCACGTACTGAGGTAAACAAGCAGCTGCTAACCAACACTGGCATAGATACAGAGAACGCGATCCTCAATAGTGAGCTCTTCGTGATCGAAGATCCTGTGGAGAGAGTGAACGCTGTGGGAGCTGTCTTTCAGGAAACGTACAAGGTGAAACAAGCATTCACCGAAATCACGACCTGGAGGACAGAGTTCTACTGAATCACCTGCACCTCCAGAATGAAATTTCACATTGGCAATCGGAGAATCCGGGTTTTACCGAATTCAGTGAAGATAATCTGTCAATTGACATTAATGCCAATGGTGAAGCTTGTAGCGTTTCCGCCAAACCCTACGGTCTACTTACCTGAAAAACCCCCATAACTACTACCCAACTCCCTTTAGTTTGCTAATGCAACAGTATTAGTACCTAAAAATGCTGCACGCATTTAAGAAATCAAATCTATGATTTTTAAGTCCCTGTAAAGAAAACTTACCTTCATGCATTCTCTTCGCATACCATTGCTGCTTAAGATTTCTTTATTAACTTACCAGGAATTTCCAATCAATTTCGGCATCTACGTCGCCAGTCAAATTCCCTTAGATGAATTCCTGTAAACAAAATAATTCAGATTGCATTCAATGTAACCGTCATGACAGAGACCATAAATATCGCGCCGTCTATTTGCCCAGCCGCGTCATATACCTTTTCATACACATTGCCTGACAATATTTTTTGTTTGTCTTATCAATAAACAACCCAAGCAGCTGCATATAATTATCGCAATAGACACTGAAACCAAATTCTCCAGCATTTCCTAATGCAAATATGATCCCGGTTTCTACTGCAGCCAGAGATGCCATAAACATCCAATTTGCTTTTAGCACCTTTTTCTCCTAACGTCGAAAATAGCGACGAGGCATCGTGTAAACAATGACCCGCATTACCAGCGGCGCATGTGGTCATTTTTCCCTATTGTCCTTGCCGCCTGCCTGTTTTCGAAGACATGCAACAACATTGAATCCGTTCGATCGCGCACATATACCACTGCGCCACTAGTTACACCCTTAAGAGAAAAGTTTTTCTCTCTCTTCCTTTTTTTTCCTTAGCGAAATCATCTCTGCATGAGATGACGATCTCCGAGTCAAATTCCATCCTTCGACCCGATCGGGTCCCGGCTCCATCGCTCCGCTAAACTTCCTCCCCACAGGCTAATAGACTTTAACCACAAGGGAAGGAATCCGGAGTATCTTCGACTCATTAAGAAGCAAAAAGTCAGTGGGAATAGATGGAGTACCTAACATCGTACTCAAGAACCTGCCTCCAATGGCTATATATATATATATATACACGGTCCTGTTTAACAACGCGCTGAATAATGCATATTATCCCGTGCCGTTGGAAAACGGCAACCATTCAGCCCATCGCAAAAAAGGGCAAAGACTGTACAAATCCAATGAATATGCGTTCGATACGTTTACTCCCAAGCATCAGTAAAGCATTTGAAAAGACTATTAACAAAGCTCTGCTAAAATGGGTAGACGACAAGAACATTATTCCAAATAACCAGTTGGGCTTTAAGGCGGGTCATGAAACCACACATGCCGCAGCTAAACTGGTCTCTGACATACAATGGAATAAATGTAGGAACCAATGCACAGGGACCTGTCTGATCGCCTTGCAAAAAGCCTTTGATACCGTCTGGATCGAAGGGTTATATTACAAACTGGTCAGACATGGCATGCATAAGCCCTTACTATATGTACTTTACGATATGTTAAAGGACAGGAAGTTCGTGGTCAAAAACGGTAATGTGACCTCTAATAAAACGTATAATATCAAAAATGGCTTGCAACAGGGCGCGGTACTCTCTCCGATTCTTTTTAACATTTACATTAGCGACTTATTAGATGCACTTCCGCAGGCTATTGCGTACGCAGACGATCTCATAATTTACAGAACAGCTCCGAAAGTTGAGATCATAAACAGTTTAATTCAGCGAGACTTCAACAACGTGCAGCGCTATTGCGATGACTGGAAACTTAAGATCAACTTCCAGAAATGTGAAGCCATCCTATTTAGAACTCCATTACATAAAGCCACGAACGACACAAGGAAAAACTGGCGAAAGCTAGTTATTGTGGGACCGCATGGAGATAAACTGGAAACCAAGAGTTTAGTTAAATACCTTGGCATCTGGCTAGACCAATATCTGTATTTCAACAGATATGTAGAGACTGCTTTGGTCAAAGGGAGGAAAACTTTTTCTATGACAAGGAGGCTATTTCACAGTAGCCAACTTGACAGTAGGGTAAAAGTCATATGCTACATGACGCTAATCAGGCCAATGCTCATATATGGTTGTCCAGTATGGTTTAACATAGGTCCGAATTTGATGGAAAAGATTCGGGTGTTCGAAAGGAGGTTTCTCAGAAGTTGTCTCAGATTATATCGGACACCGGAATCGGACTATAAAAAGTATTACTCAAATGAGACTTTATATAATGAAGCGTGCAAAAATAGGGTGGATAATTTTATGATTAAATTAATCGGAGGACATATTGCGAGAGCAATAAGCTCGTCCAATGACCAAATTTTCGGGGCTTATTATCCAAACACTCTGTACTATGAGAGCGTGCGTCGCAACAGCTTTGTTCCACCAGAGGCGTTCCTTGACTTGGACATGAAAGGGTTTATACAGGATAGATCCGGAATTCCGCTGATCTATCACGTAAGTAGATCATCTGTAGACGTGCGATTGTGCTACGACCGGGAAGTAATGCGCACCGAAGAAGAGCTCCTGCGCTTCAGTAGGGCTATCTCCCACAGAAACCGCGACGATAGTATTAGACAGCGTCAACAGTTCTGGTGGTTGAATGGCATATAAAGACCTGGATACCAAAGTCGGTATAGAATCACACTATCATCAGCTAGCTTACATAGACTTAGCTTTTTTAGAATTAGGGTAGTATAAGATTTAAGTTAAGTTAAGTTAAGTGCTTTTAAATAAAATTAAAAAAAAAAAAATTGACAAAGTTTTTCAAATTATTGACACAAAGTTTTTCAAATTTTTCTTTGTCTTTCAAATATAT
Source organism: Microdon myrmicae (assembly GCA_963931805.1). Classification (NCBI taxonomy): domain Eukaryota; kingdom Metazoa; phylum Arthropoda; class Insecta; order Diptera; family Syrphidae; genus Microdon; species Microdon myrmicae. The sequence continues at coordinate 30,523,720 of OZ007497.1, read as the reverse complement.
ATAAGTACCGGCACAAAGTTCTGTCGCCGAAAGGCAAATTATACAAATGTTAAGTAATGTTTAGCTTAGAGCGTCTGCGAAGGACCAGTAAGTTATTATATAAGATAATTAAGCTAGAATTTAAGCATTTTTTGTCTAGCCTTTAATTTAGAAACTAAGAATATAAAAAGAAAATAAAAATGTTTTAAAAATGAAAATGAAAATGAAAATGAAATAGATGCATTTGATCTTTATGTTTGGTTATCTGGCTTTTCAACAAACGCGAGATGTTTTTAATGTATACATAATGAGTTTTATCATCATCACGACTTTCACAATAAAGCAAGTAAATATGGTTCGGTTTTTCTTCGCGCGTGTGATAGTAGGGTCCAATTATCTCATATTCCCCTCTATCATTAATCTCGTAGCCAAAAACATTTACGCTGATGGTTGTGTTGTTGGCTTCGAAGATGCGTGTGTTCTTGACCGCTAGAAGAAATTCCATATTTTTGAAACAAAGTATTTTATTCTCGTATTCTATTGTTTCGCTTGCTATGTTGGTTATTTTATACTGCGACGGTCTTTCTGTATGAACTGTATCCTTAGTGAAAGCCGATATAATAGCCCATTTAAAACAATATTCATCGTTGTTTGAACATTGATGCAGGTGTGTTTGATCGATATTTGTTTGGGCAAACTAAAATATGAAGAAGCTCGAAGCGGGTCGTATTTATTGATGTTGATTTCGATTATTTCTCAAGTTTTCCCTTATATTTTCCTCATTCTTATTCGTAAACATTTTCGTCTGCTTGCTTTTAATATCGAGCTGAACTACCTCGTCACACTCTTTAGTGAGTTTTGTAAACTTCGCAAAAAGCTCCATGCTGAATTTAAATGCTCTCAAAACTTCCAATTGATTTTCCAGTAGCTCGTTAATCAATGGAATATTCTTCTCGAATAAAGTTTTGACATTCAGCATGTTTTCATCTTTGTTGGCAATGACGAATGTTTTAACGCGATTTTTGAATGCGTTTTCTATTGAGGAGACGTTTTCATCGAGGACTTGTTGGGCGTTTGCTTTGTGAGTATTTTTTCTTTGATGTTGGGCCCAAAGCTGTTCTTCAAAATTCTCATCGCAAAACACACATCTTTTATAGGTGGGCTGTTTGGATTTTTTAACAGGTTGTTCTCCGGACATTGTTGGTTGCTGTTGTTGGCGCTTGTTCAACCCTTGCCCTATTCTTTTCCTTAAATTGTTATCGTTGTTATTATTATTATTTTTATTATTATTATTGAGGGTGTTGCTGTTGATGGTGGCGTTAGCAGACATATTTCTAAAAAGTAATAAAAACTTTATTGTTAATTCTACCGCTTTGTTTTTGTTATTTTTTGGGTCGAATATTCAAAAGGTATATGTTTATGAGAACAGAGACTGGGAAAAAGGTTAAAACTATATATGTTTATGAGAACAGAGACTGGCCAATGACCGTTGAACGAAAAAAACGAAGTAAATCTAAACACAATTGCACATTTCTTTTTATTGAAAAAGTTTCACCCCAACTAAATCCAATTTAGGTTTTCAGAAAACATCTGCCCCGATGATACGCAAAATCCAATGAATATAACACACACAACATTTGAACGAATAAATAAAACAAATAAAAATAATCTGATGAAACATCCACACTACGGCCAACAAGGTTATTCATCAACGATACTTCGACATTCTCTAAACAGTACACGCCAACTAGCGTCACTTTGATGAAGACAACAAATACTATTGAGAGCACAGCTGTTTTCAATATTTCAAAAAATGATTAATAATATAAGATAACTTACCGTTTGATGATTTTTTTATAAAAATGTTTATTGCAATCCGTCTTCGATTGGGTACAATTTCTTGTTTAGCTGGCTAGTTTGTTTTCTCTACTTTTCAAACACTTTTATTATATAGAATATGCCAAGTTCTTGTTGTGGTACGTGTCTTGAAATTGTAAGCAAAAAATAATGAGAGAAGTAAAGGGAGAAACGAACTATGTCCCTTTAAAAATTACAATTTTACCCTGATAACTGGGCTAGTTTTTTCTTACTTTAATCCCAGAGCTCATTTACTAGGCTTATTACTGGACCACTTAATGTTATTAATATTTGTATGGGCTCCAGTGTTATTTTTAATTTACTTTATTTAAAATGAGGGGCTCTTATGGTCTAGTTTACAATATATAACTTCGTTTAATTATTCGACAATCACACGTCTTGATTACTTTTATTAATTTATTAATTCTGTAATTAAGTATAAAGTGAACACCGGGAAGGGTTATAATTATTATTTAACAAAAAATACAGAGTAAATTGATATGACATTCCACTAAGAATAAAAAGAAAATATTGGTACAAGGTGTATGAGGTAAAAGTTTGCGGTGAATAAAAAAACGCATGAGAAAAACTTGTGATAGAAGTTTTTCAGTTAGCGAGAAAAGGTTCGCCTTGGAAGACAATAAAATTCGCCCTTAAAGAAACGTGAACAATTAAAAAACTTAAAAAAGAATAGAAAAACAAACTGTTAAGGAATATTTAGTAATCATCAAACAATTATAAAAACCATTCGTGTGAACAATGTGGAAAATGTGAACAATTACTTGTTAAGGAATATTTAATAAGCAAATAATAATAAAAACCATTCGTCCGGCCGAACAACTGTGAAGACACAGGGGGTCCAAGACTTCAACACCCCCTCCATTTCGAACGATTCAATAGAACCCTTAAGAGTCTAATGTGGAAGGAATTCAGCTATAATGGATCATACGAGTGGTTGAATATATACAACAACTTAATTATGAAATATATTAACACAAAACATCAAGCTATCGGAATGTGTTCAAGTAAAGTAAACTATGCAAATGAAAAGCTGATATTAAAAGCTATAACAATGTGAAAATATATGCCAAACTAGCATTTCTCGTTGGCGATCACGTGCGAATCAGTAAACATAAACATGTTTTTGAGAAAGGCTATACACCAAATTGGACAACAGAAATTTTTAAAATCAAAGTTTTCAATATTTCAAAAAAAATGATTAATAACATAAGATAACTTACCGTTTTTTTTTTTTTTTTTAATGTATGCAGCAATCCGTCTTCGATTGGGTAACCTCGTAACAATTTCCTGTTGATTGCACTCAGTTTTTTTCTCACTTTTCAAACACTTTTATTATTTAGAATATGAATATCTATATAACAATGAGAACTTTTTTTATTTTTTGTTGAATGACTGTCGATAGAGGAACTTAGTGACACAATGTTTTCTAACTAGCCATACTCCATCTAATATAGCAAAATTCATTCATTAATACATACACACAATCACATCATCGCCAATACACCTAATTTTAATGAAGGCACATGTGGAGCGCAGACGTGTTCGCACGTGTTTCTATTCGATCGAAAGATTACAACTTAGAAATTGTATTATTTTTGCTGACGGCGAGAGCTTTCAAGATAGCAAAAACAACCCATATCCGAGGCGCCAACCCCCAATCGAGACACCAACCCCCTAGTCGAAACACCAACCCATATTGGGGGCACCAACCCCCGTCGTTAAGGTAAAAAGAAATCCGCCCTATTTGGGAAAAAGAATCCGTCCTATTTGGGAAAAAATCCGCCCTATTTGGGAAAAATCCGTCTTATTTCGAAAAAAACCGCCCCATTTGGGAAAACCCCAGCTCAGACGCCAACCCCATAGCCCAGACGCCAACCCCCAGCACAGGCGCCGCCCCTAGCCGAGACACCAACGCCTGGCCGAGGCACCGCCACCCCCCCCCCCCCCTCTGCCCACGGGCGATCAATCGTAACGTCACTGTCCCAAAAACCCCATAAACTTACTACGTCTGTATCTTGAACCTCTGAGTAAATGCCTATGTGGCCTCTTCTGATGTACTTTTTTAGCGTCTTTTCAATTTTATTTGTACTTTCTAACGGACCTACCTCTATTATTGTCCTTTTACGGGTAACTTGGACTTCTTGCACAGGCTGTACTACGATTTGTCTTATATTTGTTCACTATCTCGTCCTGTATACCTATGTGGTCCAATCTTTGCTTACCTGTAGGATGACGAGTTGCACTGTCGGGAAATGCTACGTTAGACTTGTTTTCGTTATCTATGTTTGTTTTTTTTTTTGAACGCTGTAATCTACTCAGGAAATCCCCTACCTTATTCTCTTTCCCTTGCAAGTACTCATAATTCAACTGGATATCTCGAACTTCGCTTACTTCGAGCATATTGACCTCTTCATCAATAGACTTTGTCCCGAATGGAAGGCTCACTCCATTAGTCATATAAACTTTCTGACTCCTCATGCAAATCTTTTCGACAGTTTTCTCTATCCAATCCATGCCTAGAATAAAATTGTACGGCTTCGTCATCTTTAACGCTACCCACTTATCCTTGCATTATCCGGATATTTAATTTTGGCCTTCCCAATATCACCTTTTGGAGCCTCTTCACCCTCCAACCTCGCATCCCTCTTCCTTCCCTTCTGGCCAATTGTAAACCGATTGATATTGGGAGACCCATCATTTATCTGCCCCGGGACCCATTGCTTATAAGCAATGTCACTTCGTACGTATGTGGCTGGACCACGATATGGAAAGAACAGAGGCACTAACTTATATCCAAGTACACTCAAATCTCAGATGTCTGCATTGGTTATTACCTGGCTCTTCCTCAGTGCAAGCATTGTTCGTTTTTAGTTAGAAAAGTGAGCAGACACAGAGGAGAAATTACATCTTAACCAGTGAATGTCCCACAGATGAACGCAAAATTCCCGTCCCATTGAAAGGGCCCGTCCCATTGAAAGGGCCCGTCACAGCAAACTAACACTGGCTCAGGAAAGGATGGAAGTCGGGACCAGCGATAGATGAGCGTTTTTTGTATCGCCAGTTCTTTAAAATTGTTCCCTGCTCCAGTACAATGAGCATTATTGGGAATAATTAATTCCTCTTCGTTCGCATCGGACTTCCTTCACGTGGCTTGAAGATTTGGCCATGAATTGGGCCTCCTCCGTAGCACCATTTTAAATTCAGCCTGACCATCGTCTATGTTAGGCAGTACACTTAATGACTTTGTTTATTGTAAATCTTTGTTTTATGTATTTACGCTTTTACCGCATGATGCAGTGCGCATACACACACGCACAAAAACACTGCGCGTGCCGCATATTACTAACTACGCACTAATTGTTTTTTTTTATTACTTTGGGTGCAGAGAAGGCGTTTGAGTACCCGTACTTTTTTATAACACGAATCACGGTTTATTGTTTGATGTTTCCACTCACTACACTTTAATGTCCGTTCGAAAGAACGATTCGGGAATTCGTTTGTCAGCACTAGCAATTTGTTTCGTGAGTGTCGAATAGATGGTTTTCACAATTGAAAAAGGAGATGTATGGGACTTCGTGATTGGTTTCCAGGTCGTCTTTTCTTCCGACATAGCATGAATGAGATAAGTCATTATAAGTCAAAACAAATATAATATTCATCAATCGCCATATAAATATTTAACTCATAATTTATTTCAACGATAACCACAACAACTCTCCAGAAAAGTGTTCACCAAATTAGAGCATACTATGTGATATACTCGCGCACAGATATTTAAAGGCATACAACAAATGAATACACCATTTAAATTATGATGCGGGAATCCGTTTCTTCATTCGGACATGTATACCATTTTCCGACTTCAATGTTACAGCTGAAGTCAGCTTCAAATCATATTTGCCCTTCATCTCCCTTGACTCATAGCCGTCGAGGTTATAAAGTCCATCCTCAGGTGGAAGTATCTGAAATGCGCGTACAACTTTTGATATTATCGACTTCATTTCCAGATATGCAAACTTTTGTCCTAGAAAATAATAAAATATGTTATTCGTCAGCTTAAAGATACTATTGCTGATTTAGAAGTACCTATACAGTTGCGTGGACCGGCACTGAAAGGAATAAAATCGTATGATTGCGCATTTTCTCTTTCCTTGTTATTAAATCGTTCCGGGTCGAATTTGTTTGGATCCTTAAACAATCCCTCGTTGTATCCCATTGCAAAAATGAATACATGTAGCTCTGTACCTTTGGGTATTATTTTTCCATCTGCAATACATGTAAGTAAAGCTACTTCAGGCATATTTGTAACGTACTTAATAGCAAGCTAAATTCATATTTTTCATATTACTGTGGTCCATGTATCAAGTATGCTTGTATGATTTTCGGTAATATCAATTAACGTATTTTTTAGTAATATATAATTTATTAGCAGACTGATGAGGAGATTTTATTGATGATATTTAATTCAACTGTTTGTGACATGTGACACAATTAAACGAACTTACCGCGCAAGCAAGCGGCGGAAACTTGCAAACCCAACCAAAACAAAACTCGCACACTAACGTAAGCAGGGCCCCGGGGCAGATCAATAATGAGTCACCCAATTATAATTGGTTTACAATTGGCCACAGGGAAAGGAAGAGGGATTTGAGGTTGGAGGGTGAAAAGGCTCCAAAAGATGATACTGGGAAGGCCAATATTATGAAAAGAAGGAGACCAAGCCCAGACGCCATAATAATATCCAAAACCGGGGAAAAAACATCTGCGAATCTACTGAAGTTTATGAAGGCCAAGCCCGAGCTAAGTGAACTCGGAAATAGCGTAAATAAAGTTCGAAGGACAGCAAAAAGGGAATTGCTGCTAGAACTGAAACGCCCTCCGGAGGCTACCACCGAGACACTGAAAGCAAAGGTACAACAAGTACTAAAGGAAGATGCCAGTGTGAAAACAGTGTCTCAGGAAATCACGGTCGAGTGTCGTGAGTTAGATGTGGTTACCACTGTGGAGGAAATCCTGACAGCGATCGCTATCGCCTTCCCTGCGCTGAACGCGATCCCATAGAAGCGGTAAAGAGTTTAAGAAGGAAACCAGATGGCACGAGTTAACAGTCATAGTTAACAACCATAGCATAAAATCATATTAATCATATTAGTCATAACCAACATTGTTAACTATCATATGAAGAAATCATATTAGTCACAACCAACATTGTTAACTATCATAGTAAATAATCGTATTAGTCATACCCAACAGTCATGGTTTCATATTCAAATATCGCATCAGAACAATAACATAATCTCCTAGGAAAATTCCCAAGAACACCAACCGATAATCTCATTAGTAACATCACTATGCAAAACCATCCAAAAAAAGGAAAAACACTGTTGACGATTCCAACCAAACATAGGAAAACTACCAGGGACAGCACCCACGAGATAAGAAGATAAGACCCGTCATATAAATACAGAACACAGAACCAGCAGCGGCATGGTCATTCATCGCCGATCGTTCATGCAGACAGACGTATTCATCCGGAAAAATTGAATCCGTAGACGTTAAGTCGTCGACAATCGATCGCGTTCACATCGAATCTTGTGTGATAAATTGCGACAAGTTATAATTACAAAAAAAAAAAAACTATACAAACACGAGCAAACACGTATAATTTTCGCTGGATGTCGTGGTCGAAATCTGTCTTCACAGATGCCAGACAACGATCCGAGCGCTACCCGGGAATATCTATTGGAACGGAAGAAAAGAGCCATTGCAAATCTTCAAAACTCATCGAAGAAGACCACAAAAATGGAAAATCAAGCAAAAAAACACGTTGACTACGAACAAAAATTCCACGAAGCCGTGGAATACATCCAACAGCTTACAACATAGGTGAAACAACTCCGGGAGGAAATTCACTCCCTAAAGCAACCCACCCAAAACAGCGACGATGCCAGTATGGAGATGACGCCTTCTCCCAGCTTAAACAATAAAACATCTCCACCCAAACAACTATTATCAGCCCATAAGGAATCCACCAAACAAGCCAAGCCAGCAGCGAGTCCCCTGCCTGCCCAACACAAAAATGTTAGACCACCACCAATCTACATAAAAAATGTGACCAGTATAAAGGGAATAATTCTAATAGTACAAAATGCCCTAGGACACCGCAACTTCACCACAAATACTAAAGGCTCCTCTATCTCCACTGCAACAACACCTCTGGTTGATCACGAGAAAACCGTTAGAAAACTTGTGGAACTACAACACCACTTTTTTACCTTCCAACACCATCAGGTCAAACCAACAACGTTCATCATTAGGCACATTGACCCAACTTGAACCAACGAAGAGCTAGCGTATGGAACCAGGAAAAATCCAAACCACAAACCCCGATGGATCCATTACTACTAAGGAAATCGCGGTGACATGTTGTAACTGCGGAGGTCCACATCCAGCCAATTTCTCCCAGTGCCCTCATAAATTGAGAATTCTCCAAAGAATAACAAAACCAGCAACAACCAACAAATCCGCACCAACCAAATCCACATCGCAGAACACATTGCCACAACCTACAAGACCAGGAACGTCATATGCGGATGTCATCAAAAATAATCAAAACACGCCGACGTCAAACAACCCCAACTCCATTGGCATCAATCTGGACATCATGGGCTACATCAAGGGTCTACAAACTATGCTTCCTACATTGAAGCATATGTCGGATATCGAACAAAAGGTCAGATTCTCTCACTTATAACTTCCCATATTCTTTCCCTCAATGTCTGAATTAACTATAGTCGCCCTCAACGCAGAGTCTATATACTCCAACATCCGTAAGCAACACTAAGGGTTGTTTGTTAAAACCTTCTCCCCAGACATCCTTCTCCTCTCAGAAACTTGGCTTAAGTCCAACTCCCGAGTATACATCCCCAATTATATATTTATTTCCAACCCCAGAACTACTGGATCCCATGGAGGTACCGGCATCCTAATAAATAATAAACTTCAATTCACCGAAATCAGGTTCGCCAATGTTTTCAATATTGAATACACTGTGAAAACAAAAAAGTAATCATAATAACATCCGTTTACATCCGACGAGAACCAGACTTCCCTGACTCTGACATATCTCAAATAATCAGACAGTCTCTCCCCGCACCATTCATAATCGGTGGAGACTGGAACGCTCGACATACAGCATTCAACGACATAAAGAATAACAAATACGGGCGCCAACTTTTGGACCTCCTCTCATCTCACCCATATACGTATATCGACAGTCCACTGCAGCCAACTCGTGTCACCAACTCGACGCGGTCAACAATTGACTTCTTTCTCAAGTCGGCTGATGTCTACTCAAGGGGCCCCCCCACTGTATCCTTCCTCTTTCCCTCTGACCATGGTTCCGTTCACACCTCGATCAAAGTTCCCTCCTTCGAACTGCTCTACTCACACAGTCCTGTCCCGAGCTTCTCCAAGACTAACTGGAAAAAGGTCAATAGAGACGTCGCCGAGAGTTTTTCTAACTTGCAAATCCCCGAATCTTCTAACCTAATCCCTGCTGATATCGATCGAGCAGCCCTAAAAGGATGCCCACACCAGCAATACACCCACCACCATCCCTCATAATCATTTAGGAAAACCATTACCCAGCATCCTAACTAAATTGCTGCGTCTCAAAAAACAACTCCGCCGAAAACTTCATATAAGATTCTGCCCCTTTATTAAAAGTCAGATCCAACTCCTGACCACCCTAATAAATGAACATTTAAAAAAGTTCGCGGATCAGACCTATACCTCTACACTTAACAATATTAAACCCAATCGTGATCTCTTCAAAAACATCAACCGACTAACTGGTCGGAAGTTTAAACCGCGAATCGGTCACCTCATCAACCCATTCAACAATAATCTTATCCAATCCGACACGGACATAGCAAATTGCCTCGCTGACCACTTCTCAAAGATCCATCAACAAAATGATTCCCTCTCTGTCCCTAATTTTCGAAACACTGGAAACGAATATATCTCACACAGATTACCCGGATCTTATACTCATTTCATTGGGGAATTTAACGACACAAACAAGGCGTCACATCCTTCAGACACCACCACATTTCTAACCACAGATGAATTAATCAAGTTCATAAAATCACGACCCAACAAAAAATCGGCCGGTCTAGATGGAATACCACACCTTCTATTTAAAAGACTTCGCCCGCCAAATCTACTTCCCATTCTCGTCCTTCTTAACCATATCATAAATGCTTCACATTTCCCAGAGAACTGGAAAACTGCGGTAGTAATTCCCATTAAAAAGTCCGGCAGTTCCTATAACACCTCCAACTATCGTCCGATATCTTTATTGAACACCCTAAGCAAAATATTGGAATGTAAGATCTACCAAAACCTTCTCTCGTTTGCCAGTGATAACGCTCTCATCCCTAATTTCAGTTTGGCTTTCGTGAGCGACACTCCACTTGCCATGCGCTACTAAAACTTACACACGATGTCACAACTGGTCTAGAAAACCAATGCCCTACCGTATGCATATCTCTCGATATTTCCAAAGCATTTGATTGTGTCTGGATCTCAGGACTTCTTTATAATCTGCACTGCTTATTTGGTCTGAATTCCAATATCACAAAGCTCCTAGCATCTTATCTTTCTGGGAGGAAATTCATGGTCAGAATAAACTCTTCCCTCTCACAAACTCACAACATCACCGCGGGAGTTCCCCAAGGATCCATTCTCGGACCACTTTTATATCTTCTATATACTTCCGATATTCCCCAACCTCCACCTAGTGTTGTAATGTTAAATTATGCTGACGATACTTTAATCTACTCTAGCAGTAGATTTGTCAAAGCGGCAAGAAACCGCGTTAACAACTTCCTCCCGCTCATCTCAGCATACTTTCACAAATGGAAAATTAGTCTCAACCCAACCAAAACCCAGCTAACAGTGTTTAGGGGCAAAAACGCTCACTGCACAAACAACACTAAACGTTGCCACAACAAAATTAAACCAAATTCTAATAACACCCTCATTAAACCTTCCAAAACCCTAAAATATTTGGGAGTAACCCTTTCCAACAACTGGTCATTCTCAATCCACATCAAAAATTCATTTCATAAAGCCTCAATACAGCTTAACCTGTGCAGACGAGTGTTGTGGAAACCTAAAGGCATCTCTCTCAAGGTCAAACAGCTCATCTACAAACAGATAATCAGACCCACACTTACATACGCCTGCCCATTACGGTACCGCATCTCACCATCCCAAATGGAGAAATTACGAGTGTTTGAACGAAAAAGTTTCCGGTTTATCACTGGCTTACACCGCAAAACCAACCCATATAGATACAATTGTAACAACGACCTTTACAACACCACAGGCATCGAACGACTGGATAGACGGATACTAGAACTGTCGATAAATTTCATAGAAAACCTTCCTAACAATCCCAACCAGATAATAACGGACCTACCATCACCCTCCTCCAATACGGGAACTCACTACCGTAATTGTCTCCAAATCAGGACCCTCTTCACCTCAGGCAGACTGGTTAACGAAATAAACGAGGTCGTGTACCACAACACCGAACTGGCACTCAATCATTTCAAATATAGCAACACCCAACCATTCTCCAAGATTCTTACCTTTAACACAGAACCGAATGGCACCCCCCTCCTTCAAGAACACACCTGACCATATCCCTTACTATCCTCAATCCCAACGAGAAATCCCACATCCATAACTCAAAATTGTAAATATTATTTTTAAGTCAATTTCAAATTGTCACTATCATTGCAATATCAAATATTGTAAATTGTAAATAGGATTAGATTTAGTTAGATTAAGTTATGTTAAGTAATTTTAAGTAGGCTAAGTTAAAATAAACAGAGTTCCTGGTTTTTCTTCTGACCTTTTCCAGGAAAAACAAAATTAACAATGTATATTTATAAATCACATTAAATCTTAAGCACATCTAAAAAGAACTGTTTGAAAAATGTTAACAAATAACATGTCAACACTCAATATGTAACAAATCTATTATAAGTTAGCTGTATTACTTATTGTAACTATTCATTTTTGATCAAATAAATAGTTTTGAAAAAAAAAAAAAAAACAGAACCGGCATTCCCGATTATTCAGCACGATAGACTAGTACTAAGGCTACTACATTGTTATCTAGTGTGTAAGAATTAAGAAGAATAAAAATATATTTTTTTATACTTTCTGAATCGTGGAATCATAATTCACGCACGCTGCTATGATCCGTCTGTGGCGGTTCTGGCGAACGCCACTACTCACCTGTCCATATACACCAGGTATATGTAATAATTACACCCTTTGCATAAGCATCCTGTTTTCAATAGAGCAAGTACTTACCTGCACTGGTTATACCAATAACCACCTAAAATCTGTGGAGCACAATGTCTGCTGATACGAAAAATACATCAGCAACAACAGACATTGCCTACACCAGGCGTAATAGTGCGAATGGCACCATGTACCACAAAGGCAAATCCGGTTGCAAACGCCGCAATCAACACTGCCCAAAAGTACCAGTGTAATGCCCCTAAAATATAGCTCGGTACATATTACGTAACCGACGAAAATCACCAAGCGTTGTCCAAGCACGCAAGAGGAAAGAATTTTTCCCATACACGTGCATGACGATTCATTAAGAGGACGCCAGCAACGCGCGCGCCGATCAGCATGAATGTGCCACACAGTGCTGGTCGAATAAACACATCCTACCATGTAAATGCGATGTACACGATCAGCAATAATGCTATACACAGTCACTGATCGTGTAAACAGTTAACCCTGTTCAGAACAACTCGCCCCAGCTGCGAATGTGTTTATGTTTATTTTGATTCAAAGTCTATGGTTCGCATGCTGGGCGACACACGCGATGAGCACCAAAGGGGATCATTGTGTGTGTTTCAACCCTTCCATGGTAGGGAAAATGCGAAAAGATAAATGACCACATATGGTAGTCGAGGGGATGGATAGAATTTTGGTGTTATGTCGCTTCGATGGCGATACTCAATCGCGTCGTGGATACACAGAGAACTGGTAGTGCCTCAAACAGAGTTGATAAATCCCTCATGGGATGTCCCAAGGGATCGAACTAAATTGTACGTGTTTGTGACCAAGGGACCAAATTACACCAAATTTATAGAACTAAATTGTACGTGTTTGGGACCAAATTTATAGAACTAAATTGTTCGTGTTTGGGACCAAATTTATAGAACTAAATTGTTCGTGTTTGGGACCAAATTTATAGAACTAAATTGTACGTGTTTGGGACCAAATTTATAGAATTAAATTGTACGTGTTTGTGACCAAATTACACCAAATTTATAGAACTAAATTGTACGTGTTTGTAAACCAAATTACTATAAACCAATGAACTAAATTGTACGTGTTTGTAACCAAATTACTATAAATGTATGAACTGAATCGTGAGTGTTTGTAAAAACAATTAAACATAAGTAAGAGCGTGTGTAAATTCGAATTATTCTGAATACCACTAACTTTCGTTTTTGTATTATTTTGTTGACTATTTGAAATAAAGAACCTTTTGCGTTACAAAGTAAATAAGCGTTATTCTTCTGCGGTGAAAACTTACTGACAGCAACCGGACTGGGTTGGCGTTCCGCTACCAACAATTAAACCGTAAACCCCACAGGGGTGATCCAGTGGGTATTGAATACGCAAACCTGCAGTGGTGCACGCAATGAGTAATGACTCCCGCGTTTTTTTTTTTTAAATTCAAAAGGAATAGTTCAAGGGCATCTGGAGTGCCACCACAACTAAATGAACATCACAGCAGCGCCACCGGGTTGCAGCCATCTTCGCCGCCAGGATCCAGAACAAATCGCAAGTTTTTAGAAAAATCTTATCTTTTTTTACCTTTTTTTCTAAAAGTACACTTTTCCTTAGTATTGGCTCCTTCTGAGTTTTTTAAAGAAAATGCTAGATTTAAAATTTAAGCGCCCAAAACATATTTGCTTTGTTAGCTTTTGCTTTTCTAACCTCTTTATTAAATACAGCTTGTAATAAGAACAGTTCAGAAAAAGCCATTGAATGGCCACAACATATTCAATTAAAAGCGCAATAACAGTTCAAGAACAACAAATTTAGAGAGCTAAGTATATTTAATAAACGTTTTTTTTTTTGTTATTAGAATTAAAAGAAAGTATTCCATTAACCGTATATAATAAGTAATAAATATAAGAATACATATATAAACATTAGTCTCAGACCAAAAAGAAGAACAGAATTAATAACATCCGAAAAATGTTCACAGCAATTTGGTTATAACCGCCAAATACCTTAAACACATATATAAGTTGACACAATTTAACAAAGGCTTGTTTAAGTCATAAGACACACTTTTTTTTATATATATATAAATATTTCTGCAGGTGTGTTTCTTCAATATATGTGCCGACCGTTAACCTGGCACTTTGTTCTTCATATCTAGCCAACATCTTAAATACAATACTTTAGAACAGAATACGCACAAACAATAACCTAACCGATTTAGCAAACAAGTTTAAGTCTAAAAAGTATAAAGCGGCGGAACCGCTTAGTAAGCCCCTTCAGGGTAGCATAGCAACAGGTATTCACACCTGTACGGTAACAAACGCGTGGCCTGCACACTTTTTAAACACCACTCGGGTGGTCAATTCACTCCACTCACCAGCGACAGGTCTTCCATCATCTACCGGATCCACAACTCCTCCCCACACCAACCTTATTCTACCTTTCTCGCTGTTCTCGCGTTTCGAGGGACGGTCCCATCACACTTTTAAGGAAAATGGCCCAGTTTACGAGGGTTGCCTCTTATGTTTCAGGATTTGGCAACCCTAGTGTTGCAATCCGGCAATTGACAGCTCTGTCGTAAAGTTGGACATTTTTGAGGTTATACGCACTCAGAACGTTTTGACATACGAGCGCTATTTGTGTTGTTTACAGTAACTTAAAAGATTCATCTCGGCGCAAAAATGGAATTAAATCGTCAACATTTTCGTGCGATTATTTTTTACAACTTTCGGCGTGGATTAACTCAGCAACAGTGCATGGATGAACTTAATTCAATTTTTGGCGATGAAGCTCCATCAAGGACCAGTGTTTATCATCGTGAAGGTCATCCAAAATCAGTTGTTGTTCCGAAAACCATTGATGCTGTGCGCGAACTGATATTGGAAGATCGTCATGTGACCTATCGTGAGATTGAGACAACCTTAGGCGTTAGTGGGACCAGCATACATTCAATATTGCATAAACATTTGACTGTCAAAAAAATTTGTTCGCGTAGGATCCCACACAATTTGTCAATCGCCCAAAAAAAGGCTCGTGTCAATTGGTCGAAAGAAATGCTCAAAAAATACGGTCGCGGTGCTTCGAAACACGTCTATGACATCGTGACAGGTGATGAATCGTGGCTTTACGCGCATGAGCCCGAAAGTAAACAGCAGTCGACTGTCTGGGTGTTTCAAGATGAGCCAAATCCAACAAAGGTTGTTCGCGCACGAAGCACTTCCAAGCAAATGGTCGCCTGTTTTTTCGGAAAAACTGGACATGTCGCAACCGTACCACTAGAGCAACGCAGAACAGTCAATTCTGAGTGGTACACAACCATTTGTTTGCCAGTTGTCTTCAAACCAACCAAAAACCAACCGCCGAAGACGGATCACTCTTCACCACGACAATGCGAGCTCTCACACATCGGCTGCGACAACTGCATTTTTGAGCATCCAAGACATCGATTAGATGAGTCATCCGCCGTATAGCCCTGACTTGGCACCGAATGACTTCTTTTTATTCCCGTACGTAAAAAACAAACTGAGAGGTCAACGTTTTTCGACACCTGAAGAAGCGGTTGCTGCATTCAGAATGCATGTGTTGGAGATACCTCAATCAGAGTGGCAAAAGTGCTTCGACAATTGGTTCAAACGCATGCAAAAGTGTATAGATCTTCATGGGGAATATTTTGAAAAACAATAAAGTGATTTTCGATGATCAATATTTGTTTTTGTTCTCTAATCCCGAAATATAAAAGGCAACCCTCGTACGAGGTCAAAGAAAGCTCACCAAGAGCCCCAACTGGAACCACAGCGGGAGCCAGATACGGAGCCACAGTTGGTACCACGGGCGGAGCTGCAGCGGGAGCTGGGAGTAACCCGCCCGGAGTCTCCGGCGTTCGTGGACGCGCTCTGCGTGGAACAGCCTACGGAGTCGCGACAGGAGCAAACCCGCGTCACACGCCCGCACAGATCACAGTCCCCAGTATTAGTGAACGCGACGCCGACAAAGCAGTCACCACGTGCTGCCTCACGTGATTTGCGCCTGCCTCCCTTCGACGAGAAGGAGTCAGAGCTGTGGTTCACCATGGCGGACCTCATATTCGAGGCGGCGGGCGTGAGCAAGGAGAGACCACCCGCGCTCGAGGTTATGAGGTGTTAAGCCGAAACCAGCGCACGCACGTAGCACATATAATACGAACTCCCGGTAGCAGCCCGTATACAGATATGAAGGAAACACAAATTTATAGAACTAAATTGTACGTGTTTGTGACCAAATTACACCAAATTTATAGAACTAAATTGTACGTGTTTGTTAAACCAAATTACTATAAACCAATGAACTAAATTGTACATGTTTGTAACCAAATTACTATAAATTTATGAACTGAATCGTGAGTGTTTGTAAAAACAATTAAACATAAGTAAGCGTGTGTGTAAATTCGAATTATTCTGAATGCCACTAAGTTTCGTTTTTGTATTATTTTGTTGACTATTTGAAATAAAGAACCTTTTGCGTTACAAAGTAAATAAACGTAATTTTTCTGCCGTGAAAACTTACTGACAGCAGCCGGACTGGGTTGGCGCTCCGCTACCAACAATTAAACTTTAAACACCACACGTCTACCAAGAGAAAAGACTAGCGTTTTGCTGGCTACAGGTTTCCTACGGATTGGATGAGTGAGATGCACACTTCGAGAGCACATCGCACCCACACGATGTTTCAGATGTTGGCAATACGGTCATGTGGCGAAATCCTGCAAATCAGAAGAAGATCGTTCGGAAAACTGTTTGACATGCGGTGAAAAAGGCCACAAAGCAATGGGCTGAAAAGCACAACCCAAATGCATGATCTGCGAATCAGGATGCGAAGGCGGTAATCACCCTCAACAGAGAGTTACAAATGCCGAGCATTTAAAAACGCGATGTTCAATCTCCTCAATAAACATGGACAGGTTTAAGTGCATTCAAATCAACTTAAACCATTGTGGAGCCGCTCAAGATCTCCTTTCCCAAACTGTTAAGCAATATGCTTCTTGCTTCAATTTTATTTGGTAGATAATTACATTTATGGTATATTTTACAACTAGTACTTAAGAGATTTAGGATAGCAATTCCTTTACAACTATAATCTTAAATCTATATAACGACAATAGCACAATTTTAATGAATAACAAATAATAAATTAAGGGAAAACTACAAGAAAAAACCCTTATTTGAATCTTAAGACTAATATTGCACGGGCTTCCGGTTATTTTATATAGTAATGACCTCGATATAATTTTCATAGACAGAGTACATATGTAGTGATTTGGGATAACGCAAGACGGGAAACGAGAACATTGTCAGAAAAAGAACAATTGACGAAGAAGTTTCGATTGATTTTGTCAATAAGGAACTCTACCGGTTTAACGTTAGCGTTTTCATGTAGTTCATGTGTCGAATAATGCCATGTCAAATTCAGCAACATTTTCAATATTTTATTTTGACACCTTTATTTTGCACCTATTTTGTGTGTGAGAGCACAATTACACCATACAGGGGCCCCGTAAAGGAGTATCGCTTGAAAAATGGTTTTAAATATTATAATTTTATTTTCGATGCTAAGCTTTGACTTTTTACACACTAATGGATACATAACTCTTACGACTTTGTTTATTTTGTCTATTGTGGTAGTGATGTGTTTTTAAAAGATAAGTTTTTTATCTAGAATAATACCTAGATATCTACAGTCTTCGGACCAATCAATATCAACTGCACACATACTGAGTTTAGTGCCGTTTGGTAGGTAGCAGAGTTTCCTACATCTCGAAAACCAGACAGCTTGTGTTTTATTGCCATTTATTTTTATTTTCCATTTCCTGTAATATACTGCTAGTTGGCAAGAGCTGCTTGCAAAGAGTTGTAGACATTAGTGAATAAGGCACCCGAAGAGAAAATGGTCGTATCATCGGCAAACATAGCTACCTGAATGTTTTCACCTAGACATGGTAAATCTGCGACAAATAATGTGAATAATATGGGACCAAGGACCGACCCTTGGGGTACACCATAGTGGATTTGTGAGTAGAGGATATGTCGGTTCCTATACTCACAACATACTTTCTCGAACGAAGAAAGCTCTGGATAATTTTGATAAGCGGCATTGGCAGCTTAAGCTTCAGTAGCTTATAAATCAAGGCATCGTGCCATACTGTATCAAAGGCTTTTTCGATATCTAGAAGAACCAGCCCCGTTGACTCCTTGTCGATAAATTTACCAGCTATGTGGTTTTTAATGCCCACGACTTTGTGGATTATGCTGTGACCACTAGGGAAACCGAACTGAAAATTTGGTAAGATGTTATTTGCTTCCACGAAACGATCAATCCTTTCCTTTATGATTTTTTCTAAGAGCTTACTTAGACAGCTAAGTAGACCAATAGGTTTGTAGCTTTCCGGGCTGTTCTTCGGTTTGCCGGGTTTCGGGATAGGTATTACTTTTGCTGTTTTCCAACAGTCCGGAAAATAACAATTCTTAAGACAAGCATTAAAAATGAACGTTAAATAGTTACTTGCAGCAGGTGGAAGTGCTTTGATTAATTTGTTGTTAATATTATCGAGACCAGCAGCATTTTTATATTTCGATTTTTTTATCAATTCTTTAACTTTGCTGATATTAGTTGCGTAAGTACTTTCAGCTGGTGTTTGAGAAAGTACATGGATAGCGTTAGCAACTTCAGCTTCAGTATACGCGTCGCTTAGATGCATAGATATGGTGTGGTTCTTACTAAACGTGTTAGCAAGTAGGTTCGATTTCTCCACTGAGGAAATAAACAACTTGTCGTGAACTTTAAACGGAGGAATACTTGACCCTCTCTTTTTCATAATTTTTGATATTTTCCAGAACGGTTTGCTTGCTTTGTCAAGAGACGAAAGGTGTTTATTCCAACACTTGTTCCTATATATATATATATATTTAAGACTTTAACATTAACTAGAAAACAATCGATTCTATAACGCAGCCATTTTCTTCTTTCAGAGTTTCGTAGGCTAATCAGAAGTAAGATATTTTCAGGCAGCGGTGCCTTAACAACTGGAGCAGTGGAACATTTAGGTATCGCCAGATCGGCCGCTCTATTGATAACAGAAACAAAATTGTCACATAGGATACCAATGTGCTCGCTGCAGGTTATAGAATTTAGGCTGGTATCATCTAGAACCAAGTTCGTATTTATATATGATTTATAACAATTCCAGTTGGCGGCGGAATAGTTGTGGTATAAACTGGACGATTTACAGCTACTGTATGATTCACTGTGAGGCTGATCGGAGGGCGGTCTGAACATAACGCATTTAGAGTTAATGGTACTGTGCAGTAATTTGGAATATGAATGATATATAGATCAAGAGTTGAGGGGTTCTTGTTAGCACTCGCTGGGATATAGGTGGGGAGAAGTGGATAAAGTATGGAAAAACTTGGGCTGGATTCAGTAACATCTAGTAAAATGTTACCCCAGCAGTTTGTCCTAAGACAATTCCACGACTGATGACTGCAGTTTAGATCACCACCAATAATTACCTTGTTTCGAGTGTTGACTCTATACATTTTTTGCAGATCCCGCTTAAAGTAAGTAGATTTCTCAATGTTTCTATTTCCACCAACTGTTAAGGAATATGGTGCCGACGTGGTACTCATCAATGAGCAGTACAGGATGCCTGGCACTGGTACTATTACATGGGATCCCCACCCCACGTAAAGGTTTCTTTCAAGCGGGAGACGTATATCATGTTATTATGAATATTGCGATATTAAAAATCCCCAACAATATTCGTCTCTCTCGACATAGCAAAAGCATTCGATTGCGTTTGGATTGCAGGACTGCTATACAAGCTACATTCAATGTTCGAATTAAACACCCACACCGTAAAACTTCTCGCTTCCTACCTTTCTGATAGAAAGTTCATGGTGAAAATAAATTCAAATCTTTCGACACCATACAGTATAACCGCGGGTGTTCCTCAAGGTTCCATTCTCGGGCCATTATTATACATCCTTTATACTTCAGACACCCCGCAGCTACTGTCACCTAATACAGTAATGCTGAACTATGCCGATGACACTTTAATTTATTCAAGCAACAAGTTTGTCAAGGAGCAAGAAACTGTATTAACAGCTATCTCCCGGATCTCTCAGCATATTTTACTAAGTGGAAAATCCGACTCAACCCAGCCAAAACTCAACTCATAGTGTTTAAAGGCAGAAATGTGAATCGTACTAACAACACCATACGCTGCCATAACAATATCAGAATCAAGTTAAATAACAATATAATTAACCCCTCCAAAACCTTAAAGTACCTGGGAATAACCTTCACCAACAATCTGGCCTCCGCTCACACCAAAAACTCGATTCGCAAAGCCGCAATTCAACTTAATCTCTGCAGAAAAGTGATGTACAAGCCGAATGGTCTCTCTCCCAAAGTTAAATCACTTATCTACAAACAGATAATCAGACCCACTCCCACATATGCATGCCCGATATGGTACCATATCACACCCGCCCAAATGGAGAAGCTACGCATTTTCGAAAGGAAATGCTTCAGACTTATCACTGGCCTCAACCGACATCCCAACTCCCACAAATATTACAACAGTAGTTTGCTCTACTATGCCGCTAATATTGAACGTATAGATCGATGCTTCCTCGAGCTGTCCATCAAATTTATCGAAAATCTTCCCAATAATCCCAACCCGATAATAAACGCGCTTGTAGCGATTCTAACAGATACACACAATTCACAAGCAAAAATAGTGAAGAACACCGAACGAAGAAAAATCGAATAAGAAAAATACATCAGAACCGTATACCAAGCGATAAAATAAAAATAATTCATACCAGTGGAATATAGTCGAGTTTGGAAATCAAATTCTAAACACGGTTAGTAGCCTGGTGTGTAACGCTTATGTCAAATTTTTTTCGTGATTCGAGCTGTCATAGCGTCAGTTCGAATCACACGATCTTCTTCACTATTATTTAAAACGCTATAATTGGTGACTCCGACGTGATCTGAACACGCAGCATCCACTTCCCATAGTAAAGCAGAACTTCACACACACGGTCACGACTTCCGCATAGAGCCCAGCCTCCGACGTTTTCTCGCTTCTCTCTCGTTCGTCCGTCGTCCGCATACGAATCTGATCGTAACGAAGTTACTGCGGCGGGAGTGTGTAGCGATTCTAACAGATACACACAATTCACAAGCAAAAATAGTGAAGAACACCGAACGAAGAAAAATCGAATAAGAAAAATACATCAGAACCGTATACCAAGCGATAAAATAAAAATAATTCATACCAGTGGAATATAGTCGAGTTTGGAAATCAAATTCTAAACACGGTTAGTAGCCTGGTGTGTAACGCTTAGGTCAAATTTTTTCCGTGATTCGAGCTGTCATAGCGTCAGTTCGAATCACACGATCTTCTTCACTATTATTTAAAACGCTATACGCTCATATCGACTCCGTCAGATAATCGAACTGCCTTCCCGAACTGTCTCCACATCAAAACGTTCTTCACCTCTGGCAGGCTGGTTAATAACTCTAATGAGATTGTATACCACAATACAGAGCTTTCACCTCACCAATTTAAATATAGTAATATTCAACCCTTCTCCAATATTTTGCGTTTCAACGAACAAACGGAAAGTAGTTCCGCAACCCACATCCCTGACTGACAATATCCTCACTACCCCATAACCTACCTATTGATCACTATGCTTCCCCCTTCCACACCACGCTAACTTATTTCAATAATAATTAGGTAACTAGACTAAGTTAAGATAAGTTAAGATAAGTTAAGTAAATTAGCATAGGTTAAGTAAATAACTATATCCTGGTTTTCTGACCTTTTCCAGGAAGCTCTACCCACTAAAATCTTAATCCATAACCAATATAAAACTTTTATCATATTGTTTGAAAAATGTACTAGTAAGTATATGTAAACAATTATAGCTAAGGTATCATAAGTTATCTGTATTGCTTATTGTAAAAATTATTTATGGTCAATAAATACAGAAATGTAAAAAAAAATAAAAGCGATATTAAATGTATGCATGACAAATTAACACTTGGTTCAATTTATTGGGCATTTGATTCAATTGGGAATATTGATTATTACGAGTATGTATGGTGTGAATTACGGATTGGGATTTAAGGATATTATATAGGTGTATATAGGGGAATAGTATGGTTTTCCAAAACACTACAACGCTATGATTGATGGGTATCTAGGGAGATGCGGAATATATTCACGAAGTTTATTTGGGCAAAGATCGTTAAAATACGTATAGAAATATGGTCAGTCTAATTCATTACCGATTTTCACGAAAGACAGAGATTTTTCGACAATATAATTCAGTTGTATTATTAATATGTTAAGGATATTAACTTTATCTGTTTTTCTAATATGTACCACTCAACCACTTGATACTACAACTACTTCCTCCTCCGGACAATTTATACTACATTGCGGAATCCGAGATGAATTTCGTTCCTACATAGGCTGTGATTCTCTGGTTTTTTTCGGTTTAAATAATAAATATAATAAAGAAATAACAAGCTTACTCAAGTTGATATCCATTGGAGTATAACGTGCTACGTAGGGAACACTAGCGTAAAGGCGCAAAGTTTCTTTGATTACAAGATCTAGATATTTCATTTCCTGAATGTCATTGTATGATGGATCACGAGTTAAGTCGTCTCCAAAAATACGAACTTGTTCGTCAAAGATCTTTTGCTAAAACACAAAACTGGTGTGAATTAACTAACATAATTATTTTACAAACTAAAACACTTACCTGTACTGCTGCATGTCTCGAGATTAAATAAACCATAAATGATATCGTAGATGCTGTTGTATCATGCCCCTTAAAATAATACAATATATGATTGAATTAAAGCAAATAATTCATTCTGGAACATACCCCAAACATTATAGTACATGTCTCTTCATAAATTTCTTGTATCGTTAAAGGAAGACCATCGATAGTTGCGGTTAACATAGTGTCTAAGAAAACTTGTTTTCGTCGGGTCAGTCCCTCATTGTCATCTATCCCATTGGTCGATTGTATTTTTTTGTCATTATTTAGTAAATCGCGTCGCTTCTCAATCACCTGAAAATTAAAGCAACACGACGTTCGGTCACACATTTTACAATGACTTGTCTTTTTCAATCACCTACATCAAATGTGAAATCCCTGAGAGTTTTTTCTGCTTTGCGGAAATTTTTATAATTTGACGTAAACTTATATATGAAATCGTTTTGTATAAAGGGATTGAATATCCTCTTGAAAACAGAGTCACATATGCTACAACCAACAAATATTTATAATTATTTACTCACAGAAATACATGGCTTACCAATTGAAAACTTGTAAAATTTCATTATTGCTATTGCCTATTGCATTTATATTGACTCCCATGGCAGTTTCTATATAGATATATGTTAAAGTGTTGTAATAAGAAGAAAATACTTTTAAAAGTTCCATTACCACAAATTACTTCCAACGTGTAGTTGCACACCTCTGCTTGTATGTCGAAAATATTATCCCCCTCAGACAGTTTGTGTAAATGTTTTACGAATTTCGTTCCGCTCTTATTCATTACATCGAGAAAGTCAAGAAGAATTTGGAAATGGAACGACGAGGTTATTACTTTCCGATGATTACGCCAATGTTGACCATTTGAAGTCAAGAGGCCTTGTCCCAACCAAGGTACCAGAAAACGGTACGAATTAGGCTTGATGACGAATTGTGTGCTCGAGAGAATTACCTGTATGAAACACATTATAATAAAGGAACTACTAGTCAAAAAGTGTAGTAACATACTTCAAGATCTTTCGGATTTGTTAATACCATCACTCCAGTGGGACCAATCCAAAAACGGAAGTAATCTTTACCGTGTAATGACCACCATTTGAATAATATTTCCAAAATTCCTGAAAATCAATTAAGCTTTATTATCATTTTTGAATCTTTAATCTTTAAACTTTTTTTATTTTTGTTTTTATTTCCGCAGTACGACCCTCAACCACATTATGTCCATGTTATTGGGTTCCAACGCCTCCATCCTCTGGCAAGCCAGATCGGACCGCCTGAAGACACTGACTCCGACCTTAAATTGAAATCTTGAATGTAAGCCGTATCCTGACCAATGAAAATATGTCGAATCAGTTGACGTTTCGACCTGGGTCTCGGTTTGGGGGTTTCGCTGTTTACAAAAATTGGTGGACGGCGTTTACATTCGTATTGGTGAAACCGATGCCCCTGATGTTACAAAATGCCGTTATCAGTCGAACGTCGACAGAGCCTCGAGAACGAGCCCGACTATGACACGACGAATTTCTTAGAACCCCCCCCCCCCCCCGCGGAGATCCAAAAAGTAAACTAGTTAACTCCGGTTGTCTTTATCTCAGAAGGTACCATTATTTCTCGTCTCCGTGTCAGTCGGGGCCATCTGCCTTACATCCGAAAAATAGTCGAAGATTTCTCCCGACGATATCGCGGTACGTACAGCATGATGGGGTGGTGCGGGTGGTATTTACCAGGAGCGTCAGCACGGACGCAGGTTAAGCGAAGTACCCCACAGCGATAGACGGTGCACTAAATTGTTCCGCGAGGAAAAGGAGCAAAACCAAACACACTGGATTAATCCTTCACAACGATTACCGGGGAAATAAAACGCACGAGTTTCCTTATTAAATATTTGAAATTTTCTTTATTAGTTCCGTTAATCATAACAACCGATATGCTTTTACATTAAGGTGTACTCGATTACAAACTCGACTTTGTATATTGTGGAAAACCTGAATAGGCGCGTATAGTGCGTGACGATGATATCTGACTCCAATGTAATTTACATTTATCAGTTCGATGCCCGCGAATTTCATCAATAGGGGAGGATTGTGTATGTGTGCGTATAGCACAAGTACGTTGCCCTTCAGCCTGGACATCGGCAACAACGAGAAAGACCTGAATACACATGGAATGAATAGCAGGCAATATGAAGTACGCGATAGCGTAGTCGCCGAAGGGAGAAATAGGTTCCTGTGTCCTAAATAAACATGGGCTGGTGTAATGAATTGGTATTGGGAGCTGCAGGCGTCGTTGTGATAAGCGATGGCGAAAAATCGCCGAAGGAAGAAATAGGTTGTGTCTCAAATAAACAGAAACGCTATTTCGAGGGTCATAAATCTTAGATGACCTGCGCCTGAGAACGAAATAGGTTTTTGCTTCAAGATACACAAAAACGCTATTTCAAGGGTCACGATGATCTGCACATCGTGTTTACTTAGGCGTTCATGGGTAATGCCATTGTAGGCTATAGATTTTTCCTGGCGATAAGCAAACCGATGGTTTGTTCGCCTATGACCTAGGCTATGGTAGCTTTTGTTTGTTTTACAGACCGGAGCATCGTTCGGCATTATCTGGGGTATGATTGTCTAACGTCAATCATACTAGTGCCCAAATCCCATGATCGGTAGATAACCGACAAAGGAAATTGGTCGCAAGTGTTACGAACCTTGGGACTGGGGCAATAAATGGATGTGAACCGTAGCAAGAAACCATCGGCTACGGCTATGTCAACAATTACGCTGGCCAGCTAGTATTTATCTTTTATAATTGCTGACAAGCCGAGCCGATGGAGATATGGTACGGTTCATAAACAGAAAAATTCAATATGACGCTTGCCTTAATGAGGTTTAACTTTCAGGTGAAAGAGAATGAAGGGTAGCTTACGCTGCCCAAAATTGCAGGTAGATATGGTGGGTTTGGAAGGTGGTTCATTTAAGAGGATGGACGGTTCTTTGGGAATGTATTAAAGAACCGCTACAGTGGTATCTCACCGTGGGGCCAAATACCACATAAACTAAACTTTTCTCGAACCGGTCCATCAGCCAAGCTCCGAAAGATGGCCAGGGATTTATCCCGACGATTTCACGGAGCCTATAGCTTTACGATTGGTAGTAAACTTTTCGAACGCTTCTTCATTGTGTTGGCCTTTTTCCTGGAATTCATATAATGGTATTGCCCCTGGCGTTGTTAAACGGGATTTTGTGTATGTCCATTGTCCGTGGTTCATTAGAATTCGCTGGAAAATAATTCATTGGCATACATGTATTATAAGTAGGAAAACTATTTCGGCACCATTGTTTGCCAAGCAATTTTGTTGCTCATGTGCATCCTTATCTTCCCACGTGCACGTACCTTGCGGACCCTTTGTCCAAGGGACAAAAGCAATACGCTCATCTAGCGTCTAGTGCCATAAAACCGAATTCCTACGCATGTAAACATACATAATATCTATCCAATGATTTGTTTTCCCACTAACAAACAATCTCCAATTCCTTTCTCTGCGCAACGAATTTCCCTGCATATACAAATGCAAGCAAGGGATTCGTTTTGGCCACCGACCCAAGATACGATATACAATTTTCATTGTATAAAGTATTGTAATACATTAGCACCTCTTTCGAATGGCTATTCGTATATTTACACAAAGGCATCACTCATCTAAGACTTTTATGATGCCCTCGTCTCATCTTTTCTCTTACCACATTTCTTCGAAGTATCGTCGTCTATTTATTTAGACGCGATGCACTTCATAGACAACGATGTTCTCGATCCCTTTGTCCTGCTTTGTTTCACCATTGCCTCCGGGCAGAAGTAAACAACACAGATCTGAACGATCACACACATACCACCATGATCTCCATTACGAGATCTGGTTTCCTATTCCACCAAGAGAGACTTTACGTTTCTCTAATGGTAAGTAAATACATATCCTTAGGGGAGGGGTATATTACCACCACACCACAAACTCACTCCAAACGAAGGTTGAATTTTTGAGACTAATCCATCTACTGGCCACCATTTTCACGCGATCTCTCGCTCCTCGTCGCGCGCCGCGGTCGGGAAAACACCCGGAGTCGTGTGGGTAGTTAAATAAAATTCATAAAAATCAATTTTGTGTTGATAATAAGTTTACGCGGAGTATAAAAACACCACATATGTAATAATGGTTTAGAACAAAGGTAATGATTGTGAAATATAAGAACCTTTTCTAATAAATAAAAAGTGCGTGTCAATTATTTACTTCTGGTGGTGCCGATCGATTAATGTGGACAACAAACGTGGCGGCGTTTCGCTCTTTTGTCGGTATTTATCTCTTTCGTGATGGACAATTCGCGCCGGAGCTGTTTAGTAGACGATGGGGATGGGAGTGAACGGAGTGCCCATGCCTGGCACAATACTTCCTCCCCACACTACTCCACGCGTAGCGTCTTACCACTAGTAAAGGCAACGCCCCTGCTATACCTAACATTATTTGCGCCCCTCTTACCGCTAGTAGAGGGAAATACTCTAGAGTATATGAAAAAACCAGAGATTCTACGACTTTTATAGAGTTCGTTTCTCAGTGGCACCTATGTTTGGTTGTTATATTCGTCATCATGGCAATGCACCCAAGGACTATTTCAATACGGATGTTGGTTTTATATGCGTATTTGTTTCGTGCGGCACCGTGATAATGCGTCACTTACAAAAAGAATTAGAATGCATTTTTTATAGTGTCAGATGCATTATCGCCTTGTTATATATGAAAATCTCCATTCCTTTTTACTGATATTTATGTATTTAGAAATAGGATAACCTAGGCACTTTCTATTCATCACTTTGGATAACACTAATTCGCAATGCTCCCTCTAGCCTGTTTAACCTGCACTGATTATCCTGAGAAAACACCCCACGTCCAGGCGGCGCGATCATAATGTATGATCCTCACACCAAGTAGAATTATACGGAATAATTGAGGGTGAATTGCGGTCAATTAAAGTTCCTAAATAAATCGGTTGTATCGTTCTTGTTGGCTTTCTCGTAGAGGCAAAACAAAAATGTTTTTTAGAGCTTTTCCGTTAACACTGTTCTTAATCAGAAGAAATAAAGCTGGCACAACACAGTGTCCTAAGGCGAAGAAATTTCAGTTGTGTATTTATTTTTTGATAGGGGGCGTGAAGAAAGTCGAATGTGCTGACGGAATGATCGATCTAGAAAGGGCGGGGAAGAAATACAGACGTCTGTGTCTACCGTTGACTTTCAGATCACATAAGCACACAAGTAAATAATTAAATGAAACTTCCACCATAGTAACAAATATTAATTAGGGGAAATGCATGAAAATTATAAAATGTTAATTTTCAAATATATAAAATGTCTAATACTTTCTGAGGAAAAGAGCTCCCATTGTCTGTTTTGTCTTTATCAATGTCTCTCAAATAATATTTTACATACAAGAAACTCGCCACTTACCATGCGCAGATGTTGCCAGTTGTATCCCATTTCCTATAAATGGATAAGCTGGAGGCCCAGGGAATATATCTAAAGCTCTTCGTTGCGAATTAAATAAGAACTTTATATAATACAATAATGGAATGGCAAGAGTGAGGAGGAAAACGATGGCAATCATTTTTAAGTTATTACTAAAATTAAAGTACACTTTAGAACGCTGTCTGGTCTAAGACCTGGTTTATATATAACTGAACTACTAACGTTTTAAGCTGACTGATAAGTTAGGTTTTCCCAAGTACGCTCTACGTTTGAATTAAAATTTATTATATCGTTAATAAGAATGCACGACTGCATTTAAGTCCTTATGTTCATAGTTTATTCAACTCCGTGACTGTTCAGTCCCTGATCGTAATTGACTCTTATTATATTTCGCGGCAAACTTAGGCTAATTGACTTGCAAAGTCGCATTTTTATGTACGAGAAAGCCATCAGTATGAACATTATCTTTTGTAAATAATAGTAGTCTTGTGGCAATCGACCTTAAGATGTTGTATACCTGTTGTTAATTTTTTTATTTAAACGTTGCTTGCTGTTTGACCCTGCGAACTTTTGTTGTTCTTAAAAGAACAGTTTGGATGGGGATGCAAGGACGTTGCCGTCAACACTGTGCTTCCGGTTGTAATAAAAAGTGTCGTGACCCGGTTATTGTTCGAACAGATAATGTGGGGATGGATTTTTTCTTCCCTTATACTATTCACGGAATGCCAATAATAAAAAAACTACATAAAGATTATGATGTGAAATAGTTAATAGGGGGTAGTTCCATTTTTCTGTGGCAGATGTGCCCCATTTCTATTGCCTTACCTGAAGGCTCCGGTCTCGGATGAGGTAGTCTAATTCCTTTTTTTTGAAATCTCATTCATATTTTATTTTTAAGAATCTTAACTCGAAATTTAATTAACGTTCTCAATTAAAGTGTTACTAAATCTACATAATAAGATGCAAAAATAAATTTATATCTACATAGCGTATTATGTCATCGGGGGATAGAATCCTCATAGGTTATGAGGAAGAACTTGGCCAAATCCAATCAAGATCCGCTTTGGTGAGAGAGTTGAGAATCATACTCGACTACTGGTAGAGACTTTCTATCATCACTGGAGGATAATTAATTTCTAGATTCAACTTCAGTGTTCAGAGGAGCCGTTCTACCACCCGGAGGACATATATCGATGGATATAAATCAAGGTACAGCAACACCTCGATGAAGGACTCCACCAAGAGAACTCCAGGGGATTCGAGAGGCGTAAATGGGGTGGAAGGCCAGCTACAGAAAACAGAATCGTTTATTATCAGATCGCAGTTGGCATCAATGGCTTTACTGAAGAGAGTGCTGTAGTGCTCTAAAAAACCATACCACCTTTTTTCCCCATTCATACATCCTAATCCTAGTAATCCTACACCAAAACCTTAAAACTAATCGATTCAATTCAATTCAATTCAATTTTATTTGGTAGATAATTACATTTATGGTATATTTTACAAATATTCGTTTATCGCTTTGCATTTGCCCCCACGGCATAATTTAATCAAAAAACCTAAACTAAAATCAAAATTCGCAATGAACGCATTAAATATTCGTTTATCGTTTTGCATTTGCCCCACGGCATAATCTAAATTCAAAATCCAGAAATACATTTCAATCTGGTAAAATCCCTCTTAAATTAAATAAACCAAGCTCATGGCAAATTGAACCAGATGTTCAAATTTGCCACAAACAAACAAAACCCAAATTCAAGTACAAATCCTCATATGCAAATAGTTTCATGAGATTTCAGAAAGCTGAATTCTTATCTAAAACAAACATTGAGCATCACACGAAATGTATCGAAAATCGAGATTTTCCATCTGAAACGTTCGTTTCAAGATACAAATCTCGATTTGGTGCCGTTTAAAAGGTGATGTATCGCGATCTCGAAGGGAATCATCTCACCCATATACGTATATCGACAGTCCACTGCAGCCAACTCGTGTCACCAACTCGGCGCGGTCAACAATTGACTTCTTTCTCAAGTCGGCTGATGTCTACTCAACGGGGCCCCCACTGTATCCTTCCTCTTTCCCTCTGACCATGGTTCTGTAGCGATCCTAAATCGCTACTCCCACCCAAATCCCCAATATTATCAAATCCTAAATTTCCTAATTTCATATTGAATCATATGAGCAATAAATTAACCCAAAGTTAATTTATCCCTCATTGATTCAATTCCACATAATAAACCCAAATCCCAAATTTTCCATTGCTTCATATTCAAATTCTATATTAAGTCAATGTACAACGAATTTAACTAAAACTTAATTCATCATACATTCACTCAATTCCTAAAAACGTTGACATCATGAAATGCTTTACTCAAAACGCATTTCATGATTCCCATTCCTAGAACCCATCCAACTAAACTTCTAACAAATTCCCAAAACACAACTCAAATTGAAACACGCAAACTCTTATGTGTGCTTCTGGGAATTTTGACAAAAATTAGTTGACAATTCTCAACTAGAAAAAATAGAAAAGAGCAGTGAATTTTAATTTCGGGATTAGTAAGAGTCCAGAGGCCGAACCTATGGCCAACGAAATAAAAACCCAGTAGTAGACCTCCAGTAGTACAGAGCATCGACTGGATACATTAAAAAATAAAGTCAAGGATATTGAAAAGGAACTTCGGACTGTTTGATTTACTAACAATTCCAATCCAAAAGGTTTATAAGCGGTGTGCTGTTCAGGGAGTTGGAGAACAAAGCAAAGAGTGGAATTTCCCCTGGACAGATTGAGTAAAACAAATTAAGTCAAGTGAGACATTTGAGGCTCCACAACTCGTGAAATTCGAAGAGATCACAACGCACCCCGGAGGGAATTCACATTGTATTGCATGACTTTTAAAAGGATATTTGAAACACCAGTATACAGAGGAGCAACGAGTTTCTGGTGGCTTGCGAGGCGATACACTCCGCACCTGACTGAACAAGTGAAAAACAGAACGATGCCCAGTTCTCCTCAACAGTTCCGTTCACACCTCGACCAAAGTTCCCTCTTTCGAACTGCTCTACTCACACAGTCCTGTCCCGAACTTCTCCAAGACTAACTGGAAAAGGGGCAATAGAGACGTCGCCGAGAGTTTTTCTAACTTGCAAATCCCCGAATCTTCTAACCTATTCCCTGCTGATATCGATCGAGCAGCCCTAAAAATTGAGCAGACCCTCAAGGATGCCCTCACCAGCAATACACCCACCACCATCCCTCATAATCATTTAGGAAACCCATTACCCAGCATCATAACTAAATTGCTGCGTCTCAAAAAACAACTCCGCCGAAAACTTCATATAAGATTCTGCCCCTTTATTAAAAGTCAGATCCAACTCCTGACCACCCTAATAAATGAACATTTAAAAAAGTTCGCGGATCAGACCTATACCTCTACACTTAACAATATTAAACCCAATCGTGATCTCTTCAAAAACATCAACCGACTAACTGGTCGGAAGTTTAAACCGCGAATCGGTCACCTCATCAACCCATTCAACAATAATCTTATCCAATCCGACACGGACATAGCAAATTGCCTCGCTGACCACTTCTCAAAGATCCAACAACAAAATGATTCCCTCTCAGTCCCTAATTTTCGAAACACTGTCAACGATTATATCTTACACAGATTACCCGCATCTTTTACTCCTTTCATTGGAGAATTTAACGACACAAACAAGGCGTCACATCCTTCAGACACCACCACATTTCTAACCACAGATGAATTAATCAAGTTCATAAAATCACGACCCAACAAAAAATCGGCCGGTCTAGATGGAATACTACACCTTCTATTTAAAAGACTTCGCCCGCCAAATCTACTTCCCATTCTCGTCCTTCTTAATCATATTATAAATGCTTCACATTTCCCAGAGAACTGGAAAATTGCGGTAGTAATCCCCGTTAAAAAGTCCAGCAGTTCCAATAACACCTCCAACTATCGTCCAATATCTTTATTAAACACCCTAAGCAAAATATTGGAATGTAAGATCTACCAAAACCTTCTCTCGTTTACCAGTGATAACGCTCTCATCCCTAATTCTCAGTTTGGCTTTCGTGAGCGACACTCCACTTGCCATGCGCTACTAAAACTTACACACGATGTCGCAACTGGTCTAGAAAACCAATGCCCTACCGTATGCATATCTCTCGATATTTCCAAAGCATTTGATTGTGTCTGGATCTCAGGACTTCTTTATAAGCTGCACTGCTTATTTGGTCTGAATTCCAACATCACAAAGCTCCTAGCATCTTATGTTTCTGGGAGGAAATTCATGGTCAGAATAAACTCTTCCCTCTCATAAACTCACAACATAACCGCGGGAGTTCCCCAAGGATCCATTCTCGGACCACTTTTATATCTTCTATATACTTCCGATATTCCCCAACCTCCACCTAGTGTTGTAATGCTAAATTATGCTGACGATACTTTAATCTACTGTAGCAGTAGATTTGTCAAAGCGGTAAGAAACCGCGTTAACAACTTCCTCCCCGCTCATCTCGGCATACTTTCACAAATGGAAAATTCGCCTCAACCCAACCAAAACCCAGCTAACAGTGTTTAGGGGCAAACACACTCACTGCACAAACAACACTAAACGTTGCCACAACAAAATTAAACCAAATCTTAATAACACCCTCATTAAACCTTCCAAAACCTTAAAATATTTGGGAGTAACCCTTTCCAACAACTGGTCAACCCACATCAAAAATTCCCTTCATAAAGCCTCAATACAGCTTAACCTGTGCAGACGAGTGTTGTTGAAACCTAAAGGCCTCTCTCTCAAGGTCAAACAGCTCATCTACAAACAGATAATCAGACCCACACTTACATACGCCTGCCCATTATGGTACCACATCTCACCATCCCAAATGGAGAAATTACGAGTGTTTGAACGAAAATGTTTCCGGTTTATCACTGGCTTACACCGCAAAACCAACTCATATAGATACCATTGTAACAACGACCTTTACAACACCGCAGGCAACGAACGACTGGATAGACGGATCCTAGAACTGTCGATAATTTTTATAGAAAAGCTTCCTAACAATCCCAACCCGATAATAACAGACCTACCATCACCCTTTTTTTTTTTTTTGTTTTTTTGTTTTATATCCACATTTATTCAACAATTCAATTACATATTTCACTTAAGACTAAATATGAACATCTATTTTACAAATAACATTCTTACATTAGCTTACTGGCTCTTCGCAAGCACTCTAAATTACACATTATCATATTTCATATGCCTTTCGGCGTACAATAACTGTTTTTATAACAGGTCACAATAATTGATGTTTTCTCTTTTAAAATGTATTCTATTTTTTCTACATCCTGTATTATTTATAATTTTTTTTTTTTTAATTTACACATATAGGGGGTTGACAAGCAAAATAAAAATGAAACAAAACGGACAAACATAAACAAGGAATAAAGGAATACAAATAAAAATTAAAATAAAAAATTAAAATTAAATTAAAAACAAAATTAAAAGATATAATAAAAATAATTGGGAATTGGGGATAGGGGAAAGGAAAGCGATGCGCCTGAGTGGCATACTATGTTTGGGGACGTGTAGTCCTTTCTTCATCACTGATCCACCACCAGTTGTGATGGGATCGATCTTTTATTGATTTATCTCTTTCACCGATCATCATACTAAAACGCAAGCGATCTGGAAAATTAGAGATATCGTTATCGTGGAGAATTCGTTTATCCCTGGCACCACGAAAAGCGTGGTAAATAATAGGGACTCCGCGTTTGTCTTGAATAAGTCCTTTTTTATCCAAGAAAGGGAACGCTTCTGGGGGAATGAACCCATTTTGGGGAGTACTCTCCATATACATATCATTGAGATAGAAGGCTTCCGAAATGAGATCATTTTCACTGCACATTGCCCTTGTTGTCTGACCACGAATAATCTTAATAATGAAGTTATGTATTCTGTTTAGTCCTGATTTGTCATACAGGACTTTATTGGGATAGTATTTCTTATACTGCGACTCAGGGATTCTATACACTCCGAGGCAGGAACGCAAACACTGCCTCTCGAACACCCGAAACTTCTCCATGTAGAATGGGGATATGTTATACCATACCGGGCAGCCATACACTAATATTGGTCGGATGAATGGCGAGTATGAAATTATTTTCACCTTGGGGTCCAGCAGACTACTACGGACGAGACTTCGTGTCATTGCATATGCGTTTTTTGCTGCTGTAAGAGCAACTGCTGTATGCTTATCAAAGTAAAGATATTGATCAAGCCAGATTCCAAGGTATCTGACCACCGTTTTTACTTGTAGTGGAAGTTTTTTGGAAATTTATTTTTAATTTCCAGTCGCCGCAAAAACGTTTGATTTTGTTGAAACCATTTTGCAGAAGTCTGTTGATGACATCAATCTTTTCTCCAGATCTATACACCACAATGTCGTCGGCATACGCAATTGCATGGTTGAGAGAACCCACTAGATCACTAGTGTAAATGTTAAATAAAATGGGAGAATTCACTGCTCCCAGTTGTAAGCCGTTTTTGATGTGGAAGGTCTTGTTAGAGATTATATCTCCACATTTCACTACAAATTGTTTACCCATTATCATATCGTAGATAATGTATAATAAATATTCGGACATACCTAGGTTTGATAACTTATATACAAGCCCTTCTAACCATACGGTGTCGAAAGCCTTTTCAAAGTCAACCAAACAGGCCCCTGTGCATTGTCTCTTCGCCTTGTTCCACTGGGTGTCGGAAACAAGTTTTGTCGCAGCATGAACTGTGTCATGTTGCGATCGAAATCCAAATTGGTTGTTCGGGATAATATAATTTTCCTCATACCAGTTATTCAATGCGTTATTAATAATTTTCTCAAATATCTTGATGATGTTCGGAAGCAAACTAATCGAGCGAAGATTGGCTGGATTGCTCCTATCCTTGTCCTTTTTGGGGCTAGGATGGAATACTGCAGATTTCCATTGGGTTGGATAGTATGCATTATTTAGAGCGTTGGTGAACAAAATAGTGTAAACCTTTACTACTTCAAGAGGTAAATGCTTTAGAACAATGTTTGGAATATGATCTATTCCAGGCGATTTTTTGTTCTTAATCGATCTAAGAATGCCCGTCAGTTCATCCTTGTGTACAAATATGCTAGTGTCTAGATTCCTAAGCGGGGAAGACGCTCTCTTATTTTCACTAAAGATAGTGAAACTTCGACTTAAGAGACACCAATTGTTAAGTTCATTGCGTAGCGAAATATGTTTTTGGAGAACCATATTTTCCAGGTCAATGTTAGAATGAGCCGATTCGTTCAATTTATACAGTGCTTCGCAACAAGTTCCAATTGAGTTCGCTTTTTTTGCGGATCCTCGACAATTATGAACGCTTCGTTAGAGTTAATGTGGTCCAGGGTAAGTCCTGCGTTCAGCAGAGTTTGACAATTCTCGGGAGTTCGCGGAACTCGCAGACATGGGATGTCATTATAATCTTCCCTTCGAAAGACTTTATTTATTTGTGGGAACATATTCGGTCCACTAGCTTTGATGGTTTGAATTCTCTTGTTCCAGTCTTCATTAATTACTGATCTATAGCTGTCACGGATCAGTTTTTGAAGATTTTTAATTAATGACTTAATTGTTTTTATTTCCTGGCTATTTGGATCGCTGAACCGTCTGTAGAGCAGTTTTAACTTAGAGAGCAGAAGACTCTTTTGCCTATACAGCTCGTCGATCGTTGCGTTTCTGTATCGGTTTGTATGGCTCTCATGTGAGACACTTGTGGAATAGAACGATTCATTGTCATTATGAAGATTTCTGTCAGTTGGTGGATCTATGCCATTGGAGCGTAATTCTTTTTTTATTACCCGATCAAAGCGCGACCAGTGTGCTTTCCCGAAATTAAAAGAATGTATCTGTTTGTACTGCTCAAGTAGTGAATGTTCGTTTGGGACATGTATTACAGCACCAAGTCCGTAATGATTGCTATCGTACTCGATTGTACGAAGACAATTTCGAGTAGTTAGATCCGTATCTAATAATTGTATTCGCTCGTCCAGCAACAGTAAATCCAAGAAGGAATTTCCTCTTGGATAGGACGGCGTACTTGTAGCGTACAATTCTAGTTTATGTTTGAAAGCGTTTGTTTGCCACCAGTCGAACAACACATTGCCTCTTGTGTTTGTGATAAGGTTACCCCAAGCACTGTGTTTGGAATTGAGATCTCCCGCTATAAAGAAATAATTATTTTCCCAGTCTAACTTGAGACTTCGAAAAAGGGTATCAAGTTCATTGATAAACTGTAGACACTGTGGAGATTCGGGAGCATAAGCCGAGATCACATGTAGATGCCCTTGACTTTTCAAAGGAATATCTATGACGCAGGCTTCTAGTACCTGGAACCTGTATACATCTCTACTGTAAACGACTTTGTGTTGTAGACCATTTTTAACTAAGACAGCGACCCCGCCCCCCTGAGTGGAATTTGGACGATCTCGTCTAATTATTTTATAATTTGGGTAGCCCAATTTGTGCCTTTGATTTAGCTTAGTTTCGCTAGCCAAAAGCACATCTGGGCGTTCAGCTTCCAGCAGATTGCTGAGATTATCCCTTCTTTCCATGCGGATTAGTGAATTAACATTCACAGCAATAACTTTTAGGGTTAATTCAGTCGCAGTGAACGTTGTGATTAGAGTGCGGGTTCGTCTGGAAACAGGGTCGAATAGATAATGTCCGTTCGATCCACTTGTTCCGTCAGTTTTTTTTTCGATCATTCCGAATTTTTTATCAAACGCACCAAACTGTCCTTGTATGGACAGTAATATTGCTGTTATATCAGTTTGTGCCTCTGGAGCAGGCGTTTTAATGATATTGCGTGATTGTTCTAAGATTGGTGGATTTTTTACTCCACCTGCCATATGAGCGTATGACACACTTAGTGCCACGAAGTTGTTGTAAGAGCGAGTTTTCATCCTTTTCTCTTCTTCAACTTGCTTCTTTTGGCTTCCAACTTTGATTTTAGTTGTTGATACTTAGGGCAACCTCTAAAGTTAGCAGGATGACCTGAGTTGTTACAGAGGACACAAGCTAGTTTATTTCTATCCGGTAGCTGTTCTTTTCCCAATGGACATTCTCCGATGATATGCTTATATAGGCATTTGACGCATCTGAAATGCATATTGCAATTCGCTGCCACATGGCCGAAGCGTTGACAGCGCATACACAGCAATACGCGGTCGCACTTCTTTATTCTCTCCCAACTTATTGTTTGGTGACTAATGTATTTAATATATCTAAGTCTGTCAATTTTACTATTCGGGCTTAGCGAAACAATGAAGAAAGGCAACTTACGGTTGCGATTTCTAGAATTTGCTGTAGTAAATGGCTTTACAGCTGTAAATTTCAAGGTATCGTTTTCGAAGCTTTTTAGTTCTTCCAGCACCTCTTCGGGAGTAAAGGAAGGATCAACTCCTTTGAGGAGCATGGAGACAGTTTTCTCCGATTTAGGGGTGTACGTGTAGTATTCGCTTTTGGATTTCCCCAATGCCGATTTGATTTTGCTATAGCCTTCTAAATCATCGCATGTTAAACTTATCTTAGAATTATTTATCCGTTTTGTTTTAAAAGTTTTGGATGTCAACTCACCCAATTTTATGACATCCCTTGTCTCCATGTAGCTGATGTAAATAGGTGGTACTTTCTCCTTTTTTTTGACTGGCACCTGCTAAGATGTTTCCTGCTGTTGGTGAGATTCCTGCTGTTGATTTGGTTCATGCTGTTGTTGTTGATTCCTTCTGTTTAGTTTCCTTATCTTACCGTGTTTTCTCTGCCTTCGTGGGTTGCTGTTGTCTTTGTTCTTGCTGTTGTTGTTTTAGCATTTTCGTTTTTCGCTCGTTGCGGCTCAGGTTGTTTTTTAGTTTAACAACTTCCTCCATTTGTCTATCCAGTTCTTCTTTTTTACGACTAATCTCATGGATGAGTCTGATGAGGACCTCGATCTGATTACTAGCGTCTGCATTTGTTTCGCTGACAGCTAGTTCTTTGAATTGGTTTCCAGCCCCTGAGTACTGGGCGCCACGGGTGTTGTCTTCGTCATTGCTGGTGACAATCGACGTGTCTGTATTCTTATTTTCACTTGTCTAAGGCGTTTAGTCTTGGCATCTCACTTTTTTTTTTTTTATTCTTTTTTTTTTTTGGATCTACGTCCGTATTATGGAAAGTATTCACTTTTTTTTTTGACAAACAGATTGTGGCCTCGCGCACACACTCACAATGTTCGTGCACTCACACGTAGATACCGTTAACGTGTTACTCAGACACTTTTTGTATTAAACTGTGTTCTTCGTTTTAACTGTCACAACACGTGGCTTCGTTCTCTTTTAATTGATTCCATTTATTTATATTTACTTTGTTTTGACTGTTTTTATCACTGTAATTTATTTGTTTATAAATAGTCTTTTTATAACATTTCAGCCACTGGCGACACATAAAAACAACTTTTTTCATTTAATTCGACCGCCGAATTGAAAACATGTCCGCACTTGGTCACTGTGTATCGTTGTATGATGCCTACCATCACCCTCCTCCAATACGGGAACTCACTACCGTAATTGGCTCCAAATCAACACTCTCTTCACCTCAGGCAGACTGGTTAACGATCTAAACGAGGTCATGTACCACAACACCGAACTGGCACTCAATCATTTCAAATATAGCAACATCCAACCATTCTCCAAGATTATTACCTTTAACACAGAACCGAATGGCACCCCCTCCTTCAAGAACACACCTGACCATATCCCTTACTATCCTCAATCCCAACGAGAAATCCCACATCCATAACTAAAAATTGTAAATATTATTTTTAAGTCAATTTCAAATTGTCACTATCATTGCAATATCAAATATTGTAAATTGTAAATAGGATTAGATTTAGTTAGATTAAGTTATGTTAAGTAATTTTAAGTAGGCTAAGTTAAAATAAACAGAGTTCCTGGTTTTTCTTCTGACCTTTTCCAGGAAAAACAAAATTAACAATATACATTTATAAATCACATTAAATCTTAAGCACATCTAAAAAGAACTGTTTTAAAAAATGTTAACAAATAACATGTCAACACTCAATATGTAACTGTAGCGGTTCCGCCAAACCCGACGGTCTACCTACCTGAAAAACCCCGATAACTACTACCCAACTCCTCTAAATTTGCTAATGCAACAGTATTAGTACCTAAAAATGCTGCACGCATTTAAGAGATCAAATCTATGATCTTTAAGTGCCTGTAAAGAAAACTTACCTTCATGCATTCTCTTCGCATACCATTGCTCCTTAAGATTTCTTTATTAACTTACCAGGAATTTCCAAAAATTTAAAGTGGTGATCACCAACCAACACTAGTGTTTTATTTCTCTCGGCCGTTTCCTGAGTGTTTGTTTCATTGTGCTGTTGTTTTTTTTCTTGTGCCCAGTTCGCCGCGGCGGAACTTCTAATTTGTGAGAACGAAGTGGAACCCAGCGCCCATGTCGGTGCTACGACTTCGCTCCTACATAACCAATCTATTATAAGTTAGCTGTATTACTTATTGTAACTATTAATTTTTGGTCAAATAAATGCAGTATATTAAAAAAAAAAAAATATCTCGAAGAGGCAGTCAATCAATGTACATAGTCCCCGGTGGAACTGCTGCAGGACCACGATCAGGGCAAACACTATCTAAGTAACATCATAGAGCAAGGTCCTTGGAGGTGGTGTCCCTAGGAGAATCGTCCCTTTTTCTCAAGTAAATAAAATTTAAAGTAAAATTATGATATCAAAAGTATTTTTATTATTTGGAATTGTGCGTTCGTCACAAAACGTGGGCTGCTCGGGTGAACGGGTGAGTAGAATGGTGGCACGCCCACAAAACAGATCGTTGCAGCTTTCCTCGATTTCGGACATCAGCAGGAGGCGCCAGGTTGCACGGCGCTGGGACACTGTTCTTGAAACGACGTCCCACGAACGAGTTGGTCGTTGCTCTTCCCTCAAGGTTTGAGGCAGCACGGCGGCGACCACATCAGGTCCCCTCAGGAGCGGTCTTAAGAGATCCCTCATCCTTTTCAGGACAAGGAGACACGCTACCTGGAAGCGAGACCAGTAGTGACTAAAACTAATACTACAGTGCTGCACAGCCTGAAGGAACATTGAGAATACATGTTATTCTGGTTTTCTAGTCACCAACTATTGGACTGACAAAAATACACAATAATTTCGGATAGCTGGCATGGGAAATGGATCAAGCTACTTAGGCAATTACCAAGAGCTGTTCTCAGATTGTAAGAATTACTAGAGGGCCTGAGAGGGTTCATTAAAGCTACGCAAAAAACCACCCACAATT
The DNA here is from genome assembly GCA_963931805.1 of Microdon myrmicae. Classification (NCBI taxonomy): domain Eukaryota; kingdom Metazoa; phylum Arthropoda; class Insecta; order Diptera; family Syrphidae; genus Microdon; species Microdon myrmicae. The sequence continues at coordinate 30,482,761 of OZ007497.1, read as the reverse complement.
CCAACCCCAACTACCTTTGCCAACCTGCAGTTACCTGCAAACATTCACCAACCCACGAACATCGTTCATGCATTTAATGCACCACACCCAAAATTCCCTGAAAAGAATTCTCTAACATTCATGCATTTAATACATCATCCACAATTCCCTGAAAAGAATTCCTTACATACAAGCATCATCATAAATTAGGAAACCTTATCGGCGCCCATGTCAGCCAGTACCTGGCTTATCCACAGTCACGGCAGCCTTTTGTCCAACCGACAAAAGCAGTTTACGCATCTCGCGTCTAGCCGCTAAAAACCGAATTCTCCAGCGTGTAAATATACACACAAAGAATTCGACCCTTTCCGCAAAGCAAAGATACAGTGCACAATCACCATTGTGTATCTAAATTGCTTTTAGCACCAGTTTTCCTAATGGCTTGCAGTCTACTTATACAGTCTTCTATGATGCCCTTTGTTCTATTTCCTTTTTTCAGTTTCGTTTACCCATGACTTCGTAGCATGAGTAAACAATGGATCAACTAGCACACTAGCTAAGATCAACCCAGAGAGATCCTCTCTAATTGGTCACCACAGAGAGAAAGTTCACGATTCTCTCCAGAAAGAAAACTCACCCCTATCTGAGAGTGGACTCACCACGAGTCTCACGAGGTTAATATTTGAGTACACGAGTCGAGGTTCGTCCACCGTAGAGTGCGCAGACCCAGGAGTCGAGTCCTATCCACCAGCGTGTGGGCGGAATCACGGAGTCGAGGGTTGAAAAGTGATAAATTGACAATGTCCGCTAGTGTTCTGTGAAATGTGAAATATAGCAGCTAAGTAAAAACTTGACTTTGGAGCAATTTTCTTGGTGTTACGAATAATCGACCTTGTGGGATACGTAATCCAAAAGTAAATCAGTTAAGAAAAGACACATTTTAGCGCATAACAATTCAATTTTTATTTTTTTTTTTATTTAGTAGATAATTACATTTATGGTATATTTTACAACTAGTACTTAAGAGATTTAGGATAGCAATTCCTTTACAACTATAATCTTAAATCTATATAACGACAATAGCACAATTTTAATGAATAACAAATAATAAATTAAGGGAAAACTACAATAAAAACCCTTATTTGAATCTTAAGACTAATATTGCACGAGCTTCCGGTTATTTTATGTAGTAATGACCTCGATATAATTTTCATAGACAGAGTACATATGTAGTGACTTAGGATAACGCAAGACGGGAAACGAGAACATTGTCAGAAAAAGAACAATTGACGAAGAAGTTTCGATTGATTTTGTCAATAAGGAACTCTACCGGTTTAACGTTGGCGTTTTCATGTAATTCATGTGTCGAATAATGCCATGGCAAATTCAGCAACATTTTCAATATTTTATTTTGACACCTTTGCAATTTTATTTTGTGTGTGCGAGCACAATTACACCATACAGGCGCCCCGTACAGGAGTATAGCTTGAAAAATGGTTTTAAATATTATAATTTTATTTTCGATGCTAAGCTTTGATTTTCTACACACTAATGGATACATAACTCTTACGACTTTGTTTATTTTGTCAATTGTGGTAGTGATGTGTTTTTGAAAGATGAGTTTTTTATCTAGAATAATACCTAGATATCTACAGTCTTCGGACCAATCAATATCAACTGCACACATACTGAGTTTAGTGCCATTTGGTAGGTAACAGTGTTTCCTACATCTCGAAAACCAGACAGCTTGTGTTTTATTACCATTTATTTTTATTTTCCATTTCCTGTAATATACTGCTAGCTTGTCAAGGGCTGCTTGCAAAGAGTTGTAGACATTAGTGAATAAGGCACCCGAAGAGAAAATGGCCGTATCATCGGCAAACATAGCTACCTGAATGTTTTCACCTAAACATGGTAAATCTGCGACAAACAATGTAAATAATATGGGACCAAGGACCGAGCCCTGGGGTACACCATGGTGGATTTGGTGAGTAGAGGATATGTCGGTTCCTAAACTCACAACATATTTTCTCGAACGAAGAAAGCTCTGGATAATTTTGATAAGCGGTATTGGCAGCTTAAGTTTTAGTAGCTTATAAATCAAGGCATCGTGTCATACCGTATCAAAAGCTTTTTCGATGTCTAGAAGAACTAGTCCCGTTGACTCCTTGTCGATGAATTTACCAGCTATGTGGTTTTTAATGCGCAAGACTTGGTGGATTGTGCTGTGACCACTACGGAAACCGAACTGAAAGTTTGGTAAGATGTTATTGTCTTCCACAAAACGATCAATCCTTTCCTTAATGATTTTTTCTAAGAGCTTACTTAGACAGCTAAGTAGACTAATAGGTCTGTAGCTTTCGGGGCTGTTCTTCGGTTTGCCGGGTTTCGGGATAGGTATTACTTTTGCTGTTTTCCAACAGTCCGGAAAATAACAATTCTTAAGACAAGCGTTGAAAATGAATGTTAAATAGTTACTTGCAGCAGGTGGAAGTGCTTTGATTAATTTGTTGTTAATATTATCGAGACCCGCGGCCTTTTTTGATTTCGATTTTTTTATCAATTCTTTAACTTTGGTGATATTAGTTGCGTAAGTACTTTCAGCTGGTGTTTGAGAAAGTACATGGATAGTGTTAGCAACTTCAGCTTCAGTATACGCGTCGCTTAGATGCATAGATATGGAGTGGTTCTTACTAAACGTGTTACCAAGTAGGTTCGATTTCTCCAATGAAGAAATAAACAACTTGTCGTGAACTTTAAACGGAGGAATACTTGACCCTCTCTTTTTCATAATTTTTGATATTTTCCAGAACGGTTTGCTTGCTTTGTCAAGAGAGGAAAGGTGTTTATTCCAACACTTGTTCCTATATGTTGAGATTTCGTTTTTAATGATATTATTTAAGACTTTAACATTAACTAGAAAACAATCGATTCTATAACGCAGCCATTTTCTTCTTTCAGAGTTTCGTAGCCTAATCAGATGTAAGATATTTTCAGGAAGCGGTGCCTTATCAACTGGAGCAGTGGAACATTTAGGTATCGCAAGATCGGCCGCTCTATTGATAATAGAAACAAAATTGTTGCATAGGATATCAATGTGCTCGCTGCAGGTTATAGAATTTAGGCTGGTATCACCTAGAACCAAGTTCGTGTTTATATATGATTTATAACAATTCCAGTTGGCGGCGGAATAGTTGTGGTATAAACTGGTACGATTTACAACTACTGTATGATTCACTGTGAGGCTGATCGGAAGGTGGTCTGAACTTAACGCATTTAGAGTTAATGGTACTGTGCAGTAATTTGGAATATTAGTGATATATAGATCAAGAGTTGAGGGGTTCTTGTTAGCACTCGCTGGGATATAGGTGGGAAGAAGTGGATAAAGTATGGAAAAACTTGGGCTGGATTCAGCAACATCTAGTAAAATGTTACCCCAGCTGTTTGCCCTAAGACAATTCCACGACTGATGTCTGCAGTTTAGATCACCACCAATAATTACCTTGTTTCGAGTGTTAACTCTATACAATTTTTGCAGATCCCGCTTAAAGTAAGTAGATTTCTCTAGGTTTCTATTTCCTCCAGGGAAATAGACCGAAAAAAGACTCACCTTGGAATTGTCACTTAATGTTACCTCTATGCTAATTTCCTCAATTAACTTAAGGCGCAATGAAGGACGCAAGGAATGTTCTATACATTTTTTCACAACAATGGCGACACCTCCACCACTAGCATGTACCCTGTCTAGGCGATAACAAATGTAATTTTGATGTGGGAAAGAAATGTCTTGTTTGAGCCAGGTTTCTGAAACAAGTGCAATGTCAATATTAAAATTTATCAAGAAACTAAAAAATTCATGCTTTTTGTTTTTGATGCTTCTCGCATTCCAAGTTATGATGTTAAGAGAATTTCTTAACATGTTTTTTCCGAGTATATGTACTTAATAGCTAATGAAGTAATGACGTTAAATTGGTTAGCTTTGGTTTGACAAGCACTAAGCTTGGTTACAACTTCATTAAGAAGAGAGTTTATCTCGCTAAATGAGAACAGGTTATCATTAGTTAATGTTTCTGACGGATTTTTCTTCGTGTATGTCGTATCACTATTGGAAGGTTGCTGGGTTTGATGGAGGCCAGAAGCCCAGGTGGATGAAGCAAGTGAAGGTTGACGCACAGATCGGGGTAGTGGAGGAAAATTATCAATGGATAATCGGTCGGGCACTGTCTGCTGTTTGTCACTCGGAGGCTGTAGGAAGGTTGTATTTCCTGTACCACGTCCGCGTGGGGATAATTTGCGGCGAATGTCTATGTACTGCTTTCGGCTTAAGCATTCTGGATCGGTGGATTTATGTGGCCCACTACAATTTGCACACTTGATGACCTCATTTGCTTTGCAGTCGGATGTTTTATGGTTTCCCGAACATATTGCACAGAAGCTATTTATATGACAATGCATCGAGCCGTGACCATAAAGCTGGCAATTGTGACATTGTGTGACCTTACCTGGATTATGTTTTTTAAAGTCCCAGCGAACGATGGTTTTGAACAAGGTGGAGTAGTTCCGTTTTAGTTCGTTTAATTTAACTGTACCGCGTTGAATGTAGACGATGTACAAGTAGTGTTTGTACAGGGCTTTTGTTGACGGATTTAATGTGATGGTTTTAACATCTAGGCACTTAATCCCGAGTGCAATTAACTCATTTTTCACTATATCGTTGCTTATTAAGTCTAGCCCGGATAACACTACCTTTAATGGACGATTTTCCTTACGTGAGTGGGTGAAAAACTCACATTTTAACCGTAAGAGTTCGGTTCTGATTTTATTATAAATGTCCATTGTTGGAGCACATATTTTTTGCCCAAGCGAAATGTTTTTGATTAAGTATTTGTCTATCTTAATGTTGCTCAAAATATCACGCACTTGAGCACTAGTTGTTTTTAATACCACAATTGGCGGAACGGTTTCTTTGGGAAGTTCTGCGCACTGTTCGTCATTGGTCGGATCCATTTCAGGAGAGTCTTCCATCAGACTTTGAAGTGGTTGAAAAAAGTTAGTGTTTGAACACATTTTAGATTTTTCTAGAACTTTATTGTTCACTTTTGAAAGTTTATCGGGAGGTGTTTGGCCTCCAATAACGGGGTCGTAACGCAACCGTTTGCGCTTGATTTTATTTAATACACGTGGCCCAGGGGCCATAACTTAACGGTTATAACACTTGTTCAAATTTTTGTATGCGGAAAACGAGGCAAAGAAAACAAGATAATGATAATTAAATTGTGAAAATTATTGTGAAAATAACGGTTGATTAAGATAACTAGCACGAGCAAAACTGTGAGACAAGTTGTCTGTTTGAAAGTCAGCCAGGTACTGATTAGAGCATAACTAGTTCCTGCCATATTAATATTAGTAAAAATCTGATTTTAGCAAAATGGCAAGATACCATTTGTATTTGTTTAAGGATTCTATTCCGCACGATTGCGTTACTAATATATGTGCTGTATAATAAACATCTATTAAAAGAAGAGCAAAACAATAAAACAGTTTACAACAGAAACCTGTAGGTAGTTGCGTTATCCTAGTAGTGTGCCGCTAGGGCACCGGTTCACCAGGACACCTACTTCTGCAGCACTCGTCACGTTTTGGTGAAAGGTCGCTGCACTTTCCGACTCCGCTTGCGAACAAAGATCAGGTAAATGATTCAGACCTACACAGGATATTTTCTTTCGGATTGCTCCTCCAACAATTCACTCTTTATTAAACCAAATATAATGTAAAATATGTACAACTGAATGTTTTAAATGATATATAGTAATTCGTTTGATTCAAGTATAATGTTAATATAGGTACACTAATTAATTACACTGCATGTTATTAGAACGTATATTGTAATTCATTGATTCAAGTATAATGTTATATATATGTACACTAGTTAATAACAACTGAATGTTTTGAATGATATATAACTGAATTATCCCACGAGAATTTCGGTGTACTACACTGCGAAACGTTCTTTCGGTGTGATTGATTGACTTAGACTGACTGTATGTCCGCTATTCCCTGGGGGAACTAAAGGGACAACAAAAATAAAAATTAGAAATAAAAAAGGAACACAGTATTTTCATTTGCATCCTTTGCCATCACGATCCGTCGGAACGATCTCCGACAATCGGCTTCAGTGAAACACACACACACAACAAGCTCACTGCGCACCAAAACCGTACGCCCCCCAACATATGGAACGCCAACGCGCAGATACTTGTTTCAGGATAGTGAACGACGTTGTAGTCCACTGCGAGGCATCCGATTGGCTGGGGTTTCATTATCCGCCAACAAGCATGCAGATGTGCGGTAGCCATTCGCAAGGGTTGTTGCTGTGCGCACATTGCACCCATGGAGACGTCGAATGTTTATCTCACGGCTTATGCGCACAGCAGTCCTGACGTCGTATATGATAGCTCCTATACGTTGGCGTTGTCCCTTGTATATTCGGGCCACCTGACGTGTTCTTCCTAGTCATCTGTCGTTCGGTTAAGCCACCACGTTATTTGTGATGACCAGGAATAGAAGGAGTATCTTTCGGTCGTGTGCACCTGGGTCAAAAAAAAAAAAAAGAATACGTGCGGGCGAACACATTTTATGTTGAATTGGTTGTTTGGGAGTACAACCGTATCTCTCAAACAAGGAGACAGTGCCTTACGAAAATTATGCTTCGGTTATGTTGGCGCCATGCTATTCCGCCGTGAAACATGATTGAAGTTTTTCTTTGAGCTTGGTTTTTATGATGCATTGAATCCAACTAATAGCGTAACTCGAAGGAATGGATGTAATGCATGTAATTGTTGTGACAGGGAGATTAGATATGCCACCTTCCCCGTATATGATCACGCTTAAATGTACTTGCCAATACTTGCAGTATTGGGCTTTTGCTGCGCATTTGGGGCGTTTTCGAATTCTAGGTGTAAAGAAGAACCCTGGCGTAAATAGTAACCGCCACAAACCATACCAGCGCTTTATTTTCTTCTTGTGTGAACGGCTTGCAGCGTTACTCCGTGTTTTATCCAGTGAACGTGTTGGGGAATTCAGTGAACCCGTGCACATGCCGGCACACCGACTTATAACCCCACAGGCCCATTTGCAGTTACGCAACAATCAGGTACTAATGTATCATCATAATCATCGGCACTACAACCGGGATCGCCGAATATGACGGCGTACTTGTAGCGTACAATTCTAGTTTATGTTTGATAGCGTTTGTTTGCCACCAGTCGAACAACACATTGCCTCTTGTGTTTGTGATAAGGTTACCCCAAGTACTGGGCTTGGAATTGAGAACTCCCGCCATAAAGAAATAATTATTTTCCGAGTCTAACTTGAGACTTCGAAAAAAGGTATAGAGTTCATTGATAAACTGTAGACACTGTGGAGATTCGGGAGCATAAGCAGAGATCACATATAGATGCCTTTGACTTTTCAAAGGAATATCTATGACGCAGGCTTCTAGTACCTGGAACTTGTATACATCTCTACTGTAAACGACTTTGTGTTGTAGACCATTTTTAACTAAGACAGCGACCCCGCCCCCCTGAGTGGAATTTGGACGATCTCGTCTAATTATTTTATAATTTGGGTAGCCCAATTTGTGCCTTTGATTTAGCTTAGTTTCGCTAGCCAAAAGCACATCTGGGCGTTCAGCTTCCAGCAGATTGCTGAGATTATCCCTTCTTTCCATGCGGATTAGTGAATTAACATTCACAGCAATAACTTTTAGGGTTAATTCAGTCGCAGTGAACGTTGTGATTAGAGTGTGGGTTCGTCTGGAAACAGGGTCGAAGAGGTAATGTCCGTTCGATCCACTTGTTCCGTCAGTTTTTTTTTCGATCATTCCGAATTTTTTATCAAACGCAGCAAACTGTCCTTGTATGGACAGTAATATTGTTGTTATATCAGTTTGTGCCTCTGGAGCAGGCGTTTTAATGATATTACGTGATTGTCCTAAGATTGGTGCATTTTTTACGCCACCTGTCTTTTTTTTTTTTTTTTTTTTTTTTTTTTTTTTTTTTTTTTTTTTTTTTTTTTATTATTAGACTTCTCTCGGGAGAGGCGAACCTATAGCACCGAGAGGGCGCCCCGAGATCCCATCAAATAACTGTTGCAGTTCTTTTTGAACATTTGCAGGGAAAACTCGCGTGGAAAGGGAGTTCCACAGCTTCCCCGCTCTGTAACGGAACGAGTTTTGATGCAGGGATGTTCGCGCCGTCGGAGATGAACCACAAACGGTCTGCGATTCTACGGAATGTCTTGTGAAGCACGCATAGACCAAATTGCGTGGAACAATACCACGAATCTCCGAAGAACATTACCCGTGATAATATCTGTAAAACAGACAGAGGTCGGCTACGCGCCTTCGATGTGATAGCGACTGTAGTCCCGACGTCAACGGCGAGTCCCCGATCAGGCGGATCGCTCGTCTCTGTATGCTCTCAAGTAGGTCGAGGGTATGTTTAGGAGCCGAGCTCCAAACATGAGAGCAATATTCCAGCGCGGGTCTAATTTGGGATTTATATAGGAGAAGAAGTTGGGCCGGAGTAAAATATGTCTTGGCTCTAAAAAGATAACTCAGTTTTCCGGAGGCTGACCTGGCGATACTCGACACGTGTTTAGGCCATGATACATTTCCACAGACCGTGACGCCGAGCAATTTCAAACTTTCCTCAGCTTCGAGGGCCCGGCCATTCATCATCAGCTGTGGACCCGATGATCCACTTTTCTTTGTGAATGTTGTATATTGTGTCTTCGCTGCATTGAAGTCGACGAGATTGGCCATTCCCCACTGCAGGACCCTGTTTAGATCCTGATTCAGATAGTCAATCTGTCTACATCTCAGCTGATGCGACGCAGATGCAACAATCGGCCGAACACTCGAAAAGGAGGAAACAAGCCTACTATCATCCGCAAAACTGAACACTTTGTTATCCGTTGTCTCCAACAAATCATTTATGTGAAGCCAGGACAAGTTTGGTGCCAAAATAGAACCCTGGGGCACCCCCGAATTAACAGGATACAGATCCGAACACTCGCTGTCCACAACAACCCGGATCGGTCGATTCTCGAAGGAGCTCTTCGTCCCGTCGCAAAGCTGTTGGGAAAGTCCATATGAACGAAGTTTGCTCAGAATGCCGCGTGCCAGACATGGTCAAAAGACTGGGATATATCTAATGCCGCCGCCCTTGACTCGCCATGCCATTCAATCGCAGATGTCCATATATCGGTTTTAAGTGTCAAAAGGTGTCCCGTGGACCGCCTGCCACGGAATCCGTATTGACGAGCATTCAGAAGTACGTTGCACTCCAAATCCTTAACTAACTCTGTATTGATGACTTTTTCCATCACCTTAGATTAAATAGACAGTAATGCTATCGGACGGTAATTTTGTGGGAGATACTTTTTCCCGTCTTTGGGATTGGCTGAACTCGAGCGGAAGAGTCTGCCAAGAACCGGCGATAGTTCTGGAGCACAGCTCTTAAGGACTATTGCTGGTATTCCGTCCGGACCGGTTGTCTTCCTACAATCCAGTTCACGTAGAATGCGTTGAATAATGCGCGGACGAAATCTCACATCCCGCATGAAAGACCGTACCGGCGCGATCACAGGTGGCTCCAAAAGACCGCGATCAAGGTTTGAATTCGCGGAAAATAAATTCGCGAACACATTAGCTTTATCCTTTGAATTCGCTACTAACGTCCCGCTGTCTGTCACCAACGGAGGAAAGGAGGAGAGAGCGAAGTTATTGCTGATAGCCCTTGACATTAACCAGTAGGAACGCCAACCAGTTGGGCACAGAAGGAGCTTATTGATCACCCTGTCGTTGTGAGCTTTCTTCGTGGTATCAATCGCCTGGTTGCACGCGTTTTTGATTCTAACAAAATTCGTTCTGTTAACATGGGTGGGATTGGAGCGCCATTGCTTGAAAGCTCTATTTTTGCCGCTGTAATCAGCTCGCATTTGTTATCAAACCAAGCTTTATCAGACGAACTCCGTTTGATGGAATGTGGAATATACATCTCCATCTTGAAAAGAATAATCTCTGATGCCGACTCCGCGCAACCGTTAACATCGGAGCCTCCGAAGCACACCTCGGACCATGGAAAGGATGCGAAGATATCCCGCGTATGGGCGTATGACACACTTGTTGCCACGAAGTTGTTGTAAGAGCGAGTTTTCATCCTTTTCTCTTCTTCAACTGGCTTCTTTCTGGCTTCCAACTTTGATTTTAGTTGTTGGTACTTAGGGCAACCTCTAAAGTTAGCAGGATGACCTGAGTTGTTACAGCGGACACAGAATAGTTTATCTCTATTCAGGAGCTGTTCTTTGCCCAATCGGCATTCCGCAATGATATGCTTATTTAGGTATTTGACGTATCTGAAATGCATATTGCAATTCGCTGTGTTACGTGCGGCTTCCACCACCCCCACCATTTAGTTGTTTTTAATGTAATTTGATTTTAATATGGTTTGATGGTAAGGTGGTGGAAGAATTGCACGATCCACATGTGAGTGTTCGAACACGCCCCGATTCGAGTGTGGATCGTGGGCGAGTTCGAATTCGGTTTTCGGAGTGGATGTTGAGGGAGAGCGAGAGAGAGCAGGAGGAATCTTCGATTCGGCTTTTGTTTTTTCCGTTTGTTCGTGTGGTTCGGTACTGTTTCTGGACAGCGGATTTTTGGTGTGTGCTGTTAGATGGTGGATATAGTTGAAAAGGAGGAAAAAGTCAGCGTCCGGTTCATTTTTTAAATAAAAAGAAAAATGTTGAAAGATTAATTTGTAAAAGTAGAAACGAAAATATACAATTGAAATGTCAGCAGATGAAACGAAATAAAAGGGTGTAATTAATAACAATACATGAAAACATTTTTTTGATACCATAAAGTACGCCGTCACCACCATCACCATCATCATAAGTATTATCCTCAACTGCATCAAGAACAAAATAACAACACGAGAGTGCCACTTGCTCGGTCCCTGTTGGAACAGATAGGGAGCTGCTGCACGGGCCTTTCGACTCTCCCCAGAAAACGGCAGGAGGCACAGGTAACCTATTTGTAAATAAATACCTAAACTTATGTGGCATCAACCTGTCACAGCTGCCACATGACCGAATAGGGGAAAGTCGCTGATTGCCTTCAACCCGGAGAAGGTCAGGTCGATCCGTGTACCTGTTCAATCCAAGTTGACATGCAGTCTCCACGTGACACCCCTGGATAGCTACTTCGGCATCCTTGGAGGCTAATAACATTGCCCGGAAAAACAAACGATTATAGCAAATTTTTCAAGCCTCGGATATCGAACGGATACACGATGACGACCATGGACACGAAAATGGCTAAACGCACAGCAGCTAGCCCACTCGCAACCAATTTGTCAGTGTGTTGATAGATCGGCGCCACTCCTCGAGGCCGATGACGGTACGAACGTACCGGGGTGCCAACGTCGACTCGGATCACTCATCTTATTGGTATAGTTTTCCGAGCGCGAATTGCTTCACTGAGACGTATTGCATCCACGGATCAGATTCGGATCAACACAGCTGCCTTACACATTGAGAAAGCCAGCAACACATTTGGTCATGCGTTAAGATTCTCCCTCAAAGAGCTCGACGGAGGAACTTCATCCCACATATTGATGACATTATCCTCAAGGTAACTCTGCCCTTGGTTTTGTAAAATTCTGGTCGAAATAATTCTTTATTCTCTACGTTTCCCAATTGCTCTATATAGCAATCGGGAAACGTATTCCACGAATTCTGTGGTGGGCAAACTTTTTACCCCATTTTCTTTAACTTCAATCTCACCTGTGGTGGATTCGGGTTAGGACCGCCAAGTAATATATATTTCGGTGACAAGTATCTAAACTTTATCCTAATATTTTCTATGACTTAACTTCCCTATGGGTGCTGATTAAAGCGCAGCTCGCTTAAAACATATGCCATAGAGCGCCGCAGTAAATGAATCAATACGTTTCAGGTATATGATTAAATTTATTTCAAACATGTTGGGGTATTTATATTCCCAATCAATCATTCAATTATTTACACATTTCCTCAATTACTCATACAAATTTTGCTTACAAGCTATAAAATAATAAAGTGGAACATCACTCGTACAATTTTGCCGAGTATGCCATTTAATATCCTATCACCGTATAGTGAAAGAACAATAACATGAGTTGACCCAATTAATTCGTGAATCACTTTGCCAATGACAAATTCGCATACGATTGTTATCTGATTCCTTCAAACCGTAACTGGAGCGATTCGTTCGTTTTACTCAATGAAATGAGTTGACCTTGACCTTGGTTGTAAACAACGAATGCTGGTCACTTGAGAAGTGCAAATTGTGACAAGGGCAATCGATTCATTTGAGATTATTGTTCGTGGTCATTTCATGTATATGTTGGCACACTACACACCTCTCCCACTCTCAAATCTCGTCTCCTCCCTTACCCCTCCTGACCCCACCCGGCTCACCGCCTACACTCTCCCGCACTCATACTCACACCCTGGCCTGCGGCCTATCTCCACCCTTCCTTGCTCTACCACTATACTATTATCTATTCATCTTTGTTTGGTTCCCTGTTCCCGGAAGACCAACGAAAAAAAGACCGGAAGGTCGGCTGCGACGGAGATGGGAGGACGGTGTAAGGACATAAAGAAATCGGATCAGACCGTCAAGGGTGGAAGAAGAGTGCACGGGCAGGGAGCGATGGCGCAGCCGAGTCAGTGAGGTCATGAGCTTCCGGGTTTCTATAGACCAATAAATACTAAATAGTACTTACCTTAATATTCGTATTAAACCACAACATCCAATACATTTTTGTTTAACTCCCAACTCATTGTCTTTTCTATTCGTCACCCAACTAATATATTCCTTTCAAAGTCACCGCAAATTCTTTATCTTACGTTTCAATATACATTGCATTGATCATTATAGAGCTGGTTTTACACATTGTAATAAAAAATGGTACACCAACTCCTTTGTCGTTTGTTATTTTGAACATGCCAGCAGATATTATATTTTGCACACATTGTATTCCGTTTGTTTGTATCTGTATCGGACGTGTAAGATCAAAATAATGCAACACCCACAGTTTTCGTTTGGTGCACGTACGCTTCCCTTTACGCTTTACCAGGGTTATGATTTGACTTCACACCCCTGATTTCGGCTATATCATCTTCGGCTATGTCGGTTTATCGTTTAGGTTGGCATAGCTTTTAATTTTGAATGCAGAGTCAGTCTTCCACTAGTCCTCTTGGAGCCGTATTTGTATTTGCTCCCCTTTTGTTAATTTTTTAGTTAGACTTTGAATCAGTAAATCTAATAAAATTAAACAGCTTTAACAAGTGCCAAGTGCATGGCCACGGTACGATATAAGATAATAGTGTTATTGGGGGCCGCGACCTCCGCAACATTTAGTGGCGACCGTGATAAGACCACATCAGCCGTCATTTTAATCCTTTGTATCTTTCACACTATTAATATTGCTCCGTTATACATTCGATCCGATATACATAGGTTTCTCAACAATATTACAATAGATCAAGTTTTTAAATAAAGCTCTCTTGATGGTAGTCCAGATGGAGTCAAAGATTGTAGATATCTGGTGGATTGTGCCAAGTGATATTTTTATATTCGATTTTATCTCCACCAGAAATTCACTGAATCAATGTGTTGCAAAACGCAACATAACACTCCCACCACCAACCCTAAAATTTCCATCGGTAAAATCCGTTTCTTATGTTGAATGAGGCGGAGCCAAAGGAAGGTGTAAAGCAACACGAAGGGAACTACGATCCACATGCCCACATGGCCTCCACTGAGCAAGCGGCTGGAATTGAGGTCAACAGATATGTGATGGAGCGGTAATCTTCTAGCAATTGAAGGTCAGTGGCCGAGAAAAAATCAAGGCCCTCGTGCAACTGGTGTTTTTACAACACATAAACTCAAACAAAGTATTCGCCGTCATTCATCGACCAGTAATCAACGTAAAGTTTATTAATTTTTAGTCTAATGTGAATAACTTAAAATAATAAAATCTAACCAAAGTACGTCTTTGTCAATTTATACTCGGAAGTGAATCGGTACATTCAAAGAAAAATAAAATAAGATGGCAAAAATCGAAGTGGGTGTTTTTCTCGTCTTGTGGTTCGATCAATTAATTGATATACGTGCGCTCCGCAGTGTGAATTTTTCTTTTTGCTGGTTTCCATGGCGAAAAACAATGGAAATACACTTTCAAATATCTCCGACTAATTCATCTCACACCGAGGTAAATTTATTTATTTTTACAAAAGAAAAAAAAAGCCCACTAATGTGTACAAAAACAACTACGTACAATATCCGAATTCTTAAGTAAAATTAAAAACAAAGTGAAGACTAATTAAAAAAGGTAGTACGAACTAAGAAATAAGAAAAAAGCTCATTGAAACCTAAATATGTACAATATAAAAATTTAAATGACTTATTTAAAAGATAATATCATCAAAAAAACGTCCATGTAATAATTTCAAGATATACCACAAAATAAATATACCACCATTTCAAAATACATCATTTAAGTTATGATGCCGGAATCCGTTTTCTCAGGCGAACGTATACACCATTATCTGACTTCAATGTTATAGCTGCAGACAGTTTCAAATCATATTTGCCGTTCTTCTCCCTTGACTCATAGCCGTCGAGGCTATAGAGTCCATCCTCAGGAGGAAGTATTTGAAATGCGCGTACAATTTTTGATACTAACGACTTCAATTCCAGATTCGCAAACTTTTGTCCTAGAAAGAAACAAAACATGTTATTCCTTGGCTTAAAGTTACTATTATTCATTTAAAACTACCTATACAGTTTCGTGGACCGGCACTGAAAGGAATGTAATCGTACGGATGCGCATTCTCTCTCTCCTTATTAAATCGTTCGGGGTCGAATTTATATGGATCCTTAAATACTTCCTCGTTGTATCCCATTGCAAAAAGGAACATGTGCAGCTGTGTACCTTTTGGTATTATTTTTCCATCTACAATACATACAAGTATAATATAACTTCTTTAGATATATTTGAAAAGAACCTACTAATATATTTTTATTTTGTATATTACTTTAGTTCACGTTACTAATATGCTTGCATAAATTTCTGCAAAACCTCTTTATATGTTTTTCAGGGACGTATCCCAATGAACTATATTTAATTTTATTATTTGTTGCCCAATCAACGAACATTATGTTTAATCTTTACCCAATCAGTACTAACAAAAGATTTAAAAGACAGAACATATACAATTTCCCACAAGGAAACAAATAGTCAGCGCCACCTCCGACTCAGCTCTAAGTGTAATAAAAAACGAAAATATCCTTCAATACCACAAACAAACGTAGCAATGTCTAATGAACAAATAGCTTTTGCCGAAAACGCCAAACACATACAAACAAAAATCCTCCCATTTCCACACTAACACAAAAATCACAAATAAACGAAATCAAAAATATCATTGCACCTGAACATGAATTTTTGCAATTCAAATCTCTCTCAACAATATATTGACTCCGTGTCGTAGAATCATTTTCACTCAAACCACTCCAAGTCAATCGGAAATTTCAGTATAGTGGACTATGGGACACGGAGTCAGGAGATGAACCACCTTCAAGCAACAAATAAAGGAAAGAATATCATTGAAAAGTTGTTGTTGCAGTCACAGTTTTCGATATTGAAGAACGGCAACCCGACCCACTTCTCCACACAAAAGATCTTTACAAATACTGACCTCACCCTAATATCATCGCGACACTAAGAAACATTATATAATCTTGTAGTGGTCCCAAACAACTACTCTTCCCACAACCTTATAATACATATAAAAAAATCACATTCTAAACTAAATAAAGTTTCCTCTCACATGCGTCGTAATCTTAACAATATCATCATACGTCGCGCAACTTATAGACTCACTTAGGGACACCACGAACACAGGAGAATTCTACTTGAATCATAAATAAAATAAACACCGAAGCGATAAGAAACGAGACCACGACGCAAAAGATAAACCATGAATTCACCATCCAATGCCCCTAGTTTTAAGTATAGACGCTCATTTCCGTATTCCCAAACTTTTCTATGATTCGAAAAGAACGAACCCTCACTGACGATCCCATCATCAACGGAGGTGGCACTTGTAAACGGGTTAATAGCGGACTTCGCCATGAAGCTATTGACCTCCCACATTTTGAGTCCATAGAGGTCTCTGGGGTTGAACTGCATCTAGCTAATAATGGTAGAGTGAATACATCCTCCGTATACCACTCACATAAAACCAATAATGGTCCCATTAATCCCGAAGATATCGGCCAATTAACAAGGTCCTCGGGGCAGACACCCTTCATCATAGACGGTGATTTTAACTTCAGGCTTCTCCACTGAAACAACTCCCTCTCTTGCCAAGATGGCACTAAATTGTACCATGATACTCTCATGCCCTCAACTTCAGAATAGTCGCATCTACAGTTGGTACCCGAGGTAATCAATTCTGGACATCCTTTTTGTGTCCAAAGACTTACTTCCCCAAATCACTCCTCCCCAAGTATCGGCGGGCGTATCTGACCACAACGCCGTGACCACATACATCCGCGGCTATCGAGCATCCCCAACGCATATCAGCCACATACCCGATTATGGGCGAACAAATTGGGACAACTTCAATATTACATTGAACGAAAAACTCCATCAACGCTCTCTTCCCACGGACACGAACCTAACGACGGTTGAGATAAACAACGCTGCAAAACGAAATTCGGAGACTTATGTTCCGAAGTACAAACTTGAAAAGACTTATCAGATTCCCTATGACGATTTCACTCTTCGTCTCATCCGGGTGCGTAAAAAGCTCTGCAGAATGAGATATCGTCACCGCTTGAGGCAAAGGGAGCCATTATTGCGATCCATCAGTCACAATATTGGTACACTGGTAAAACAAACAATACAAAACAGTCGTACCCGACAATTGGAAGACAAACTGAAGGGTATTCACATGAACCAGAACGTTTATAAAAATGTTAAAAAGAGATGTGGCACTTCTCGTATCACTAGCCCAATCACGTACAACGGTGTTGTTGTCAATAATGATGCCAATAAAGCAAACATCATTGGAGAGACCTTTGAAAATAATTACAAGCTCACTCTCGAGGATGGCGACCCGGACACTAATGCAATAATTAGTTCAGAGGTTCACAATATATTAGACAACTTTTACAAGTCAATAGTTGTCTTTAACTCAGCTAACAGTGCATACTTCGCCTACCTTACAGAACCTAGCTAAATCTCTTAACCCCAAGAAGTCGTCCGGTATCGACAACATGCCCTAGTACTCGTTGCGAAGGCTTTCTGCCATATTCTTTATAAAGCTCTCCATCCCCATGCCTACAACATTGGGTACTTTCGCCAGGCTTGGAAGCATGCTGTTGTCTGCCCAATAGACAAAGCTGGGAAACCAAATTATCACCCCTCAAGCTTTCCTCCTATTTCGCTCCTCATATGGGTCAGCAAAATATGTAAAAAATTCATACACGAGAAGCTAAATAACTTTATCAGTACCAAGAATCTAATACCTGATTTCCAATTTGGATTCAGAAGAGCACACAGCACCACTATGGCTCTCAACATATTTCAAAACCACGTCTGTGTGCGCCTCTTTAATAAGGAACCCACCATCGGGGTGAGCCTGGGCATTGAAACGGCTTTTGACAAGATGTGGATCGAAGGTCTCGTTTTTAAATTACTGAATACTGGCCTCAGTAGAACGTTGTGTAGTATCATTTACCAGTTCGTTCTAAACAGAACCTTCCAAGTTCGAGTGAATGGAAAGCTTTCCCGAACCTTCAACGCCGCTGCATTCGTACCACGGGGCTCCATTCTAGGCCCCTTCCTATTTAATATCTACACCTCAGATATTCCTCGCCCTGTGGACGGGAGAGTAAACCAGATATGTTGTGCGGACGACGTCCTAGTATACACGTCATCCAAAAGCCCTAAACTCGCAACAAACCGACTCAACCATCACCCAAACGAACTGTATCAGTATTACTCTCGATGGGAAATCCGACTTAACCCAGCCAAAGCAATAGCTATCATTCTGAGTAGTAAACACTCCCAACCTACTTCTCGATATTCACAGAATATCCGAATACAAATAGGAGGTACTGTGGGGATTCTCTATACCACATGGAGAACCAACCCACAATGCCAACCAATCTTGACCGCTAACAGCGCGTCACCTCAACCCAACTCCTCGTCCCCAACCTGCAATACACATATTCTCAACCATGCAAAACCTGCAACCGCACCCATCCCAATATGCAACAGCATCCGTCCCCAATCCGCAATCGCATACATTCCCCAATTTACCAGGAACCCATTTCCCAAGCTGAAATAAATGCATATTCCGATTTACAACGGAATATTAATCATCTTCCTTAATTACATCACCCCACATATAATTTTTCCCAAAATTGCTTCGGTCAATACTCTACTTAATCCATATTCTCTCTTTGCGACCAAGCAATCTTAATTTCCCCGAAATTCATATCTCGTAACTAACGCATATTCAAATCCACCACGGAACATTAACCATCAACACCAAATATACCAAGCCGCATACATTTCCCCGAAACGACTTCGGTTAAAATTCTATCTAAACGATATCCCTTGCTTGCACCCAAGCAATTGCAATTTCCCGGTATACACAACCAACGAATCCAACTAAGCTTATACGGTAAGAATTCGCTGGAACTAAATTCCTTTGCAGGCATAGCAACTCTTCCACTAAATTCTTAGTAAGTGGTAGCGAGCTCACTTTAACTATAACCCCACTGCCACAACGCAATGAATTTTGGATTTCATTAGTTAGTCTTTGTCCAGCAACCACCGAGCGCACATCGCTTCCGCATTAACTCAAGTCACACCTGAACCACCGCGGCGTGCGCACCATCGGTACCAAAGTCGAACGCGGCTGCGTAAGGAGCAAATGCGTGCCTAGTCAAAAAGGAAAACAATAAAGGACAAATAATAGGAATCAACATTTAAACTACACCACTGTGTTTTCTTTCGTGACTTATCCTCTTGGTGACGATCCTTGTGTAAAAATCGTTGGTGGGTGAGAGTGAACCCCGCGCCATACGTTGGCGCCGAGACTTCCACCCCCACAGTACTACGATTAGACCACAGGACGAGATAAAATATCTTGGGGTCATTTATACCCCAAAAATGAATTTGTGGCCCACATTCTTTAAAGGGGCCTCGGTCGGTCTAAGCAACTGCACAACATTTTGAAGTGGAGCAACAGAGTTGACACCAAAATTAAGCTTGTCTGCTATATGCAGCTAATCCGATCTGGAATATCGCACGCCTTTCCAATATGGTCCTCCATATCTTCGGCTCAAATGGAAAGACTACGAGTTTTCGAAAGAAACCTCCTCAGAAGGTGCATCAACTCTAGAAGGTCTGACGGTCGCCATTACCCCAACTCTCACATATACAAAGGTGCTCCATTGTCCCTATCGACGAGTACTTGCTACAATTAGCATACAAGTACCTCGAAAGCATTCAGAACAGCGAGGCCCTATTTGTACGGGAGTCTTGCGTTCTTGGCCCTTCTCTCTCGATCTCTTCGGATCAGACCACCACAATTTCTTCTTCAGTACAAAACTGAAGAAAGCACCCTTCACAACAACATTCCCCTCTATAATAGAGGATTCCTGGACCCATCCCATAGGGTCCACTGATAACAACACACACACACACACGCACGCACACTACAAGACGGCACAAACATACACACACACCGACCCTAGCGCAGATCATCAGACGCCAAAGACGTGATCTGCGTTTACTACCGCACTCAAGACCTACCAGTCTTGTACGATTTCTTCCCTTGTACCGTCCTTCCATCCAAGTAATTAGAGAACACCTGAACTAACCCTGTCCACATTATCCTTTGATACCTCCCCCCTTTTTCTTTTTCAGATATCTTGAGACCGAGCCCAACATCCCCACGCATGTGGGTGATTCTGGTTATCGCAAGATGACCTGGAAGTACAGTCTGCTAATTGAAAATCCAAACATCGTTGGATGTTATACAGTCCACTACGGGAAGTTGCGACGTCGTTAGAAAAAGCGCCGTCCGCAATTTTCAGTTCTTTTCTTTTCAGCAACATCTATGGAGGAATCCCTTATCGACGCATTCGACGACGTCGGGAACAGTTGTCAGCAAACGCGATTAATAAAAAGGATGAAACATCTGTGGGGGTTCTTGAAGCTCACTTGAAGAACCCCCCATATCCGCAACCCATATTTACATTCCAATCACCAGCACCTGAAAACATTTCCTTTTCCAAGGACATTAATGCACACAAGCATTATCTAAAATTCCTAAAAAGAATTGAATCTACAAGGGCATTTTCCCATGCATCAACGCATCGGCAAAATTTTCCGAACAAAGAATTCTTTATGGAATAAACAGCATATCCTTGAAAGAAAACAATTCGGTTCACATATCATGTAACCATCCCAACCAGGGAAAATTATCATTGCGTCGCCTATTCCCAGCTTCATCATGTGTACAACAAATCCCTTTTCATACACATTGGCTGGCGACCTTTTGTCCCAATAATAAACAGTGCAAGCAGCTGCATATAATTAGCGCAATAGACGCTGAAACTAATTTCCTTAGCACGCATTATGTATAAACAAAAGAACGCTGTTCTTCCGCAGGCATTCTGGCAATACGACAAACAATTCAAGTTGTTTCAAGTATCCCAAATGCATCTAGCATCTAATGAGTTCCAACTTGTTTACTCAGTTGAACTCTCAGATCATAAATTCCCTGTAAATAAGCTAGAATCAATTAGCACCACGTGCATGGGCATTGCGGCTATCGTTACAGCTGCTATACATAGCTTAGGCAATGATCTACCCGATCTCTTTGCCTTCCGATATTTCTGGATCTGATTCTCGTGACTAGCGGCATTGAACAAACAGAAACCCCAATTAGCACCCAATGAGATTCGGCTTGTTTATTAGCCGAACTCATATCTCATTGATGCACATCATTCCTTTTCTTGTTTTCAGATTCGTTCCCATGGCCTGGTGTATGAAAAAACCAATGTGATCTTCACTCACACTTACACATACATTACCAAGTCCTTCTTCCTTGATTTCACGACGAGAGCAACACTTTCTCTCCCGAGGAAACTCACCCTGAGCTGCGAAGTGGCTCTGCTTCGAGCAGAGCAACGAGGAGTCGTTTTCCATCACCCGACCGAGCCGGTCGGGTCTTCGTCTTCCGCTCCTCGTTGCGCGCCGAGGATGCGTACATCTCGTAGCCAAGTTTTCAGCCCCGGTCGTGTGTGTGCAAAATGGCAAACGCCAATATCCTTCGTCCGTAGTCTGATAAAGTGTGATGTCTACATTAGCGAAGACATTAATAGTGCTTATTTTTAAAGTAGTTTGTTTTGCGCCAAACCATTAAAGGAAATAAAGTGACGATCTAATTAATAGCTTAAATCAGTGCGTTTGAATTTCTTTCCCGCGGAACTTTGTCTTCGTAAGCCGGTGGAAGGAAGTGACCCGAGTGCCCCTGCCTGGCACAATACTTCCTCCCCACACACCACATAAGAAGAACAAAGCCACTGGCAACGAAGAAAATCGCAAAAGCTGCTTCAATCGTGGGGCAACCGGTCATGTAAACGAAACATGTCCTTCGAAAGAGCTAGGCGCAGGTTTTCATTGCAACGAACACGTTCACATCGCAACAAAATGTCGGTAGAAGAAAGAGGCTTGCATTGAACTGCAGTCCACGGAAGAAGTATATGAAGATGGGAACGATTTATGGCAAGAATATCTACGAATATCCCACCGGTTCAGCTGACTGAAGTACAGTTCACAGAAATAGGCTCACCTGCTCATAAGGCGCTGGAAGAATTCCAAACGGAAGTCATAATAGATGGGTACTGTTTTCCGACCCCTATACGTGTGGTTTCAGATACTATTTCTTAGCAAAAATGATTGATCGGAACCGGCTTGTTAGGACCAAGAAACTACCACATAAAGAACGGTATCATCATCATCATCGGCACTACAACCGGGGACCGGTCTTGGCCTTATTTAGCAAGTCCTAAGGCTTGTTAAATTTTTCATAATGATTTATTTTTTCTGGGCAAGGTCATTAGTCTTGCGGCAGAGGCTCCCCGACGGGGAATCGAACCCCGGTCTCCCGGGTGACAGGTGGGTATACTAACCACTATACTATCGAGGAGCCCAAAGAACGGTATAATTTGCATCAATCTTGATAACGATGCTGAAGAATTTCCGGAGGTTTTGCAGGTCAGCGTGCTCGAAGAAGAGAATCGTGTTAAGACTGATTTTTCCCACATCGAAGAAGAGGACACGAGGGAAAAAATAATGACATACATAGAGGAGCCTCTGGTGCAAGACTAATGACCCTGCCCGGAAAAAACAAATCATTATGGAAAATTTAACAAGCCTCAGGACTTGCTATATAAGGCCAAGACCGGTTCCCCGGTTGTAGTGCCGATGATGATGATGATGACATAGAGGATTACAGGCACAATAAGACGTTGGAGACAACAGTAAGTATGAGACTCATATTAAAAGACAACGAACCAGTGTATCAAAAGGCTAGGCGGCTTGCGCCCAACGAAAGGCACATAGTCAACAATCAAATAGCGGAATAGCAGAACCAGGGCATCATTCGACCCCCATCATATAGCTATGCCAGCCCAATTGTGTTAGTCAAGAAGAAGGACGGAACACATCGATTGTGCGTTGACTATCGACTTCTGAATAAAAAAATTATCCGAGACAGATATTCCCTGCTGATAATCGAGAACCAACTGGATAAAGTGCAAGACGCGAACATCTTTAGTTCACTCGACTTGAAGAACGGTTTCTTTCACGTGCCAGTTGATGCCCAAAGTATTAAATATACCGCATTTCTTGTTCCAGACTGACAATTTGAGTTCCTACGTGTCCCTTTTGGCCTGTGTAATTCACCATCAGTTTTCCAGCGATATGTAAATGCCATATTTCGAGACGCCTTTTAAGACGGGCATGTCTTAACGTACAGAGTGTATCTGATAGTTCTTTCCAACAATCGCGAAGACAGGCTGAAAAGATTGAAACACGTACTGGAGACGGCAAAGAGGGCTGGGCTGGGTATCAACTGGAAGAAATGTTGTCTCCTGACAGGACGTGTTGAATTCTTGGGCCACATTATCGAAGACGGAACCATCCGGCCGACTGAGCGGAAAACTGAAGCGGATAGACACTTTTCCGAGCCTAAAAATATCTGACAAGTGCAAGCTTTTTTGAGACTGACGAGATACTTCTGGATATTCATTCCTGACTACTCAAGGATTGCGCGAGATTTATCAAACCTTTTGTGAGCAGATGTCGAATTGAATTTTGGAGACGCCGACGAAAAAGCATTCGAACTACCGAAGACGCGCCTAAGCCAAAAACCTGTGCTAAATTTATATCAAAGAGGAGCTGAGACGGAACACCATACGGACGCATCGAAATATGGATACCAGGCCATCTCCTTGTCACGCGACGAAAACGATGGGCTGCTGCATCTAATATACTTCGCTACCGGTAAAACAAGGCCGACGGAGGAGAAGTATTCGAGCTATGAGCTTGAAGTTTTGGCAGTTATCAGGGCACTTCGGCGATTCCGAATATATCTGCTGGGTGTAGTGATCCTAGATCACTACCCTCATCCAATCCCCCATTATTTCATCATTTCTAACCATACGCAAGTACCCTACCGTTATCCATAATCACAATCATCTTCCCCAAGGGAATATATGATTCAATTAAACCGAAAGTCCATTTGTCGCACACTGATTCAATTCAGCCTAACATTATGAAATGGCTATTTCAAATGCATTTCATCATTTTTCCTTCCGGGAATTTGTTCACCCAAATTCCCATTCACTAACTACAATCTCACTCCGATTGAAGCACACACAAAATCTTGTTTGTGCTTCCCGGAAATGTTATACACATTTTGAAGCAAAACTCTGTAGATGCCAAATCCGGAGGTCGAGACCACGGTCAAAAATTATAAATAACTATAAAATAAAGTCCATAAAGAAAAAAGCATCCATTGCCTGTTCTTGGTTGACAATTGCGGGAACTGTCACCCATCAACGATCGAGTCAGTCTACACCAACGCCCAAGGCTGTTGGCATCACTGTCAAATAGGTAATCCACCAAGCAGCCGACCAGTAGGAGCGTACGCTGAAGGTCGTCTTGTGAGGGTTCTCTATATCATACGGAGAAACAACCCACAATTCCTACCTAACTTCGACGGCTAACAGCGCGTAACCATAACCCAAACCTGCAATAGCACACATTCGCAAACATGCAAAGAACACACTTCCCAATATACAACAGCATCCGTTCCCAAATCTGCAATCACATACATCCCCAAACTTACCAAGAATCCATTTCCCAGTCTGTAATAAAACGCATTTCCAAAAACTTGCAACAGAATATAAATCATTTCCCTCATCTACATCAAACCGCATACATTTTTCCAAAAACCACTTCGGTTAATTTCTTATTTAAACTATATCCCTCGCTTACAACCAAGCAGCATTAATTTCCCCTGAAAACCGTTCCGGCTCACTTCCTGCCTAAGCCATTTCCCTCGCTTGTAACCAAGCAAGATTTATTTTCCCCGAAAACCATTTCGGCTCCTATCCCAACTAAACCAATTGAAAAAACATCAATTCTCCTTATTGGTAACCCACCAGCACGATGCATTTCATTTCCATGAAACGACCATCGCAACGACCAAGACCGATATTACTTTGTCTAACCGACAACTCATGCCCATACTTGGTCGTGTTCCCAAAACGATTTTCCCGTATACATAGCGACAGAGGTATCCAATTCAGCCTGTACGGCAGTAATTCTCTGGAATTAAAAAATCCCCTATGCACGCATAGCAAACCTTTTCAAGTTCTTAGTAAGTCGCAGTGAATTTTACTTGGCGATGACTCCACTGCCACGGCACCATGAATGGATTCTTGCCCATTTTCAGTCAGTCGAGCTTTAGCAGCCACCACGAAGAGAGTCAAATTGCAACCCCCTGCGGAGCGCGCAACACGTTTTTCCTTTTCCTTGACGAGCAGAGGTTGGTCGGCCACGAGTCCAGCGGTCAGTAAAGGGCAACTCAGTTTATCGTATATTCGAAGTATAACTTAACGTGCTTTCCGGTGGTTTAAGAAGTATCGGGTCTATAAGTGTCCGCCAACATAGACATTGAGAAAAACAATTCGGCGCGAGCAAGAACTTTAAATACATGTTTCGATCCTATTGATAATATATCTAAAAGCACTCGCGTATAAAAATAGTAACCCAAGCGGATGTGTTGTGTCCCTCAAGATCAGCGTAGACATTAAGAAAAACGATTTGGCGCGAGCAAGAACTTTAAATACATCTTTCGATCCTGTTGATAATATATTTGAGAACACCCGTGTACAAAAGCAGTAGCCAAAGCGGGTGTGTTGTGCCCCTTAAGATTGATATAGACAGTAAGGAACCCAAATCTGAGATTGTGTACGCAGTTAATTAAGTGGACCTCTTGCAAGTGAATGTGGAAGAATAAAGTAAAGCCGAAGTTACGTAAAATAAATTAGCCTTTTATTTTTATTTGTTTTCGTCTTCCTTGCGGAATAATTTTCAGCATAGCAATCGGTGAGCGTAATCTAATTGTGTTGGGGATTAAGTGGACCCGTGTCGTGCCAGACACACTGTGGGGATTTCTCTAAAATACACGGAGAACCACCCACCATTCCCGGCCAATCCCATCCAATTTCGACCGCCTTACAGCGCGTCAAACCAACCCGATTTCCCCCTACTTACCTGTTCACCTGCAAAGCATGTTACCACCAAGGACACATAGCTAAACTCATTGTTCCACGCAGACAATGCATAAATGAGTTTAGCTTCCCTTTTTTGCCATACGGCAACTCTTGTTTATGTCGATTAGCGACAACCAAATCCAGCCGGACGAAGTTGTCGCATCATTGCAGAACCGCTGGGGAAAATTATCAAAACATTCGATAACCGATGTAACCCTAGCGTTGCAATCCGGCAATTGACAGCTCTGTCGTAAAGTTGGACATTTTTGAGGTTATACGCACTCAGAACGTTTTGACATACGAGCGCTATTTGTGTTGTTTACAGTAACTTAAAAGATTCATCTCGGCCCAAAAATGGAATTAAATCGTCAACATTTTCGTGCGATTATTTTTTACAACTTTCGGCGTGGATTAACTCAGCAACTCAGCAGTGCATGGATGAACTTAATTCAATTTTTGGCGATGAAGCTCCATCAAGGACCAGTGTTTATCGATGGTATGGTGAATTCAATCGTGGTCGTAGTTCACTCCAAGATGAATTTCGTGAAGGTCGTCCAAAATCAGTTGTTGTTCCGAAAACCATTGATGCTGTGCGCGAACTGATATTGGAAGATCGTCATGTGACCTATCGTGAGATTGAGACAACCTTAGGCGTTAGTGGGACCAGCATACATTCAATATTGCATAAACATTTGACTGTCAAAAAAATTTGTTCGCGTTGGATCCCACACAATTTGTCAATCGCCCAAAAAAAGGCTCGTGTCAATTGGTCGAAAGAAATGGTCAAAAAATACGGTCGCGGTGCTTCGAAACACGTCTATGACATCGTGACAGGTGATGAATCGTGGATTTACGCGTATGAGCCCGAAAGTAAACAGCAGTCGACTGTCTGGGTGTTTCAAGATGAGCCAAATCCAACAAAAGTTGTTCGCGCACGAAGCACTTCCAAGCAAATGGTTGCCTGTTTTTTCGGAAAAACTGGACATGTCGCAACTGTACCACTAGAACAACGCAGAACAGTCAATTCTGAGTACACAGCCATTCGTTTGCCAGTTGTCTTCCAAGAAATCAGGAAAACCAACCGCCGAAGACGGATCACTCTTCACCACGACAATGCGAGCTTTCACACATCGGCTGCGACAACTGCATTTTTGAGCACCCAAAACATCGATTTGATGGTTCATCCGCCGTATAGTCCTGACTTGGCACCGAATGACTTCTTTTTATTCCCGTACGTAAAAAACAAACTGAGAGGTCAACGTTTTTCGACACCTGAAGAAGCGGTTGCTGCATTCAGAATGCATGTGTTGGAGATACCTCAGTCAGAGTGGCAAAAGTGCTTCGACAATTGGTTTAAACGCATGCAAAAGTGTATAGATCTTCATGGGGAATATTTTGAAAAACAATAAAGTGATTTTCGATGATCAATATTTGTTTTTGTTCTCTAATCCCGAAATATAAAAGGCAATCCTCGTACAACCAAATCCACCCCAAGTTAATCATACATTGTGTTTCTGTTATCTCATTCTCCCGCTCTCTTCGATCATCAGTTTACCGATGTAACCTACCACACATCGACGGACGAGGCAATGAGAAAGCAAAAGTATGTTCTCTTTTGGTTGTCGGAAGCAAAAATTGAATTGTATAATTTCTTCCCTTTTCGAGTCAGTCGATTAAGAAGATTAACAGGAGGAACTCGTTACGCTAACCATGCACACGCTCGTCCGCGAAGAGTCCCTAACGTAACTAAATTAACTGTCGGAAATCGGAGACGTTCTAACGAAACAGAAGAAGTGTAAAGTTATAGTGATTTTAATTCTATTTATATAGGCGATAAAAATGTATCTTTAGCTGTTTACCATGTAACAGGCTAACGCACCTCGAGTGCCCAAGAACGTTCTACTTATCAAAATGTTAATTAAAAACTCGGCCGTGATGGCGAAACAACATCAAATAAAACAAAAACATTTATACAATCAACCAACATCAGTGTTTTCTATTGATCCTGTCCTCCTGGGAGGACTATCCTCATCGGAGCAACGTCGTTGGGAATATAAGGAATCCGTGTCGTGCCAGGCACACCACTTATACCCCAACAACACTACTTAAGCGACCCCCACAATCTCATCAGGGAGGCTCCCGTTAAAGAGGCTGTAAGAATACACCCTTTACACAGCCTTCACTTGGACCCTCAGGTTTCCAGCTGGTACAGACGCCCACACTAGCAGGTAAGGCAAAGCCTTTACAATAACGATGAACAAGAAGGATCTTTGCGTTCGAGTAGCTCGGTGGGCATTGCTGCCAGAAGAATTCCAGTATTCGATAGAGCATAGACCAGGACTGGGTATGAAGCACCTCGACGCATTAAGCCAAAAGCCATTTCCAGGATGCTTGGTAATTAACGACAGCCACGAATACCTTACTGTGCGACTCAAAAAATCACAGCAGCACGACGACGAGCTGCAGGAGAAGATCAAGCGGTTGGAAGAAGGCTATACATAGCAACGTGGTTTATAATATAAAGATGTTGGTGACGAAATGCGCGTTATAATGCCGAAACCGATGCAGCTACAGGTGATACGAAAGGCCGACTTCATCAATAAGTGGCTGGATATCTGATTTAAGGGTTAAGGTTGAAAAGGTGATTCGAAACTGTATTTCGTGTATAATGGGCGTGCGAAACCGAGGAAAACGACAAGGAATCCTGAATCCTGTGGAGAAGGGCAGTGCTGGCTGTATGGTACAAAATCGACGGCATCCGCGTAAGTCATCTGCCATTTGCCATTTGCGATGGCAGCCATTTATCTTTACAAATGTTCGGAGGATCATTTCCGATGGGGATACCGCGTTTACTTCAAAGGAGATCGGGAGCTATTGCCGCGAAGACGGCATCGATCACGTTCTGACAACCACATGGATACCAATGGCCAACAGTCAAGAAAGGGTGAACCACACCCTAATACAATTGCTGGAAAAACGATCAACTCCTAAACCAAGTGAGTGGTATCGGTACCTGGACACGGTACAAAGATGCTACAACGGCATGTCGGATCAGAGCATAGCGATGTCAACATTCCGATTAATGTTCGGAGTCGATCCGCAGATTAAGGAACTTCTGGAGGAAGAATTGGTTGCCTCATTCGACGACAAACGAGCAGAACTCCGCAAACGGACAAAGGAGAATATTCGACGCATTCAGTCCGAAAACAAACGGAACTTCAATAAAAACGGGAAGGTGGCGTTCTCATATCAAGAAGGCGATATCGCAGGTATTCGCAAACTACAGCAAGGACCTGGCTTAAAGCGCGCACACAAATTCCTTGGACCGTATGAGGTTATCAAGACCCTGCGCAACGATCACGTTGCGCGTCGACGCATTCAGTCCGAAAACAAACGGAACTTCAATAAAAACGGGAAGATGGCGTTATCATATCAAGAAGGCAATATCGCAGGTATTCGCAAACTATAGCAAGGACCTGGCTTAAAGCGCGCGCACAAATTCCTTGGACCGTATGAGGTTATCAAGACCCTGCGCAACGATCACGTTGTGCGTCGACACATTCAGTCCGAAAACAAACAGAATCTCAATAAAAACGGGAAGGTGGCGTTCTCATATTAAGAAGGCGATATCGCAGGTATTCACAAACTACAAGGACCCAAACATACATCATCTGCCACCGACTATATGCAACCCTGGGCGAGCGACGACGATTAAGGAGTGACGAGGAGGACGATGGCGATGAACATTCGGGTCGAATGTCCAGTCAGGACGGCCGAGTATGAAATGGAAATGACGGAGTTGAAATTATATTTCACAATCACATCGTGACAAACTGAATTTTGGTTGGTTCTGTGGGGAGGAAGTATTGCGACATTGGCACTGGTTAACTTCCTCCTCCATCATATATAGTTCGCCGCGCAAATCACCGAACCGAAAGAACGAAACAAAACAAAACCTACGCCACACAAAAACACTGGAGGCAAAGTTAATGTTCTTTTATTGTATTGGATGTATTTTAACTGTATTGTATTCTAATTATGTCGTTTTAACATTTTACATATATGTCATGCGTTCTGCAAATTTCGAGTCAGTGTACACTATAATTTTGTTTTATTCGAGACTTCACAAACTTCAAGCTCACGACCGCGGAGGAAAAACGACTCATAGATAACCCACCGTACCGGCGCCGGCACGGTGGAGGGCAGGCGACCCGACCGCCTTGAAGGTTGGAATAAGACTCAACGATCGTCATCTCATGCAGAGATAATTTCGCTAAGAAAAAAAGGAAGAGAGAGAAAAACTTTTCTCTTAAGGGTGTGACCACTAAGAAAATGCAATCTTTTTGGTGCAGTGGTATATGTGCGCGATCGAACAGATTCAATGTTGTTGCACGTGTTCGAAAGCAGTGGAACGACAAAACAGGCAGGCGGCAAAGACAAAAGGGAAAAATTACCAAATGCGCCGTTGGTTATGCGGGTCATTGTTTACGCGATGCCTCGTCGCTATTTTCGACGTTGGGAGAAAAAGGTGCTAAAAGCAAATTGGATGTTTATGGCATCTCTGGCTGCAGTAGAAACCGGTTTCATATTTGCGTTAGGAAATGCTGGAGAATTTGGTTTCGGCGTCTATTGCGCTAATTTTATGCAGCTGCTTGGGTTGTTTATTGATAAGACACACACACAAGGTTGCCAGGCAATATGTATGAAAAGGTACAGGACGCGGCTGGGAAAATAGACGGCGCAATATTTATGGTCCCTGTCCTGAAGGTTACAAATGTATGTAAATCTATTTATTTGTTTACCGGAATTTCTCTAAGGAAATTTGACTGGCGACGTAGATGCCGAAATTGATTGGAAATTCCTGGTAAGTTAATAAAGAAATCTTAAGGAGCAATGGTATGCGAAGAGAATGCATGAAGGTAAGTTTTCTTTACAGGGACTTAAAGATCATAGATTTGATCTCTTAAATGCGTGCAGCATTTTTAGGTACTAATACTGTTGCATTAGCAAAACTAAAGGGAGTTGGGTAGTAGTTATGGGGGTTTTCTCAGGTAAGTAGACCGTGGGGTTTGGCGGAACCGCTACAGTTCTATAATTAACAGTCAATCAGAGCAGTAAACTCGTGAAAAGGAGAGCACAGTTAGTTAGATGGGGTGTTCATGATACATGAGTGGTCAAATTAGTAGATAAAGTAGATACTTCTATACTATATTGTGAATATAATTTTATATCACATTAAGATGAATAAATAAAGTAAATATTCTTATACCACATTGTGAATATTCCATTTATACCACACATACAAACGTTTTTTTTTCTTTGTTCTTTTAATTTAATAATTATAGTAAAATATAGACTTACTCAAGTTCAACTCCGTGTCAGTATAACGTCCTATATAGGGGACAGTGGGGTAAACACGCAGAGTTTCCTTGATTACAAGATCTAGATATTTCATTTCCAGAATATCATTGTATGTCGGACTACGCGTGAAATCGTTTCCGAAAATACCAACTTGTTCTTCAAAGATCTTTTCCTAAAACACAGCATCGGTGTGGATTAACTTACACAATTGTTTTCCAAACTCAATAATTAATGTGCTAACCTGCACTGCCGCATGTCTGGACAATATATGAAAGATAAATGATAATGTAGATGCTGAGGTATCAAATCCCTTAAAGTGAAGTAGGTATATAATAGAATTAAGGTCAATACTTCATTCTGCAACAAACCCCAAACATTATAGTACATGTCTCTTCGTAAATCTCTTGCGTCGTTAAAGGAACACCATCGATAGTTGCGGTTAACATGGTGTCTAGGAAAACTTTTTTCCGTCCGATTAGTTCCTTATTGTCATCTATCACATCAGTTGATTGTAATTTTTTATCATTATCTAATAAAACACGTCGCTTTTCAATCACCTGAAAATAGAAGCAACACGACATTCAGTCAAATGTTATATAACGTTATTCGTTGTGTTGTCTTTTTCAATGGTCACTTACATCACATATGAAATCCTTAAGAGTGTTTAATGCTTTGGAATATATTTTATACTGCGGCGTAAGCTTAAAAATGAAATCGCTCCATATCATGGGATTGAACATCCTTTTATAAAGTGTGTCACATATGCTACAATCAGTAAAAATTTATTGTCTCTAATTGTTTACCGATAGAATTATACTTACATATGGAAGACGCTTGCAATTTCGATTTTGCTATCTTTTAGTGCATTTATATCTACTCCCATGGCAGTTTCTACATAAAAACGAAATAACAAAATTGTAATAGGAAGCAAATCTGGTAAAAGTTCAATTACCACAAATAACATCCAACGTATAGTCGCACATTTCTTTCTGTATGTCGAAAATATTGTCCCCCTGAGATAACTTGTGTAACTTCTTAATGACTTTCGTTCCATTCTCATTCATTACATCGAGAAAGTCAATAAGGATTTTCAAATTAAACGACGCGGTTATTATTTTCCGATGATTACGCCAATACTGATCTTTTGCGTTCAGGAGGCCGTTTCCCAACCAAGGTTCCAGGAAATTATATGATGGTGACTTGTTGATCAATTTTGTGCTCGAGAGAATTATCTGTATGAAGCACCTTATAATGTTAGAATAATAAAACCAAAGAGTACGATAACATACTTCAAGATCCTTCGGATTTGTTAATACAATCGCTTTATCGGGTCCAACCCAAAGGCGGAAGTAATCTTTGTCGTAAGCAAACCACCATTTAAATAATGTTGCTAGAATTTCTGAAATTTAATACAATTATTCATATTCAATTCAATACAGCTCTTTTTTTTTGTTAAATGAGTAAAAAAATATTATACAATATACTTTTTTATGTTTGTCCTTTATTCCTTACAGGTCAGTCGAATGGAGGAAACAAAAGCACAGGTAGAACTGTATCTTCCTAGAAGTGGTTAACTAGCCCTGTTGCGCGTTGCAACCAATAATGGCGAGGATGCTCTGTGTGATAGCATGTTTTAAATAACTCTCCATCGTCTACACTCAAGGTGTTAGCTTGTGTCACAACCGATTAGCTCAGTTTCGATTACGTTGAGCTGTGACACAAGGAATAATGGGGCGAATTGAAGAGAACAGTACAACAGAACGGCTCTTGATCGTAAACAGCACAAAACCCCTGAAGAGAAGAGGACCAACGGTAACGTTTTCTCGAGAACAAAGGAGGTTAGCGGCGAACGAAGAAAACAACACGAATCAAAACAACAGATTGATGAAAGGAACAAGAGAGGTTGACGTTTTGAGACAACAATGGAAAACTGATGATTGATGTTTAGTGCGCAGGCGAAATTGTACACATTCGGTAGTTAAGGGAGGTAGTTTATTCATTACTTCTATTTAACATAAAACTGGACACTGGAAGTTTCATCCAAAAGGGTGCAGATTAAAGGATTGCGCCTGTTATGGTCCTTCTCTCAGGGAGCGTGTCTCCTTGTCCTGAAAAGGATGGGGGATCTCTTTAGAGCGCGCCTGAGGGGACCGGTTGCGGTCGCCACCGTGCTTCCTCAGACCTGAGGGAAGAGTGACGGCCGATTTGCTGAAGTGCGTCCTGGGAATCGGGTAGGCTCAATAAAAATACTTTTTATTTGAATGTATAATTATTTTATTTTATTTAACTTAATTTATTGGCGTCCTACAACTTCGGACGTCAATCGAGACTGATCCTCGAATCTGCAATTCATCACCCTTATAAATGAAACCAATTCGAGATTTTGTATCTCGAAGAGATCGAATTCAAAGCAAAATCTCAATTTAGATACTTTGGCTGGAGTTGTGTGTTTGTTTTTTGAGATAAGAATCCGGTTAGGCGAATTCTCGGACACACACACTTCACAGTGAGAGCTGAGAGAAGACACACCCTGGACAGTGATACATACATAAAGTTTATTTAAAACAAAATAACTAAATTAAAAAATTTATAATTTAAATTTAAAAAAAAAAAAAACAAAAACAAAAAAAAGTGGGGAAAAAAAATTTAGTGAACAGGAAACATCTTTAGGTTCGATATATTTTAATTTAACTCATATTTATTTTACTATTTGTTTTAATTTAGAAGGATTGTTTTTAGGTCTACTTGTTTCCCTTCTTGGTTTTTGTTTGTTCCTCTTCTCTTTTCCTTGCGTCCCACGCGTTTTTTGTTTCCTTTTTTTGGTGCTCGATGTTTGCAACATCGAAATAGATGGACACCTGCTCTTCTCGTGGTGTGGGCCATCAGCCCGATCAGGGCATGATGGCTCTCATAAAGAGATTAAGGGAGGACCTCGAGGCTCTCAAGGCAGAGAACGCTGTCTTGAGAGATAAATTGTCGCGAGTGGAAGCTGCACCAACCGCATCCCCATCCAGTGCCAGTTCGGAGGCTTCTGATTCGGAATCGGAGCTCGAGCCCGAGTTGGAAAGTCTCGCTGAGAGTTCCGACGAAACAATGGACGACGGTGACTCGCGCACCCCCACCCCAAACTCGTCTAGAGCCCCTAAGCGGAAAACACCGCTTCCAATAATAAACTGCGAAGGAGCACCCTCCAATAAGCGTGTGGCCACCGGCAGCCCGCCAACGCCGCACCTCAGACTGTTGTCGAACCCCGCGATAACACCGACTCATGTGAGGGTCGTTCCTCCGCAGGAGCCTTGCCCACCACGGCCAACTCCACTAATTAACCCAAAACCAAAGGCTGCTTGTGTTCCCAACACTGTTCAGCCAGAGGTCGGGGAACGCCCACCTGTTTCTAAGAAGAAACAGCAACCCGGGGTCTTTGCACGAGACCTCAATTTAAAAAATTTCGTCGGTGATTTGAACCGGCTAGGGATTTCTAACTTCAAGGCAAAGACCTTAAGTCCATCCCTAAATAAAATCATAGCCTACGATAGGGAAACCTATCGCACGGTTAACGACAACCTCAAGGCCAAGGAGGTGAATTATTACACCTTCACTCCGGCCGACGAAAAGTCGAGGACAATCCTCTTGAAACGAGTCGCTGCCTCTTGGGAAGAGGACGACATCGTAACTGCTCTTGAGGCAACATTTCCTAACGTCAAATTCATTGACGTCAAAAAATTCTCTCCCCCAGAGCGGTTTGTGAACATCAGACCGCAAAGATACACCAAGCTGAACATATGGCAGCTTCTCCTTGCCCCAGGAACCGACATAGATTCCATAATACGGACAAAGTCGCTTCCAACTTTGCATCAGCAAGTTGTCTTCGAGGTATTTCATAACAGAGAAATACCTCAATGCAGACGTTGCCAACGTTTCGGGCATGTCTCCCGAAACTGCAACATGAGTCGCCGTTGCGTTCGTTGCGGAAAATCCGACGATATTGGCAAGTGCGAACTTCCGCTAGCGAAATACGATCCCGCAACAAATGTGCAGGATGAAATAACACTGCCAACTTGCTGCAACTGCGACAACAAAGGGCATCCGGCGAGTTATAGAAATTGTCCTAAATATAAGGAAATTAAACAGAGATCCAAGGAGACTCGAGCTAAGCAAACAGCCAAGTCAGACTTCGGAAAACAGGCCACACAAAACCTCACCTCAAACCCCGGTAAAGGCCAACACGACGCCTCAAATTCAAGCGGTGGTGCAAAAGCCTCCGAGGGGGCAATCTTCAATGCTCGAGAAACTACTTAGTTTCTCCCGCTTAATTGAGGATATCCGACCCCGATATGAGAAACTATCAACCGAGGCAGAGAGGGGGGCCCTCCTTTTCACTGCATATGCAAGACATACCCTCCACAATGGATTCCAAAATTAAAGTTATCCTCTTAAATGTCAACTCCCTTGTTTCGCATTCCAAGCGTATGATAGTTTCTGACTTCATAAAGGAAAGCCGGGCGGACGTGGTACTTGTAACCGAAACTAGGTTGCATCCATGTCACCGTCCCGTATTCCCAAACTTCTCCATGATTCGAAGAGATCGAACCCTCACTGGCGGTCCCACCATCAACGGAGGTGGAACTTGTATACTGGTTAAAAGCGGACTTCGCCATGAACCTATTGACCTCCCACACCTAGAGTCCATAGAGGTATCTGGAGTTGAACTGCATCTGGCTAGTAATGGTAGAGTGAATATATACTCCGTATATCACTCGCATAAAACCAATAATCATTAATCCCGAAGATATCGGCAAACTAATAAGGACCTCGGGGCATACACCCTTCATCATAGGCGGCGATTTTAACTCCAGACATCCCCACTGGAACAACTCTGTCTCTTGCCCAAATGGCACAAAACTGTACCAATGGTACACCGAAACCACCTATGACCTCAACTTCGAAATAGTTGCACCTACGGTTGGTACTCGAGGTAACTCAATTCTGGACGTATTTATTGTGTCCAAAGACTTACTTCCACAAATCACTCAAGTTTCAGCGGGTGTATCTGACCACAATGCTGTGACCACATTCATTCGCGGCTATCGAGCATCCCGGGCTCATATCAGATACATACCCGATTATGGGCGAACAAACAGGGACAACTTCAATATTACATGGAACGATAAACTCCGTCATTTCTCTCTTCCCACTGACAGGAACCTAACGACGGTTGAGATAAACAACGTTGCAAAACGACTTCACGAGATTCTAGTTGAGACTTCGGAGACTCATGTCCCGAAGTATAAACTTGAAAAGACCTATCAGATTCCCCATGACGACATCACTCTTCGTCTCATCCGGGAGCGTAAAAAGCTCTGCAGAATGAGATATCGTCACCGCTTTACGCAAAGGGAGCCATTATTGCGATCCATTATTCACAATATTGGTACACTGATAAAACAGAGAATCCAAAACAATCGTACCCGACAACTGGAAGACAAGCTGAAGGGTATTCAGATGGACCAGAACGAAAAGATATGTGGCACTTCCCGCATCACTGGGCCAATTATGCACAATGGTGTTGTTGTCAATAACGACACCAATAAAGCTAATATCATCGGAGAGACCTTCGAAAACAATCACAAACTCACTCTACAAGATGGCGACCCGGAAACTAATGCAATCGTTAGTTCAGAGGTCCACACTAAGTTGGACGACTTCAACGAGCCAATTGTTGTCTTTAACCCAACTAACAGTGCATACTTCGATGACACACGTGATAATGGTCACGGTTTCATCACACCAAATACCCTACAGAGTCTGGTTAAATCTCGACACCCTAAGAAGTCACCTGGTATCGACAACATGTCATACCACTCGTTGCGAAGGCTTTCTGCCTTATTCTTTATAAAGCTCTCCATTCTGTTCAACCATGCTTACAACATGGGGTACTTTCCCCAAGCTTGGAGGCACGCTATTATTTGTTCAATAGCAAAAGTTGGGAAACCAAGCTTTCGCCCTATCTCGCTTCTCACTTGCATCAGCAGAATATATGAAAAATTCATATACGAGAAGCTAAATAACTTTGTCAGTGTTAGGCACCTAATACCTGATTTCCAATTCGGATTTCGAAGAGCGCACAGCACCACTATGGCTCTCAATTTATTTCAAAACCACGTCTGCGTGCGGCTCTTTAATAAGGAACCCACCGTTGCGGTAAGCCTAGACATTGAAAAAGCTTTTGATACGACTTGGATCGAAGGTCTCGCTTTTAAACTACTGAATACTGGCCTCAGTAGAACGCTATGTAGCATCATCTACCAGTTCGTTCTAAACAGAACCTTCCAAGTTAGAATGAATGGAAGGCTTTCCCGAACTTTTCACGCCGCTGCAGGCGTACCACAGGGCTCCATTCTAGGCCCCATCTTATTCAATATTTACACCTCCGATATTCCCCGCCCTGTGGACGGGAGAGTAAACCAAATATGCTATGCGGATGACGTCCTGGTGTACACGTCAACCAAAGGCCCTAACCTCGCAACAAATCGACTCAACCGTCACTTGGACGAACTGTATCAGTATTACAGTCGATGGAAAATCCGACTTAATCCATCCAAAGCAGTAGCCATAATTCTGAGTAGTAAACACTCTCAACCTACTTCTCAATATTCACAGAATATTCGAATAAAAATGGGAGATACTACGATTAGACCACATGACAAGATGAAATATCTTGGGGTCACTTATACCCCAAAAATGAATTTCATCAAACATGTGACCCACATTCTCCAAAGGGGCCTTGGTCGGTCTAAGCAACCGCACAACATCCTGAAGTGGAGGAACAAAGTTGACACCAAAGTTAAGCTTCTCTGCTATAAGCAGCTAATCCGATCTGGAATATCGTACGCCTTTCCCATATGATCCTGCATATCTTCGGCTCAAATGGAAAGACTTCGTGTTTTCGAAAGGAAACTCCTCAGAAGATGCACCAATCATTCTAGAAGGCCTGACGGTCGTCATTACCCCATTTCTCACCTATACGAAGGCGCCTCCATTACCCCTATCGACGAGTACTTGCTTCAATTAGCATATAAGTACCTCGAAAACATTCAGAACAGCGAGAACCTACTTGTACGGGACTCCTGCGTTCTTGACCCTTCTCTCTCTCGATCTCTTCGGATCAAACCCCCACAATTTCTTCTTCAGTACAAAACTGAAGAAAGCACCCTTCCCAACAACATTCCCCTCTATAATAGAGGATTCCTGGACCCATCCCATAGGGTCTACAATTAACAAACCAAACACACGAACGCACAGTACAAGACGGCACAAACACAAACATACACACCGACCAAAGAGCAGATTATCAGACGCCAAAGACGTGATCTGCGTTTACTACCGCACCCAAGACCCACCGGTCTTGTAAGATTTCTTTCCCACCATCCCTCTATAAAAGTAGTTAGAGAACACTTGGACTAACACTGTGCACACTATCCTTGGATACCCCCCCCCCCCCCCCCCTTTTTCTTCTCTTTTCAGATGCCGCGAGACCGAGCCCAACATCCTCACGGATGTGGGTGATTCTGGTTATCGCAAGATGACCAGAAGTCAGAGACAAGATGAAGGACACATATGTCCTGTCTCGCCAAATTCGGCCTTCTCGCCACACATTTTTTTTTTCTCGGACACATGAACATGAAATTGAGCATCTGGTTCAATTTACCACGTTTGCTTTTGTTTGGGGTTTACTGGAAATTGGGTGTATGGGTGATAAACCAATATTTGATTCGTTTATCGGGATATTGTATATTTTAATTCGGGTGATTGATTTGTTTGAATCGATGACACGCGTGATAATGGTTAAATCTCGAAACCCTAAGAAGTCATCCGGTATCGACAACATGTCATAGCACTCGTTGCGAAGGCTCTCTGCCTTATTATTTATAAAGCTCTCCATTCTGTTCAACCATGCTTACAACATGGGGTACTTTCCCCAAGCTTGGAGGCACGCTATTATTTCTCCAATAGCAAAAGTTGTGAAACCAACATATCACTCCTCAAGCGTTTGCCCTATCTCGCTTCTCACTGTAAGTAAAAACTGTGAAATCATCATGCAAGCGGCAGAAGAGGTGGGCCTAGAAATAAATAAAGATAAAACAAAATACATGATTACGGCAAGAGCAGGTGGACTTCAGAGAACGCATATAAACGTCAGAGGTAAGATATTTCAAAAAGTTAAAGAATTTAAATATCTGGGAACGATACTGACGGCCAGTAACGAAATGTCGAAGGAAATTAACAAAAGACTGCATTCCGGCAACGCTAGTTGGCACGCAGTCAGTAAATTGCGGAAATCGACACTGCTATCACGTAGCAAAAAGCTCAGCGTCTATAGAACCATAATCATGCCAATTGTTCTATATGGATGCGAAACATGGGCTCTGACAAAACGGGCAGAAAACAAATTCCGCATATCCGAGAATAAAGTTTTAAGGGGTATATTTGGCGGTAAATATGACGAGGAGGCAGGACAATGGAGGAAACTCCATAACCACGAATTGGTAGAGCTATACCTACAATAGTGAGAGTAATCAAGTCGCGAAGATTAAGATGGGCCGGACACGTGGCGCGAATGGGCAACGATAGGACCGTGCGTAGAATTCTTGACTGTAGACCAACGATAAAGAGACCGACAGGACGGCGCGACGGAGATGGGAGGACAATGTAAGGTTTGACCTTGAGGAGATCGGATCGAATGGTCATGTGTGGAAGGAGAGTGCACAGGCCAGGGAATGATGGCGGAGTCGAGTCGGTGAGGTCATGAAGTTCCGGGTTCCTACAGGCCAATAAATAATAATAATAATAATTCTTTTTATCTACTTAGTTTCTAAATTACATCATCCTCATCATCATCGGCACTACAACCGGGATCCGGTCTTGGCCTTATTTAACAAGTCTGAGGCTTGTTAAATTTTCCATGATAATTTGTTTTTCCGGGCAAGGTTATTAGCCTAAATTACATTCTATACAAAAAATGTTTAAATTCTAGCTTAATTATCTTATATTATAACTTACTGGTCCTTGGCAGACGCTCTAAGCTAAACATTACATAACTATTGTCTAATTTGCCTTTCGGCGACAGAACTTTCTTTGTGGCAGTACTTATAATTATTTAAATAACAAAGATTTTTTTTGTTGTTTTTTTTCTTAAAATTTAACCGACATATTTTTTTTTTTAATTTCATTTTAAAGAACTTAACTTAACTTGACTTAAATCTTATACGACCCTAATTCTAGAAAAGCTAAGTCTATGTAAGCTGGCTGATGATACTGTTATTCTATAGCGACATTGGTACCCAGGTCTTTATATGCCATTCAACCATCAGAACTGTTGACCCTGTCTAATACTGTCGTTCCGGTCTCTGTGGGAGATAGCCCTTCTGAAGCGCAAGATCTCTTCTTCGGAGCGCGTTACTTCCCGGTCGTAACACAATCGCCCGTCTACGGATGATCTACTCATGATAGATCAGCGGAATTGCGGATCTATCCTGTATGAGCCCCTTCATGTCCAAATCAAGGCACGCCTCTGGTGGAACAAAACCGTTGCGACGCACGTTCTCATAGTACAGGGTATTTGGATAATAAGCCCCGAACATTAGGTCATTGGACGAGCTTATTTCTCTCGCAATATGTCCTCTAATTAATTTGATCATAAAATTATCCACCCTATTTATGCAGGCTTCATTATATAAAGTCTCATTTGAGTAGTACTTTTTGTATTCCGATTCCGGTGTTCGATATAATCTGAGACAACTTCTGAGACACTTCCTTTCGAACATTCGAATCTTTTCCATCAAATTTGGACCTATGTTAAACCATACTGGACAACCATATATGAGCATTGGCCTGATTAGCGTCGTGTAGCATATGACTTTTACCCTACTGTCAAGTTGGCTACTGTGAAATAGCCTCCTTGTCATAGCAAAAGTTTTCCTCGCTTTGACCAAAGCAGCCTCTACATATCTGTTGAAATACAGATATTGGTCTAGCCAGATGCCAAGGTATTTAACTAAACTCTTGGTTTCCAGTTTATCTCCATGCGGTCCCACGATAACTAGCTTTCGCCAGTTTTTTCTTGTGTCGTTCCTGGCTTTATATAATGGAGTTCTAAATAGGATGGCTTCACATTTCTGGAAGTTGATCTTAACTTTCCGGTCATCGCAATAGCGCTGCACGTTGTTGAAGTCTCGCTGAATTAAACTGTTTATGATCTCAACTTTCGGAGCTGTTCTGTAAATTATGAGATCGTCTGCGTACG
This sequence comes from Microdon myrmicae, assembly GCA_963931805.1. NCBI lineage: Eukaryota > Metazoa > Arthropoda > Insecta > Diptera > Syrphidae > Microdon > Microdon myrmicae. The sequence continues at coordinate 30,441,131 of OZ007497.1, read as the reverse complement.
CAATAGCCTGCGGAAGTGCATCTAATAAGTCGCTAATGTAAATGTTAAAAGAATCGGAGAGTACCACGCCCTGTTCCAAGCCATTCTTGATATTATACGTTTTATTAGAGGTCACATTATCACTTTTGACCACGAACTTCCTGTCCTTTAACATATCGTAAAGTACATATAGTAAAGGCTTATGTATGCCATGTCTGACCAGTTTGTAATATAAACCTTCGATCCAGACGGTATCAAAGGCTTTTTGCAAGTCGATCAGACAGACACCTGTGCATTGGTTCCTACATTTATTCCATTGTATGTTAGAGACCAGTTTAGCTGCGGCATGTGTGGTTTCATGACCCCCTTAAAGCCAAACTGGTTATTTGGAATAATGTTGTTGTCGTCTACCCATTTTAGCAGAACTTTGTTAATAGTCTTTTCAAATACTTTACTGATGCTTGGGATTAACTTATCGAACGCATGTTCATTGGGTTTGTACAGTTTTTGCCCGTTTTTGCGATGGGCTGGATGATAGTCGTTTTCCAAAGCGCGGGACAATATGCATTATTCAACGCGTTGTTAAACAGGACCGTGTATATTATGCCTTTGGGGGCAGGTTCTTGAGTACGATGTTAGGTACTCCATCTATTCCCACTGACTTTTTGCTTCTTAGCAACCCTTTTCAAAGTCCCTAGTAAATGGCAGTGAGTTTATTTAGCTATGACAGCACTGCCACGGCCCGACGAACTTTTCCTCGCTAGTAATGAGTCAGTCGAGTCTCAACCACAGCCGAGCTTGGGTGCGTACACACGCGATTTTGTTTATGTACAGGTCAAACGAGTTCAACCTCGGTAGCGGACGTGTGAGCAATAGTTGTAAAACAAGTGATCGCGGTGTAGTGCTCTAAAAAGCCCTACCACCTTTTTCCCCCATTCCTACATCCAAAATCCTATCAAAACCCGGATTAATCCAAACATGATCCAAAATTCGCAATAAACGAATCAAACATTCGTTTATCGCCTAACATTTGCACCCACGGCAAAATGTAATCGAAAATCCGAATTAAAATTAAAATTCACAATAAACGAATCTAATATTCGTTTATTGTTCTACATTTGCTCCACGGCATCATGAAAATTCAAAATTCAGAGATCGTTATCTCTACCTGAAAAATTCCATTGAGTTAAGCAAATAGAAAACCAAAACCAGATACATATCGACATCTGCGAAATAGTTTCGTAAGAATTCAAATTGAATTCTTATCTTAAATAAACACTGAGCATCTCACTCAGGATACCAAAATCGGGATTTTTGTATGAAACTGTGTATTTTCGAGATACAAATTTCGATTTGTTTCTCTTTAAAAGGGCGATGGATTTTGTATTTGAGGATCAGTTACTTAGTTATAAACTTAGTCCGAAGTGGTAGGACGCCAATATACTAAATAAAATTATAAAATAAATGTAATTAAATAAATAAATTGAGTTTTAAATACTGGAAATACAGGTGATTGATTTTTTATTGCGCTTGGCCGATTTCCAGGCCCATATTTAACAACCGGTAGCTGCTCTTCCCTCAAGGTTTGAGGAAGCACGGCGGCAACCGCAACGGGTCCCCTCAGGAGCTCCCTGAGAGAAGGATCACTACAGCGGATGCAGATAATTTAATAAACTGTATAAAGCAGGTTGTAAAATAAATGATCGCGGATACAGGGAATTCGATAAATAATGTAATGCTAGTTGTAAAACAAACGATCGTGGATACAGAGAAAACCCAAAGTGCGGATATCGAGGAAATAAAGACCAATTATAACTAAGTAACTCCGAGTGTTTTAATTGTAGTGTTTCCGCCTCGCGGATGACAGTTTCGCATCAGATTTTCAAGTGTTCATAACGTGCGAGAAGTGCGACCTTCCTGCGGATGGCTACCAGTGAATAACTTCAAGGTACGATCCAATTAGTCAAACCCTTGTAATAGTTGCAAACGATCCAAACTGACTCAGCGGTGACTGTCCCTTGGCTGTGAGTTCTGAATAAAGAAAGGAAAGTAAGAATAAAGAACCAACGAAAACATTAACATTAGAACTACACTAATGTGTTTTCTTCCGTGGCCTATTCCCCCTTGTGCAGCAATTCGTCGACGGGTGATAGTGAACCGTTGTGTAACGCCGGCATCCATACTTTCTACCCCCACACTAGCTTACATAGGCTTACCAATTCCTTACATTCAATATCTATGGTGTTGATTGGTGGCATCTTTATTTTTCCGTTGTTATTGTTGCTTTGCTGCTTGCTGTTTCTAGGGTCGATTTTATGTTGGTAGTTGCTGTTGATGCTGCTGATGTTGATGTTGATGTTGATACTGTTGCTGTTGGCCGACTTTTGGCTTCGGCTTTTGTTATTGTTGGGTGTTTTTTTCCTATTCGAGCGCCGCTATTTTTTGCTTTCGTCGTCTCTCTTCTAATCGGGCTCTTGGCATCGCAAGTTTCGCCTCCAATTCACTTATCTCCTCTTCTTCATCCTCAGAGTCTGAGGATGCAGGAGAAACGAATGAATTGTTTGCCCCATCCATGTTAAAGTTGGAGGGGGGCGGGAGATCACTGTCCTCTTCCATTTGGTGTTCTCTTTTGTCCGTTGTTAATTTCGCGGTTTTACTTCGCGTCACAATGGAATTTTTCGGAGCACCTTTTCTTTAGTTGGTTGGTGCGTGATTTTCTTCTTCCGTGTTTATCCTGGTACTCTCCGGTTTGTTTGTATTTAAAGAAACAAAGGCGACCTGCTATACTAACCACGACGCAACTCGATTTCTCCCGTAAGCTGACTCGAACTCGCCTATCGTCAGACTCGCCGGAGTCAGTAACCTTGCACTTTATTATGTCACTCAAGATAAATTACAACAGTTTGATAAACTTTTGTTTCGCGAAACTGTCTTATAGATCAGTTTAAGAAGAGAACACAAAACTCCTCTTGACGTGTCGCTACGAGGTGTGGATTTTTCGCGTATTCGAGTTTATCTATACTATAATCTTATATTTAACAATATGTTGTAATACCCGCTCCTCGATAGTATAGTGGTTAGTATACCCGCCAGTCACGCGGGAGATCGGGGTTCGATTCCCCGTCGGGGAGCCTCTGGCGTAAGACTAATGACCTTGCCCGGAAAAAACAAATCATTATGGAAAATTTAACAAGCCTCAGGACGTGCTAAATAAGGCCAAGACCGGCTCCCGGTTGTAGCGCCGATGATGATGATGATTTATACACATGCGCACTCGAGAGGCAACATCGCACATTCTATCTCGCTGACGACTGAATTGTGTCTGAGCTGTTGGAATCTCTCGTAGGACTGTGCCCCACCAAACCAAAGTTTCTTTATCCTCTTTGTATTTAATTTAAACAGTTTAAGTCCTTATTCAAATCACTAAGTTTTTATTTGAAATATATAAATATTCATTTCGAATCTTAAATTTTCTATTTCAAAACACTTTAAGCTTTTACCGTTACCGGAAAACCTAGTTGTATCGGTAAGGATATCACGATATATAGAACCGGCGGTATCTTTCGGCTGTACAGCTAGAGTACTCAACTCAGCGAATCCTCTGCTCAGGGCAGGGATTCCTTAATACTATTGTCGGAATTAGGAGTATATATAATGCCAGACATGGGCACTCGATTCACTCCTATCCACATCCGGCTGTCACTAAGCTTCCAAAAATGTTCTGCCAAACACTGAAAGAAAACTGTTCATCAAACGCGGAAGGATGAACGATAACATCGAGGAAACTGCAGCACAAGGAGAGAAACAGAAATGATTGATTGTAAGGAAAAAGGTCTTTTATTCGCTCTTTGTGATTTTTAAAACATGCGTTTACACAGGAAAAAAACTTTAATTGAATGTTCTTTATTTGTTCTTACATATTGTTGTTTAACACTTTGAGGTTACATTGGTAATTGTCCACGGTCGGGTTTCTTTAAATGACATTATATATAGGTCTAAATGATCACTCGGCTCGTTAACTTCCGGTGATAATGCCAGTGATTGTATTTTTAAAACGCTACACAATAAAATGACCAAATGCTCGGACACAAGCGATTTCGAATTTATCGCATCACGCAGCGCTAAGGAGAGCGGGAGGGGCACGACCGTGGTGGTCGGCGGATGTAGTTGGACTCAGTGATAAACGGCTCGTGCAGAGCCGACTCGCTAATGAGGTGAGTTTGTGGTGTGGTGGTAGATATCCTCTCCACTAAGGATATGTATTTACTTACCACCAGAGACACGTAAAGTCTCTCTTGGTGGAATACAATAACAGGTCTCGTAATGAAGATCATGGTATGTGTGTGATCGTTTAGATCTGTGTTGTTTACTCATGCGCGAAGGCAATGGCAAAACAAAGCAGGCAGGCGGCAAGGACAAAGGGATCGAGAAGATCGTTGTCTATGAAGTGCATCGCGTCTAAATAAATAGACGACAATGTATCGAAGAAATGTGGTAAAAGAAAAGATGACACGATGGCATCATAAAAGTGTTAGATGAGTGATGCCCTTATGTAAATATACGAATAGACATTGGAAAAGGTGCTAATGGTTGAGATACTTTATACAATGAAAATTGTATATCGTACCTTGGGTCGGTGGCCGAACGAATTTGCTTGCATTTGTATATGCTGGATAATTCGTTTGGTAGCTAAGCACGAAGTTGTGATTGTTTGTTCGTTGGAAAACAAATCATGGGTGAGTCTATTGTAGCTGGATGAATAGCCGTGTTGCTATTATGCTGTTAATGCTAAAGCAATTTAGGTATACGATGGGTGGTCGTGTACTTTATCTTGTTGAACGAAATGGGATCGAATTTTTATGCTTGTTTACATGCGAAGGAATTCGGTTTATGACACTAGACGCGAGTGTTTGCTTTTGTCCCTAGGACAAAAGGCTGCCGGGCCGTGGAATTGCCAGGGACATGCGGTGTGCACGCGGACAGCGGAATTGCTTGGCATACAAGAGTGCCGGATGATTTAGGGATTCATGATTAATTAGGAAAGAATTCTTATAGGAAATTTGTATGCGAAGAGATGCATGAAAGGTAAGGATTCTTTACAGGGACTTTTATATTATGAATTTGATATATTTAATGCGTGAATCATTTAAGGCGCCAATGCGATTGCATTAGCGAACTTAAGGAAGTTGGGCAGCAGTTATGGGGGTTTTTCAGGTAAGTGGGCCGTGGGGTTTGGCGGAACCGCCACACTATCCCCTAGGGGAACCCGCGGAAAGCGGACAAGGGTCCAGAACGTGTTGAAAATGGACTTCATCTGAAATAACCAATACATGAAATGATGCACCGCGCGTCCAGTAAATCAAAGATTTGGTACTCGAAAATGGACAATAACAACTGTCTCTGAAAGTATTGGCATTTTAATTCTAAAATCTTGAAGTTTTTAAAAAAAAAAAGTTCGTTCTTCGGGAGTCTTTCACTAAACCTTTGATCAATATCGTTTCAAAACTACCATTGTTGCGGATTGGCAATTAAATGTGCTGGAATGTACTGGAGAAATCTAGTATATTCGCTGTGTATACCAGTTACGCAGCAGCTGGCACCAGCTGGCCGATTGTCACCATCGATGACGTCATGGCGTCCCTTTTTGAATTGGCAGTTGCCCAACGAGTCAGTCTGCAATCAACCTTCATCGAATGAACACCATCGGTTCTCATCCAATCAACAATATAATCAATTAATAAAGCTACTCTCAACTACAGTTTTGCGTTTCTTGTGGTTCTGTCTCCTACGAGAGAGTTTTATCGGTTTACACACGTACTACTTAGAGTTATCATCACCATTTCCTGGTCCTTCGAAACGGATCCAGTGCCGATTTGGATCGTCTCATCGCCGCTCGGTTCGCGGCCCAATACAACTGCAGCTCTACAAGCAAAATTGCAGTGAATTACAACCGATAAAGGCTCAGCAACGCAGACGAAGATTCACAGACGAAGATTCATCAATCAATCGAAAACGTTTCGCGTAGTCATGCTCTCTGCGCCGTAATTGCAACAATCCAGTTGTGTACCCACCTCGACACAAACCAAGGAACTGAGGAAGAGAAGAATGGTGAAAGTAAACCTCGCAGTTGTGAAAATAATATTATGAACATTTGTTTTCAAAACCAAGGTGTCAAAGAGTTGTCAAAATAAAAGTGTTCGATCAATTACGAAACTGCAAATTTATAAATAATTGCATGTGATACCGGCTTACGAAAGTGAAACGAGAACAGTCGTTCATGACATAACGAAATTATTGTATTCGTAATCTACTAAAATTTGGTTGGTACCGACGAACCCGGCTTATTAACAGTGAAGAAGGGAACAGTCGATGCAGCTATGGTCAAGAAGAATTCCAAGAATATTGCAGTTGACTTCTCAGCGAAGTGTTCCACTCCCACAAGCCAAGTAAGTCAAATAAAACGACGCTTAAACGCCAGTGCTATCCATGAGTTAGGTTTAAATTTAATATTTGATTCCGACGAATGCCAAAAGGCAAAAGACAAATTTGAATTTTCCAATGTAGTAGACGACAGCCGAGAGAGACCAGCTGCAGTGGTTGCTGGGTTTAATGATAATAATGACAAAGAAGCTTTGGTAGACAACCCGTCCGATGAGTTGCTTAACAGTGCCGAAATTACTCCGATCGTGTTAGAGGGGATTGCATGTGATCTTATTTTACAAGCTAACGACTCAACTTCATGTCTTCTCGATGATAAGGAAAATGTTCCCCCAGACCAAGAGGCGAAGTTGCTGGGCAGAGACAAAACGCTATATCCTTCATTCCATGCCAGCTATAGATCACCCCTTAAATATTTGTTTTCTGAATCACATTTGTTAGGTGAATCGCTCAATGAGAATGAGGAGCCACTTGAACAAAGGAGTGCGGAGCAAGCGGCCGATCATGATCTTATATTAGAACCGCTGCCACCAGAAGAGAGCGGACGAGATCACTGCCACCTCCAAGGAATTGAACGCAGAACGCCGATAAAGCAAAATACTGAGGAAAAAGCAAAGAAAGTGGAAACGGCTGGCGTGCCACCGGGCCCGCCGACTAACCTAGTCTATATGTCGGATCTGGACACTGATGCAGAAGATGCCGCACCGCTACAACCAGCCGAAAGAACAAATCGTCGACCCGATCACCCTATAGTAAAGGAAGAAACCGATCTACCGAAGCTGCGCCCAGTGCAGAAGGGAATGCTGGCAAAGACATCGACGAAGCAACACAACGGTTCCCCGACGACATTCCTCGGTCGGCGGAACACCAAATATCTCGACCGACGACATTCCTTGCCTGGAAGAGATCATACGCTGTTTGACACTATGCGTAACGGTGACGACAATGGTGACGACAGTGGTGACGGCGGCGGCGGTGACAACGTTGACAACGGTTCCCCGACGACATTCCTCGGTCGGAAGAGATACAAAATCATCGGAAACCTCTGTTGCCGGGAACCAACCTATCGATGAGCAAATGCCGTTTGAAGAACCCATCGCCGCTCAGTTCGCGGCACAGGGTCGCATCTCTGGCACCTACCTCAACCTGCAGGACAAGGGACAACCAAGTCCGAAAGCAATCGAAACCACAAAACGAGACCTCCACATCGAATGGGAAGCCATCTGCAGGCGGCATAACCAAGTCATTTACATGGCGCCCCCTGAGTACCAACAGCTTCAGTACTTCGCGGAGGACTTCATCGGCGAGAGCGAAGAAATATACCTCGAGGAACAGACGAAGCTCCTCGAGGCCCAGCACGCTCTCGATTCAACCTCCCCAACCATGGTCAACAGCACCAATCCCCTCCACCCTAGCGAGCTGCCCCCAGTGCAGCTGCCAACGGTCAACATTAAGCCAGCGGAAAAGGAACCGCACCCCAGAACAGTGAGTCAGCAGGCCGCCGACTAAAGTGCCGTCTCCCCAAAGCCCAACCTACCCAAGGTCCCGATGATCGACCCAGTGCCGAATCCCCCACAGAAGACGATGCCGCCCACGCATTGTGGGGCACACCATGACATAGTCGTTCCTCGTGGGTTGCGAACTTACAACTCCGACCCAAAAGAACTGGCTACCATCACACGGACTCCAGAGCAAGCAGTGGGCACGGCATACATAGGATCCGTGTCAGATCCAACGCCAATGCCTTCCACGAATTCGACTGTTCCAGCAACAGTAGCCGGCCCGATGACTAACCAGCCCAGTGTCCCCATGCACAAAACACCGCCGACACCCCCTTCAAGCAACAGGGCGCTTGCACATTCTGCGGGGCCTCACACACCATTTACGCTTGTGAGGGCTTCCGATCACTCACACCTGGCCGTCGGAAGTCCTTCGCACACAAAAGAAACCTGTGCACCAACTGCTCGGGTCGCCACCGCTTGCGCGACTGCCCCTCCAGCAAGACGTGCCGTCGATGCCAGCGGAGACATCACACCCTGCTGCATGTCCGGTCTACCGCCATCGACGGGACAACATCACCGCCGCAACGAGCCAAAGGATCCGCCCCCCGGATCGACCGTCAGGAAGGGGTCTGCGCACATACAATCAGCTCCCCTTCACAGCATTCCGCGTTGCCGCCAACAGCCAGAGTCATCGTGACGTCGGAGACCGAACAGAGGATTGAAGTCCGCGCTCTGCTGGACCCCTGCTCCAGTGGCATCTTCATTTCAACATCACTCGCCCGAAGGTTGCACCTCCGACGCCAAGCAGCATCCGTCCCCACCTACGGTGTGGGGGGCACTCGTGGCCTTGCCACAAGGGCTCAAACCGCCATCAACATCACTCCTCGCCTCCAGGGCTCGAGCCAATGGACACTAAGGCCCTTCATCCTGTCAGGGCTCTCAGAGTATACACCACCACCATCGTGGCGGATCTGGAATTTGCAGATCCGAACATCGCCTCCGCCGAGAAGGTGGACATCATCCTTGGGGCAGACATATACCCCAACATCATCGTCGAAGGTCTCAGGACGGACCAACGTTCCGGCCTCGTCGCACAGGCCACTGAACTGGGATGGGTGCTAACAGGCGCAGCACCCGCCATATCATCAAGCCTAAAGGTGACAAGGCCTGTCACCAGCCATCATATGGCCATTCCTCGTGGGTTGCGAATTTACAACTACGACCCAGAAGAACTGGCCGACCCTACGACTGATGATCGCAGCTCCCATCAGAAGACCAAAAGGGGGTTTCGCCGGCAGCGGCCCCGGGGGCCACCTACGAGGCTCATGCAACTACCAGCCACCGATCACTTGCGCGACCCAACTACAAGACATACCCCCCGCCCGCTGAACCATTGCAGGGGCAAGGGGTAATCGAGGAACCAGGAGCTTACCCACTCGAACACTTCAAGGCATCTCACCACACCCAGGACACCACGTGGTCAAGCTCCTGCCCGGGTCCAAAACTACCCAGGCCAGACGCTGCCACGTGCAGCAACCAAAACAGGACCAGGAGCGCGCAATGCCCCGCTTGGCGGGCGGCGCTCCCCAGCAACCAGCGGTCTCCCGAACCCCAACAAGGAAGCACGCCTCTCAGGGCATCAACAGAGGCTGCACCCCAACGACTCCGGGCGGCACTTGGCCCGTGACTGCCATTCCGCCAAGCCACGCGGACAGCGCCAGGGACGACATCGCACCACACTCCACGCGACAGACTCACACGCCAGCGGCCGCATCCCGCCGGTTACTAACTTCGGACGGGCGCCAACGGGCGCATCACCTTGCACCACCACTGGCCTCGACATAGCGAGACCCATCAACAGTCATCACGTGGTCATTGATCGTGGGTTGCGACCTTACAACTCTCACCCAGATCAACTGGCCGGTCCCGCGACCACAAAAGGCAACGGACATCAGCGATGGGAAAGAGGTTCCTGTCGCCATAGATCATACGGGCCATCCCAGACCCTCAAGCCTCCAGCGCTCATTAGGGCGGGCGGCCCCATCTCAACCGAGAATCCACGTGAAAGTGGACAGCCGACCAAGACCAACCGCCACCAGCAGACCGCACACTCCCGGCCCCTCGCCACCGTCCCCTGGAACAAAATGATTCGCCAATGATTGGCGAAGGCGGGCGGGATGTTGCGGATTGGCAATTAAATGTGCTGGAATGTACTGGAGAAATCTAGTACATTCGCTGTGTAAACCAGTTACGCAGCAGCTGGCACCAGCTGGCCGATTGTCACCATCGATGACGTCATGGCGTCCCTTTTTGAATTGGCAGTTACGCCCAACGGGTCAGTCTGCAATCAACCTTCATCGAATGAACACCATCGGTTCTCATCCAATCAACAATATAATTAATTAATAAAGCTACTCTCAACTACAGTTTTGCGTTTCTTGTGGTTCTGTCTCCTACGACAGAGTTTTATCGGTTTACACACGTACTACTTAGAGTTATCACCAACAACCATATTTATCTGGTTTTGCATCGGGTGTGTTCTGGTTATTTCCAAAACTCAGGAAATCACACCGAAGACTCGTCTTCGATACAATTGAGGTAATAAATGTCGAATTGCTGTGTGTTTTCGACGCCACTGCTGAAATCGACTTTACCAAGTGATTCGAAGATTTTAAATAACAAAACGGTGGCATCAGTGAATTGTATCGGAGAGGGATTCCACGTAACATATGAGTTTCTTATTTTTCACTTTTGGTAGTATTTCGTTGATTAGAATTCAGTTTAGTTTGTCTCGAGGAAAATTGGGTAGTCAAAAAGCTGTGTTGCTGCATTGAACCTCTCAAAAAGATGCGTATCACCCACAAAATATGTCTAGACTAGTTACCTATGAACACGGTGAGGACAATCAGTTTAATTAACAAATGAAGGCCGACTTCAGATAACTTGAATTTAGAGGCAATTTGCTATAAACCGGCTAATTAAGGAGAGATAGGGGAAGAGATGAAGGGAGGTATGACTCTAGCGTCATACCCACACAAGTACGTAAGAAAATAACCCAATGAAATGTATACCATCCTCACAAATATTAATTAGAGGAAACGTTTGACAATTTTTAAATTATTTAAAGTGTCTAATACTTATTCAGAAACACAGCTGTAATTGATTATTTTGTCTTTATCAGTGCCTTTCAAATCATATTTTACATAAAAGAAACTAGCCACTTACCATGGGAAGAAACTGCTAGCTGTAGTCCATTTCCGACCAATGGATAAGCCGGAGGCCCAGGCATCATATTGAAAGCTCTCCGTTCCGAACTAAATAAGAACCTTACATATAGCAGTAAGGGAATGGCAAGAATGAGGAGGAAAATTATGCCAATCATTCTTAAGATAGTACTGAAAAATAAAATACAATTTAGAACACTGTCTGGTTTAAGACCCGAGTTGTGGCTGACTGAATTGTTTGTATGGTGAACACTTGAATTTAACTGACAGGTTCGTCCAAGTAGGTGCGCTATGAAGTTTAAATTTTAATTTTATTATTTTGTTTAACGATTGCACGACTCCATTTAAAGTATTCATATTTATAGTTTACACTAAACGAATCCACTTCGTGACGGTCGTCGTGGTTGAGCCAGATTACATTTTGCTGTTTAGTTAAACCAATCGGTTTATATTTTTAACGTAACTGTGATACTTGCGCTTAATTTTGCTAATAAAATGTTGCACAACTTGCAATAATAATTATTTTTCTTCCTCTTATTTAAATGTTGTGTGCTGCTTGCCCTCGGAACTTATTTTGTTCTCAAAAGAATAAATAGTTGAGTGGAAAAAGGAAAAGTTGACGACAAAAATAGTAAAATCGGAAAGAAGTTCTATTTTTGAGTGGACTTTTTACCATGTGTTTCAATCATGGGAGTTTTATTATAGTGCTTATCGTGAGCTCATATTTATTGTTGGCAATACGTCATGCAGTATTCTGATTATCCACAGGCTGTTATTATGTAGAGAGTTCTTGTGTTGGATTTATTGCTCATAGTTTTTGCGGTTTACTAGAATTTCCTGTTGTTCTGTGTTTTTAAATGTCAAGGAACACACCCGCTACACCAAAGACGAACATCCGTCGCTTAACATCAGAAGCCATCGTCACGGAAGAACATCCGTAGATTTACCCCAGAAACCAGATAAATGTAACCACATCTTACATCCTCCTTTCCTTATATTGTATTAGTATTTCTTTGGGTTCGGAAACAATTTCGTTTCGTCGTACTTGCATGACATTCCCGTGACATTTCGTATTATGCATTTCACTAAAAGCGAGGCCATTTTAATTAAATAAAAACGAAATGTTAGCCGAACCAACCCAGGCCCTAATATATAAATGCACCCCGTTTAGTTGGGGTAGAAACATTACCCAAAAATGTCGCACCAAATGAGGGTTTGTAGTGATCCTAAATCACTACCCGCACCCAATTCCTAATAAGATTCAACCTAAATCCTTTTCCCCAAATGATGCATCATAGTACGAACCTTAAGTTCATACTATGGGTTGAGCAATTCCCTGAAATGATAACATAATGAAATGCGTATCTTTCATGGTTGTGTCCATAATCCCAACTATGTTGCCCAATTGAATCATATGCACTACAAATTTAACCGAAAGTCTATTTGTCGTACATTGATTCAATTGCGTATAACCATTGACATTATGAAATGCCTAATTCTAAATGCATTTCATAATTTCTCCCTCCGGGAATTTGTTCAACCAAATTCCTATCCACTTCACAGAATCCCATTCCAATTGAAGCACACAAAATCTTATTTGTGCTTCTTGGAAATGAAGAACTTGCAAGACCTCCAAAAAACTTTGAAGACGCAGAATTGCAAGCAATATTGGATCAAGATGACACTTTAAGTCAAAAACAAATGCCACAAATGTTAAATGTTGCACAACAAACAATTTCTGACCCTTTAAAAGCTATGGGAAAGATCCAAAAGTGTGGAAAATGGGTGCCACGTGAATTGAATGACAGGCAGATGGAAAAGCGAAACACCACATGTGAAACGTTGCTTCTACGACACGAAAAGAAGTCAGTATTGCATCAAATTGTTACTAGTGATGAAAAATGGATTTATTTTTAAAATCCTAAACGCAAAAAATCATGGGTAAATCCAAGAGAAGTGTCAACATCGACTGCAAAGCCTGATCGGTTCGGAAAAAAGACAATGCTCTGTGTTTGAAGGGACCAGAAGGGGGTGGTGTATCATGAACTTCTAAAACCTGGCGAAACTGTTGATGCGCAACGCTACCGACAAGAAATGATCAATTTGAACCACGTATTTGTCGAAAAACGAGCAGAATGGGCCACAAGACACGGAAAGATAATTTTGTTGCATGATAATGCTCCGAGTAATACAGAAAAACCCGCCAAAGAGACAATAAAAGCTCTCGGCTGGGAAGTGTTACCCCACCCGCCGCATTCAGACCTGGCTCCTTCCAACTACCATTTGTTTTGCATAGATGGAACACGCATTGGCTGAGCAGCATTTCAATTCCTACGAGGAAGTCGAAAATTGGGTCTCCGATGGTTTGCCTCAAAAGACGACCGGTTTTATTGGCGTGGTATCCACAAATTGCCAGAAAGGTGGTCGAAATGTATAGAAAGCAATGGCCAATACTTCGAATAAAATGTTTTTTACTTTCCCATTTGAAATTGACGTTTTATTTTAAAAACGCTCACTTCATACCGGCTCATCGTACTATGATAAAATAAATAATCTCCAGCCTGTGTGATTAATCTGTTTTATGTGTTTGTTTATTCAGTTGCAGAACTCCAGTTCAATTCGTTGGCTATGTCGGGATCCGTACGAGGGTTGCCTCTTATGTTTCGGGATTTGGCAACCCTAGCGTTGCGATCCGGCAATTGACAGCTCTGTCGTAAAGTTGGACATTTTTGAGGTTATACGCACTCAGAACGTTTTGACATACGAGCGCTATTTGTGTTGTTTACAGTAACTTAAAAGATTCATCTCGGCCCAAAAATGGAATTAAATCGTCAACATTTTCGTGCGATTATTTTTTACAACTTTCGGCGTGGATTAACTCAGCAACAGTGCATGGATGAACTTAATTCAATTTTTGGCGATGAAGCTCCATCAAGGATCAGTGTTTATCGATGGTATGGTGAATTCAATCGCGGTCGTAGTTCACTCCAAGATGAATTTCGTGAAGGTCGTCCAAAATCAGTTGTTGTTCCGAAAACCATTGACGCTGTGCGCGAACTGATATTGGAAGATCGTCATGTGACCTATCGTGAGATTGAGACAACCTTAGGCGTTAGTGGGACCAGCATACATTCAATATTGCATAAACATTTGACTGTCAAAAAAAATTGTTCGCGTTGGATCCCACACAATTTGTCAATCGCCCAAAAAACGCTCGTGTCAATTGGTCGAAAGAAATGCTCAAAAAATACGGTCGCGGTGCTTCGAAACACGTCTATGACATCGTGACAGGTGATGAATCGTGGATTTGCGCGTATGAGCCCGAAAGTAAACAGCAGTCGACTGTCTGGGTGTTTCAAGATGAGCCAAATCCAACAAAAGTTGTTCGCGCACGAAGCACTTCCAAGCAAATGGTCGACTGTTTTTTCGGAAAAACTGGACATGTCGCAACCGTATCACTAGAACAACGCAGAACAGTCAATTCTGAGTGGTACACAACCATTTGTTTGCCAGTTGTCTTCCAAGAAATCAGGAAAACCAACCGCCGAAGACGGATCACTCTTCACCACGACAATGCGAGCTCTCACACATCGGCTGCGACAACTGCATTTTTGAGCACCCAAAACATCGATTTGATGGGTCATCCGCCGTATAGTCCTGACTTGGCACCGAATGACTTCTTTTTATTCCCGTACGTAAAGAACAAACTGAAAGGTCAACGTTTTTCGACACCTGAAGAAGCGGTTGCTGCATTCAGAATGCATGTGTTGGAGATACCTCAATCAGAGTGGCAAAAGTGCTTCGACAATTGGTTCAAACGCATGCAAAAGTGTATAGATCTTCATGGGGAATATTTTGAAAAACAATAAAGTGATTTTCGATGATCAATATTTGTTTTTGTTCTCTAATCCCGAAATATAAAAGGCAACCCTCGTATGAGCTCTAATTTCTGGTTCACCATCCGTCTCGAAAGTCCAATGTTAAATTGTTTATAAAACAATCTCGCTTACCTGAATTGATCTGTATTGGACTGTATATTGATGATAAGTCCCTGGCGCCTTTGCCATTACTAAACCCACTCGGGGTGAGATGAACCTCTATTGCCATTCGGTTGGAAGGGTCCATGGTGTATCCGTGGTATGGATGAAGTCTCGAACATATGATTATCGAATTTTCTCCATTGGCAGGACTATCATCGTCATCGTCCTGGCTTGACATAAGATTGCGCGTATGAGTTTTTTCTGCTTCCTTGCATTATGTTGTTCAAGGTCAAGTGCATGGCGGTCGTTAATCCGAAATAGCAATCTCTGAAAGCAGCAATCGTCCAATCCTTAATCAGCATGTAAACGGGTGGCGATTAAAACCTGTCGTTACTTCAATGACATTGCCGATGGAGACAACATCGCGGATACGAGTGTGGTTCCGAAGATCAGCATCGATTCGGGGTTGAGTCATTGTTTCTTTTTTCTTCAGGAAAACGTCCTTAGTCATCATAATCATCGGCACTACCACCGGGATCCGGTCTTGGCCATATTTAACAAGTTTCGAGGCTTGTTAAATTTTCCATAATAATCTATTTTTACGGGCAGGGTTGTTAGCGTTACGCGAAAAAATGTCCTTAGTAGCGTCCCAATAATTCGATTAAAACAACGCCAATTGTGGAACGTGCAACGAACAAGGATCGTATACAGCCCTGTTTCACGAAAGCCGAACACTGATTTACTTGTACCGAACTCGAAAACCACTGTTCCGTATGCAGTAACTAGAAAAGCGTTCACAACCGTATTCTAGCTTATAGAAAAATTACTACACTAGTCAAATCGTCATTACCATAATACTCGCCCACTAGGTGGCGTACACGACGTAATCATATCGCTGCGAACATTACAACTAACTCATGTTCCAGAATTAACCCGTTACCTGGTTGTTTTAGGTTATCTGGTCATAAACAGGGGTTCCACCGGAAAATTATCTAAATGTTTATAATACGTGGGCGGAACAAAGATCATACCGTCTGTAGATGGTTCGAATTGACGAGAACATGCGACTGGTTGACTAGGGTCGCATTTGGTTGTCACTAGCTCGTAGTAAAATTAAGAATCGGACCGTATCCTTTTGATCAATTGCATTTAACATGACGAATTGTTGTGAGTGTGGTTCATGTTATTGGAAATGGACGATGTGGATATCGCGCAGTAGACTTCAGAATCGGACCGTATACTTTGATGATATTGTATATGGTCGATGAGGACGAGGATGATGCAGAACAGCCAACAGAACAGAACAGAACCAACGATTGGGAATGTTCGTGTTGGTTTGTAGATTCTACAACTGTTGCCCGCTTGTTGGATCGCGTATTTGGAGTCAAGGGTTAATTTTGTCGGAGGGGCTATGGTAATATGATCATCTAGAGTGTCGAGTGCATCAATGGATGAGATGAACGGGGATTCGTTTGGGTTTCGTAAAGGTTTTGTGCGCTGTGGTGTGTGCTGAGTTGATCAATATGTGTACGCAAGCGAGGGCAACTTCTAATGAGTTTGTATGGTTATGTTGGAGTATAGGGGTTTACTGAAGATAGGTCTGTTAAATCGTTGGAGGCGTTGCCTGTATTTATGTTCGTAATTTGTTAAGGAAACTCTTTATAGAAGCATCGTGCAAACGGAGAGGGATGTATTCCTCTTTCTGAGTTGTATCCACGTGCGTTCTTTTCCACATTCGAGATGTCTCAGTGGACTTTTGGTGTGCGTGCACCCATTTCAACCAAAATCATTTGTCGTGTTGCGTTGGTATAGCAGACTTTTTGTACTTTTGCGTATGGTTAATTTTTTCACCTCCATGCTGCACTTTGACTTTGTTGGATCGCACTAAAAGCACCATGTCTCGTAATCCGTAACAACTGATTTCAAGAAGTTTGAATGATTTCTGGCGGCTGCAATCACATTTTTGGAAAAACACGCACCGATTTTTGGCAACACTATTTATTTACTATTTGGAGATACAATACTCTTTAACATTTCTAGAATTTTGTCGTTAATTTTCCTCCTCGGCACATACCTACTCTAAGAACCTTTTAAGAGTATTATTCCTCATCCAATAATAATACTCGTTTTATAAGAGTGGTGGTGAGGAATGGAGTTATTACATACAAAACCGGCCATTCATTATCTGCGCCAGTTTTATCATAATATATATATAGGTGTGATAGTGTGTTTCGCACATCGTAACATACATTCTGTCAAATCTCTACCCGGAATTTCTCGTTTAAAAATGCCACGTGCACCACATGCTTTCTCGACTCGTCAGTGACTCTACGTTCATGCAACGCGACGTAATTGATGACAAGACATGGGTATATGAGTATGATATGCAAACAACTCAACAATCATCCAAATGGTGTCAACAACCAATCGATCGGAAAGGTCAAAGAGTTATTAAAGAATACTACTTAAACATTGTGAAGCGTTTGTGAGAAAGTATTCGTCAAGAGAGGCCGGATTTGTGGAAGGACAAAATCTTGGGTTTTGGAGTACGATAATGCACCATCTTACAATGCTACCATTGTTAGTCATCGTCATCATCATTATCATCGGCATTACAACCGGAAACCGGTTTTGGCCTTATTTAACATATCTCTCCACCGGTCCCGATGTCGAGCCGATGCCATCCAGTTTGGCACTCCCAGGCTCTGGGCTTCCTGGTCTACGCCATCCCTCTATCGCAGACAAGATCTGCCGCGCTGTCTCCTTCCATACATCCTGCCACAAAGGGCTTTCAGGGCAGGTTCTTCTTCGCTCATTCGAGCTAGGTGTACCACCCGCCGGTGCCCACCGAGCTTGATTTTTCTTACAACGTTAACTTCAAAGTAGATCGCGTACAACTCATGGTTGTACCGTCTTCGGAATCGTCCTCCCTGACATGCGGAGTCAACAACTCCGACTAAAAATTCAAAAATATTATTGTACGCCGAAAGGCATTACACAAAATTGTATCGTGTAATTTAGAGTGCTCGTGTGGAGCCAGTAAATTATTTTAAGAATAAGAAAAGATTGTAAAATAGGATTTAGCATTTTAGTCCTAAGTCAACATTTGTTAAATTATTGTACAATAAGTGGGTTATTCAACAACAACAACATAGCGAGCGGACGTTCCATGAGAGAATTCTTAAATCGTTTAGCCATTTTTGTTTCCGTGGTCGTCGTCGTGTATCCGGTCCATATCCGAGGCTTGTTAAATTTTCCATAATACTTTGTTTTTAGGGGCACGGTTCTTAGCCTTGCGCCAACAATTCGCTGCATGCATTGGTTCACTACTTGGCGGGTGCCAAAGTAGCTATCAAGGGGTGTCACGTGGAGACTGCATGTCAACTTGGATTGGACAGGGACAAGGATCGTCCTAGCCTACGCCGGGTTGATAGCAATCAGAGACTGTGAGATGTGTGTTCGCTCCCATCACCTCTCCAATAAGGATATCGTTTTTACCTACCACCAGAGACACGTAAAGTCTCTCTTGGTGGTATAGGAAACCAGGTCTTGTGATAAAGGTCATGGTAGTATGTGTGGTGATCGTTCAGATCAATGCTATTCACACGTGCTCGACAGCAGTGGAACAACGAAACAGGGAGGCGGCAAAGACAAAAGGGAAAAATGACCAAATGCGCCGTTGGTAATGCGGGTCATTGTTTACGCGATGCCCGACGCTATTATCGACGTTGGGAGAAAAAAGGTGCTAAAAGCTAATTGGATGTTTATGGCATCTCTGGCTGCAGTAGAAACCGGATTCATGTTTGCATTAGGAAATGCTGGAGAATTTGGTTTCAGCGTCTATTGCGCTAATTATACGCAGCTGCTTGGGTTGTTTATTGATAAGACAAACAAAAAAGGTTGCCAGGCAATGTGTATGAAAAGGTACATGACGCGGCTGGGAAAATAGACGGCGCAATATTTATGGTCCCTGTCATGACGGTTAAAATGAATGCAATTCGAATCATTTTGTTTACAGGAATTTGTCTGGTACCGAATTGGTTTAGAATACCAGATAAGCAAAGAAAGAAATCTTACGGAAAATGTTATGCGAAGGGATGCATGAAAAGGTAAGTTTTCTTTATAGGGATTTTAAGATTATAGATGGTGATCTATATAATGCGTGAAGCATTTACGGGTAGTAATACTGTTGCATTAGCGAACTTAAGGAAGTTGGGTAGTAGTTATGGGGGTTTTTTCAGGTAAGTAGACCGTAGGGTTTGGCGGAACCGCTACAGTACTCCTCCCCTTGCTACTTGCTGTGAGGTGCGGCCGGTCGCGCTTGTTACAAAAAAAGGGGGACTTTGCTTAGGGGGCTCCTGGTGGGTGGTTGATTGTGTTCAACCCCAGGGCGCCCTAGGGTTACTAGATGCGCGCCCCGAAGTATTATGCACCTGATAAGTATGAGGCGACGTAGAGGGGCGTGTATTGCCTTTAGTTACCGCTAAAGGTGAGCTATGGTGGCTAAAGATTAGTGTACGAGTACCTGTATGAGGTGGTCAGGTATATTGCCTCAGTTCGGTGGTATCGATTTGATTTGTCAACCGGTGTTGCTGAGACTTTTGGGAGACGTTAAGAGATCTAAGGACGAAGGTCCTGAAGTTTAAATAGAGAGGCAAAGCCAGGTGTCCTGCCGGGTGCTGCTACGCGTAGTAGCTGTGGTGACGGTGGGAGCTGGCTTGCTGAAACCGGGTAGAAAGGTCGAGCATTAATGAACGGTGTAGCGTGAAGGCTGTGGTTGGCGAGCATGAGCGCCAATATTCAGAAAAGAGACAGAAAAGGTTGAGATGTTTCACGCGAGACAAAACCGGGCGTCCTATAGATTATATGCCGGTTTGCAGAAAATGGGTGTTGGGCAATGGCGAGCGTGTGCGCCAATATTGTAAAAGGGCCTTACAAAAAGGTGGGCAGAGGCGAATTTTGCCAGTATTAAGGAAGACCAGAAAGGGGTCGAAATGTTCGAGCGAGACGGAACCGGGCGCCCTGTTGAATATGTGCTACGCGGAGTAGCTAAAGTGTGATGAGGAGCCGGTTTGAAGGAGTTAAATTGAAAGGGTTACGAAGAGAGGGGGCAGGCGAGCTGGGTCGGGTGGAGTCCGTTGGAATCGAAAGGTTGATTGTGTCGAAAGGAAGTCACGAGAGTTTTTAATGAGGTCGTGTGAAGTCGCGTGTGTGTAAACGGAGTCAAAATAAAGTGCGGATGAGCCGAGTCGAGAAGAGTCGCGAGTAGTCGAGAGAAGTAGGAAGCGGGGTCGTGTGTAGTCGAATTGAGTCATGTGAAATTGTGTGGATTCAACAGTGCTGTGCATCTTGTAAAAACGGTTGTGCACTGCTAAATACCCTGAAGGGGCTTACAATATTTATTATTTGTTTTTAAAAAAAAAATTGCAGCAACCGTTTCTATTCAAATAGATATGATGTAGTTTGGTTTAAAATTATTATATATCAACGTTTATTGTTAAATCGTTTTGGATAGTTTAAATTATTATTTTCGTTTAGATTAGTATTAATCAATATATTCATCAATAAACCGATTATTCTGCAAGGTGATATTTCTATAGATTTTATTTCTCTTTTGAAGTCTTTTATTGCTTTATTTTATTTTATACATTATATTTAAATGTTGGATAGGTCAGAAGGACTAAGTGTAAGGTTAACAGTTAGTAAATTGATTGAACAAAGCGACTGCAAAAGTATATTGTATTAATATCGGCTACAGCTATGTCAACAATTACGCTGGCCAGCGAGTGTTTATCGATTATAATTGCTGACGAGCTGAGCCGATATGGGGTATAGTTTTACAATAGGAACTCGTTAAGTAATTAAAATAAGTAATTCCATGATTCCATGTCGGGATATTAACTTATCAATTTTGGGAATTTTAGTTTTTCTTAAAACAAATAATGTTAATTATATGCTTTATACATTTTAATAAAGACTAAGAGAAAAAAAAAACGAGATTGCTTATAATATATGAATATATATATATACGAGGGTTGCCTCTTATGTTTCGGGATTTGGCAACCCTAGTGTTGCAATCCGGCAATTGACAGCTCTGTCGTAAAGTTGGACATTTTTGAGGTTATACGCACTCAGAACGTTTTGACATACGAGCGCTATTTGTGTTGTTTACAGTAACTTAAAAGATTCATCTCGCCCCAAAAATGGAATTAAATCGTGAACATTTTCATGCGATTATTTTTTACAACTTTCGGCGTGGATTAACTCAGCAACTCAGCAGTGCATGGATGAACTTATTTCAATTTTTAGCGATGAAGCTCCATCGAGGACCAGTGTTTATCGATGGTATGGTGAATTCAATCGTGGTCGTAGTTCACTCCAAGATGAATTTCGTGAAGGTCGTCCAAAATCAGTTGTTGTTCCGAAAACCATTGATGCTGTGCGCGAACTGATATTGGAAGATCGTCATGTGACCTATCGTGAGATTGAGACAACCTTAGGCGTTAGTGGGACCAGCATACATTCAATATTGCATAAACATTTGACTGTCAAAAAAATGTGTTCGCGTTGGATCCCACACAATTTGTCAATCGCCCAAAAAAAGGCTCGTGTCAATTGGTCGAAAGAAATGCTCAAAAAATACGGTCGCGGTGCTTCGAAACACGTCTATGACATCGTGACAGGTGATGAATTGTGGATTTACGCGTATGAGCCCGAAAGTAAACAGCAGTCGACTGTCTGGGTGTTTCAAGATGAGCCAAATCCAACAAAAGGGGAATATTTTGATGTGTTGGGGATACCTCAATCAGAGTGGCAAAAGTGCTTCGACAATTGGTTCAAACGCATGCAAAAGTGTATAGATCTTCATGGGGAATATTTTGAAAAACAATAAAGTGATTTTCGATGATCAATATTTGTTTTTCTCTAATCCCGAAATATAAAAGGCAACCCTCGTATTTATATATATATATATATATATATATATATATATATATATATATATATATATATATATATATATATATATATACGTTTCTCGATAGTATAGTGGTTAGTATACCCGCCTGTCCCGCGGGAGACCGGGGTTCGATTCCCCGTCGGGGAGCCCCTGGCGCAAGACTAATGACCTTGCCCGGAAAAAACAAATCATTATGGAAAATTTAAAAAGCATCAGGACTTTCTAAATAAGGCCAAGGCCGGCTCCCGGTTGTAGTGCCGATGATATATATATATATATATATATATATATATTTATATATGTATACATAGAGAGAGAGCGAGAGAGAGTAATATAATTGTAGAGTTGAATATATATTCAATGTTTTACAATTTCTTGTGTATTTAGAGATATTTGCCTTTGTTTGCTTATAATGACTAAAATGTAAAATGTTTCTTGTTATTGAGATTCGTCTTAACATAAGATTTAAACACGAACTAAAGGATAAAGTAAAAATTGAAGACTGCTTTCCATTAATTTGGTTAGAATTTATCTGTGGTGTGTATATATTTATATTAATTTGAATCAAACATGAATAAAAACAAGGAGAAGCCGTTAAAATAATATTTAAAAGCAATAAACTAGGAAAACAATGAAAATAGTTTTTACACATTTGACATACATAAAATTTATGAGGATATTCAAAATAATGAAACAATTTAGTGAGAACACAAACAATTATTATTATTGCTCATTTAACTTTAATAGCTAAGGAAAAGCAAAAGAGATTAAAGTTTGCTTTTTGGGGATATGAAATATTTTATTTAATCATACGTACAACAAAGAGACATAGTAAAAAAAAAGGCGAAAACAATACATTAATATGTATTCATATCCTCGTATTTTTAATATAATTAAACTTGATTTCCTTTTTAATACAATAAGAAATTAAAAAACAATTCAATTAAAATAATTAAATAAGAACAGAATGTACAAGGATTCAACAAAATATCCCTTTATTTACGGGTTTCCTTCAATTGCCGGAAAACTATTTGGTGCAAAAACGGTGAGTCGCAATTCAATCTTGAGAGCGGTCGGGTCGCTCGCCATCCACCGTACCGACGTCGGTACGATGGGTTTTCTAGAAGTCTTTTCTTCCTTCGCTCCCCGGTGTAGTGTGTACGTTCGAACGTTTCAATGAGGGATATTAAGAAGCGCGAATTTATATCGCAAACAAAATTGTACAATTAGTTTAAGTACTTTGAACAACTTCAATTCGTATTTTGACAATTGTTTTAGTCTGAGTGTAAATTAATAAAGAAAACATTATCATTAAAAGGTTCTCCAGTGTGTTTCAAATAATTTCCTCTGTGTGACTTTTGCTCTCGGCGAAGAATTTTACGCGGAAATTATCGATGGCGTTTAAAGAACTTATGATGGAGGAGGAAGATAATCAGCGCCGTACGCCGGTGCCCAACGCTTACCCCCCACACGGTTACATCAATAACTCTAGTGGGTTTTTACATCTGCGAACTGTTGAGTGCGTGGACAAAATAATACATTGTAATATACAAAAATAATTTAAAGACAAAAGAGATAATAACCAAAGAAATAAGAGCAAAATAAAATTAACAACGTACGGAAGGCATCTATAAATAGACCATTGTAATCTTTTTTCAGCTAGACTTTGGTTTCTGTTGAATAAACTTAATTATAAAATAATTATTTATCATCTGCAGAGGTAGATTACAGTATTTTACAACATACAGCACAATACAATACAAAAATAAACGCTCGCCTTATAAAGTAGCCAATTTAATCAATAATTTATTGGTTTAGCTCTACTGTGAAATCCTATCTGGGGACACAATCTGTTAGTCGATAGACTGCCATTGTTGGCTTAAGACGTTTAAGATTATATACCGCAGCATTATGTTTTCATACTTAATCATTGCAGCGTTTTTCTCTTATCTAGTTTGGAAAGTATTTAAATCGATAGGGAAAGTGGGTCGGAAAAGTGAAACTATAGGAAATGTGCCTGGTCTATCGGTGTGTGATAATTTGTTTCAGTGTGCAGTACAGTGGAATGGTAAGAAAATTAATTAATTAATGTTATATGATGTGAATGGGGTTAAGAAATACACCGATGTTAAGCGGCCTAATTGTATGTCTAGATAATGGAATAGATGTATGGGACGGTTATATGCGAGGATGCTGTCAATCAATTGCCAGTGAGTCGACTCATGGTGTGATATTTATTTTTGTCACACTAAATATCTTTTTATTAAATTATTCGTCTCGATTGTGGCTTACTAGTGAAGATTCAACACACATACAACTGT
Organism: Microdon myrmicae; assembly: GCA_963931805.1. Taxonomy (NCBI): domain Eukaryota; kingdom Metazoa; phylum Arthropoda; class Insecta; order Diptera; family Syrphidae; genus Microdon; species Microdon myrmicae. Next base: position 30,416,729 of record OZ007497.1, on the reverse strand, counting down.
AATAAAAACACGACCAACCATCAACTTGAGTATTCACAGCTTATGTGCGAGCCGCAAACATGCGTCCGTATTCTGATGAGTCGGTGTTTCGGTTCTAACCTTTTAATACCGGTACTTGCTTTTACAATTTCATTCATCTTAAATATAATCTTATGTCTAGGTGGCCGATCATATCTTATAGTTCACTGAGATCGTGCTACAACAGGGAAAGTGATAATAGCTTGTAAGAAATTCTCGAATGTATGTAGTCGCTGCGCATAATCTGAAGGTTTGGAATCTAAATCCAGAACACGGAAATTACCCAGTCTTTATATTGCTCTTTATCTTTCATATTGCAATCATAAAATAATATGACGAAATTTAAAGGAAAATACCTGTCACACTAGAACTTTGGACATAGAAGTTAAAGTATGCAGTCACTTTACGTAATCAAAAGAATGTATCATGGAATATATTTTTGGCAACTTGATTTCATGGAACTCACAAAAATACAACAATTACGTTCTCTGGCATTTGTAATATTTTTTTTGGTAAGCGATTTGCTTTCCTCGATTTTACCTTATCACGTACTTGATTATTTAACATGAGATTTACGGAATCCGTAGATTTATTGGTTTTTCAATTATGCGCATAAAAATACAAATATAACTCTTTGGATATTACATACTGATCTTGAATTCTTTTAACTGTTGAAAGTGCATATACACGCTTTCATAAGTGTTGGGTATCTAATGTTCTACATTAGCGCGGGGGTTTCTTTAAGGCATTCCCAAAGAACCACCCATCCTCTTTAAATTAACCACCTTCCTCTCCCATACAAAGCTGTGGCGACTCTAACAGATACACACACAATTTACAAGCAAAATAGTGAAGAACACGAACGAAAAATCGAATAAGAAAAATACATCAGAACCGTATACCTTAGCGATAACAAACAATTCACATCAGTGGAGTATAGTCGAGTTTTAAAATCAAATTTAAAACACGGTCAGTAGCTTGATGGGTAACGCTTAGGTTCAATTTTTTTCGTGATTCAAACTGTCATAGCGTCAGTACGAATCACACGATCTTCTTCACTATTATTTCAAACGCTATAAAGCCATGATACTTACCTGCAATTTTGGGTAGCGTAAGCTCCCAGCAGCATTGTCCATACCTGAAAGGAAACCTACCCGACGGCATACATACATTCTGAACTTTTCTGGTTCATACTCCATGAACCAGTGCATCTCCTATCGGCTCACCTTGTCTTCAATTGCCGATAAACAAACGATGGCCAGCGTATTGCGGACACAGCTGCGATCGATATACCTACATAATCGTATATCTTATCCTACCCTAAGGTCCGCTTTAGTGTGGCCAATGCCCTAACCATTACCCAGCCATGCATTTGATTTGAGCATGAACGTGATCGTTTATTTACTCACATTCATGTCCCATGAAGACCCATCATCCAACCCGAACAAACAATCCATAGCCACCGTCGCGTTATCGAGTTTTCTGTGGACTTAACTTCCAGGACCAATTTCCCCCATTCCGCTTCAGAGCCATTTAGCTAGAGTAAACCGATTCCCAATCTCTGATCGAGCTGTTGACACCAGTAGATATTGCCTACATCGGTATTTCCCCGGAATCTTAAACAAATACAATGACGACCCCATTGTAACATAGGCACATCATGTACATTATGCGTGCCACCATTTGACCTGTGAAATAGCTAACTCTGGGTTGATCTGGCTTAGTGTGCGTATGATAATGTGGCCTCCGAGGTGTTTCACACTGAGGTAGTGTGGTGTGATGGTTATCCCGGAGGCGTGTGGCTATGGAAAGGAAGGAGCGGAAAATGTGTTTTACTCTATTCACCTGAGAAAACAGATGTTTGATCCCCAGCGGATGGAGGGACTGGGAAAAGACAAAGTAACGCTAAGGAAATATTATCACGAGATTCAATCGAATGTTTTGATAATTTCCCCAGCGGTTCTGCCATGATGCGACAACTTCCTCCGGCTGGATTTGGTTGTTGCTAACTGTTCTTGGTGGTAACATGCTTTACAGGTGAATAGTTAAGTAGAGGGGAATGGGGCTGGTTTGACACGCTATATGGCGGTCGAAATTTGGTGGAATTAGCCGGAAATGGTGGGTGGTTCTCCGTGTAGTATAGAGAACCCCCCCATAAAGGTCTACTCTATGGCCCTGGAATCGCAGATTAGCAAAAAACGGCCGTAAGTTAGAACGAATTACGAATTTTTTCACGTTTTTTCTATTACTTAAAATTTAAACCCGTTTTTCTCGAAACGTAAACTCGGAAAGGGAAAATGTTAATAAACAAAAAGTGTACTCTAAAAATAGTTCGTTGTTTCATTTATTTAAATAAACAGACCTGGTTCACCTAAAAGTAGTGCGTCGCTTCATTTGCCACCGTGTTTTGCTCCGTTGGTGTATTTCCCTCTGTGGTGAACAGTGTTCGGCGGAACACTACAACATCATCGGCCATAAACATTGGATCAACAAACTGGAATGAAAATCCGCCAAAAGGCTAATGTTCTTAAACTTGCCTCGCACGCCAAGACTACAGGGCCTTTCGTTTACTGCATTAAAGCCGATAATGGCAGGCTTCAGTTTTTGGCTGACTAGAAAGCCTACCGGCACAAAGTATTTTACATGACAGCTGTAATAAATGTCATACTCGTTTCTTTGAATAACACCACTCCCCGCACATGTTCCTTCTTGTAATGATGTTATGACAGCCTTATATTCGGTCAGGGCATCGGCTAGCTGTTGTGCAACTCCAGCTCTATATAGTGAGCGGACGTTCCATGAGAAAAATCTCAAATTTTTTAGCAATTTTCGTTTCCGTGGTCGTCGTCGTGTATCCGGTCTTTATCCGAGGCTTATTAAATTTTCCATAATAGTTTGTTTTTCCGGGCAAGGTTATTAGCCTTCTGCAAACTTTTCTCAGGATGTCGCTGCATGCATTGGTTCACTTCTTGGCGGGTGCCAAAGTAGCTATCGAGGGGTGTCACGTGGAGACTGCATGTCAACTTGGATTGGACAGGGGCAAGGACCGTCCTGGCCTTCGCCGGGTTGAAAGCAATCAGTGACTTTGTCCTGTATGTTCGCTCCCATCCTTCCATGAGACCCTACCTACTACTCAGTAATTGTGCCGAACTGCACAATAGCAAGAGTCGTCAGTTGAACCTAGTTTTGCACAATCAAACGCAAGACACAACGTCCTTACCAACTCAGCCATTGAGGCCGCATTAATGATTGCACTCACTTCATTAATGACACCAATTCCTCATCTTCGAAAACCTTCTCCTTTTCACCAGTCTTCGAGATAAACATCGCCGCTTTTGAATCGTTGAAACCACTCACAACAGATTCTTTCATCAATACCGACCTCACCATAAATCTTTGATAGCATTCGATAAGCCTCAGCCTCAAAACCACAAAATTAAAACCTCCGGCAAGTGATGTGAATTTAGCACGTACCCTGATATTTTCAATGGAGAATACCTCTATAATGTAGTCACACGAGGTTTTACTTTCCTTTTATTGTATCCTATCCCGTGTGCCCTAGTACATTTGAAATTGACAGTATACAAATTCAGTCATTTGCAATTTTTTCTGACACACTTTTGGTATTTTCTTCCATTTTTATATGTATATAACTAAAACAGCCCAACAGCCGATAAAACAAAAAAACATGCAAATTTTGTGCGTGCCCGCTTTGAGCTCATGCTCAATCGATCGCTCTCTGTCGCTCAACCAAAGCAGTAAAATTGAAATGAGTCGTCAATATACGAGTGCGATCGAACATTTATTACCCGTACAGCTCACTGGTACATACCACACACACGGACTTAATCGTCGACGCCCGTGGGTCCGGAAATGCGATAAAGGCCGTTATTGATTTTTGTACTTTGATGGTGCTCATTTTTAGGAGCAATTAATTTTTCTCTATGTGATTTATGAGTCATTATAAGTGCCTTAACTTGAATTGTTACCTTCGGCCAGAATGATGTTTTCCTCATTTTTTTCCCCCAAAAATGGGGACAGTGTTGACTTCCTCTCGATAGGTTTTTATTGTTGTTCCTATTGTTCCTATTCCTGTTCCTAAGATTTCCGGAAAGGAAAACCCAGTCGGTGCTGGCTCAAATTAGGGTTGTAGAATCTGTTTACGTTTGACATACTTCCGAAAGCGCCTTCATCGCCTAGGATTTTGAAAGTTTCCAGCATCTACCAGCGCTTGTACCTGACGTCGGCTGTTCCGATATTTCTTTTGGTTCCACGTACATTCTTTGTAGTTCTGTCCTGGTTCAGTTGTTTCATTTTATTTCAAAATTTCCTAACTTTTAATCAGTTTTGGAACACTCGGGGGTTTATTTCTTGCAGGATACCTCACTAAACTTACACGTATCTGCAATGAGTGGCAGTTCAAACCTTTCCAGTCGTCCGCTATTGCGAAAAACGGGATTGTTGTTAGTGACCTTAAAGATATAAAGGTATCCATCATCTAGCGAATAACAGAACAGCTTATATAAGATCGCTATGTTAATTTTTCAGGAGGTTATGTCACGCCAAACATTACTCAAAGAACATTTAGTTTCTCCAGTTCTTTTTCCTCAACCTGCAAGAGAAGCACCGTCAACAAAACTTCAGACGAGGTTACGTGAACGTGAACCAATTATATCTGCAGCTTTTGATGATATGAACCCTTACATGGAAGAAATTAATGACGTGATTGACATTTTTCTAAAAAAATGTTTTGAAATTGAAGCAACGGGAGAAGTATTTGACGTCCAGGGATTGATCCACAAATGCAGTATAGACATAGTACATGGTTTGGCTTGACCATATCGATATAATGACTTGCATAGCTTTAAATACTGCTTTTCTCTTGCAGAGCATGCTACAGGACTTAAAAGTTGGACTTTAAACGGAGAGGAGGAAGACACCCATAGGCGTCTTAATAGGTAAGCAACCATTTGCACTATCGCTCTTCACTATCATCCACCTAAACATGACTTCATTTTCAGAATATTTAAGATTACCTGGAACCGAATTTTCGAACCTATGTCACACTTCAAATGGCTGTGGATTTTATCGCCAATGTACTGGTGGCAACTTTGGAATATGTATAAATTACGAAAACGATTGAACAGGGTGAGTAAAACGTAGAATTTTGCTTTTTAACTGGAACTAATGTATCGTTTATATTCAGGCGTTCATCGGGCGCACTATTCTCTTAGAAATGGTACCAAGGGAAGCAGCCCGGGCAAAGAAGCCTTTTGTCGATAATTATCTTTCATCCCTACAATCTTCTTATAACTACATTACAATTTTCTCCGAACTATCCAACGTTTTTGAAGAGTCCCTGATGTTTTTATATAAGGTAAGTCTAAGTGTGTCCCTTTTTTTTAATATATTTCTCTCAGAAGAGGCGAACCTATAGCGCCGACGTGGCGCCCCGAGATGCCACCAAGTAACTGTTGCAGATCTTTTTGAACAGTTCCAGGTGGTAACGCTCCGGGAACACTTGCGAAGGGAGGGAATTCCCCAGCTTCTCCGCTCTGTACCGTAATGAATTCTGATACAGGGATGTTCGTGCCGTTGGGAGATGAACCGCGAACTGGTGCGATCGGATTGTCTCGTAGATCGCGTAAGAACTGAATTACGCGGAACAATACTACGAATCTCTGAAGAACAGTACCCGTGATAATATCTATAAAACAGACAGAGGTCAGCTACGCCCTTTCGATGTGATAGCGACTATAGTCCCGGTGTCAACGCCTTGTCCCCGATCAGGCGGATCACTCGTTTCTGAATGCTCTCAAGTAGGTCGAAGGTATGTTTAGGAGCAGAACTCCACATATGAGAGCAATATTCGAGCGCTGGTCTAAGTTGGGATTTATACAGGAGAAGAAGTTGAACCGGAGTAAAATATTTGTTGGCCCTAGAAAGATAACTCCGTTTTCCTGAGGCGGATCTGGCGATGTTCGACACGTGTTTATGCCACGATACATTCCCACGGACCGTGACGCCGAGCAGTTCTATGCTTTCCCCAGATTCGAAGGCCTGACCATTCATCATCAGCTGTGGAACCGATGATCCAATTATTATTAATTAATGTACTATGTCTTCGTTGCATTGAAGTCGACGAAATTGGTCTTTTCCCTCTGCAGGACCTTATCCAGATCCTGATTCCGAGAGTCGATCTGGCTACATCTCAGCTGATGCGACGCTGATGCAAGATCTTGACCCTATATCCCCACACAGAAATCGTTATTGCGGGTGATTTCAATGTGCATAACTCTCAGTGGCTTCGCCACTCCGGACATACTACACCTGTGGGTCAGTATATTCAGCTCTTTGCTGAGTCAAATAATTTCACTCGACTCGTCAATGAGCCAACACCATACCAGATATAGATGGTCATTCCGCCAACACACAGGAACTGTTCTTCACGTCTCACTCGAACATATACACAATTGAAGTTTCTTCGCCCTTGGGCACTTCAGACCACAGTGTCGTGTTAGGTGAATTTCCTCTAACCAACAGCAACGCTACCGAGAAAACTCCCAAAAGAACAATATTGTTCTATGAGAAATCCAACTGGGAAGGTCTGAACGACTTTTTTGGAAAGTTAAATTGGTCGTTATTTTTCCTCAATAACGGTCTATAGCGGACACATTGACAGAGACGATTCTTCTTGGCATGCAAACGTTTATTCCACACAGAGTAACGAGTATCACACCCAAGAGAAATATGTGGTTCGATTCCGGGTGCAGAGAAGCCATCGAGGCTATAGAGTTGAGCTTCCGGTTGTATAAATCAAACAATACTGAGGAAAACAGGAAAAGATTTAAGAGAGCTAGAAATTACTGCAATGCGTATATTCAACGCGCCAAGTTCTTGCATGACCAGAGAGTGAGACGAAAAATACTGTATAATCCCACAGGTAGTAGAAATTCTGGGCATTTGTGAAGAACATTCAAAACTCGACCTTCTCATCCATTCCTTCGCAAATAGTCGATGACACACCAGTCACCACTGCAATAGATAAAGCGAATCTAATAGCTGCACATTTTGCAGCCAACTCAACGCTGCTTGATACCACATCAGTTCCGGCTCAACTTTAGCATAAGCAGCACACCATGAGCCAGATTCGCTTCCGAACGCGTATTGTTGCCCGGGCACTCAAGAAGCTAAACATAACCAAATCAAATATGGCTTTCGTAGCAACAGGTCCACAGGAGATCTGATGGTGTACTTTACCGAAAAGTGGAGCCATTCCTTTCACTACTTCGGAGAAAACAAGGTTATGCACTGGATATCTCGAAGGCCTTCGACAGAATTTGGCATCTAGCCCTTTTATCAAAATTACATTCATATGGAACGGACATTTCCCTGATCCAATGGATAAGAGACTATATTTCTGGCCGTTCAATCCAAGTGATTCTTGATGGTGTCAAATCTGCCTCGCATCAAATTAATGCAGGTGTTCCCCAAGGTCATGCACTCTCACCCACTATCTTCCTCATCTTTATCATCAGATCAGATCATTTCTCTTGTCCATTACCCACAAGCCAATCCACTCGTTTGCCGATGATAACACAGTGAGTTTCTCATACTCATACGAACATTCCCGACCAAACTCTTTGAACGTCAATACCAATCAACAGGTTATGCTTAATACACTGAATTCCGACCTCAACAAGATATAGGGTGGGCCATACATTTTTGTAAATGGCAATACTTGATTTCTTCAAAACCGTTAGAGGAATGGGGCGCGCGAGTGGCGGAGACGATGTCATTTAAAAAAAAAATTCAATAAACGTTTATTACGTTAAATAAACGATCAACAAAATAACATTTGTAGTTTTATTTCTATTCATGTTTCAAATGTGCAAACATGTATGGCTCACCCTTTATAACAATGGGGATTATCTAACCGACTAGGGTTCAATGCCTTAAAAACACAGTGCTGTCTCCTGTCGTCAAAGGCGAACCCCAAAGTAAATACACTGTCGGTGGACGGCACTTTCATCGACGAAGCCAAGGAACTATCAGTCCTCGGCACTCGAATTAATTCGACTCTTAATTGGAGCGACCACATTTTTGAAGCTGCGAAAAGTGCGACCAAATGTATAGGGTTCCTTAACGGATGCAAAATATACTTTACTCCATCCAACCTAGCCACTATTTACAAGACGTATGTTCGTCCCAAAATGGAGTTCAACTAACATGTCTAGTCAGGGGCATCCAAAACTGCACCACACTTGATCGATGGGATGCAAAAACAAGCAGTGAAACTGATTGAGGACCCAGCTGTGTCATTTAATTCCGTCGTTAGAACATAGACCCAATGTATCGTGCCTATCTCTTTTCTATAGGTATTATCACAGTCGTAGCTCAACTGAACTTGCTCAATGTGTTCCGCCTACTCAGACATTTTACCGCGATACCCGTCAATCTGAGAATGCGTATCAATTCACGTTGAAATTCAACTTCAGGCGCACAAATAAATGTAGATAGTCATTCTTTAGCCGAACCACACGAATGTGGAATACTCTACCTGATCATGTGTTTCCCTATCATTTTAATGTCCAGGCATTTAAGACCAATGTACATCGATATCTCCTTTCCTTATCCACTTTCTCTCCTTCCGCTGACACTGTGCTCTGACATTTAAGAGTACTCCAAAATCCCCATTTTGTGCGCACGTTTGTGTAAAAAAAAATGACCCGAAAGGTATGTTCCCATACTCAAACACTTAATACACAATGCATTGTATACCCCCAATGAGTCCCCTTTCAGATCCGCATTGGTATGTAAGTTACATGCACTGCGATATTGTAAACCATATATGACACACATCTGTCGAAACATCTGACATCGTTATAATGTTCTATTCTTTCTGACTGTCTTCTTGTGCTTTTTTGACTGTTGATTTTGATGTATGATACTATTACAGTGCATATTATAGGAAGTGTGTTCTTCTGTTTTGGTGGGTACACTACACTTCTTCAAGCACTATCAGAAGCCCTCATGTCTAGACATTGGCCGATGAACCAACTACTTGAATAACATTTTTATTAAAAATACGTTTACGTGGAGAAATGTTATAATTATGTATAAAAGATATCTTGTTGTCGGTCTACCTTCCTTTTGGAGAAGTACCTCCTCTTACTAACCACTCATTTTGACTGGAGACCTCTATTTAAAATCGAAATGATATTCTTGGGAGAAAGCCTGTCACAAAGCAGCGATTTCTATACCTGCGAAGCCAAGTGCTTTCATTCCAGCTATGAATTTATGGAATCTTCGGATACCACCCGGAAAGTGTTGCATACACACGAACACGCAAACCGTGGTGGAGAACAGCTCCACAAGAAAAATCGAAACATTTGATGATTTATGTACACGTATACAGTAGCAATTAATGCAGCATACTACAGCACGTAGTAGTAGTCAGGAATATTATATCACTTCCTTCATGTGACCGTTAATCTGATAAGTTAGTTTATCTTACCAGTTCCTTTGTGGCTTCGATTTGCCTTCGATTTTCTCACCAGCTGCTTTGTGGGTTCGATTCCCCACGCAGCCTACATGACGAGGTTTCTCTTTCCATGCATGATTTACGCTATGCTGCTCTCACCCGTTCGCTTTGAACCAACGAAGGCATTTCCGAGACAATCACTAAAACCTTCTTCTGAACGATATTGAAATCTGATCTACACATATTGTACTGAATTGATGTACTCAGTAGTCAACCAATAAATAAAATAAATAAAAGCATTTGCAATATCGATTGAATGATTTATTATCTAACCGCAAGGTCCACTTTTATTTAGCATCGATTCCTTTATGTAATTATTTGATCTTTTTGATTAACCGCAAATCCACTTGTAAAACCACTCCAGTAGAAGTAAAAACACAGCATCGCTCCTATTAGAGGTAAAAAATCGGCAACCGCAAATCTCCTGCTTGTCGTTAAAAAAACAAACCACGCTGCGGCAAGTGAAGAGCACCATATGGTTCAGAATTGCATCCCGCTAACAACTGAGTTTACATGTGAGGTCTTTAATTTCTTATGCCCAAAACATAACAAAAAGCTTCTTTTTTTTTTTATTAGACTTCTCTCGGGAGAGGCGAACCTATATCGCCGAATGGGCGCCCCGAGATGCCATCAAATAACTGTTGCAGTTCTTTTTGAACAGTTGCAAGTAGTAACGCTCCGGGAACACTCGCGTGGGAAGGGAGTTCCACAGCTTCCCCGCTCTGTAACGGAACTACTTCTGATGCAGGGATGTTCGCGCCGTCGGGAGATGAACCACAAACGGGTGCGATCCGTCGGATTGTCTTGTGGAGCGCATATAGACCGAATTGCGTGGAACAACGCCACGAATCTCTGAAGAACAGTACCCGTGATAATATCTGTAAAACAGACAGAGGTCGGCTACGCGCCTTCAATGTGATATGGACTGTAGTCCCCACGTCAACGGCGAGTCCCGGATCAGGCGGCTCGCCCGTCTCTGTATGCTCTCAAGTAGGTCGAGGGTATGTTTAGGAGCCGAGCTTCAAACATGAGAGCAATATTCGAGCGCGGGTCTAATTTGGGATTTATATAGGAGAAGAAGTTGGGCCGGAGTAAAATATGTCTTGGCTCTAAAAAGATAACTCAGTTTTCCTGAGGCTGACCTGGCGATACCCGATACGTGTTTATGCCATGATACATTCCCACAGACCATGACGCCGAGCAATTTCAAACTTTCCCCAGCCTCGAGGGTCCGGCCACTCATCATCAGCTGTGAAACCGATGATCCACTTTTCTTTGTGAATGTTGTATATTGTGTATTCGCTGCATTGAAGCCGACAAGATTAGCCCTGCCCCACTGCAGGACCCTATCTAGATCCTGATTCAGAGAGTCAATCTGTCTACATCTCAGCTGATGCGACGCAGATGCACCAATCGGCCGAACACTCGAAAAGGAGCAAGCGAAAGGCGTACTATCATCCGCAAAACTGAACATTTTGTTATCCGTTGTCTCCAACAAATCATTTATGTGAAGCAAGAACAAGGTTGGAGCCAAAATAGAACCTTGGGGCACCCCCGAATTAACACGATACAGATCCGAACACTCACCGTCCACAACAACCCGGATGGATCCATTTTCGAGGAAGCTCTTCGTCCAGTCCCAAAGCTGTTGGGAAAGTCCATATGAACAAAGTTTGCTCAGCAATGCGCCGTGCCAGACGCGGTCAAACGCCTCGGAGATATCCAATGCGTCCGCCCCTGACTCACCATGCCGTTCAATCGCAGATGTCCATATATCTGTTATAAGTGTCAAAAGGTCTCCCGTGGACCGCCTGCCACGGAATCCGTATTGACGATCATTCAGAAGTCCGTTGCACTCCAAATACTTAACCAGCTCTGTATTGATGACTTTTTCCATTACCTTAGATAAAATAGACAGTAATGCTATCGGACGGTAATTTTGTGGGAGACACTTTTTTTCCGGCTTTGGGATTGGCTGAACTCGAGCGATTTTCCAGCAGGCTGGAAAGGTCCTCCGTGCATAAGATAAGCGGAAGAGTCTGCCAAGAACCGGCGATAGTTCTGGAGCACAGTTCTTAAGGACTATTGCTGGTATTCCGTCCGGGCCGGTTGCCTTCCTACAATCCAGTTCACGTAGAATGCGTTGAATAGTGCGCGGACGAAAACTCACATTCGGGATCGAGGTTTGAATTCGCGGAAAATAAATTCGCGAACACATTAGCTTTATCCTTTGAATTCGTGACAAACGCCCCGCTGTCTGTCACCAACGGAGGGAATGAGGAGGATCCGAAGTTACCGCTGACAGCTTTTGCCATTGACCAGAAGGAGCGCGAACCCGTTGGGCACCGAAGGAGCTTATTGATCACCCTGTCGTCGTGAACCTTCTTCGCGGTATCAATCGCCTGGTTGCACGCGTTTCTGATTCTAACAAAATTCGTTCTGTTAACATCGGTCGGATTGGAGCGCCATTGCCTAAAAGGTCCATTTTAGCCGCTGCAATCTGCTCGCATTTTTTGTCAAACCACGGTTTATCAGATGAACTTCGTTTGATGGAATGTGGAATATAGATCTCCATCCCCAGCAGAATAATCTCTGATACCGACTCCGCGCAAGCGTTAACACCGGAGTCTCTGAAGTACACCTCCAACCATGGAAAGGATGCGAAGAAATCTCGCAAATCGTCCCAGTTAGCAGATCCATACCTCCATACATGGCGAAGCTGCCTAGGCCGGTTATTCGCTTGATATGCAAATGCTTGCGCGACAGATACCAAGCAGTGATCTGAGTTTCCCAACGACGCTGAAACATCTTCGGTATAAATACTCGGTTCGGATGTCAAAAACAGATCCAGGGTGTTCGCACAATCGCCTTGGGCATCCGGCACTCGCGTTGTCTCCCCCACGAGTTGAGTCAAGTTGTGGCTTACAGTAAACATCTCCGCCAGCCACCCAGCCTCATCGGTCCTGTTAGAATGTAACAACCAGCCGGAATTGTGCACATTAAAATCGCCAAGGACAACAATTTCAGAAGCTGGGTGGTTGATCTGTATCCAGTCGACGATATGTGAAAGATGTTCGAAAAATGTCGCCGGTCGATCGTCATTCGGGGAGCGGTAAAGACTACAAAGAAATATAACGGAATTCCTCAGCACGACCCTCAACCATATGTTGTCCATATTATTGGGTTCCAACTCCTCCATGCTCTGGCAAGCTAGATTGGACCGCGCGAAGACGCAGACTCCGCCCTTAAAACGGAATCTCGAGTGTAAGTCATATCCTGAGCAACGAAGATATGTCAAATCAGTTGACGAATCGACCTGGGTCTCAGTTAGGGTAAGGATATCAGGTTTTGTTGTTTGCAAATATTTGTGGACATATTCGTATTGGTGAAACCGATGCCCCTGATGTTACAAAAAGCCATCATGAGTCGAGTGTGGGCAGACCCTCGGACGCAATCCCGGTTATGTGACGACGAACCTCTTAAAGTTCCATTATTTATCATGATATCTGCATGATGTTCCCCCTGAAATAGTCCCTCCCGGAGGTCCGAATGGGAAACTAGCTTACTACCGGAATTCTTTATATCAGAAGGCACCATCATGACTTATCTCCGAGTCAGTCCAGTCCACCAGCCATACATACATCCGAAATACTGTCGAAGATTTCTCTCGGCGATATCGCGGAATGTACAGCGTGACGGGGTGGTATCTCACCTTGGGACCGACTACCACCTAACCAACCTTTTCTCGAACCGGTCCATCAGCCAAGCTCCGAAAGATGACCAGGGATTACTCCCGACAATTTCACGGAGCGTAAAGCTTGATGGAGTGGTATTTCACCGGGCGCACAGGGCGCACAGGGCGTTGGGACCCCGGCTACCACTTGGCCTTTAGTTGCCTCTTACGACAAGCCGGCCTAGCTGTGAGTATATTCTAACGCCCTACTCACATGGCAGGTGTTGCTGGTATCAGTTTGTAACCTTTCTGCGTAATGGTAAGACCTTTTTGATATAATAATTATTATCTGGAGCAAAAGAAATCTAAGGTCTTTCGCATGTGTGTAAGAAGTAAGCCTACGGTGGTCGATGGTTTCCCTTGTCTGTTCAATCATTTGTATTGGGAACCAACACGTCTTAATCTTTATTTTGATTTTAAATATAAATATTTGAAATTATTTATTTGAATAATTTTAGGGACACGCCATTATATCATCAGTTGCCTCGTTCACGATTTATATTCTCTCTCAACACCTCGAGATACAACAGAAGATCACGGAAGAACAGCATACCATTATTGGCACCGATTTGACCAAAAGACTTTGTTTTACAGACTTGACTGCAATGGTATTTCTAGAATCAGTTATTTTAGAGACGTTACGTCTCTATCCCGCCTTTCCCGTTTTATCTACTTACAGCAACAGTCCCATTGAATTAAGTAAATTTAAACGTTGTATCTAAAATATAACTAGATTTTATAATACGGTCATTTTGTCCTAGCTGGGATGAGAATTCTGGATGAAACTCAAATTTTGATGTGTCTCTTAGCAGCAGGACAAAATGAGCAGTACTTTCCGAAACCACACACTTTTAGCCCCCATCGGAAATTTGACAATGAAGGGCTACTCAACGTGCTACAAGAGGTTTCCTTTGGTGCGGGCGTACGCGGTCTGATGAGTAAATTTAAGTACCCCATTATATCGCATATTATTATCATATATCTTTTATTATTTTATTGTAGTGAAGAAATACTCAATGTGCGTTTTAAAGACGATCGTGTCGAAAATAGTTCAAAACTTTGAAATATTAGCTCCAGTGGAAAGTTCAGAGAAGTACAACTCATCACACATACCGGTTTTGGGAATGAAGTTTGGACTGTACTCAGAAAATGGTATTCCCATACGACTAAGAAGGAAAATAAGTGCGTAGCATGTGTGATTTGTAATAAACATGATTTAAGAAAATGTGTTTTATAATTGCAGATCTGGTGTAATAACCAAATCATCGGCGGCGGCAGAAAAATACAAAACACCAGAAAGAGATAAGAAAACCAGTTTTCTTTTAAATTGACTTTATGTTCCTTTAACGTTTAAGATTTGCCGAGAATTTTATAAATAACAAAACAAAACCGAGTTGAATTTTGAATTTTAAGGTTAACCCCTCATAACTTATCGTGTACTGCCCCTGCTCTATTTATGCTTCTCCCATCTAGCTCATCATTCTCTTCTGATCCTAAAACGGAGGTAAAGTATCACAATTTCCGCATCTCGAACATTCACCTTCATAAAATATCTTCCTATATAGGAGCTTCTCAGTTGTTACTGTATCTGTGGTGTTTTACGTGGTATGGCCAAATACCGGGTGCCACGGGGGCACAGGTTCACCACGCTTGTCCAACCGTCTCTTTTCGTCCTCTGACTCTTCGAATTCAAACGCCGACTGTTTCCTATTTGTCCACACTTTATTTATAATATCAAATTATTAAACTCAATGTCACATTCTTTTTGAGATACACTATATTAAATTATTAAATCAAAAGTTACATTCGTTTTGAGGTACGCAATATCAAATTCTTAAATTCAATGTCACATTCGTTTTGAGATACAATTCGTTTTGAGGCACACCATATAGATCTATTAAATTAGTAAACACACTTGATATTTAACCCAACGCTCGTGGCTCTTAATCAACTCAATCGACCGCAATTCTAGACTGTATGAATTAACATATCCCTTGGGACGCCCCACGAGGGATGTATATTAACGTGAGGGCACAACCTACCCTCACGGAATCCAATTCGCGATTAAATAAGCTCATCGAAGCGACAGAATACCAAAATTCCATCCATCGCCTCGATGACCATATTTGGTAATTTACCTTTTCTGAATTTTTCCTACCAAAGAAGGGTTGAAACACACACACGATGATCCTTTTTGCTGATCATCGCATGTGTCGCCTAGCATGCGAACCATAGACTTGAAGTTTAAACAAAAATAAACACATTCGCAGCTGGGGCAAGTCAACCTGGAAAGGGGTTGAAGTGCTTACACGAACAATGCGTACATAAAGCATTATTGCCGATCGTGTACGAGGGTTGTCTCTTATGTTTCGGGATTTGGCAACCCTAGTGTTGCAATCCGGCAATTGACAGCTCTGTCGTAAAGTTGGACATTTTTGAGGTTATACGCACTTAGAATGTTTTGACATACGAGCGCTATTTGTGTTGTTTACAGTAACTTAAAAGATTCATCTCGGCCCAAAAATGGAATTAAATGGTCAACATTTTCGTGCGATTATTTTTTACAACTTTCGGCGTGGATTAACTCAGCAACTGTGCATGGGTGAACTTAATTCAATTTTTGGCGATGAAGCTCCATCAAGGACCAGTGTTTATCGATGGTATGGTGAATTCAATCGTGGTCGTAGTTCACTCCAAGATGAATTTCGTGAAGGTCGTCCAAAATCAGTTGTTGTTCCGAAAACCATTGATGCTGTGCGCGAACTGATATTGGAAGATCGTCATGTGACCTATCGTGAGATTGAGACAACGCTAGGCGTTAGTGGGACCAGCATACATTCAATATTGCATAAACATTTGACTGTCAAAAAAATTTGTTCGCGTTGGATCCCACACAATTTGTCAATCGCCCAAAAAAAGGTTCGTGCCAATTGGTCGAAAGAAATGCTCAAAAAATACGGTCGCGGTGCTTCGAAACACGTCTATGACATCGTGACAGGTGATGAAACGTGGATTTACGCGTATGAGCCCGAAAGTAAACAGCAGTCGACTGTCTTGGTGTTTCAAGATGAGCCAAATCCAACAAAAGTTGTTCGCGCACGAAGCACTTCCAAGCAAATGGTCGCCTGTTTTTTCGGAAAAACTGGACATGTCGCAACCGTACCACTAGAACAACGCAGAACAGTCAATTCTGAGTGGTACACAACCATTTGTTTGCCAGTTGTCTTCCAAGAAATCAGGAAAACCAACCGCCGAAGACGGATCACTCTTCACCACGACAATGCGAGCTCTCACACATCGGCTGCGATAACTGCATTTTTGAGCACCCAAAACATCGATTTGATGGGTCATCCGCCGTATAGTCCTGACTTGGCACCGAATGACTTCTTTTTATTCCCGTACGTAAAAAACAAACTGAGAGGTCAACGTTTTTCGACACCTGAAGAAGCGGTTGCTGCATTCAGAATGCATGTGTTGGAGATACCTCAATCAGAGTGGCAAAGGTGCTTCGACAATTCGTTCAAACGCATGCAAAAGTGTATAGATCTTCATGGGGAATATTTTGAAAAACAATAAAGTGATTTTCGATGATCAATATTTGTTTTTTTTTTCTCTAATCCCGAAATATAAAAGGCAACCCTCGTACATTACATTTCCATAAAAGGATATGTTTATTCGACCATCGTGGTGTGGAACTTCACGCTGCTTGGGCGCGCGTTGCCGGCGTCCTCTGGTATGAATCGCCATGCGCGTGTGTGCGAAAAATGCTTTCGTCTTATGCGCATGGATTACGTCAGGGAATTATGTCGGCCTGATGATGTTGTACCGAGTTGTATTTCAGGGGCATTTCGCTGGTGCCAACAAACTCGCTTGTCGATCGGGTGGTCGATCGATGTGGGTAAGGACGACAACAAAAAGGAAGAAATATCTCCTGTGGTATGTGGTAGACACATTAGGAAGTATTTCTTTGATACTTGTTGGGCAATGTTGATTGCTGTAGGTGCAACCGTATTGCCTTTAAGGAACATGGTGCGTTTCGCACGACTATGCCCTTGTGGTGAATGTCCGTTGTTGCTGATGTATTTTGCATCAGCGGGAATTATAGGTTTCTGAATTTCAGCTATTTCGTACCCACCATAGAAAGGTAAGTAATTGCTTTCCAGGTTTGTATGCTTTCTGAAATGCCCCAGGGGGAGTTAGGTGTTGTACCTAGGAAAAACGAGCGGTGGCCTTATTAAGACCGCCACATATCTAACTTTACTTTCAAAATTACACCATCTCTTCCAACATCGTAATGTCGTCCCACTCCAATTTTCCATTTCCCTCGATCTGTTTTTGACCCTCTCGTAGCCGCTGTTGCTAAAATCACTCATCAAACCATAAACACAACAGAATGTCGCTACGCCCTGTGCAGACTTAGAAATATCTGTATCTACTAGATACCTCCATAACAAATACGACTCAGTCAGCTTTGAAAGCTAAACAAACACGAGCATCATGGTGTTCATTCAGTGGGAACGTTCAGTCACTGTCGTTTCCATTCCGACGCCACCGAAATTTCTAGAAAATTATAAAACATGGGCCTTGGGGCCGGCCCCTATAATTAATCTGATTCCTTACTGTGAATTTCCACGTATTGATTAATCTATATATCGAGTAAGTTAGACTTTTCGTTTCTGCTTTATTGAGGGGAAACTACGTAGTATGGAAATAAACAAAACTCGCACTCTTTCGCATGGATATGAAAAACACGGCCAGATTATTTTGTATTCAAATTCAACTACTGTTTATTTTGCGAGCTTAAAGCTCTCGAAGCACAGCAGGTTAAAAGCTGATACATGCAAAAGCAATAAACATCAAGGTGAATAATAATGATGGTGAATTATTAATCATTAACGGCGACCTAACCACTGACATCTTAAGGCCGCCCTGCGTGCTCCATTTGGTGAAGAGATTTGTTGCGTGGCTGCTGAATATCCTCTTCTAGTGGTCGAGGACATACCTTAGCAATTGAACGTTTGAACGTACCGGATGAATTCCTAAAGGCGTTGCACTTAATATTTGGTTCCAACCCAAAAATAAATAGGGTACTCGTGGTTGCGCCCCCGAGTTTGACTGGATTTCGCGGTCGGTGCCGCTGTGTATCCTCCGCTGGTATTTCCATCAGGAGCTGCAGATGATTGCTTTTGTATCTCCTTGATTTTCGGTTAGTGGTCTGTGGGGCGCGAAGTCGTGGTGCCGGCGTACGGCACAGGGTTCTACTTCGTCCTCACAAATTACTATAAGAAAGTTCCGCCGCAATCATCAAAGAACAAAAGGACGAAACGCCGCCACGTTTGCCCACAACCCGGAGTAAAGCCAAAAGGATAAGCACACATGGTCGTCACCAAAAAAAAAAAAAAACATAGTACAAATGAAACACACTGATTTGTTTAAGCTAAGTTTATTTCGAAATCAAGGAAAAACGCTACTATCGGAATAACTTGTCTGAATTATTAGATTATTGTTCCGTTTCATTTTCTTATTGATACTAAAATTTTACGTCAGCAATGCGTGAAAGTTACATTATGAAAAAAAATAATAACACAATCTTCGCCACGACTCGGGGTATATTATCGTCACCGTGTGCACTGGTGCGCGGAAGATCGCATGACCGTGACGGTCAGTGGATGGAAAACGACTCAACGATATTTCATCGTTTTGGGGTGAGTTTTCCCAAAAAAGAAAGACTTGGCAATGTATGTGTATGTGTGAGTGAAGATCACATTGGGTTTTTTTCATACACAAGGCCATGGGAATAAACCAGAAACAAGGAAAGGGAAAATGTACATTGCAGTTGAATAAATAAACCTCTAGTCACCCGGGAAATGGTGCTAAAAGCAAATTGGATGTTTATGGCATTTCTGTCTGCAGTAGAAACCGGGTTCGTGTTTGAATTAAGAAATGCTAGAAAATTTGGTTTCGTTGATAATGCCTAAGATGCGGTGATTGTTTGTCGATTGTACAAACGAATCGCGGGTCGGTGTATTACAGCTGTAAAAACAAGCTGTCCGACATAGGATTTTAACACAGACAAAGGGTGCCGACTGGCTTGGGATTCATGATGCCATATGCACTTTAAAGAATTATTTCCAGGAACCTTATCTAACGCGTTGTATGCATTAATGTCCTTGCAAAAGGAAATGTTTCAGGTATGCTGGGTGGAGATTGCGGTGCAGGTATGGGAAATTGAAATTTGCCTTGGATTCTTGAAAAGGTAGAAAGAAATTCTTACAGGAAATTATATGCGAAGAGATGCGTGAAGGTAAGTTTTCTTTCACAGGGACTTTTTAGATTATAGATTTGATCTATATATTGCGTGAAGCATTTACAGGTGCTAATGCTGTTGCATTAGCGAAGTTAGGAGATTGGCTGAATGGGGGTTTTACGGTAAGTAGACAGTGGGGTTTGGCGGAACCGCCACAGGCCTTAGCAAATATATTTGTTTTGTTTTCGTTTGCGTCTTTTCCTTTTCTATCTTTTGCTTATTTACTTTAGTATTCACGGTTTAAAAAAGATTTCTCCCCATAGATAGATACACACACACACACAGTTGAAGACCGGGTGGGATTTAACGGAGGAATCAGATGCATTTACCTTGGTTCCTGGTCACTTGATCTCGCTCCTGTATACAACATACGCCAATCGGGACTTTCCGGGGTACGGCACGGGGTTTACTTTTGCTCCCACCATCACAAATTAAAAGTTTTCTGATTGGTGCACTCACTGATTGTCCCGCCACAGCAAACTGTTCCAGAAAAACAAAACAAAACAAAACTCCGCAACACACCGTTCACAAGAAGCAAGTAAAAGGAAACAGCCAGGAACTGCAGCACGGAAAAAGAAACACTAAATGTTGTTTGTAGGAAATGTTCTTTTATTTAAATCCTTAATGCGGTTCGTAAAGCAAATCACACGTTAAATGTTCACTCAACTTAGAATTCTAAACTATTACTATTAACTTCGTCTTGTTGATAAATTTTCTTTAAGTAAAATTGAATAAAAATTAAGAAAACGCTTAACTAGAAACTGGTGATAAAGAACTCCGCGACGCACGCGTCCCCGGCACGCCACGGGGAGCGGGAGAATAACCGACCTGCTCGGTCCGTAGTTGGAAAACGACTCCCCGAGGGTTGGAATCTGGCTCTTGATTCACCCTCGATTCAGTGGTGGTGAATATCCTCTCGGCTTAGGATACGTTTACTTACCACAAGAGAAACGTAAAGTCTCTCTTTGTGAAATAGAAAACCAGATCTCGTAATGAAGACCATGGTGGTATATATGTATGGGTGATCATGCAGATCACATTGGTTTTCTCGTGCAACGAGGCCATGAGAACGAAGTAGAAAAACTGTAAGGACAAAGGGATCGTGAAGATCATTGTTTATGATGTGCATTGTGGCTATATAAATAGACGGCAATGCATCGAAGAAATGGTGCTAATGGATTTTTATTTGCATTTGAACATGCTGGTGAGGCCAAAGGAATTTAGGTATACGATGGGTGATCGTGTACCGCATTTTGCTGGACAAAAGGGATCGAATATAATGGGGTTCAGCTATATGAATAGGATGCACTCCTTAGGTGTGAATGCATTTGGGATACTTGAAACAATTCGAATTGTTTATCGTATCGCCCGAATGCCTGGGCACGAACCGCATTCTTTTATTTGGCACATGGTGCATGCTGAAGAACTCGGTTTTATCGGCTTTGCACTAATTGTATGCAGCTGCGTCCACAAGCTGCTTTGGTGTTGCATTATGTCATTAGACAAATAAGTCGCCAAGCAATGCGCATGCAGGAAAAATCGACGAGATTACAAGGTTACATTAAATGTGAACCATACTGTATTTGGAGAAACGCAATGATGCGTTGATGCAACGAATCTTGATGGCCTTGGTGGTGGACATGTGGTGCCCACTTGCGTAGCAGGATTGCTTAGCATACAAAGGGTGCCGAGTAGATTTGGGGTTTATGATCCTATATGGGTGAAAAGAATTCTTGTAGGGAATTTGAAAGCGAATTGATGCATGGGGGTAAGAATTCTTTTACAGGAACTTTTAGGTTATGCGTTAGATAACTTTGATGCGTGAAGCTTTTACAGGTGCTAATGCAATTGCATTAGCGAAAAACCATGGGAGTTGGTTTGCAATTATGGGGGGTTCTTCGGGTAAGCTTAAAAGAACCACCACAATTTCATTCGCGATTATTTGGGCTGTAACCGAATAAATTGTCAAAGCGCGAAGTGTTAGGTCACAACAGGCCCACAGGTGTGGTTATCCTCATAGGAATTCTGGGATTCTCTCACTTTTGGCAGGAGGCACATTTTTGAATATAAGCCATTACGAGCGTGGTCATTGTGGGTCGGTAGTATTTTGGCCTCAACCGGTTGATTGTTCGGGTGGCTCTTTGGTGTGCCCCGAAAGGTGATCTACAGTATTCCGCGAGCAGCCTCTGTATTTCGTTTGGGTCTGTTACAACCTTCCTTTTATTAGAAAAAGCTTGTATTTTCATGTTAAGGTGAGCCAACGTTTCTTTTAGCAGGTTATAGAGGTCTATTTTTGATTCGTTTTCCATCGTGATCACACACATTTCAATGGAATTGAATTTCCGAGTTTTGCAAATCTCCTTCAGTTCGCTTAGGGAACTCTTAGGGGTTTTCTTGTCGCTTAGGTTTCTGAAAGGCAATAGCAATGTAATGGCGCATAACCCATCTTGCTTGTGAAACGTAATTTCCCCCACTCCGCACTTAGTGAAGTTTGGGATTCTTTCTGCCAGGTTTTCTTCCTCTGCAGAGTCTATCAATAGGAGGATTATTACGCGTCGCCCTAGTTTTTTTTTTCTTTTTTTGGTATAAATGGACCCTGTTTGTTCCTGCCATAACAGTATGATTGATGAAACCTTTGTATGATTGTGCAGCCGGATCTTCCCCAAGTTTGATCTTACTTCGTTGGGTAACTAGGATGTTATTTTTCATGGAGCGACTGGGTAGTTGCCGTTATGGGGCTGAGAGCGTCGGCATTGGCATTTTGGTTGTACTTGCATTCTTTGAGTATAATCCTCCACCGCATACGTCTGCACGCGGGGTCCTTCCGTCCTATAAGACACTGTAGGGACTATGATCTGTGACTCTGGTAAATTTTCGTCCGTAGAAGTATGGTCGGAACTGGGCTAGTGTGAAGACGATTGCCAGTAATTCCTTTTCGGACGTAGTATACCGGGTTTCGGCATCCTTTAGAGTTCGGCTAGCGAAAGCAATCGGTTTATCTTGGCCTATTGTGCCCTGAGATAGCATGGCTCCCAACGCTACATTGGTAGTGTCAGTGGTTATTATGAATTCCTGGTTAAAGTCTGGATAAGCCAATATTGGTGGGGGAATAACCTTTTTCTTCAGGGTGGTAAATGCCTCGTCACAGAAGGCATCCCAAAGAAGGGAACATTCTTCCGGAGTAATTTGCTCAGGGGTCTTGTCAGTTCGGAAAAACTTGGAATAAACTATCTATAATATCCCACGAAACCAAGAAAGAATTTGATGTTTCTTTGTTTCCTGGGTCTCGAAAAGGTTTTTAGTGTCTTGATTTTCTCAGGGTCTGGTTTTATACCTTCCTCTGAAATGACATGCCCCAAATAGGTGAGCTCCCTTCTTATAAAATGACACTTTTCTGGCTGGGTTTTCAGATTGTGGTTTTGTAGTCGGTCGAAAATTTTGCTAAGCCGAGAATTGTGATCGTTCAGATCGTATCCGTAAATTATTATATCATCTACATACACAAAACATTCGATTCCTTGGAGACCCATGAGAACGTTGTTCATAAGTCTCTGGAATGTGGTGGGTGCGTTTTTGAGTCCGAAGGACATTCGATTATATTCGTGATATGTGAACGGGGTGCGTTTTTTGACTGTCTTTACTCTCCATGCGTATTTGATGGAAACCATTTGCTAGGTCAAAGGTGCTGAAGTATTTAGCTTTGCCCAGCTTGGCCAATATATCAGTAATATTAGGTGATGGGTCTGCACCCCCCCCCCCCCCCCCCCACACCGCTTGGCTTAAACAACTATGAGTCACTCAGGCTATGCCGATGGAGGGATACGCTTCCAGTGGGTCCACCCATGTCAGGCAGGATATCGACGACTAACACACAAAGATCTACCACCCCAGATCCAGGGTGTTATGCGTCACCGTGCTCATTAGAATCAGAGCAGTAAGCAGACCTTACCACATCAAAGAGCGGCTGTGATATGGCGGACTATTTGAAACCCCAAGAGTCGTGGGAACAAAAATGAATAATCAATATACAAAAAAACAATCCTATGGAAAACCCGGTAGGCGTAGGTGTGAAGAGCCTACACTACCATAAGGGAACAAATCATCAAGAAAACACCCACTCGGCAAAAAGAAGACGGAAAACGACGGAAAAAATGTATATAACGCGTCAGCACGTTGAATGGTCGAACGTTATATAAACCAAGCGCGATACAGACGGTCGTAGAAAATGCGAAATAATATAAAATGGACATCGTCGCGTTTCAGGAAGTCCGGCTCCCACATCAAGTAATCGAAACCAACGGGTTTACACCGGTGTGTGGTGGTACCGACATACACAACCTCGGAACCGGCTTCCTCATAAGCAAGAAGATTAAGCCCCAGGTAAAATATGTGAAATTTATTAATGACCGAATGACGACGCTAAAAATGCAGTGTCCATGGTAAAATAATGTATTTATAAACGTACACGCCCCAATAGAATCTACCGACGAAGAAACGAAGGACACGTTTTACGAGACCCTCATCATTCGATGTTAAAATTCTCCTCGGGGACCTCAATGCGAAAATTGGAAACGAAGATATCTTCCAACCAACTATAGGTAAAGAAAGTCTACACGACGTTTCAAATGATAACGGAATTCGAATTATCATATCCGCAGCGTCAAAATATCTGGTAGTGAAAAGCACGATGTTCAAGCACAAACAAATTCATAAAACCACATGGATATCATCCAAAGGCGTAACGCGTAACCAAATAGACCACTCCCTCATAGACAAAAGACACCACTCGAATATCCTTGACGTAAGATCATATAGAGGAGCAGATTGCGACTCCTATCACCTTCTAGTGATGGGCAAAATTAGAAGTCGGCTTGCAGCAATCCCACATGGACAGTCACGGGAGACAAGCAAAAAGTTCGAGACTGATAAACCAAAAGACCTGCGCAAAAGGGCTCAATATTAAGTCGAACTAACGAATAGATTTAGCATCCTAGAGAATGGGAGCAGTGAGGAAGAGGAAGCTAATGGTGTGGACACTAAATGGACAGCGATCAGAGATACAATCAAACAAACAGCCCAAAACGTATTAGGATTTAAGAGAACAATTGAGTCCAAACCTTGGTTTGACGATGAGTGCAAGGCGAAGATCGAACAACGTAAAAGCATCAGAATGATCCGCGTAGAAAGATATGATGAAGTCAACGCAGAAAGATACGCGACGAGTCGGAAAGAGACAATGAAACTTTTCAAACGCAAAAAACGCGAGTGGGAGAAGACTCGGATCGAAAAAATCATAGAAAATGCCAGAGCAAAGAACATTAGAGGTATTATTTATGCCGGCAAAAACGCAATTAGAAATGGCTACCGAGGGAGAGCCAAAATAATTCGAGACCCAAACGGATGTCTGGTCACAGAAACAAATAATGTCGTGACAAAATGGAAGCAGTACTTGGAAAATCTGCTCAATGTGCGCACCCATCAACCACAAATAAACGCACCAGATATACATGCAACTGAGCCTCAGATCCCAGAGCCCTATTTCAACGAAGTTGTAGACGCAATAAATCGATTGAAAAACAACAAGGCTCCCGAGTCGACTGCATACCCACAGAGCTTATGAAGCATGGAGGATAATAAGCACAATAAGGCAACTACTGGAAAAGAAGTGGGAATACGGAGAGACGGTTCACCAACTGGTCGTTGACTTCAGAAACGCCTACGACTCAGTCGCAAGGCAAAGACTCTACCATATTGTAGTTGAGCTGGGAATCCCGAAAAAAATATTCAAATCTGCATGAACGAAAACAGAGAGCGAGTTAGAATAGAAAACCACCTCTCAGAACCATTCGAAATCCGGGACGGACTAAAACAGACGGATAGCCTCTCACCTTGTCTTTTCAACCCTGTGCTCGAGTGTGTCATCAGAAAGGTACAAGCCGACAACATGGCCAGATCATGAGGGATGGTGGTGGGTGTATTGCTGGTGAGGGCATCCTTGAGGGTCTGCTCAATTTTTAGGGCTGCTCGATCGATATCAGCAGGGATTAGGTTAGAAGATTCGGGGATTTGCAAGTTAGAAAAACTCTCGGCGACGTCTCTATTGACCTTTTTCCCGTTAGTCTTGGAGAAGTTCGGGACAGGACTGTGTGAGTAGAGCAGTTCGAAGGAGGGAACTTTGATCGAGGTGTGAACGGAACCATGGTCAGAGGGAAAGAGGAAGGATACAGTGGGGGAGCCCGTTGAGTAGACATCAGCCGACTTGAGAAAGAAGTCAATTGTTGACCGCGTCGAGTTGGTGACACGAGTTGGCTGCCGTGGACTGTCGATATACGTATATGGGTGAGATGAGAGGAGGTCCAAAAGTTGGCGCCCGTATTTGTTATTCTTTATGTCGTTGAATGCTGTATGTCGAGCGTTCCAGTCTCCACCGATTATGAATGGTGCGGGGAGAGACTGTCTGATTATTTGAGATATGTCAGAGTCAGGGAAGTCTGGTTCTCGTGTTGGGTGGATGTAAACGGATGTTATTATGATTACTTTTTTGTTTTCACAGAAAAGTTTAACTGCCGTGTATTCAACATTGAAAACATTGGCGAACCTGATCTCGGTAAAATGAAGTTTATTATTTATTAGGATGCCGGTACCTCCATGGGATCCAGTAGTTCTGGGGTTGGAAATAAATGTATAATTGGGGATGTATACTCGGGTGTCGGACTTAAGCCACGTTTCTGAGAGGAAAAGGATGTCTGGGGAGAAGGTTTTAACAAACAACCCTTAGTGTTGCTTACGGATGTTGGAGTATATAGACTCTGCGTTGAGGGCGACTATAGTTAATTCAGACATTGAGGGAAAGAATATGGGAAGTTATAAGTGAGAGAATCTGACCTTTTTTTCGATATCCGACATATGCTTCAATGTAGGAAGTTTGTAGACTCTTGTTGTAGCCCATGATGTCCAGATTGAGGCCAATGGAGTTGGGGTTGTTTGACGTCGGCGTGTTTTGATTGTTTTTGATGACATCCGCATATGACGTTCCTGGCCTTGTAGGTTGTGGCAATGTGTTCTGCGATGTGGATTTGGTTGGTGCGGATTTGTTGGTTGTTGCTGGTTTTGTTCTTCTTTGGAGAATTCTCAATTTATGAGGGCACTGGGAGAAATTGGCTGGATGTGGACCTCCGCAGTTACAGCATGTCACAGCGATTTCCTTAGTAGTAATGGATCCATCGGGGTTTGTGGTTTGGATTTTTCTTGGTTCCATACCTTGTGGATTGACCTTACATTCTCCTGGTTGATGTTCATCGGCACATCTGCCGCATCGTATATTTAGGTGGCTAGCCACCACCAAGTGTCCCGAGCCTTGGCATCTCTTGCAATGAAGGATACTTTGTTTATGAGGCTCCGCCGCGACGCTACATAGCGTTCAGGTGGATTGGGCTGTATCAGATTGTTCGGTCTCTCTTCTTAAGCTATTTATACTTAGATTCTATTTTAACCTAGGGATCTGCTAGTGTGCATTTAATGACCTAAAGTGTAGATGCATGATAAAAGAACATGCGGCTTGCTTCTTAGCATTTTATTTTGGGATTTTCGGATTTGGGTAAAGGGTGTCTAGACACAATTTAGTGTCAACGGAATAGAAAATGTTTTGAGGAAGGAATACGAATTTGTGAAAACACATTCCTAGAAGATCGTGAAAATGCAGACAAAATAATATGATAAAATTAAGAAATGACTCTATGCGTGAACATCTGGTCCACGCATGTAATCTGACTTCGGAATAGGACATTTTAGGATACGGATGTGGGGGAAGGGGAAATGTGGGTGGCGTGGTTTTAGATTGGCTTTGGACCCCCCCTCCCCTACTTAGAAATATAGCTCCTGTCTCTTGTAACTCTAACATTTCACTGTTTTTACTTACAGTTTCTAGATTATCGCCCAGAACGGCGATATCATCCGCATATCCGAGCACTTGTGTGATCCTCTCCGTCCCTAATTTTCGAAACACTGGAAACGAATATATCTCACACAGATTACCCGGATCTTATACTCATTTCATTGGGGAATTTAACGACACAAACAAGGCGTCACATCCTTCAGACACCACTGTGGCGATTCCGCCAGATCCCACGGCTCGCCTTCCTGAAAAAACCCCCATAACCATAACCCGGGTCTGCACCAGCTTTCGCTAATGCAATTCGCATTAGCATCTTAGATGCTTCACGCATCAAACAGACCCAATTATTTTAACCCTAAAATCCCTATAAAGAAAACTTACCTTCATGCATCCCTTCGC
This sequence comes from Microdon myrmicae, assembly GCA_963931805.1. NCBI lineage: Eukaryota > Metazoa > Arthropoda > Insecta > Diptera > Syrphidae > Microdon > Microdon myrmicae. The sequence continues at coordinate 30,388,834 of OZ007497.1, read as the reverse complement.
ATACAATTTTTCATAAGATTTCTTTGTTTGCTTATTTGGTATTCTGAACCAATTCGGTACCAGACAAATACCATAAATATCGCGCCGTCTATTTTTCCAGGCGCGATATACCTTTTCATATACATTGCCTGGCAACCTTTTTTGTTTGTCTTACCAACAAACAACCCAAGCAGCTGCATATAATTAGCGCAATAGACGCTGAAACCAAATTCTCCAGCATTTCCTAATGCAAATATGAACCCGGTTTCTATTGCAGCCAGAGATGCCATAAACATTCAATTTGCTTTTAGCACCCTTTTCTCCTAACGTCGAAAATAGCGACGAGGCATCGTGTAAACAATGACCCGCATTACCAACGGGCATTTGGTCATTTTTCCCTATTGTCTTTGCCGCCTGCCTGTTTCGTCGTTCCACTGCACGTGTGAAACGCATCTATCTGAACGATCCCACACATACCACCATGACCTTTATTACGAGATCTGGTTTTCTTGTTCCCATAAGAGAGACTCTACGTTACACTTGTGGGAGATAAAACATATCCTTGGCAAGGATATATTCACACCCTTAAGAGAAGAGTTTTTCTCTCTCTTCATTTTTTTTCCTTAGCGAAATCATCTCTGCATGAGATGACGATCGCTGAGTCTTATTCCATCCTCCGACCACGCTGGTCGCACGGTAAAACTCCCGCTCTCCGCGCCACCAGCGGAGAAGCGTAAACAGTAACACGCGAATATATACCCGTGAGTCGTGTGTGTTTTATTGTTCAACTCTAGGAAGTTTTAGTTTATTTTTCCACGTAAATTTATCCGTGAATCTATGAAATAACGTAAATTTATTGATCCCAAATTGTTTATTATTGAAAACATATAGTGCGGCAAAAATCGGTATACAATAGTCTCTTTGATAAAACAATATCCTTAAGTTCATACGAAAGTGTTCAATAGTTTTTGTGAGAACAAATAAATCATACAAAAATGTAAAAGACAAACAATAAACAATTTATAAATTTCATTAACTGTTTGATTTTCAAAATCTAAAAGTAAATTAAGTTCAAAACTAGACACATTTCATTGTTAAAGCGCGTTTCGTGTGCTGCTGCCCAATAAAACGTTTTCAAAAAGAAAGGAAATTCCCCAACATTCGTTTCTTCGTGGTGAACAGTTTTCCTAGTGCTTGGCGGAACATTACCGGAATCTTTAGTAATTATGATGGAGGAGGAAGCTAATCAGCGCCGTACGCCGGTGCACTTACTTCCTACCCCACACCACCACATTTCTAACCACAGATGAATTAATCAAGTTCATAAAATCACGACCCAACAAAAAATCGGCCGGTCTAGATGGAATACCACACCTTCTATTTAAAAGACTTCGCCCGCCAAATCTACTTCCCATTCTCGTCCTTCTTAATCATATTATAAATGCTTCACATTTCCCAGAGAACTGGAAAATTGCGGTAGTAATTCCCATTAAAAAGTCCGGCAGTTCCAATAACACACCCAACTATCGTCCGATTTCTTTATTGAACACCCTAAGCAAAATATTGGAATGTAAGATCTACCAAAACCTTCTCTCGTTTGCCAGTGATAACGCTCTCATCCCTAATTCTCAGTTTGGCTTTCGTGAGCGACACTCCACTTGCCATGCGCTACTAAAACTTACACACGATGTCGCAACTGGTCTAGAAAACCAATGCCCTACCGTATGCATATCTCTCGATATTTCCAAAGCATTTGATTGTGTCTGGATCTCAGGACTTCTTTATAAGCTGCACTGCTTATTTGGAATGAATTCCAATATCACAAAGCTCCTAGCATCTTATCTTTCTGGGAGGAAATTCATGGTCAGAATAAACTCTTCCCTCTCACAAACTCACAACATAACCGCGGGAGTTCCCCGAGGATTCATTCTCGGACCACTTTTATATCTTCTATATACTTCCGATATTCCCCAACCTCCACCTAGTGTTGTAATGCTAAATTATGCTGACGATACTTTAATCTACTCTAGCAGTAGATTTGTCAAAGCGGTAAGAAACCGCGTTAACAACTTCCTCCCGCTCATCTCAGCATACTTTCACAAATGGAAAATTCGCCTCAACCCAACCAAAACCCAGCTAACAGTGTTTAAGGGCAAACACACTCACTGCACAAACAACACTAAACGTTGCCACAACAAAATTAAACCAAATCTTAATAACACCCTCATTAAACCTTCCAAAACCTTAAAATATTTGGGAGTAACCCTTTCCAACAACTGGTCAACCCACATCAAAAATTCCCTTCATAAAGCCTCAATACAGCTTAACCTGTGCAGACGAGTGTTGTTGAAACCTAAAGGCCTCTCTCTCAAGGTCAAACAGCTCATCTACAAACAGATAATCAGACCCACACTTACATACGCCTGCCCATTATGGTACCACATCTCACCATCCCAAATGGAGAAATTACGAGTGTTTGAACGAAAATGTTTCCGGTTTATCACTGGCTTACACTGCAAAACCAACTCATATAGATACCATTGTAACAACGACCTTTACAACACCACAGGCATCGAACGACTGGATAGACGGATCCTAGAACTGTCGATAAATTTCATAGAAAACCTTCCTAACAATCCCAACCAGATAATAACAGACGTACCATCACTCTCCTACAATGCGGGAACTCACTACCGTAATTGTCTCCAAATCAACACTCTCTTCACCTCAGGCAGACTGGTTAACGAAATAAACGAGGTCGTGTACCACAACACCGAACTGGCACTCAATCATTTCAAATATAGCAACATCCAACCATTCTCCAAGATTCTTACCTTTAACACAGAACCGAATGGCACCCCCTCCTTGAAGAACACACCTGACCATATCCCTTACTATCAATCCCAACGAGAAATCCCACATCCATAACTAAAAATTGTAAATATTATTTTTAAGTCAATTTCAAATTGTCACTATCATTGCAATATCAAATATTGTAAATTGTAAATAGGATTAGATTTAGTTAGATTAAGTTATGTTAAGTAATTTTAAGTAGGCTAAGTTAAAATAAACAGAGTTCCTGGTTTTTCTTCTGACCTTTTCCAGGAAAAACAAAATTACAATATATATTTATAAATCACATTAAATCTTAAGCACATCTAAAAAGAACTGTTTGAAAAATGTTAACAAATAACATGGCAACACTCAATATGTAACCAATCTATTATAAGTTAGCTGTATTACTTATTGTAACTATTAATTTTTGGTCAAATAAACGCAGTATATTAAAAAAAAAAAAAAAACAGAACCGGTATTCCCGATTATTCAGCACGATAGACTAGTACTAAGAACATTGTTATCTAGTGTGTAAGAATTAAGAAGAATAAAAATATATTTTTTTATACTTTCTGAATGACCACAAAGGCAAATCCGGTTGCAAACGCCGCAATCAACACTGCCCAAAAGTACCGGTGTAATGCCCCTAAAATATAACTCGGTACATATTACGTAACCGACGAAAATCACCAAGCGTTGTCCAAGCACGCAAGAGGAAAGAATTTTTCCCATACACGTGCATGACGATTCATTAAGAGGACGCCAGCAACGCGCGCGCCGATCGGCATGAATGTGCCACACAGTGCTGGTCGAATAAACACATCCTACCATGTAAATGCGATGTACACGATCAGCAATAATGCTATACACAGTCACTGATCGTGTAAACAGTTAACCCTGTTCAGAACAACTCGCCCCAGCTGCGAATGTGTTTATGCTTATTTTGATTCAAAGTCTATGGTTCGCATGCTGGGCGACACACGCGATGAGCAGCAAAGGGGATCATTGTGTGTGTTTCAACCCTTCCATGGTAGGGAAAATGCGAAAATATAAATGACCAAATATGGTAGTCGAGGCGACGGATAGAAATTTGGTATTATGTCGCTTGGATGGCGATACTCAATCGCGTCGTGGATACACAGAGAACTGGTACTGCCTCAAACAGAGTTGATAAATCCCTCATGGGATGTCCCAAGGGATCGAACTAAATTGTACGTGTTTGTGACCAAGGGACCAAATTACACCAAATTTATAGAACTAAATTGTACGTGTTTGTAAACCAAATTACTATAAACCAATGAACTAAATTGTACGTGTTTGTAACCAAATTATTATAAATGTATGAACTGAATCGTGAGTGTTTGTAAAAGCAATTAAACATAAGTAAGCGCGTGTGTACATTCGAATTATTCTGAATACCACTAAGTTTCGTTTTTGTATTATTTTGTTGACTATTTGAAATAAAGAACCTTTTGCGTTACAAAGTAAATAAACGTTATTCTTCTGCGGTGAAAACTTACTGACAGCAACCGGACTGGGTTGGCGCTCCACTACCAACAATTAAACTTTAAACACCACACGTCTACCAAGAGAAAAGACTAGCGTTTTGCTGGCTACAGGTTTCCTACGGATTGGATGAGTGAGATGCACACTTCGCACCCACACGATGTTTCAGATGTTGGCAATACGGTCATGTGGCGAAATCCTGCAAATCAGAAGAAGATCGTTCGGAAAACTGTTTGACATGCGGTGAAAAAGGCCACAAAGCAATGGGCTGAAAAGCACAACCCAAATGCATGATCTGCGAATCAGGATGCGAAGGCGGTAATCACCCTCAACAGAGAGTTACAAATGCCGAGCATTTAAAAACGCGATGTTCAATCTCCTCAAAAAACATGGACAGGTTTAAGTGCATTCAAATCAACTTAAACCATTGTGGAGCCGCTCAAGATCTCCTTTCCCAAACTGTTAAGGAATATGCGTCTTGCTTCAATTTTATTTGGTAGATAATTACATTTATGGTATATTTTACAACTAGTACTTAAGAGATTTAGGATAGCAATTCCTTTACAACTATAATCTTAAATCTATATAACGACAATAGCACAATTTTAATGAATAACAAATAATAAATTACGGGAAAACTACAAGAAAAAACCCTTATTTGAATCTTAAGACTAATATTGCACGGGCTTCCGGTTATTTTATATAGTAATGACCTAGATATAATTTTCATAGACAGAGTACATATGTAGTGATTTAGGATAACGCAAGACGGGAAACAAGAACATTGTCAGAAAAAGAACAATTGGCGAAGAAGTTTCGATTGATTTTGTCAATAAGGAACTCTACCGGTTTAACGTTAGCGTTTTCATGTAGTTCATGTGTCGAATAATGCCATGGCAAATTCAGCAACATTTTCAATATTTTATTTTGACACCTTTGCAATTTTATTTTGTGCGTGCGAGCACAATTACACCATACAGGGGGCCCGTAAAGGAGTATCGCTTGAAAAATGGTTTTAAATATTATAATTTTATTTTCGATGCTAAGCTTTGACTTTTTACACACTAATGGATACATAACTCTTACGACTTTGTTTATTTTGTCAATTGTGGTAGTGATGTGTTTTTAAAAGATAAGTTTTTCATCTAGAATAATACCTAGATATCTACAGTCTTCGGACCAATCAATATCAACTGCACACATACTGAGTTTAGTGCCATTTGGTAGGTAGCAGTGTTTCCTACATCTCGAAAACCAGACAGCTTGTGTTTTATTACCATTTATTTTTATTTTCCATTTCCTGTAATATACTGCTAGTTGGCAAGAGCTGCTTGCAAAGAGTTATAGACATTAGTGAATAAGGCACCCGAAGAGAAAATGGCCGTATCATCGGCAAACATAGCTACCTGAATGTTTTCACCTAGAGTGCTTTGATTTCGATTTTTTATCAATTCTTTAACTTTGCTGATATTAGTTGCGTAAGTACTTTCAGCTGGTGTTTGAGAAAGTACATGGATAGTGTTAGCAACTTCAGCTTCAGTATAAGCGTCGCTTAGATGCATAGATATGGAGTGGTTCCTACTAAACGTGTTAGCAAGTAGGTTCGATTTCTCCACTCAAGAAATAAACAACTGGTCGTGAACTTTAAGCGGAGGAATACTTGACCCTCTCGTTTTCATAATTTTTGATATTTTCCAGAACGGTTTGCTTGCTTTGTCAAGAGAGGAAAGGTGTTTATTCCAACCCTTGTTCCTATATGTTGAGATTTCGTTTTTAATGATATTATTTAGAATAGAATAGAATAAATAGAAAACAATCGATTCTATAACGCAGCCATTTTCTTCTTTCAGAGTTTCGTAACCTAATCAGATGTAAGATATTTTCAAGAAGCGGTGCCTTATCAACTGGAGCAGTGGAACATTTAGGTATCGCGAGATCGGCCGCTCTATTGATAACAGAAACAAAATTGTTACATAGGATATCGATGTGCTCGCTACAGGTTATAGAATTTAGGCTGGTATCACCTAGAACCAAGTTCGTGTTTATATATGATTTATAACAATTCCAGTTGGCGGCGGAATAGTTGTGGTATAAACTGGTACGATTTACAACTACTGTATGATTCACTGTGAGACTGATCGGAAGGTGGTCTGAACTTAACGCATTTAGAGTTAATGGTACTGTGCAGTAATTTGGAATATGAATGATATATAGATCAAGAGTTGAGGGGTTCTTGTTAGCACTCGCTGGGATATAGGTGGGGAGAAGTGGATAAAGTATGGAAAAACTTGGGCTGGATTCAGCAACATCTAGTAAAATGTTACCCCAGCTGTTTGCCCTAAGACAATTCCACGACTGATGTCTGCAGTTTAGATCACCACCAATAATTACCTTGTTTGGAGTGTTGACTCTATACAATTTTTGCAAATCGCGCTTAAAGTAAGTAGATTTCTCAATGTTTCTATTTCCTCCAGGGAAATAGACCGAAAAAAGACTCACCTTGGAGTTGTCACTTAATGTTACATCTATACTAATTTCCTCAATTAATTTAAGGCGCAATGAAGGACGCAAGGAATGTTCTATACATTTTTTCCCAACAATGGCGACACCTCCACCACTACCATGTACCCTGTCTAGGCGATAACATATTTATTTTTCATGTGAGAAATAAATGTCTTGTTTGAGCCAGGTTTCTGAAACAAGTGCAATGTCAATATTAAAATTTATCAAGAAACTAAAAAATTCATGCATTGTGTTTTTGATGCTTCTCGCATTCCAAGTTATGATGTTAAGAGAGTTTCTTAACATGTTTTTTCCGAATATATGTACTTAATAGCTAAAGAAGTAATGACGTTAAATTGGTCAGCTTTAGTTTGACAAGCACTAAGCTTGGTTACAACTTCATTAAGAAGAGAGTTTAACTCGCTAAATGAGAACAGGTTATCATTAGTTAATGTTTCTGACGGATTTTTCTTCGTGTGTGTCGTATCACTGTTGGAAGGTTGCTGGGTTTGATGGAGGCCAGAAGCCCAGGTGGATGAAGGAAGTGAAGGTTGACGCACAGATCGGGGTAGTGGAGGAAAATTATCAATGGATAATCGGTCGGGCACTGGCTGTTGTTTGTCACTCGGAGGCTGTAGGAACGTTGTATTTCCTGTACCACGTCCGCGTGGGGATAATTTGCGGCGAATGTCTATGTATTGCTTTCGGCTTATTCATTCTGGATCGGTGGATTTATGTGGCCCACTACAATTTGCACACTTGACGACCTCATTCGTTTTGCAGTCGGATGTTTTATGGTTTCCCGAACAGATTGCACAGAAGCTATTTATATGACAATGCATCGAGCCGTGACCGTAAGGCTGGCAATTGTGACATTATGTGACCTTACCTGGATTATGTTTTTTAAAGTCCCAGCGAACGATGGTTTTGAACAAGGTGGAGTAGTTCCATTTTAGTTCGTTTAATCAACAGTACCGCGTTGAATATAGACGATGTACAAGTAGTGTTTGTACAGGGCTTTTGTTGACGAATTTAATGTGATGGTTTTAACATCTAGGCACTTTATCCCGAGTGCAATTAGTTCATTTTTCACTATATCGGTGCTAATCAGGTCTAATCCGGATAACACCACCTTTAATGGACGATTTTCCTTACGCGAGTGGGTGAAAAACTCACATTTTAACCGTAAGAGTTCGGTTCTGATTTTGTTATATATGTCACACATATTATTTGTCCAAGTGAAATGTTTTTAATTATGTATTTGTCTATCTTAATGCTGCTCAAAATATCACGCACTTTAGCACCATAGTTGGTGGAACGGTTTCTTTAGGAAGTTCTGCGCACTGTTCGTTATTGGTAGGATCCATTTCAGGAGAGTCTTCCATCAGACTTTGAATTGGTTGAAAAAAGTTAGTGTTTGAACACATTTTAGATTTTTCTAGCTCTTTATTGTTCACTTTTGAAAGTTTATCGTGAGGAGTTTGGCCTCCAATAACGGGGTCGTAACGCAACCGTTTGCGCTTAATTTTGTTTAACACACGTGGCCCAGGGGCCATAACTTAACGGTTATAACACTTGTTCAAATTTTTGTACGCGGAAAACGAGACAAAGAAAACAAGATAATGATAATTAAATTGTGAAAATTATTGTGAAAATAACGGTTGATTAAGATAAATAGCACGAGCAAAACTGTGAGACAAGTTGTCTGTTTGAAAGTCAGCCAGGTGCTCTCCCATATACGTATTTCGACAGTCCATTGCAGCCAACTCGAGTCACCAACTCGACGCGGTCAACAATTGACTTCTTTCTCAAGTCGGCTGATGTCTACTCAAACAAGAAATTCTTCATTGTAAGCGATGCCAAGACTCAGGACACTTGGCGGTCTCGTGCCACCAGCAAAGACGTTGCGGCAGATGCGCAGAGGAACACAAGCTCGATGAATTCAAGGTAAATCCACAAGTCCTGGAACCTGACACAGTACAAATCGCCAACGGCGATGGATCCATTACCACAAAGAAGATTACAGTAAAATGTTGTAACTGTGGGGAGCCTCATCCAGTAAATGTCCTCAGAAGCTAAAACTTCAGCAAAGACGGAAATTGGCAATGTCAACACTTAAACCAACAGTATTGCAGGAAGCAAAGTTAACCCGACCCGGAATATCTTACGTGGGTGCAGCAAAAGGAAACCTCAACACTACCACTTCCCCTAGCAACAATACTAAAAATTTCAATCTGGACATCATGGGTTACATCCAAAGCTTACAAGCCATGCTACCTTCGCTGAGAAACATGTCAGAAACAGAAAAAAAAGGTCAGATTCTTTCACTAATAACTTCCCATATTCTTTCCAGCTCTCTCTAAACTAACCATTACCTCCCTCAACACAGAATCCATTTACTCTAACATACGTAAGCAACACCTCCGGTTGTTTGTTGAAAAGTTTTCCCCAGATATCCTCTTTCTTTCAGAGACCTGGCTCAAACCAAATTCCCGAGTTTCCATTCCCAATTATACTTTAGTTTCTAACCCCAGGCCATATGGATCTCATGGAGGTACCGGCATCTTAATTCACAAAAAATTTCAATTCAGTGAAATTAGATTCACCGATATATCCAGCATTGAATACACAGCAGTAAAACTTTTCTGTGAGAACAATAAAGTGCTCGTCTTGGCATCCATTTATATTCACCCTTCACGACAACCAGATTTCCCAGATACTGACATTTCTCAGATTATCCAACAGGCCGTTCCCGCTCCATTTATAATCGGAGGAGACTGGAATGCTCGTCGTACAGCATTCAATGATAATAAATGCAACAAATATGGTCGCCAATTGTAGCCCTCCTCCAGTCTTATCCATATACTTACATTGACCCCCATTACAGCCAACTCGTGTCTCTAGCTCAGCCAGGTCAACAATCGACTTCTTCCACAAGTCCGACGATGTTTATTCAGCGGGTCCACCTACAGTCTAACCAAATTATTGCACCTTAAAAAGCAGCTCCGCCGAAAACTTCATACAAGATACTGCCCCTTTATTAAAAGCCAAATCCAACTCCTATCCACTCTGATAAATGAACAGTTGAAAAAGTTCGCAGATAAGAACTACATCTCCACACTTAGTAACATCAAACCAAATCGTAATATTTTCAAGAACATCAACCAATTAACTGGTCGTAAATATAAACCCCGAATTGATCATCTCATCAAATCAATCAGCAATAATATTGCCCAGTCCGATCCGGACATAGCAAATTGCCTCGCAGAACACTTTGCAAAGATCCATGAGCAAAATAATTCTCTCTCAACTCCTGGCTTCGAGAACACAGTAAACGAATACATCTCAAACAGATTATTCCCATCTCTTACTGCTTTCATCGGTGAATTCAACAACACAAACATAGCTTCACACCCCTTAGACACTACAAATTTTCTAACTGCAGACGAATTATCCGAGATCGTAAGATCAGGGAATAACAAAAAGTGAACTGGATTAGATGGAATCCCACGCCTTCTATTTAAAAGGCTACGCCCACCGAATCTATTTACCATCCTCATTCTTCTTAATGATATAATTAACGCATCGCACTTCCCAGAGAACTGGACAACTGCGGTAGTAATTCCTATTAAGAAGCCCGGTGGTAGTAATAACTCTTGCAATTATCGTCCAATATCCCTATTAAATACACTAAGTTAGATACTTGAACGCAAGATCTACCAAAATCTTCTCTCATTTGCCAATGAGAACGCTCTCATCCCTAATTCTCAGTTCGGATTCCGTAAGCGACAATCCACATATCATGCTCTACTAAAACTTACACACGATGTTACAATTGGTCTCCAAAACCAAAGCCGTACTGTGTGTATATCTCTCGATATTTCTAAGGCGTTTGATTGCGTCTGGATCTCAGGGCTTCTGTACAAACTGCACTCCATATTTAATCTAAACTCTCACACAACAAAGCTCTTAGCCTCTTATCTTTCTGATCGAAAATTCGTTGTGAGAATAAATTCTTTCGTCTCAGAAACCCACAACATAACCGCGGGTGTTCCCCAAGGCTCCATTTTAGGGCCAATTTTATATCTGTTATGTACCTCGGATATTCCTCAACCCGTATCTCCTAATGTTGTGATGCTGAATTATGCTGATGATACATTAATTTACCCTAGCAGCAAATTTGTTAAGGCTGCAAGAAACCGCATTAACAACTTTCTCCCTAACATAACAAAATATTTCAATAAATGGAAAATTCACCGTAACCCAAATAAAACGCAGCTCATAGTGTTGAACGGAAAACACGAGCACTGTACAAATAACACTAGACGCTGCCACAACAAAATTAAACTTAATCTAAACAACACTCTGATAAAACCCACCAAAATCCTAAAATATCTGGGAATCACTTTTTCTAATAACTGGTCTTTTTCCTCCCACATTAAAAATTCCCTTCATAAAGTCACAATTCAGCTTAATCTCTGTAGAAGAGTAATGTGGAAATCTAATAGTCTCTCTCACAAAGTCAAACTGCTCATTTACAAACAAATTATCAGACCCACACCCACATACGCGTGCCCATTGTGGTACCATATCAATCCCTCCCAAATGGAGAAGTTGCGAGTATTCGAAAGAAAATGCTTTAGGTATGTCTCTGGCTTGCATCGTCGACCTAACTCCTATAAGTACTATAGTAACGTCGAACTCTACCATACCGCTGGTATTGAGCGCCTCGATAGACGATTCCTCGAGCTGTCTATCAAATTTATCGAAAACCTACATAATAATTCCAATCCCGTAATAACCTCCCTCTTAGCGAACCCTCTAGATATCAGAACTAACTATCCCAACTGCCTCCACACCAGATCTATCTTCGCCTCATACTACTAGACTGATATATGATTCAAACGAGATCATATACCACAACACCGAAGTTACCCCTAACGAGTTCAAATACTGTAACGTCCAACCATTTTCCAACATCCTATGTTTTTCCAACGAACAACCGGAAAGAAATACTCTTCCTCAAACCCATAACTGACCTCATTCCACATCCTTTAATTCATATATCCCATTAATTATAAAACTTTGTTTATGGCTTTAGGCAAATCATACTGTAATCGGGCTAAATTAGGTTAAGTTATTTATATAATTAGGATTAAGTTTAGATTAAGTAAAGTTGAAAAAAACAAATTCCTGGTTTTCTGACCTTTTCTAGGAAGATAAAAGTAGTAAGTTTATAAACACGCAGCTTTTTAGTTCGACCTCAGTCCTCGTCTCCGCAGGTCTCCGTGGACGCAGGTGATACTCCGAATCTGATAGAGTGTCTTTTGTGGAGGTCCCACAGCTTTACTCACCAGTTGTTAGATAAATGAAAGGCTCGCTTTTTTCCTTTGGTATATACTAGTGTTTATTTCTTTTATAAATAGTTCTGTGGTTAATATTAATTAATGTGTGTCAGCAAGGACAGGGATTCACTAATATACCATCGACTGTTCACTGATTATTGTTCACAACTCCGGTATAGCAGAACTCCGAACTATCACCGACTAGGAAGGAAGCACCAAGAGGAAAGAGAAGTAACAAAAACGCACAAACTTTGTTGAACATAGATTTATTATGCACAACCCAAACTCCAACTGGGTTGATATAAACTGGGTTTACAAGTTCAAATGTTATTAATTTATATATAATTTCTGCCGGCGGAACTCTCGCAAAAGTTATTAGTCACATTTAATTTTTAGCTGGCTTAATATGTTACAAAGTTATTAATTTGCACTTAATACACGACAAGTTAATAATTATCAAAAGGCAACTGTGTCTGCACGCAACTCACAAACTCCACTCTGGATAAGACACGCATTTTGTCGCAACGACAGTGACGCGGGTGACTCCTTAGACGGTAAAATCTGACTAATCTTCCATTCCTCTACATACGAAGGAACCGGTCACGCATAGCCTCAAAAGGGGAGGAGCTACACGATCAACTCGAGGCAGTCAATCGTGGTTGGGTTGAATAACATCGGGTGAATTTTCCATGTATGTGTATGCGCTACATAAGATCAGCAACGGACGAACATAGATGGATGCGGGCGTAGTTATTGCATCCCATCATAATGCTCATTAGCTGGTGAAAAGGTCTCTGTGATCTAATGTCAACAGAAACGCTATTTCCCATGATCGACGACGGGGATGCGGATTGTTTGAGTTCGCCGGCATTGGATGGGTCGGCAGCTGTGTACACAATTAATTTGTGTAACGCTTGGCGGCGACGGACCCTTCTGGTGTGAAAACGAACCGAAGATCCGCTAGCACATATGAGCAACCATAAATCAACGCTTAGTTGATTGACATGAAGTTTCCTAGGTCCGCGGATGGTTGGCGACCGATAACAGAAACTCTCGCTGAAGACAAACAATCCCAATAGACATGAATGCACGTTGAAGAAAGGAAAGAAAGAAAAACCTGCAGCTGGTTAAACATAGATCGGAAACATTTCTATCTTACGATAGAGGGTATATTGTATATACCGGAATGGGATCTAAATGGGCAAGCGCTAAGATGCGACTTAATTAGTACAGGCAAATGCAAATGCATTAGGATTGCCTATGCAGCCGATTCGAGATAATTGGTTGCAGCTGTATAGGCATCGATTTGCCTGACGTGATCGGGTGATCGGTGATTGCTTGGGAAAAGCAAACACAGGAAGATTTCTGAGAGCATGATTGACATGAATGTCGATAAGGGGACTATGGAAGTTTTCCTAATGGTTGGGAATGGTCATGGGTGCCGATCAGGGGACACGAATATGTTTTAGGAAAAATGCTTCTCAGCCATGTTCGGATGAAAGTTTTTGTTGCCACGGCAAGATAGTAATCTTTTCCGTGGGTTTATGTTTTCAGGTGGGGAATGCTCTCATGCGGGTAAGTTGTTTGCAGATATTGGTAGTGGGATATGGGGCCAAAGTGATGCGTGGTTTTTCGGGCCCTGAAAAACCCCACAGTTCTCCTGGGGACTTCCTTCAGGGACACTGCTCGATATTCTACTGCGGCTTCGCTCCTAGGGTACTACCTCCGGGGACAATGAATAATATTATACTGCGGCCCGGAGATCACTTTACTATTCCTTTATAAAGGGAAGCAAATCGAGATTTGTATCTCAAAAATGCACAGTTTCTTACAAGAATCTCGATTTTTGTATCCTGAGTGAGATGCTCAATGTTTACTTAAGATAAGAATTCAGTTTCTTGAATTCTTATAAAACTATTGTGCTGATGTGGATATGTAAAGGGATTCGGTTTTCTGTTTGTTTAATTTGATGGAATTTTTCCAGATAGAGATAACGATCTCTGGATTTTGAATTTTGCTGATGCCGTGGGGCAAATGTGAAACGATAAACGAATATTTGATTCGTTTATTGTGAATTTTGATTTTAATTTGGATTTTGGCTTAAATTATGACGTGGGGGCAAATGTCAAGCGATAAACGTTCGTTTATTGCGAATTTTGGATCATGTTTGGGTTTTTTTGGGTTTTGATTGGATTTTAGGTTTTGGTGAATTATTGCTGGGATGTGGATGTAGGAATGGGGGAAAAGGGTGGTAGGGCTTTTTAGAGCACTACACATCCGTCAAGTTTTCATTGAGTTGTGGTGCTTGCTTTTCGGCTGAACCTTGTGGCACTTTTATACTCTTCGTCAGGACGTCGAGCATGGGGCTGTTAAGCTTGGTGCTTTTCCGTACCCTACGCTGTGCATTTGCGTCTATGAGAGTCAGGTTGTGACTCCTTATTGTTTGGAATACGATAGAAAAATGTTCGCTATGTGTATACACGTCCGACACACCACTCGAGGCTTCTTGACAAAGCCATGTTGTCAGAAGTAAGGTTAATTATCGGCAAGCCTCTTCCGCTGTTAATCATGGCTTTATTACATCTGTTCACTAGGACTAGCTCGATGCCCATGGAAGAGTACTGATGTCCCCAACTGCAACTACTGAGTGTTTTCCTATAACAGCTCGAACCAGAGCGAAAATAAGATCTTCGAATTCATCGATTCCTAAGCTGAAAACATCGTATACTTCTGGTACTTCTGACCTCAGGCAGATTCCCGATCGGATTTTTATTTAATTTCATGTTAGATAATCCATGAGTTTGAGTTGTTCAATGATGCATTTTGACGGGAGGAGGTACTGGTTGAAATATATTTCCATATCCTGCCTTAATTGATGCTTCCATTAGCCATCCTTTCAAGGCTATTATTCCAACCTTTGAAGGTTTTTGATCGCATAATGATTGTGGTGCAAACATATCTCCCTGTCTGATATGATATTTTGTTTACATGATTGATTACCGAATACCAACACACCATCACAGAGTCGGATAATAATTATTTATCCTTTAACAAGGATTCCAGAAAACTGTATGCTATGCAAACCGACGTAATTCGGCTGAACCAAAACCACCTAATTACACTTCCAATGTATTTTCGAAACTTGGGTTCAGTGGTGTATGGTAAATGTACCAGTTCGTGTTGTGTTAAATACATTTTCCGAAGCCTGGACATCGCTCTGAAAATGTGTAGTGCAATTCTGGAACTAATTGTGGTATCTATCGGTACGATTACGGAGGATAATTTCGAATGTGTATCTGGATTGTGGGGGTTGACCGCCAACATATGCAGCTACGTTATTACCAGAGCTGGACTAACCCATGAATTAGTAATTGTAAAAGTGGTAACATGAAGAGAAATTGTACACGATTACCTAATTACGCAACGTATCTCTACTGCTGCACAATAATAATTCCCATCATGTAACCATGAACATGCGTAGGATGTTTGCAATTAGATGAATTAAATTCTACATTTGTAAATGTTTGGGAGGTGAATGTTTTAACAATGCAGCACCAAAATAAACACAGATGGGGGGTCTCTTATCTCGATAAAGGTTAGGGATCTCTCAATTAATGTAATGAACAAAAACTTTGATAGTACGGTAAGAGGTTGCCGTTCGACAACCTACACGTGTATCCTTTACCTGTAATTTAAGCATAACAAAAACCAACTACAATATATAATGAGAAGCAAAAATTATTTGTAAGCACATGGAGTGTTTCAAAGGTATGCAGGTAGAACTCGATTCGATTCTATTATCGTTTCAGTTTATTAAAACTACATCCTGCCTTTTCCAAAGCCGGAAATTCGTCAACTAATGTATTTAAGTGACGTTTCGCCGTTTTGAGGTTGTTCACATCGTCTTTACATTGTCATCTATTCATTCGAATGCAGCTGCAAGCAATCACCACCAAGTCAGCGGAAAAGGAACCACACTACTCCCCAGTGAGTGAGAATCACCAGGCCGCCGACCGGAGCGCCGCCTGCCCAGAGTTGCGGAACTGCATCCTATTCAAGAGAGTGAGCACCAACAGGCTGCTGACTGAAGTGCCGTCTGCCCAGAGATCAACCCGGCCCATGTCCTCATGCATGGATCAGCGCCGGAGCCCCCACGGAGACAATCGCCATGCATGTTCTGTGGGGCACACCACTACATCTACGTTTGCGAGGGCTTTCGGTCCCTCACATCTGTCCATCGGAAGTTTGTCGCACGCAGGAAGAAACTGTGCCGCAACTGCTTGGGTGCTCACCTTATATGCGACTGCCTTTTTTTTCATTTTTAAAACATTTTTTTATTTTCTTTTTATCTTCTTAGTTTCTAAATTACATGCTAGACAAAAAATACTTAAATTCTAGCTTAATTATCTTATATTATAACTTACTGGTCCTACGCAGACGCTCTAAACTAAACATTACATAACTATTGTATAATTTGCCTTTCGGCGACAGAATTTTGTTTGTGGGAGTACTTATAATTATTTAAATGACATACGCGACTGCCTCTCCAAGAAGGTGTGCCGACGATGCAATAGGAGACATCATACCTTACTGCATGTGCGAACAGGTGCAGCACCCACCACAGCATCCAGCTTAAAGGTGACCAACCCTGTCACCAGACCACACATGGCCATTCTTCGTGGGTTGCGAATTTACAACTCCGACTCAGAGGAACTGGTCGACCATACGACTGCTGACTACAGATCAGAGGACAAATAGGAGACATTGTCGACGTCTACCCCGGAGGCCACGAACGAGGCACATGCAACCAACCACCACCGACCACCTGCGTGAACCAACCATCGGACATGCCCCTCGCCCGCTGGACCGCCGCAAGGACAACGGGCAATTGAAGAGCCAGGAGCCTGGCTTCAAGGCAACATACAGCTACCACCATAGACCAAGGAGCGCGCAATAACCCGCTTGGCGGGCGGCGCTCCCCAGTATCCAGGGACCGACCGAGTCCCAACCGCCGCATCTGACTGGACGCTGCGGCCTCAACCGCAAACGACCGCATCTTTCCGACCACTAATTTCGAACGGGTGCCAATGCACACAGCACTCGTCACCACCACTTGTCTCGATGTAGTGCCGACCAATCACTGCCTCCAGCGGCGAAAGGGACCAATCATTATCCTCCCATTGGAGGGGGACCCCCCCCCCCCCCCCGGCCCAGCTCCGGGCGACCATTTCCTGAAGCGAGATGATTCGCCAATGATTGGCGAAGGCGGGCGGGATGTTGCGGATTCACTGGTTGCAACCAGCGAATTCGCAATGGAATGCAGCAGCCATTCGCAATAACAAATGTCAGCCAAGCTGACATGAATTTTAATTTCAAGCAGTCATTGTTAAAATAACATTCTCTCTGTCATGGGACACAGTTCGCAATTCTTTTCGAACCGTTGCACATCCAAGGATTAATTCAATAAATATAATAATTAATAATAATCAACCAACCAGTTTCATAGGGGAAGCATTGAAAAGAAGTATTTCCGGGATTGCTTAATCAAAAATAGGTATATACACATATATATACTTGTACTTGTTTCAGCATACCAACGGACATCGTGGCACACCAGAAGCAGATCATAGTTCCTGACGCCATTGCTTTGAATTACGTATTGACCGATATAGCAGTTGATTCCAGCGGAGACCACCTTGTTCTTGACGTCATTCCACGTCACTCCCACGGAACCAACATCACCGCACGCCAGGAGACAACATCGTTCCTGACGTCATCCCCCCGGCCCACCAAAAGATATAATTTATTGGTCGAAGTTGCGTTCGACGCGTGTGCAACGCAACGAATAATAATGAACCAAGTGTGTAGCGATTTTGTAACTAATCAAGGGAAGTATCTCTAATACACTTGCCAAAGAATAAATTAAGATTAAACGTAAACGGACGAGGGGGTGTTTTTCTTGAATAAGAAATTACAGATAATCAACCTACTCCTGGGATTAACGGCGAGAGATACCTCTAAGACCATCTGCCCCGGTGGTTGAGACAGCATTTGCCGGGTAGTTGGAGCGTGACCAGCCTAACCACAGTGAAGGGCGAACATATCTTGGACGCGGACACCTGGGACGGGTTTTTGTGCTAGAGAAGGGGGCACTTCTGACCCAATTACCAACGGGCCAACACCTTGAAAGCCCAGAACCTGAAGTAGTTTATGGAGTGCCACCTGAAGACCACGACTGCGAGAACTCCCCACCTACACTACCAGCGCCTCCATTACTGTGAGCACCTTTTGTTTTTAACCCTATCTGTTTCACACAACCAGTGGCGCTCGAGTCCGGATAGTGCGCAACGATACTACTCCTCTGCAATTTCACAACAGACCAGAACTGCACTTGGCGCAGATCTACAACATTTATGTTGCAACCATTAGCCCAAATTTACAAATATAGGGTTTTCCAATAGGGACTTGACAACTTTGAATTTAATTTGTGAACACACCCTTTCACTAATCATCGAACTGTCAATTTATTCAGTAAACTCAACATGTTAATCCTGGTTAAGTATACGAACGAACAACGTCTGCAAATTATAAAAATTTTATATTTATTTACCCATTACTAACTCCCTACAAAATAAAAACATTAGAGAAAAAAACTTACAACATTGAAATTGTTGTAGCAGGAAATGAAATGAACGGACGACTCCTCATACGAAAGTTATTATTTATTAAAAGGGAACTTAATAATGATTAGTATAAAAACAATTCAAGTGTTACGTCATGTTGAAGCAAAAGACGCACTCGGTCTGGTACAACTGTCAGAAGTAGAGTGAGAGCATTAAGGCGTGAATTCATTTGCCCTTTACTCGTAACAGCCGTTCCGGCGCTGCAATCGCATAGAGCTCGCAGCTTAGGGCGGATCCAGATTCCGCCTCGAATTCTTGCGACAAACCTTTTCGAACGAATTCAATATCCTTCTGGTCTCAATAGAATATCTAAATGTCGTCAACGTAGACCAGTATTATCAACGGTTCTCCCCCTCGTTTGAGGCGATAAACGCATCGATCCTCGCTCGTCGGTGTCATATTTAATTCTTCGAGTTTCCCATTCAGTTTCTTATGCCATTGCCGACCGGCCTGTTTATGGCCGTACAAAGCCCTTTTCAAACGACAAACCTTTTCACCACCCTGAAGCTGTTTCAGCATTTCCTTGGTGCGGCTCTCGATGTCGGATTTGCCTCGTGTCGCGACGACTTTCTTCAAAGATCCTGCGAATAAATTGGGTAATTCCATGTACGTTTCCTCTTCGATCGTACCGTTCAGGTAGGCGGTCATGATGTCGATCTGATGCACCTTAAGGTCGTGCTTGACCACCAGTGCAAGTAGCATACGCATGAATCCCAGGCGAGCGACCGGAGCGTAGGTATCGTGAAAATCGATCCCGGGTCGCTGCGCGACCCCCCCGCCACGGGTCGTGCCTTCCTTCTCTCGACCTCGCCACCGGAGTCGTACTTGTTCCTGAGAACCATTCGACATCCGACCACGTTGCGATTCTTGGGTCGATTCACGATCAGCCATGTATCGTTCTTGATTAAGCATTTGACTCCTTCGACGATGGCATCCAACCATTCATATTTGTCCGGTCCGTTCAAAGCTTGCCGATACGGGACTTCCGAGTGAAGACTGGCTAAATTTGCCTCCAGGCCGTCCGAGATGTACGATTCCTCGTCGTCGAGAGTTCGGTCGACCTCGTCCCCGCTCGATTAGCGAGGATCTTTGTCTTCCTGCGTGATTCGATACAATTTTCGCGGGCGACCGGATCGTCCGGTGAGAATCTTTCTAGGTCTACCCGGGGCTCTTCTGATCGTTCCGGTGATCTCGTCCCTTTCTCCCGTCGGGTCGTCGTGTTCCTGCAATTCATTTCTCGATTCCTCGTCGTGGTCTCCACCTAGGTGAGGTTCAAAGAAATTCGGCAGTGATACTCCCTCGGGATTGTGATTCGAATCTCGATTCAGATTTGACGAAGACGATGACGATTCGTTATGCATTTCCGTTTTTGTATCGGTATCAGCAAATTTGATGTATCGTGTCGTGGTTACCCTTCGTTTGTTTGATACCCATACTCGATAGCCTTGAGTCAATTCGTCGTATCCGAGGAAAACGCATTTCATACCTCGCGGTTCCAGCTTCCCTTTTCCGGGAGTTTTATCCAACATATATGCTGTCTCTCCGAAAGTTCGCATGTTCTTCACGTTCGGGCGTTTTCCGTGCCATAATTCGTAAGGGGTTTTACCTCCTAGCGTCACGTGATGCATCGATTTCTTTCGAAGTTTGCCGTGGCGATCGCTTCTGCCCAAAACGAGGTTGAGAGCTTCGATTGCGTCAACATGCAACGCGCCATTTTCCAAGAGCGTGCGGTTTTTCCTTTCCGCTACTCCATTTAACTGGGGAGTGTGTGGCGTCGTGAGTTTTCGCGCAATTCTCTCTCCCTTCAAGAATCTGTCGAATTCTTCGTTACAGAACTCTCGTCCGTTGTCGGATTGCATACATTTAAATTCTCGTCCTGATTCATTTTCGGCGAGAGCCTTGAATTCCTTGAAAAACTTTAAGACGTCGCCTTTCTTTTGCAAAAACCTTACTTCTGTCCATCGAGAGTAGTCGTCGGTTAGCGTGAGGAAGTACCCCGCTTTGCCCCTTGATTCGTCTCTCATCGGTCCGCATACGTCGGCATGGACGATATCCAATAATTTTCCGCTTCGGTGCGATTTCTTTCCGAAGGGTAGCGCGATAATCTTCGCCTCCGAACAAATCCCGCGCGTATTTGTGGTTCCGTCGTCTTCTAGGTCAAGTCCAGACACTATCCCCCTTTTGCTCATCTCCAAGAGCCCGCGCCAGTTAAGGTGGCCGAATCTCTCGTGCCAAATGGTTATTGAAGGCTTACGCGTTCCCGTCGACATGGCGCAGGTCGATTCTTTTCGAAAATAGAGATCTTTTTTCCGATCTGCTACTGCGATCGTAGATCCGTGGTTGCTTTTGATTGTAGCTCCTTCACGCTGTTTCCGGCGTCCGTGATCTTCGCGACCGAGACGAGATTGTTACGCAGGTCGGGTACGTGCAGTGCGTTTTCCAGACGTATGATCCGAGTCATGTCTCCGTCAGATGCCGCGATTTTTACGGTTCCTTTCACTTTTACGTCGGTGGAGCAATGATTTTCCAGATTAATCTTTAAATTTCCTGCACTATCGAGACACCACGTATCGTTTTTCTGAACGTTCCCTGCAAAGCAAGAATCTGCGTCTGTGTGTTAGGTTAGGGAAGAAATGTCTTCGCCGATGACGGCTTTTTCTCTCCGGACAATTTATGGCCTTGTGACCGATTTAGCGACATCTATGGCATTTGTATTTGAATGGTCCGCCGGTACATTGATCATCCGATTTATCGACGGACTTGTTCGACGCTTTGTTCATAGTCTTTTTCCAATTCGGCGTTTCTTTTCTCGCGAACATTGCTTGGTCTTCGGCTTGGCTGCGTTGTCTTCTCGTCGTGCTTTCGTCGAGAATTTTAATTTTCAGATGTTCCGGCGAAGGTAACTCGTCTCTCGACTCGATGGCGCATCTAAAATTTTCGTAGCTCTCCGGCAGACTGTGTAAAAGCATGATCGATTGTAATTCAATGCTGACTTGTACGGATAATTCGGACATTTTGTCGACCATATCGGAGAATTCATCGACGTGTCGTTGTACATCTCCGCCTTCGTTGAGTCGATGACTCATTAGCCGCTTCCACAATGATGCCTTTTTCGCCGGTCCTTTCGATTCGAAAATTGCTTCCAGCTTCAACCGAATTTCTCTGGCTGTTTCGCAGTATCTGATTTGCCTGAGTTCGGCGTCACCAACAGCGAGATACAAGTCGGCTTTCGCCTTTTCGTCCTCGTCTTTCCACGCTTGCAAATTTTCCCCTGCTTCCGGTTTCGGTCTTTCAGCGCTTGCGTGAGCCCACGTTTTGTTTTTCGTCATGAGTGCCCGCTCTGGTTAGCATTTGTATGCGCATTACGTTCGTAGCTTTACCGTCCATTTTGTTTGCAGTGAGGTTATATTTCCGCGTGTGTTTTCCGCGTTGTCTTCTCTCTTTTTGATTTCCAATTTCGATTGTCCAGACGATGTTCTGCTCCTGGGCCCATAACCTGTTGTAGCAGGAAATGAAATGAACGGACGACTCCTCGTACGAAAGATATTATTTATTAAAAGAGAACTTAATAATGATTAGTATAAAAACAACTCAAGTGTTACGTCATGTTGAAGCAAAAGACGCACTCGGTCTGGTACAACTGTCAGAAGTAGAGTGAGCGTATTAAGGCGTGTGTTGCGGATTCGCATTCGAAACAACCAGCGAAAACGCAATAACTAGATGTGGCATCACCGAAGCAATGTCAGCAATCAGCTGACATTTATGAATTCTGTCACTTGACAACCAGCTTTTATGTTTTACTTTCTCTTCTTTCGTTAGCATTTGATGAATACAGTTCTAATCTTAATCAATCTGAAAAATCAAAAGAAATAAAGTCCATTTTTTCTTCTATAAATTGGAAACACCAGTGTTTCAATTCGTTGACGGCTAAAGTTTGGGATTAGCGACCAAAGGTAATCCTTTCACTTAAGCATTTTTATAGATATTGTTGCAGCAAACGTGGACCAGTGTCGCTACACATTGTTCCTGAGGTTCCTTCTCCCAGACCACCGAGCAAACATTGGGTGGTGGATAGTTTTGTATTATACAAATACAAAACATTTATTGGTCCTTCGAGCCGTATCCAGTCTGTGGATCCAGATTCGCTGCTGCCAGCTCGCAGCATAAAAGACGGTCGCGGGACATTCACGTCCAAACGCCAAGACCAGCCAGGATTGTGTTTGTGAAAATAACTTAGTGATCTTCAGTGAAATTAACCGAAATGTTTTAAGTGAGGACATCGATTAATGGATGTTATTATAATCCATCCGGGCGAGTGTTTTAGAACGGAACAGTCACATTCACGGCTAAGTTATAGAGACAACGGACCATCGCGGCAATACGAGGATTTCGATTGTGGATCTATACCGCCGCCACGTTTACGAAGCAACAGCAGTGCATTCTACCGCCCAGTGAGTGGCCACTGCCAGGAATTCATCTGTGGATCAAACCGATGGCCAACAAACTGCCCCAGCGCAATTCGATTCTAATCACACCGCGAACCAGTTCGCATATCAACCACCGGATCCAGACATACGGATCACCCAACCAGTTCGCGGCACAGCCTGTCGGAACCCAAGGTTACAACTACCGCTGCTCAGACCAGCAGCCAGCGTCCAGCCTAAGGACCTACAGCCGCCAGCTTAATGGCATCAACGATCTGGTCAGTGCATCTACCTACAAACGTCTCAGGTAAGAGAATTTCAATTACCAACAAATTACCTCTGCCAAATTTGTGGCGCGAACAGACGCTGCCCCTAGCAGTTATTCACGACCAACCGTATCCAAATCACACGGAAATCTCGGCACCAATGTTAACGCCCAGAAAACAGAACATGTCAGCTTCATTGGCGGAAAACCTCATGGCGATTCAGTTCGCCTCCCAAGAACGGATGTCCTGTGCTTATCTAAATCTTGAAAAGAGAGGCCCGTCAACGTTGGTCGAGCTGGAACTACACCAGCACAAGCTCCAGAGCGAATGGAAAGACATCATACGGAACCATGAGGAGATAAAACGCCTGGCCACTCGAAAGATGACCCGTGGCCACCGCTACTTCGTGGACAGATTCATCAATTAGGCCAAGGAGATAGTGCTGAATGAGGTCACAAAGTTTATTGAGGCAAAGAAAGCTCTCAATGTCGACCGTCCGACGGCATCCAAGACTGCGGCGGACACCGTTAGTCAACCATCAAGTCGGTTGCCGCCAATGACGCCACAACAACCTTGGTAGCCAGGAACTCCATCAACACGTGGCCTTCGAATGCCAAGTGACCATGCATCCGGATTACCACCACGAATGATGCCACCGGAACACACAACTCATACAGACAACAAAGGGGTGACAACAGACACCGGAAAGCCAGCCAAGGCATGTGCTGCCGAAGTGAAAGAAGTGAAAACTGCAACAGCACCCACCGCTGACACTACATTACAAAGGAAGGCTGAGTTCGGCACGAAGGCACCACCAGCTGTCAGTGCACCAGCACCAACGAAGAAAGCTGACAATAAATCCGATTAACCACAACAAGGAAAGAAGCCTGCTTCAGAGAAACCCGCCGATCAAGGCAATGCTATCAAATCAACGAGACTGCTCGAGGCTCATCTTGCGCTCTTCAGTTAAGACAAACAGCGCCGATCAAGGCAACAGACTACCGAGGCTGCTCGAGGCCCAGTTTGCGCTCGACCCAGTCTCCCCCACTACTATGGACCACGCCGGTCAGCTCGACATTAGCGAGGTGCCCTCAGTACAGTTGCCAGAAGTCGCCATCAACCAAGCGGTTAAAGAACCACACACACTCCCAGTGAAGAAGCACCAGCAGACCCATCACCTGGCCGTTCCTCGTCGGTTGCGAACTTACAACTCCGACCCAGAGCAACTGGTCCACCTTGAACCAATGCATTTCACGAAGACGCCATCAACTGTCCCAGCAACAGTAACCACGCCCAATATCACCAGTGACCATGACCAGGTACAGAATCCTGTTAATAGTCTGTCTCACCAGCAACATCCATTGCAACAGCAACAACTACCGAAGCATCAGCAGAAACATTCACCAGGAACTGGCCGAGGAGCAGGCCAAACGCATTTGTCATTCACCAACCAATCGGCGATGTCGATCGACCCAACTAATTGTAATTCGCTGTACTACTCGGATGGAAATCTTCCATCAACCGATGGTCTCGCAACAACTTCCAATAATAAAAGCAACCAAACCGAGACACCGGGCGGCCAACCTCCGGCCAATGACAATCATCAAGGCCGACGGCTAACACATGTAGCCTCCCCAATGGGGATAGGAGATCGCAATGCCCCGCTTGGCGGGCGGCATCCCCTATCATTCAAGATTCAACCAGCATGCCTTTCAGTAACCAAGACGAGACGGTACTTTCCTCAGCCCAGTAGACACTGGGTCCGCACCTGTCATTCCGCCAGGACCCACGAACGGTGCCGTGGAAGAGGCCACATCAAACTCAACGTTGCGGCCTCACATGCCAAAGGCCACATCCCATCGGTAAGTTTCGTTTCAGTACTTTCGACCACCAGCCATTACGTGATCATTGATCGTGGGTTGCGAATTTACAACTCTAACCCAGATCAAATGGTCAGTTCTGTGGCAAAAGGTACTGAACATCGACAACGGAACTCTTGTCGTCACCAATCTGTCGACCATCACCAATTCAGGGCGGACGGCTCTCTTAAGACATCCGCATCAAAGTCCACGGCCCTGGGCCTCCGGTCCCTAGAACAAACGGATTCGACAATGATTGGCGAATGCATCCGCAAGCAGTCACCACCAAGTCAGCGGAAAAGAAGCCATACCATTCCCAAGTCAGTGAGCATCAACAGGCCGCTGACCGAAGTGCCGACTGCACACAGATCAACCCGACCATTGTT
This sequence comes from Microdon myrmicae, assembly GCA_963931805.1. NCBI lineage: Eukaryota > Metazoa > Arthropoda > Insecta > Diptera > Syrphidae > Microdon > Microdon myrmicae. Next base: position 30,363,049 of record OZ007497.1, on the reverse strand, counting down.
CTGATGCACGTACCACCGCCGGAGCCCCCACGAAGACAATCGCCATGCATGTTTTGTGAGGCGCACCACTACAACTACGTTTGCGAGGGTTTTCGCTTCCTCACACCTGTTCATCGGAAGTCTGTCGCACGAAAAAGGAAACTGTGTCTAAACTGCTTGGGTCGCCACCTCATACCCGACTGCCTCCCCTACAAGGTGTACCGACGATGCAATCGAAGACATCTTACCTTGCTGCATGTGCCAATCGCAGCACCCATCAAAGCATCCAGGGTAACAGTGACCAGTCCTGTTAACAGCCACTACATGACCGGTTCTTGGGGTTGCGAATTTACAACTCCAACCCAGAAGAGCTGGTCGACCATACGACTGTTGACAGATCCCCGCATAGGACAAATAGGAGCTCGGGACGACTACCCCCTGGAACCAGACGATTCGCCAATGATTGGCGAAGGCGGGCGGAATGTTGCGGATTCGCATTCGAAACAACCAGCGAATTCGCAATAACTAGATGTGGCATCACCGAAGCAATGTCAGCAATCAGTTGACATTTATGAATTCTGTCACTTGGCAACCAGCTTTTATGTTTTACTTCCTCTTCTTTCGTTAGCATTTGATGAATACAGTTCTAATCTCAATCAATGTGAAAATCAAAAGAAATAAAGTCCATTTTTTCTTCTACAAATTGGAAACACCGGTGTTTCAATCCTTTGACGACTAAAGTTTGGGATTAGCGACCAAAGGTAATCCTTTCACTTAAGCATTTTTATAGATATTGTTGCAGCAAACGTGGACCAGTGTCGCTACACATTGTTCCTGAAGTTCCTTCTCCCAGACCACCGAGCAAACATTGGGTGGTGGATAGTTTTGTATTATACAACTACAAAACAGCGTGAATTCATTTGCCCTTTACTCGTAACGACCGGTCCGGCGCCGCAATCGCATAGAGCACGCAGCTTAGGGCGGATCCACAACAGAAATTATCAACATACAACTACCACTATACTACTCTACACACAAAAATATTGCAACATATGCAACCAGTTTTTGTACCAGAATCTGATTACCGACCTTCCTTAACATATCCTTCTTTATTTTATTTATTTATTAATTTTTTATTCTGCATTTCTCAGAAGAGGCGAAGCGTGAGTCGTTAGTTAAAGCAACCACTCAATCGCATGACCAACCTCTTTACCAACGCAGCAATTGTGGCGATAGCCACCAAGCACTTGACGTCTGAAAAACTCAGCGATTACCATGTTCTTTTTTTATCATTACAACCTTCCGTAATGATAAGAAATTTGAATTAAGAGTAGATTGTGAAAGTCGTGCATATTTAGCCCACATCGCATAATGTCATTCTTATCGAGTACTTCAGAGCGAACAGAAGTTCGCTCATAGCATAGTTGAAACTCGTGTTTGTGAAACACGTGTTTGTGAAAGTCTGTAACACACGTGGGTGAAGTGCACGTGTAAAAATACTTTTAGTAATACTTTTAAAAATAAAACAGTGAAAACAGTGAAAACTAACAGTAACGCATGCTGGGCGACGGCCCCAGTGATGACCAACAATTCACGATAGAGCGTAAAAGAAGAGCCACCGACGATTTACAGAGCGCAACAAAGAAACCAACAACCATGGAGACACAAGCTATGGACTATCAAAAAAAGTATCTGGAAACCGGGGATTATATCAATACACTTCGACTCCAGATGAAAGAACTCCACGACGAAATTCGCTCCCTAAAAACAACCAATAAAATCAGAGATGACGTCTGCATGGAAGAAACGCCTGCTCAACACCCCGGACTAGCCCCATCATCTCCAAACCAACAATTGTTGCCCCCCAAAACACCATCGCCCCACCAAAGAAGACAGCCGGGAATCAAATGCCTAATACGCACGACAAAAATACAAGACCACCACCCATCTATATTAAAAATATAAAAAGCATCAAAGAACTAATTAGAATGCTTGAAAGTACCTTAGGCCACCGCAATTTCACCACAAACACAAGAGGAGCTTCGACTTCCATCACAACAACAACTTTAACGGATCACAACAAGGCGGTAGAAAAACTTGCGAACCATAAGCTTGAATTTTTCACTTTTCAACATGGACAGTTGAAACCAGCCACTTTCATCTTAAGGCATATCGATCCAGCATGGACTAATGAGGAACTTGCAGCAGAAATAGTCAGGATCTGTCCGGAACTGAAAATAAACAGGTTGGACTACTTCCAAACACCATATATGCGGACTAACAAGAACCTGCATTTACGTATCATACAAATTCCTCCAACTGATGTCACCAGGCTCAAACAAATAAAATATCTGTTCACGCATAAAATTGCGATTGAGGAACCACATAAACAAAACGTCCTTCATTGCAAAAGATGCCAAGGTTCAGGACACTTGGCGGCCGCATGTCATCTAAGCGTACGATGCGTAAAGTGTGCAGAGCAACATCAACCTGGAGAATGTAAGGTCAGCCCGCCTGGGATGGAACCAGGAACAATCCAAACAACACACCCCGATGGATCCATTACAACGAAGAAAATCACAGTGACATGCTGTAACTGTGGAGGACCCCACCCTGCTAACTTCTCGCAATGTCCTCATAAGCTGAGGATTCTAGAAAGGCGAACAACACCCATGGCAACGAGCAAACCTTCACCAACCAAAACAACATCACATCAATCAATAAATCCTACAAGTCCAGGAATGTCATACGCTAAGGTTGTCAAGGATTCCCTTAACATGACAAAAAATCACCAATCCAACATTAACGATCTGAATCTGGACATCACAGGATACATATATAGCTTACAGAAGATGCTGCCCACGTTGAAGCACAGCTCAGAAATAGAAAAAAAAAAGGTCAGATTTTATCTCTTATAACTTCACACATCCTCTCCCTTAATGGCTAATTTAACCATAATTTCCCTCAACGCAGAGTCCATATATTCCAATATTCGCAGACAACACCTCCGATTGTTCGTTGAGAAGTTCTCTCCAGATATCCTCTTCCTCTCAGAAACTTGGCTTAAACCAAACTCCCGAGTATCTATCCCGAATTATACACTTGTTTCTAATCCACGAACCACTGGACTTCGTGGAGGTCCTGGAATTCTAATATACAAGAAATTCCAATTTTCCGAAATTAGGTTCACCAATATAAATAATATTGAGTACACGGCAATTAAAATCTTTTGCAAAAGTAACAAAGTGCTTGTATTGTCGTCCGTATACATTCACCCTTCTCGGGAACCAAACTTCCCTACTTCCGACATCACTGAGATAATCCAACAGTCTCTACCTGCACCTTTCATAATAGGAGGAGATTGGACTGCTCGGCATACTTCATTTAACGACACTAAGTGCAATAAATACGTTTGCCAACTTCTAGCACTCCTTCAACTCCATCCATATATCTGTGCGGACTGTCCATTACAGCCAACACGTATCTCCAATACTACTAAATCAACAATAGATTTTTTCCTAAAATCCGTAGACGTCTACTCACCTAACCTCCCTACAGTATCCTTCGAATTTCCTTCCGATCATGGGTCCGTCCACACCACTGTCCAAATCCAAGCCCTCGAACCATGTTACTCATTCAATCCGATCCCGAATTTCTCCAGGGCAAACTGGAAAAGAGTCAATAGGGACATTGCTGCCAGTTTTACAGACTATACTTTGCCAGAGACTTCAAATCTACTCCCTGCTGAGATTGATCAAGCAGCCTTAAGAATAGAGCAAATACTAAAAAATGCCCTCTTCAGCCACACACCTACATCCATCCCTCACAATCATCTACGAAAACCTTTACCCAACATCCTTACAAAACTGTTACGCGTAAAAAAACAGCTTAGACGAAAACTACGTAGCAGTTACTCCCCTTTTATTAAAAATCAAATCCAACTCTTGACTACCCTGATAAATGGACAACTAAAACAATTTTCCGACCAGGCTTACACGTCCATACTTAAAAATATTAAACCCAATCGTGATTTATTCAAGAATATCAACAGACTAACGGGTCGAAAATACATACCTCGAATCGATTATATTATCAACCCTGTGGCGGTCCCGCCAAACCCCACGGTACGCTTTCCTTAAAAACCCCCATAACATCCATCTTCCCATATAATTTCACCAATGCAATCGCATTCGGCACACAAAAACGCTGCACGCATTATATAGATCACCATCTGTAATCTTAAAATCCCTATAAAGAAAACTTACCTTTTCATTGCATCCCTTTGCATACAATTTTCTGTAAGAATTCTTCTTGACCTTTTTAGGAATTCCATAACTCCCATTGTTTCCCGCCAATGCATTTGCATTTGCCCCAGAAAACATTTCCTTTTCCAAGGACATGTAATGCTTTCAATCATCATCATCATCGGCACTACAATCGGGAACCGGTCTTGGCCTTATTTAGCAAGTTCTGAGGCTTGTTAAATTTTCCATAATGATTTATTTTGTCTGGGCAAGGTCATTAGTCTTGCGCCAGGGGCTCCCCGACGGGGAATCGAACCCCGGTCTCCCGGGTGACAGACGGGTATACTAACCACTATACTATCGAGGAGCCCGTAATGCTTTCAAGCATTATCTGAAATTCCTAAAACTGATCCTTAATGTGCATATGCACCATAAATAGCAAACATTCGATACCCTTTGTCTGAGTTAAAATACTATGTCGTCAGCTTGTTTTTACAGCTGCAACACTAGCGATTCAATAGACAAACAATGATGCATTTCTTTCGTCGCCACCACTAATTGCTTGACATACCTAAATGCAAGCAAGGGATGCGTATCGGCAATTAACCCAAGATACGATATACAATTTCCATGGTATAAAGTATCGTATCCGATTAACACCTTTTTTCCAACGTCCGTCATAGCGACGTTGCATAAACATGCCCTTCATTAAAGAGCGAACCATTTGGTCGCCTTTTCTTTTCTTCTCGCCGACTGCCTTTCTCGTCGTTCCACTGCTTTCGAACACGTGCAACGACATTGAATCTGTTCGATCGCGCACATATACCACTGCACCAAAAAGATCGCATTTTCTTAGTGGCCACACCCTTAAGAGAACATTTTCTCTTTCCCCTCCATATCTCACCGTTAATTGAAGATAGAATTCAAGTCAGAGTTCTATTCTCACTGAGTCTTATCCTAACCTCTGAACGGAGCGGTCGAGCCGTTCATTATCCCGTGTAGGGTGTGCTCGGAGTGCACACCCTGGAGTTGCAATCTTCCTTTCCCCCGTAGCGTGCGAGTGCCAAAAAGTTCCATAAACAATTTAATAGTAATAATAAGTTATAAGTGAAGTAATAAAAATGCGGTGATCACCAATTAAATTTGTGCGTTTTAATGTGTTTTCTTTCCTCCCGGACTTGCAGCGTTTTGGTTTTCTTTTGTTGCCTCTTCCGTGTAACCTTTTAGTGACTATTCGGTTGGCGGAACATTGCCCAATAGTGATGATGGAGGAGGAAGTAGGACTCGCACCCATGCCGGTGTCACGACTTCCACCCCACAACCCTACTAACAATCACCCAGTCCAATCAGATATTGACATAGGAAACTGTCTAGCTAATCACTTTTATCAAATCCATCAACAAAACGACTCCCTCTCAGTCTCCAATTTTCAAGATACTGTAAACGACTACATCTCACGCACAATGATCCCATCCTTCACCCCTTTCATCGCGGAATTCAACGAAACAAACAAAGCGTCTCATCCTCTGGATAATGCGACCTTCCTAACAGCAGACGAATTATCTGAATTTATAACATCACGCAATAACAAGAAGTCAACAGGCTTAGATGGAATTCCAAACCTTCTTTACAAAAGACTTCTCCCGTCAAATCGAGTCCCTATTCTCGTTCTTCTCAACCATATAATAAACGGATCACATTTCCCAGATAACTGGAAAACAACGGTTATAGTCCCTATCAGTAAGTCCAGTCCTTCCAACAACCCCAGCAACTATCGTCCGATTTCGTTATTAAACACATTAAGCAAGATATTGGAATGCAAGATATATCGAAATCTCCTTTCATTTGCTAATGACAAAGCTATTATCCCAAATTCGCAGTTTGGCTTTCGCTCACAACACTCCACCTGTCATGCTCTGTTAAAACTAACGCACGATGTCACAACTAATCTTCAAAACCAAAGCCCGACGGTCTGTATCTCTCTCGACATATCTAAAGCATTCGACTGTGTTTGGATCTCAGGACTGCTTTACAAGCTGCACTACATATTTGGATTAAACACCCATACTACCAAACTTTTTACTTCCTACCTCTCTGGTAGAAAGTTCATGGTCAAAATAAATTCTTCTATCTCCCAATCGTATAATATAACCGCGGGGGTTCCGCAGGGTTCAATTCTTGGGCCACTATTATTCCTCCTTTATACTTCCGACATACCGCAGCCTCAATTACCCAATACCGTAATGTTGAATTACGCTGAAGACACCATAGTCTACTCCAGCAGCAAGTTTGTAAAAGAGGCAAGAAACCGCATTAATAACTTCCTCCCAAATCTATCAACATACTTCAATAAATGGAAAATTCGCCTAAATCCTGATAAAACCCAACTTATAGTGTTTAAGGGTAAAAATGAGCACTGCACAAACAACACAAGGCGCACCCACAACAAAATTAGACTCAAACCAAATAACACCCAGATAAAACCTTCTAAAACTTTAAAATATCTGGCAATAACCTTTTCCAATGACCTTTCATTCTCCACCCACATTAAAAATACTTTACGTAAAGCCACAATACAACTGAATCTCTGTAGAAGAGTGATGTGGAAACCCAACGGTCTCTCTCACAAAGTCAAACTGCTCATCTATAAGCAAATAATCAGACCTACACTGACATATGCGTGTCCACTGTGGTATCATATAACACCAGCCCAAATGGAGAAGCTACGCAGTTTCGAAAGGAAATGCTTCAGGCTGGTCACTGGCCTCAACCGACAACCCAACTCTTACAAGTTTTACAATAACAGCTTGCTATACAATGCCGCTAATATTGACCGTCTCGATAGACGCTTCCTAGAGCTGTCTATCAAATTTACTGAAAACCTCCCAAATAATCCCAACCCCATAATAACTTCACTACTACCAACTCCTCTAGATAACAGGGCTCACTATCTGAATTGTCTCCACACCAGAAGTCTCTTTACCTCTGGAAGATTGGTTAATGACTCCAACGAGGTAGTGTACCATAACACCAAGCTGGCACCCAATCAGTTCAAATACTGTAACATACAACCATTCTCCAACGTTCTGCGTTTTAACGAACAGCTGGAAAGTGTTACCGCACCTGAGGCCACTAACTGACCATATCCCACGCCAACCTACTTCCTTAACCATCAATCCTTATATTCCCCAATTCACATTACATATTTAACTTATTATAAAATAAATTAGGTTAAGCTAGAATAAGTTAAAGTTAAGTTAAGTATTAGATTAGATTAAATTAAAAAATAAAAATCCTGGTTTTCTGACCTTTTCCAGGAAAACTGTTAATATTAAAACCTATAATACTCGAATAGTTATTCACACATTCAGTTATGTTTGAAAAATTTGTAATGTATGCATGTAAACAGTTGTATCTCTAGAATTATAAGTTAGCTGTAGTACTTAATGTAAACATCGATTATTGGTCAAATAAATACAGTATGTTAAAAAAAAAAAAAATCGCATAATGTCTTAAAAGAAACGTAAAAATACAGTATTTTTCCCCAAACTAATATTATTCGGTCACAAAACAGAATGCAGCGCTATTCGAAAATAAACCTCACACTTTGTCTTGTGAGGGAATTTCTGTTCTCTTACTTCCAAGAAAAATCCAACTGTCTATCCTTTCGATATCCTTCGTGAGTTGTTTTACTTGCAATTGCAGCCAGTAGCATGACTAAAATATGCAGGATGCTCCCGGGTAGCTGCCGTTATCCCTTAAACGACGAACTACTTATTTCCAAAGTGATTTGCCAATGCATGCACACTTGTCCCTTAGGACGATAAAAACCACCAAACAAAAACTTCGAATCAAATAAACTAAACTCGTTTTATTGAACAGAAATCCCACCACGTCCAGGTGTGTTGTTTCGCTGGCACTATAAACTTCGACAGAAACATTCACACCTAAAGAGATATTCATTCATAAGATATATTGCAATATCCACTCGGATATTTTACCGAGAGTCTCTTGTGCAATTTCGTGGAAACCCCTAGATACAGAACAATCTTCCGACGTGATTACTTTTCGGATTGTCCACGACACTTTGTAGAGTTTTCCTGGATAAATAGAAATCAATCTAGTTGAATTGATCTGTTACTTTGTTGTCGAGTCATGGTAAAAGAAAGCATGCAGAAGTGAGGATGAAACATCCTAGAACACCGGAGTGATTGATAATGTTCAGCAGTTTTCATTTCTCTTTAGTCCCCAGGGACAGTCAAATGTCTTCTAAAGCTCGAACATCCTTTACCGACCAAAATAAGTATAAAAGGGGAAAGGTTCTGTTGAGGAAGAATTACTTTTATACTGATACTGTAAGTTGTTTTAGGAGGGACTATTTCATAAATGAATGGACTAGGATTGTGCACGTCATTCTAATAAAGTCCAAATGGAACGACGCTACCTTGCACTTTAGTATTCATTTATCACCCGAAAGGATGTTCGCAATCCTTGTATTCCAGTATTATTCAGAGCTCATTGCAGTGTATTATGTTTGATCGTTGAAAAAAATTTAATCATTCCTTGTTACAACTTCATGTTTCACTTTAATAGTGTTAGATACTTTTGAGGCACGAATGAACCAACTTAAATTAAAGACTCAAACTTCGTCTTTTCAATCTATTTTCGACAATCTTTTAATTTCGTCAATGAACTTGCGATGTACCTGCAGTTTTTGTAGCATTCTAATGCAAAATTTCGGACTGGAAAATTAAAAGTAAGACATTGAATTCATATTTGGTGGGGCTAACATCCAATTTATTAGACCTCCATTGGCTTACAAAATAATTCTTATTAAAACTTAGGAACTTAACAAAACGTAACCTAACTTAATTTTAACTTAATCTACTGAGGACAAGAGGTGGTGTGAGAGATAGATAATGGATTCGTTAAAGACGGAGAACGTATTATGAGGGAGAAGGTAAAAAAATGATTCAGGATATTATACTGCATGGATTAATCATTTACAATTTCATTTTTGCAACATTTTTTATTTCCCTTTTTTTCTTAGATTTTAAATTACAGGCTGGACAAAATATGCTTAAATTCAAGCTTAATTATCTTACATAATATATATAACTTACTGATTGTATGCAAACGCTTTAAGTTAAGCATAATGTGGCTTTAACACACTGCTAACTTTTTGCATACTGAATGCATATTGTTTTTTACTGCGTAGTGGTGAGTAGACTGTAATATTTTGTTTGAATCAAACTCACTAAGTCGTAAATCAAAGGTGGAGCTGTGGGGGGTTTCTCTATTCTATGAGATACAACCCACAATTCCAACCAACATTTCCACCTAATTTCGACCGCTTTCAGCGCGTCATACTTACCAATTTCCTTTATATGTATTCGGACGTATAGCTAAACTCATCATCCTTTGCAGATAATGCATAATTGAGTTTAGCTACATAAATGTCATACGGCAACTCCATTCTTGCTAACCATGAGTTTCCCATCGGAAATGTCATAATGTCGGTTAGCAACAACAAGTCTAAAAGAACGACGCTGTTGCATCATAGCAAAATAGCTGGGGTAATTTCAGCGTCTTAGGGTCTGGTTCTCACGCGAATTATTTCCCAAACATCAGCGGCGTCCTATCGACTTTCCCTCAGATCACCTATTCGCTTGGGATCATTGATCTCTCTTTGCAGGGGAGTAACATCCGCTAGGGTTCCCTCTCATTCGTATTTCTTTCCACGGTTCAATGCGCTTCAACTACACCATAGCCGTACCACTGGGTCAGTAGGTCGTGTCAGTAGCTGCATCTGATACCAACACACACAACCAAAGCTACCCCGAGATCACAGCAATATCATGTTTTCTGTTCTCTCATTCTTCATGTCCGTCAATTACCCTATTAACAAAAGTTACTCATACTTTGACGGGCGTGAGGTTGAGAGAGCAGAGGCGTGGTCTCTTTTGGTTATCCTGTGTGTAGAAAGAAATATGAATTTCAACCCTAATTCACACCAGTAACATCTCAATCACCACTGCGTGCAGTCACGCTGCCGCACAATTTAGTTTTCATCCACCGAGGTGTTAGTACACACAACAGGAGTCACGCGTTATTTTGTTTTTAACACAGTCGGTGTAAAAAAGGAATTTCAACCCTCGCAGAGTGCGCAGCTCGAGAACGATCAACTGATTGGAAGTACATATGTATCTATCATATTCAAAGAAAATACCAGTGTAATCTAAATCAAAAAAAATAAACTAAATGTTAATTAAGTTAAATAAATAAAAAAAGTGTTTTCCTGTCTTTTGCGGACGATTTTCGACGGACCAATATCGTTGGGGGAGTTAATGGGATACTTGCCGTACGTCGGCATCAACACATTACCCCCACAGAGCCGTTTGACGTACAATTCAATAACTTTTATTTCAGATACTCTTGTTTGATTTAAGTGTTTTTTTAGCTTCGTGCAATTTTTGTTGGTTAAATAACATCCTCTCCAATAAAATCTTCCAGCCTCAGCTTCGGCGTCCTCTCCGCTTGGCGGTGGTATTGAGTGGTCTATTCTATCTCGCTCCAATATTATTGTACTTAATCATTGTTATAAGACACATCACTCGCAGCTACTTATTGTTGTACACGGATTATTTGATATATTTATTTTTAATTACCCGTGAAATTCAATTTGCAGTTGGTTACTATTATTAAGAATGATCGTCGTTCCAGCTCAATTTAACGTCTTCTTTTTCTCCTCTCTTCCTCGTTCATCCACTTTTTCTCTTGTCCACCGTTATCCTTCGGACCTCTTCTCTCCTGTACTTTTTCTGTTATTCCAGATCAAGGGGAGTACTGTTGTACTGTTTCCTTGATTTCTCCCGAGTATTTCTTGTGTCACAAGTCAACGTAATCGACATCGAGCTCAGAGGTTGTGACACAAGCTAATACCTCGAGTGTAGAGAGTGGAGAATTATTTTAAACAAGCTACTAAAATGAACACATCCTGAGAAAGGTTGGCACAAGGCTAATAACCTTACCCGTAAAAACAAATTATTACGGAAAATTTAACAAGCCTCGGATATGGACGACGACGACCAAGCAAACGAAAATGGCTAAAAGATTTGGGCATTTTCTCATGGAACGTCCACTCACTATACAGAGCTCGAGCTGCACAGCACCTAGCGGATGCTTTGTCCGAATGTAAAGCTGACGTACAGCATTCCAAGAAATAAGAAGGACGGGGAATCGTGTTATTTAAAGAAACGAGTATGATTTTTATTACAGCCGTCATGCAAAACACCATGTGCTCGGGGTAGGCTCTCTAGTTAGCCAAAAACTGAAGTGTATCATCATCGGCTTTAATGCAATAAACGAAAGGCTATGCACTCTTGTGGTGGTTCTCTACACCACATGGAGAACCAACCCACAATTCCAACCAACCGTGACCGCTAACAGCGCGTCACCTCAACCCAATTCCTCGTGCAAAATCCGCAATAGCATACTTTCCAAACTTCGCAATAAAACACACTCTAAACCCGCAACAGAATACAATTCAACAAAATTTATTCTAAATACGTTTTCCCAAAATTGCTTCGGTCAATTCTTTATCTAAACCATATTCCTCGCTTGCGACCAAGCAATCTTAATTTCCCCGAAATTCATATGCTGTAATAAAACGCATATTCAAACCTACAACGGAATATGAACCATCACCACCAACTATACCGAGCCGCATACATTTCCCCGAAATTACTTCGGTTAATATCTTATCTAAATGATATTCCTTGCTTGCACCCAAACAATTCCAATTCCCCCCGAAAACTCATGCCCATACTTGCTCGTGTTCCCAAAATCGATTTCTCGGCACACATAGCAACCGAGGAATCTAGCCCAGCCAGTACGGCAGAAACTCCCGGAAACAAACTCCCTATGCAAGCATAGCAACTCTTCTCGAAATTCCTAGCAAAGTGGCAGTGATTTTATTTCTGCTATGACTCAACCGCCACGACGCGATGAATGGGTTCTTTCAATTCATTAATCAGTCGAGTCACAACCGCCACCGAGCGCACATCGGTCCTGCAATTACCCCCAAGTCGTTGTCCAACCACTACAGAGTGCGCGACGTTCCCTCTTCCTTGCCCCGTAGTGTGTCGCTCTCCAAGCTAGCCGAGTCGAGTTTTAGCAATCAATCGTCACAGGAGTCGGAGTTCAAAAACCCCAAGAATCGAGTCGAGTGGGAAACCCGCGCCGGTATACCGATCAAAGAAAGAGAACTTAATAAACAGTGTAACAATAGTCGTAGAACAAGTGGTCGCGGATGCAAAAATTTAACAAACAGTATAACACTTAATTGCGCTTTTCCTTTAAGTTCTTATTAGCGACGGTGTTGTGAGACTATAAAATAAGTTCGCCAAGTTTCTTAAGTTTTTATTAATGACGATGTTGTGAAGCTGTAAAGACAAACCGCCAAGTTCCCCTTAAGTTTTATTAATGACAATGTTATGTTTCCCTTTAAGTTTTTATCAATGGCAATGTTATGCTCCCCCGCTGGCTTGTGAAATTTAAGACACAAAATATAAACCATAGTAAATGTTATGTTTCCCGCTGACTTGTGAAACTTAGAAACATAAACCGTAGTAAATATTATCAGTGCGTTTTATTTACCCCCTTCGACCTATGTTGGGCATTCTTCGGGGACAATTTTGTGGAGCATCAACGAACGTAGTGCTGAGGAAGTGAATCCATGTCCCTGCTGACATCCGTACATCTCCAGCCACACACTCTTCGCATGCGAAGCTAGTTTAAGAACATAAGCCTCATAAACCTTCACGCACCTACAGAGGAGTCCCCCGACAACAAAAAGGAAGAATACTACGAGAACATCGCACGGGCTCTCAATGCCTGCCCAAGACACGATGTGAAAATCGTTCTTGGTGATTGGGATACGAAAATAGGCCGGTAGCCGGTTTTCAGGCACTACACAGGTTCCTATAGTTTGCATGAGAACACTAATGGACAATGGACTACGAGTCATTGAACTGGCGGCATCAAAAAACTTGGTCGTTGGGAGTACCGGGCATCCGCGTAAAGATATCGACAAAGCCACCTGGATATCACCTGATGGAGCCACCCGCAACCAAATTGACCACGTGTCGATAGATCGCCGCCACTCCTCCAGCCTGATGACGGTACGAATGTACCGAAGTGCCAATGTCCACTCGGATCACTATCTTGTTGGTACAGTTTTCCGAGCGCAGATTGCTTTACGGAGACGTATTGCATCCGTGGACCAAGTTTGAATCAACACGCCTGCCTTACGCAATGAGAATACCAGTAAGACTTTTGGTCATGCGCTAGGACTCGCCCTCGGGAGCTCGACGGAAGGAGAGTAAGTCCTGGGGCCAGAATGTCGGGCGTAGAAGAGAAATGGACACGCCTTAAGAATACTGTCATTAGTACTGCCAACTCCATATTAGGCAGTAGTCGTAGAGATCGGAACGACTGGTTTGATGATGAGTGCAAACTAGCGACTGAACGTAAGAATGCTGCATAATGGGCGATACAGCAGCCCCATAGGACGCTGGTGCGCGAGGAGAAATACAAAGAGCTCAGAAGATCTGAAAAAAGACTTCACACACAAAAGAAAAGTGCTTGGGAAAAAAAAACCTTATCTGTGAAATAGAGAAACGAAAAGAGCGAGGTCCGCCCCAGGTGCGGAAGTTCGACCAAATAATCCGCAGTATAACGGCCAACATCTGAAACATCGTATGGGCGTGATGTGTTCCCAAAGTCTGCACCTTACCCATCCAACCCATAGAAAAACATGCTAGCCTTTTCTCTTGGTAAGCGGATCATAGCTACCTGCGTGCCATCTGGTTTCCTTCTTAACTCTTTACCGTATCTGTCAGGATTTCCTCTACGGTGGTAACCTCATATAAATCACTACCATGATTTCCCGTGACACTGTTTTCACACTAGCATCTTTTTTTAACACTTGTTGTACTTTTGCTTTCTGTGTCTCAGTTTGTCAGGGGGAACATCATGCAGATATTATGATAAATAACCGAACTTTAAGAAATTCGTCATCGCGTAATCGGGCTCGCTCCCGAAGGTCTGTTCACGCTCGACTGGTAACGGTATTCTGTAAAATCAGGGGCATCGGTTTCATCAATACAAATGTAAACGCCATCCACGAATATTTGCAAACAGCGAAACCTGATATCCTTGCCCTAACTGAAAAACAGGTTGATTCGTCAACTGATTCGACAGATATCCGTTGCTCAGGATATGGCTTATATTCGAGATTTCGCGTCAAGGGCGGAGTCTGCGTTTTCGCGCGGTCTGATCTAGCTTGCCAGAGGATGGAGGCGGTGGAGCCCAACAACATGGACATCAAATGGTGGAGGGTCGTGCTGAGGAATTCTGTTGTTTCTTTGTTGTTTTTACCGCTCCCGAATGACGATCGACCGGCGACATTTTTCGAACATATTTCACATACCGTCAACTGGATACATATCAACCACCCGGCTTCTGAAATTGTCGTCCTTGGCGACTTTAAAGTGCACAATTCCGGCTGGTTGGTGCATTCTAACAGAAGCGGCGAGGCTAGGAGGCTGGCGGAGATTTCTTCGGTTCCTTTCCATGGTCGGAGACTCCGATATTAACGCTTGTGCGGAGTCGGTCACGGAGATTATTCTTCTCGTTATGGAGATCTACATTCCATATTACATCAAACGAAGTTCATCTGATAAACCTTGGTTTGATAAAAAATTCGAGCAGATTACAGCGGCAAAAAATGGAGCTTTTAAGCAATGGCGCTCCAATCCAACCGATGTTAACAGACCGAATTTTGTTAGAATCAGAAACGTATGCAACCAGCCGATTGATACCGCGAAGAAAGCTCATAACGACAGAGTGACCAATAAACTCCTTCAATGCCCGACTGGTTCGCGTTCCTTCTGGTCAATGGAAAGAGCTGTCAGCGGTAACTTCGCTACCTCCTCTTTCCCTCCGTTGATGACAGACAGTGGAACGTTAGTCACAAATTCAAAACATAAAGCGAATGTGTTCGCGAATTCAAACCACGATGCCGGTCCTTTGAAGTTGTGGCAACTCTAACAACAGATACACACAATTCACAGGCAAAAATAGTGAAGAACACGAACGAAAAAAATCGAATAAGAAAAATACATCAGAACCGTATACCAAGCGATAAATAATAAAAATAATTCACATCAGTGGAATATAGTCGAGTTTGGAAATCAAATTCTAAACACGGTCAGTAACCTGGTGTGTAACGCTTAGGTAAAATTTTTTTCGTGATTCGAGCTGTCATAGCGTCAGTTCGAATCACACGATCTTCTTCACTATTATTTCAAACGCTATAAAGTCACCAGTGATCGAGCCGGTACGGTCTTCCTGCGGGATGTGAAATTTCGGCAACGAACTATTCAACGCATTCTACGTGAACTGGACTGTAGGAAGGCAACCGGCCCGTATGGAATACCACAAATAGCTCTTAAGAACTGTGCTCCAGAACTATCGCCGGTTCTTGGTGACTCTTCTGCTTATATTATGCACGGAGGGCCTTTCCAGTCTGCTGGAAAATCGCTCGAGTTCAGTCAATCCCAAAGACGGGTAAAATGAGTATCCCACAAAATTACTGTCCGATAGCATTACTGTCTATGTCATCTAAGGTGATGGAAACATCATCAACACTGAGTTAATTAAGTATTTGGAGTGCAACGGACTTCTGAATGCTCGTCATACGGTTTCCGTGGCAGGCGGTCCACGGGAGACCTTTTGACACTTATAACCGATATATGGACATCTGCGATTGAGCGGCATGATGAGTCAAGGGCGGTTGCATTGGATATTTCCAAGACTTTTGACCGCGTCTGGCACGCGCCATTGCTGAGCAAACTTCGTTCACATGGACTTTCCCAGCAGCTTTGCGACTGGACGAAGAGCTTCCTCGAAAATCGGTTGACCCGGGTTGTTGTGGACGGCGAGTGTTCGGATCTGCGTCCTGTTGATTCGGGGGTGCCCCAAGGTTCTATTTTGGCTCCAACCTTGTTTTTGCTTCACATAAATGATTTGCTGGAGTTGACGGATAACAAGGTGTTCAGTTTTGCTTTGTCGGAATTCGCTAACTGTGAAACTGCTTGCCTCGGGCATGGTTAAATAATGTTGACGTCTTTATTCGTCGTGTTTACCACTTCGTCGTCGTCTTTAGTCTTTCTTTGCAGTCTTTATTCCTTCGTTGCCGTCTTTATTCCATCGTTGTCGTCTTTATTCCTTTGATAGAATCTCGGATGAGCCCCCAAATGTGGTACAAAAATATTCACTTTATTAATTCATCTTAGAAGTAACTATTACTTTGAGCTGACAATTAATCACAAACTGTCTTTTTATTTTCACATGTACCTGCCTGTCACGGGTGCCCTGCTCTGATCGACTGTGAATTATAAGACTAAAAAAAAGTTTGGCCTGTCTCCATTATCGCAATGTGACTGTGCACTATAACTATGTCTCAAATTCACCTCCGCCATTTCCATTGCACGGTCGGTTGTCCTGATTGGGCATTCGACCTGAATGTTCATCGACTTCATCCTCTTCGTCACTCCTAAATAGATCCTCACTGTCGCTGCTTGCCCAGGTTTTCATATAGTCGGTGGCGGATGTTGTCTGTTTGGGTTGCGCAGGGTCTTGATAACCACATATGGTCTAAAGAACTTGTGTGCGAGCTTTAAGCCAGGTACTTGCTGTACTTTGCGAATAGTGTGCGACGATATCGCCTTCTTGACATCTGAACTCCGCCTTCCTGCTTTATTGAAGTTCCGTTTATTTTCGGACTGAATGCGTAGGATATTCTCCTTTGCCTGTTTGTGGAGTCCTGCTCGTTGGTCGTCGAATAAGGTAATCAATTCTTCCCCTAGCAACTCGTTAATCTGCGGATCGTCCTTCAAACGAGCGTCGACTCCGAACATTAATCAGAATGGTGACGACGTGGCGCTGTAGCATCTTTGTACTGTGTCCAGGTCCCGATACCAATCACTTGGTTTAGCAGGTGATAGATTTGTCTGCAGTGGTATTCGGGTGCGGTACACCCTTTCAACTTGACCATCTGCTACCCGTTGTTGCCGGAACGCGCCCAGTGCCCTCTTCGCAGCAATAGCTCTCGACACCCTTTGAAGTAAACGCGGTACCCCTGTCGGAAATGAACCTCCGAGGATTTGCAAAGATAAATGACTGCCTTCGCAAATGGCAGATGAGTTCTGTGGATGCCGTCGATTGTATTTGGAAAAAGCGTCCACAATGACCAGGATGTGCGACTTCTTGGTTAACGCCAGTGAACCCAGGTGATCGACGTGGAGGGTGTCAATGGGCACACTGCCCTCCTCCACAGGATTCTGGAATCGTTGTCATTTTCCTCGGTTTCGCTTGACCAATATACACGAAATACAATGCCTATCAAGAGTGCTCTGCTCTGATTGACTGTGAATTATAAGACTAAACAAAATTCGGCCTATCTCCATTGTCACGATGTGACTGTGAACTATAAGTTTATCTCAAATTCATCTTCGTCATTTCCATTCCACAATATATTTCTAGATTTTGCTATTGTATTAAAAGCCACTTTGGTCAATCGTAAATGAGACTAATATTAAACTCAGTTCAGTTGGAAAAATGTGAGATAACAGCCTGAAATTCTGTACTTCAAAAACACATTAGATGTAAGAGAAGAATGTAGGTCCGTGAATATAAGAAAGAGAGGAAAAATTGGTAAACTCTTCTCACAGGAAAAATATGATGGACCAAATTCAATTTCTACGGAGAAAAAACAAAAGACCCGTTGGATTGAAGCCTCTTATAACTTTTGATATCCCTTATTTTTTAACAATTTTACCAAGAGTTAGCCAACTTTAAAAAGGCGACTAAAGTTTATCTTCCTTTGGAAGACAATGAAGTTTACATTTTAATTTTATTGTTGTTGTTATTATAATTTTCATAAACAAAATTTTTTAATAATAATTACAAGATGTACATTTTCTTAGAGTTCTATTTACATTTTATTAAATATTCTTGTATAACTTTTGTTTAAAAAATAAAATAAACACATCTTGAATAAGGCTTGATAATTTGACCGATTTGTTCCTAATTAGTAAATCACCATCATCATAATTTATAAATTAAACTAATTGTATGTTAAGATACAACACCTTGAAAAGGTAAAGCAAAAGGAAAACTGGCGCGACTGGAATCCTATTCGTGATCAACAGAGAAACAAAGAAAAGAAACTCGGAGTTAGCTTTTGATTAATTTTATTCACTATTTGAAGCGAATAGCTGCACAGCATCACTCAAGATTCGTTATACAATTAAAAACCAACAAGTTTGAAACACCTGTGGCGTTTCCACCAAACGCCACTGCTTGGCTTTCCATTTAATAAGCTGAAAATCCATAAAAACAAGTATTATGGCCGTTCCATTCGAACGCCATTACTTACCTTGCTATTAACTATGCAAAAACTCCCACCTAAAACACATAAACCCGTAGTTTTCGCTAATGCAATTGCATTAGCATCTATAAACATTTCCTCCGGGGGCATGCTTGTATACAACGCAGCATGCTCCTGAAATTCAATTCGGTTACGACATCACGTAACCGACCAAATCCCCGACCTTGTCCATGCACATAAATAACAAAGATTTTTCCTCACACGTGCATGACAACTCATAGCGACAGACATTTTCCCCAAGGGCATAAGCAATTCGGTTGCAACGCCAAGCAACCGATATAGACTCAAATCATATCGGCGTCCATATCCCCTGTCGAATTCTACGGCACACAAGCAGGAGATATTCTTTTCTTTCCTTTTTGCGGCAGGCACATCGGTCGCTAAACCGATCGACAGGACGCAATAGCATTTCTCACCACTGACTGCGAAGGAAATCGAATTCTCGCTAATGTAAATACACATACAAGAGTTCGGCCCTTTCAAGACGCCACCGACTGGTGCATGATCAGCATAAGTGCTGTACGCGGTCGCTGATCATGTAAACACCAGTTCATGATTATTGCCCGGCTGCAACCACTCCGCATACGTTTCCCTTTTAGAAAATTCGGATCTCCATGGTTCGCATGCTGGGCGCTGAAGGGCATGGGCAGCAATTGCGATCATCGTGTGCGTGTTTCGCGCCCTTTTCCTGTGAACAATGTGGAGAATCATCCCCTAGTGGTCGTCGAAACTATGGAATTTGGTATTCCGTCGGTTCGAAAGAATTAGTCAGTCGTAACTCAGATTCCGTGGAGGCAAGTCGTGCCTCCACATAAAACGTTAAAAATAAGATAGACGATTTTGTAACCACTGGACTGCGCGGAAAAACCAAAACATACCCCCAAGCCCGACCATCGCCAAAAAAAGGTTATGGTGACAATTTGGTGGAGGCCCCTCCATAGTATAGTGGTTAGTATACCCGCCTGTCACGCGGGAGACCGGGGTTCGATTCCCCGTCGGGGAGCGTCTGGTGCAAGACTAATGACCTTGCCCGGAAAAAACAAATCATTATGGCAAATTTAACAAGCCCCAGGACTTGCTAAATAAGGCCAAGACCGGCTCCCGGTTGTAGTGCCGATGATGATGATGACGATGAGTGCGCGGACGCAATTGTCTGGGGATGCGCCACGCATTACGTGCAACATTAAATTCACCATTTATTTATTCAATGTGCCGCTTGTTTTAACTTTAACAAATTAAACTCACCATTTATTTATTCAATGTGCCGCTTGTTTCAACTTTAACAAATTGAATTCACCATTTATTTATTCAATGTGCCGCCTCTTTCAACTTTAACAAATTGAATTCTCCATTTATTTATTCAATGTGCCGCTTGCTTTAACTTTAACAAATTGAATTCACCATTTATTTATTCAATGTGCCGCTTGTTTTAACTTTAACAAATTAAACTCACCATTTATTTATTCAATGTGCCGCTTGCTTTAACTTTAACAAATTGAATTCACCATTTATTTATTCAATGTGCCGCTTCTTTCAACTTTAACAAATTGAATTCACCATTTATTTATTCAATGTGCCGCTGTTTTAACTTTAACAAAGTAAACTCACCATTTATTTATTCAATGTGCCGCTTACTTTAACTTTAACAAATTAAACTCACCATTTATTTATTCAATGTGCCGCTTGTTTCAACTTTAACAAATTGAATTCGCCATTCATTTATTCAATGTGCCGCTTGCTTCAACTTTAACAAATTAAACTCGCCATTTATTTATTCAATGTGCCGCTTCTTTCAACTTTAACAAATTGAATTCACCATTTATTTATTCAATGTGCCGCTTGTTTTAACTTTAACAAATTGAATTCACCATTTATTTATTCAATGTGCCGCTTGTTTCAACTTTAACAAATTGAATTCACTATTTATTTATTCAATGTGTCGCTTGCTTTAACTTTAACAAATTGAATTCGCCATTCATTTATTCAATGTGCCGCTTGTTTTAACTTTAACAAATTAAACTCACCATTTATTTATTCAATGTGTAGGTTGTTTAAAGTCTAACAAATTAAACTCTTCATTTATATTCGCAATCCTTTATGTGATCATAATAAAATAAAAGAACATTTATCCCAATGGACTTCAGTGTGTTTCATTTACGGTGGCGCCGATACGATTACGGTGAACAGTTTGGCAAAAACAGTGAGTGAACTTGATGGTGATAGGAGTAAAAGAACCAGTGCCAAGGACGGCACACATATATTCCACACACCTCACACGGCAGACTCTGCGAAACAGTGCTGAAATCAAGACGACGAATTTTTTAGTGCAACTCTTGCCTCGTACCAAACAACAATTTTACAATAGCCTTGATTCGGCCACTGACCTGAAATCCCTCTACGATAACACTCCATCCCATATCTCTCTTGTTGGCCTAAATTCGAGCCGACCTTTCGATTGATTGTGCTTGTGGAAGCGATGTGAGCGTTTAGGTCATAATTTTCCTCATTTGTTTCACACGCAAGTATTTCGCCGACAGCAGTGAAGTAATCGAATTTTACGTGATTGCATAATTGAATTGAAATCTACGTGATACGTTTATGTTTTTGGTGGATCATGTTGCGTTTTGCGACAATAACATATAAACTTTCAATAATCATTGAAAGTTTAAAAAAAAATAGGTACATTGTAGGTGAGATGTAAGATTCAAAAAACATATGTTACGTATTATTTATTATGTAAAAAACCAGGTCAGTATGTGGGGGTTCTCTATACCACATGGAGAACCAACCCACAATGCCAAACAATTTTGATCGCTAACAGCGCATCACCCTAACCCAAACTGTAATCCATTCCCAAACATGCAAAAACACATCCCAATATGCAACAGCATCCTTCTCCAAACCTGCAATTGCATACACCCCCAACCTACCAAGAACCTGTGGGATGCGAGTTTATTCCCCATAAAAGTATATAACCTATTACCACCTCGTGACGGGAGAAATTAAAAGACACTGTCGAACATTTTACGGACAACTTTATTGTGGATACTACAGTTCAGAAGCCGCACCAACTGAACTTAAAACGTAACAGTTACTGTTCCAAACAGAGGATATATATGGTACGCTTATTTCACTAATAAATTTTAATTAACAAGTCACACCTGTACAATTTGGCTTAACCACTAAGTAATTCTAGCTGAAAAGTTACATGTATAGTTTTTCCATTCACTAAGTAATTTTAACTGAAAAGTTCACGTGTATGGTTTGACTTATTCGCTATGTAATTTTTAATTGAAAGGTTACGTGTATAGTTTGTTTTACACCGGATTAGGATGGAAGAATACCGATGGAAGATGTAAACGTACCGCTGTGGCGAAATCTTGACTCCGACTGACTGTGTTTGTTTAACGTGGAGGCCCGACTTGCTTCCACGGAATCCGTATCGCGATTGAAGACGTGTGTCCATGAGCATGCGAACCGTGGATATTGTAATTCCATAAAAGGAAATGTTTTCCCGATCGGCAGTGCGTAAGGCATCTATGCTGATCGGGCGCACGTTGCTGGCGTCAACAAAAGGTCGAGCTCTCGCGTGTGTATTTATACTAACGAGAACTCGGTCCCCTTTTGTGGCCAGGCGCGAGTTACCCATTTCATGTCGATTGGTTTAGCGACCGATATGATTGCAGCATGGAAGTAAGGCAAGAGTATCTCCTGCTTGTATGCTGCAAATTCGTTGGGGGATATGTGCACCGCGGTGGTCGAGACATGTTGGTTGCTTGGTTGTGAAAACAAATTGCCTTTATGGAACATGGCCATGGATGCTAATTCTTTAGCTTGCCGGTCGGTTTACCGATCGATGTGCTGTAGTAAAATAATAAAAGAATATCTCCTGCACGTGTGTGGCGGGGTGAATATGTTTATACGTAGCACCAAATGGTTTTCCTTGGTGTATGCCGCATGTTATACTTTCTTACTAGGAAATCTGATGATGCAACATACACCCGACGAATTGCTTTCTAGCACATGATGCCCGTGAGGAAATTGTCTCTTGTGATTCGTGCTATTGAATTAGCAAAAATATGGTTTAGGAGACACCTTACGTGGGTGACAAAAAGGTAAGTAAATGCTTGATTGCTAGGCAAGCAACGGAACTGCCTCAGTACTTGTTTTATCGGTTTCCGCCCGCTCTAGGTGGACATTTTCGAACTATAATGGGAAGGTAGGTAGTGGCGTTCAAAGGAACCGCCACAAACCCGTTTCCCAAGCTGCCATAAACGCATATCCAATTTACAACGAAACACTAACCATCTCCATCAACTACACTGAGCCGCATACAGTTTCCAAATTTGCTTCGGTTAATTCTCTATCTAAATTATATCCCTAGCTTGCAACCAAGCAATTCCAATTTCCCCCGAAAATCATATCCTGTAATAAACGCATGTCCAATTTACAACGAAATACTCACTATCTCCATCAGCTACATCGAGCCGCACACATTTTCCCAAAAACCGCTTCGGCTAATATTCCATTTAAATTATATCCCTTGCTTGCAACCAGGCAATTCCAATTTCCCCCCGAAAATCATTCCGGCTCACTCCTTGCTTAAACTATCTCCTCACTTCTACCCAAGCAACATTTAGTTCCCCCGGAAACCATTTCGGTTCCCATTCCACCTAAACCATGCAGAACCACACCAATTCCCTCTTACTGGCAAGGCAGCAGCATGATGCGTCGCCTTTCCACGAAACGACCATCGCCACGATCAAGACCCTTGACCATACTTGGCTATGCCGTCGAAACCAATTTCCCGGTACACACATACAAAGAATCCAACTCAGCCTATACGGCGATAATTCCCCGGAACTAAATCCCCTACACGGGCATAGCAACCCTTTTCAAAGTTCCTGGTAAATGTCAGTGGGTTGATTTTAGCTATGACTCCACTGCCACTGTGGCGGTTCCGCCAAACCCCACTGTTACTTACCTGAAGAACCCCTATAGCTTCGACCCAACTTTATAACTTTTACTAATGCAATCCCATTAGCACCTTAAGTGTTTCACGCACCAAATAGATCAAATTTATATAACCTAAAAGTCCCTGTAAAAGAATCCTTACCTTTCATGCATCTCTCAATACAAATTCCCTACAAGAATTCTTTCCATTATACAGTTGCATAAACAAAAAACCTATTCGGTATCTTCGGCTGTCAGGCAAATTTCAACCTTTCCACACCTGCACCACAATCTCCCGACAGCAAAAACATTTCCTTCCCAAGGATAATCAATGCTTTCAATGCAGTACCTGGAAATGCCTGCAAAGAATTTTTCCTAAAAGGGCATTCATACATGTATCAATGCGTCTCTGCATAAGCGACCAAAAACCGAATTTCCAATTAGTGTAGATTTTCACATTAGAGTTCGACACTTGCGTCGCCATAGATACCATGTACCATTGACACAGGTGGTATATACAAACCGTCATTGTATAACCATCTAATCTAGCTTGTAATGACTTGCAACTATCGATACAGCTGCAAGCACTTTACCAGAATTGCTCCTTTGTTTGAATCTCCAAACAAGCATCGACTTCGCGCATAGCCGCCGGATTGAATTCAAAGCATAAACAATGCAAATACAGAATCCATTTCCCACAAACGAATTTCCCTGCATATACAAATGCAAGCAAGGGAGTCGTTTACTCCACCAACCCATTAACACCATTTCTTCGATGCGTCGCGTCTATTTATTTAGCCGCGACGCACATCTCAAACAAAGATCCAATTATCATCTGCCGAGTTTCGGTTTTGTTTGCTTTGCCGAACTCGCATCTCATGAATGCACTTATGCCCTTTCTTTATTTCAGATTCGTTATCATGGCTTCGACCCATGAAAAGAACCGACGTACACACATACGTGTGTACCATGACGATCTCCTCTATGAGATCCGGTTATCACCACCGTAATAGCGAATGCACCCAAATTTCCTTTGGACAACGAATGAATATCGTTGAGTCAAATCACATCCGCCAAACACGCTGGTCGTGCGATCTCCCGCTCTCCGTCGCGCGGCGGAGGAGCTTATATATCCAGAAGTCGGGTCGTGAAAGAAGTGTTTCAGCGTGTCTTAAAACTTATAAAAATCAATTTAATATTAAATATAAGTCCTAAGAAAATATAAAAACCTTTTCTCTTGTTTTGTTCCCAACCGTTTTAAATAAATAAACACATCAATAAGATTAAAACAGTGTGTTTTATTTACTTTCCTCCTGGTGGACGATTTGTTGTGGAGTTTTGTTCCCTGGCTGGAACGCGTATCGAATGTGTTTTCCTGAACACCGGTGACGTGATGTTTTCGTTCGGGTTTTAGCGGCGAAAGTGTTAGTGGGACGAGGTAGAACTCACACCCATGCCGGTGCCACGACCTAATCCCCACACGTCTACAGTGCTATAGTTTTTTTTTTGTCATCATTGCCATTAACTTACCGTTGTTTTACCCCAGAGGAACTCATTTCCAAATCTACATAAACGCTGGAGTATAGTCTCCATACTTTCTGTATTAAACGAATGTAATAAAAAAAGGAACAGTGCCAACGTACAAAGGAACTCGATTATAAATGCACATAAATACTAGATTATAGTCTCTATGCTGTCTGTATTAAACAAATGTTACTAAAAAAAAAAAAAAAAAAAAAAGGAAACAGTGTCAAGATACAAATAAGAAGATCTTAATACTGGATGTGAGCTATTAAAAAGTAAAAATAAAGAAAAACATTAACCGTAAAACGGTGGTATTATTTTTGTGAAAATAATTGGTGGTATTATTATTTCTATTGCAATCGTCGGCCAGAGTGCCGTTGTATGACGTTCCCACAAATAAACATATTGGTCTTATCAGGTTCGTGACTTGTAAGGGACACAACAGTGTCTATTAGAAATGAACTGTCGTGTCCAATCCCCCGCCGGTTGCCAGCGGCTGGGGGCTACGTGGCTCTACTTGTCTTCTCCTTTCCTTATCTTCCTCTTTGGCGGGTGTACACGAACAACTGTATCCGTCAGATACGGATATGAGAAACCGCTTTCAAGTTGGAGTCCAAACGGTCGTTCTTGCTGGGATGTAGGCACGCCGTTATATGTTGCCCAGATAACTTCTGTGGACGGGGACTTTAATTGAATTTAAGTCATCTGAATGCCGCTATGCCCTCTCGAAGCTTCGAAACAGTCGGACCTACGAGAACGTCCGCATCTATCTGGCTTACCTTCATGGCAAGTCTGAAGCAGTCTGCTACGAAAGCAAAACGAAAACGAGTGTTAAGATATCCATTCAGCAGGAAGGTCTCCCCACCGATTTCCCTAGCCTTCATAATTTGTACATAAAATTCCATGAAAACTTTAATATTCCCCCCCAAAAAGTATCAAGAGCCCTCTCGGCTTTTCGACAATACATTTGCATAAAGGTGGCATCTGGTCCCCTACGCAGGGAACCCACAAATAAGAAGTTTTTTCGGCCCTAAACGGCTGCCCAACCCACTTTCAACGGGGTGTCCCAATACTCTTCCCCTAACCATTTACTACCAGAATGTCAGAGGACTACGGTCCAAAACGCATTCGATCTTACAAAATACTCACTCCTTCCCCTTTGATATATACGCACTGACCGAAAGTAACCTGACCCCAGTAGCCACAGCCTGGAACTGCCCGCTCCCCCCCTTCACAGTTTTTCGGGACGACGAGGTCCATCATTCCGGTCCCCACACCCCCTGCCGAGGCGTGCTGCTTGCCATCCAAAACTGACTTACATCTTCTCTTATCACCATCTCTTCTTCTCCCAACCTCGACTATGTCGCAATAAAAATTGAACACCGCTCAAAGTCCGTGTTCATCATATGCTTTTACTTACCTCCATCGCAAGCTATCGAGTCATACAAACTCGCTACTGCGACAATCGACCGCATACGGAGGCTAGTTCTTCCCAAGACGACATTGTAGTCCTTGGCGATTTTAATCTCTCCCATCTCCAATGGACGCTGTCTGACGACCACTCCCACTACACCTCAAACCCCACCACTACCAATCCAGGGAAGGTCTCTTTATAGACAACCTCACCGACTCTGGCATTTGCCAAGTAAGCAATGTCCTAAACCATCTGGGCAGACAACTTGACCTTGTGTTCACGACAGACCCCTTTAATTCCTCAGTTGTCTCTAGTCCCCACACCCTCTCAATTATTGACAACCACCACCCCCCGCTTCTCGTATCCTTATACCACGACTACTCAGCCCACAGCACTCCCCCCCCTATCAATTTTCTTTCAACTTCCGAAAACCCTATTTCCGCCTCATAAATGAGTACCTCGACAATATCATACTCTGCGTAAATGAAATAAGTGTAGAGGACGCTACAGCCTCGCTCTACACAGAAATCCGCAACGCTATATCCCCATATGTCCCATACCACCGACACAGGTTATCATTCTCATCGCCCCATGGTATAACCACAAACTACGCACCCTTCGTAACAAAAGGAATAAGTTGTGGAACACTTTCCTAAACACGCGTTCCCCCCTTGGCTACTCCAACTATCTGGGTGACTATTACCAATTCACTGAGCTTTACAGCTCTCTCTACCATAATCACTTGCCAAAGCTCAATTCACCCTGATCAACGACCCCAAATCTTTCTTCCACTTCATCAACCACAAACGGAGATCTGATGCCTATCCCACCTCCCTTTTCTACGGCTCAACTACTACAACGGACTCCCAAATCATATCCAATCTTTTCGCGTCCTTCTTCAAACTATCCTTCACGGACGACTCGTTCGAGCCTAACCCCTCCCACTTTACTGGCATGACTGAATTCTCCCTCGGCCCTCTCATCCCTCTACACACAAAGAAAGTTGAGGAGCTGAAAGACGATTTCAGTCCCGGCCCAGACGGACTCCCTGCTATCCTCTTAAAAAAATGTTCCTCTTCTCTCTCTCTCCCGCTCGTGTCACTTTTCAATCTATCCCTTGCTCAAGGTCTATTCCCTAACATAAAAAGGAAAAAAAAAAACGATATATCCAATTATCGTCCCATTGCTAAGCTTTCGCACATTCCTAAACTGTTCGAAGGCCTACTATATGAGGCGTTAAGTTTTCGCTGCGCACCAATCATCTCTCCGAACCAGCACGGCTTCCTCTTTGGCAGGTCCATTACCACTAACCTTGTCGAATTCACATCCCTTACACTCCTTGCCCTAGAAAACGGCGATGAGGTCGACGTAGTCGCTACCGACTTTATCAAGGCCTTCGACAAAATCTCCCATAACCTCATTCTCTTCAAGCTATCCTCCCTCGGTTTCCAACCCCTGCTGATTGAGTGGGTCTCATCCTATCTCAGTTATCGAACCTGCCGCGTGCGATGTAGATCCACCCTCTGCGATCCTTTTTTCCCAACCTCGGGGGTCCCCCAGGGCAGTCACCTCGGCCCTCTCCTATTTATCCTAACCATAAACGACATTGGCTCCTGCATTAATCACTCCTTCATCTCGCTTTACGCGGATGATTCCAAAATGTTTAAGACAATACGCACTCCCCTGGACTCCTCACTTCTCCAAGCAGATCTTGACAGCTTCTCGACTTGGTGCGAAAATAATTGTCTAGAAATGAATATCGCCAAATGTCACACAATCACCTTCTCTCGGAAGAGTTCTCCCACTCACCCACGCCCCTATCTCTTACTGAACCAACCGATAACATCGGTTGAATTGATTCGCAATCTGGGCGTCCTATGCGACAATGAGCTCAAATTTACCGCACATTTTGATTACATAATCCTCAAGGCTAACGCCGCCCTTGGGTTTGTCAAACGCTGGTCGAAGGAATTCCTTAACCCCTATGTCACCCGATCACTCTCCACAACTTTTGTCCGGCCACTACTCGAATACGCTAGTCAGGTCTGGTCCCCGTACCAAGTGACTCACATTCGCAGGATTGAGGGAGTTCAACGTCGTTTCTTGCGCTTCGCCCTCCGCGGACTAAACTGGGAAAATCCGCTGATACTACTGTGGGGCTTTTCAGGGCCCGAAGAGCCAGGCATCGCTCGATCCCCACTATTCCAGGCGAACGACTTACCTCTCGGTCGAACTTCAGCAAGGTTGCGTAACCTTGCTACGGCATTTACCCCCAGCCAAATCGCTGGAATTAATACGGTTACCCAATCGGATAACTGTTTAGAATTTCTGTTAGGCAGCTTACCTATTCTGAGGGGGTTTTCCTTCCAAAACCCCTTTTTCTCCAACACCACCCCTTAAAGACATTAAGTCCACGGCAAAGATTATCACCTTGCCGTGGCATCGAAAACTCACCCTCGGGCAGGCATTAATTCCTAAAACATTAAGTCCACGGCAAAGCTTATCACCTTGCCGTGGCATCGAAAATTCACCCCCGAGGTGTACATTATTTCCTAAAAAACATTAAGTCCACGGCAAAGCTTATCACCTTGCCGTGGCATCGAAAATTCACCCCCGAGGCGTATATTATCTCCTAAATAAAAAGCATAAGTCCACGGCAAAATCATCACATTGCCGTGGCATTTGAAATCCTATCTTTAGGCATACATTCTGCCAGGGCAGCTTGTTTCCATAGCCTTACGCTATGGAAACAACATCAACAAAGAGTTCCTTGTTGACTCGTTTATTTGTTTGCCCATGGCACTTCTCGCACGCGGCTATTTGGTCCCATTGATTGGCTACCGCCGACAAGGTTTCTGCTGACGCAAACCAAACATGTCCCTGATTACCAGCAATCGCTGGCTTCCAATTATCGGTCCCCACGTTCGGAGACCGCACTCAAGCAACGATCAAGATGCAGCCAGAAAATGTTTACTTTCAACATCTGGCAATGGCTGCACCCTATGTTCGTTGCAATGTTTAATCATCGGCAACCGAAATGATGATTTATGGCCTTCCATTAGGATGACCAAATCTTCGTTTTGGGTTTTCACACCCCACATGCTAGTATTTACATTCTTAGAAAATGCACTAGCGATGTGCCTCCATCCACGGTCGCCGAACGATCGTATGCATGGCATACTCACACATGCGTAATGTATGACTACCCCGCCCGGTCCAATCACGATTAACTACTTCAAGTTAATCGTGTAACTCCGCCTCCTTGCCAGTTTCTTTCGGGGTTCTTTCCCTTTAATGACTTCCAATGGGATTAGTCAGAGTTACACCGTCACCGGAGTCGTACAAGTTCCGAAAGTACAGATCAATTGTCTTTTAAATTAAATTATATCGGAGTTATAACACCCAAAGGGTCGTGTCGGTAATCTACACGGAGTGTGTATCGAAGGACGAGTGACGTCAAGCGTCATATTGTGTGTCTTGTTTCCCCACTATGGGATATTTAGTTTTTTTTTTGTTCCACGTAACTTATCTGTGAATCCGTGAAGTAATATAAATTCAATAGTCGTCCACACCGTGTGCATTTATTAAGAACTCAAAAGATATCCGTGAAATGTGTCATTAGTTGTTGACAAAATATTTTTCATGTACATTTACTAGAACGTAACCATATCCGTAGAAGGTGTCATTAGTTGTATCGAAAAGATTTCCTTTACTTGTGACCAGTTACTGACGTAGATTAGAAAGTAAATAAAAACTGTAATAATATCAAAGTAAAATTGTTTTATATAAAGTAGTCGCACTAGCAATAAAAACACCAAACTATATCAAAATAAGAATTGTGTTGTAAAGTGGCCCTGTCAGTATTAGAAACATAGTGGAGTAATCAATAAATAAAGAAACATTATTTGAACATTAATCCGGTGATTTATATTTATTTTTACCCTTTCGGAGCACGTTGTGCGGCTTTTAGAGAACTATCAGTGGAAGGTTAAGTGAACCCGCGTCGTACATGGCTGCTACTAAACCTTACACCACATTGGTGACCTAAGGGTGAAGAACACGCAACGTTCGAACAACCAATCGATGCTAAACATCAGGCAACAGATAGAACACCTTCGTGACTCACAGAAGTGAAAACAACTAACAACAGCACCTGGCATACCAACATCATCGGACCAGGAACTGTCTGATTGACGAAGACACAACATCACCAGACACCATCCACGTCGACAACAACTGACAGGCACGTAAGAGATGTAATTTTTTTTCTGTTTTTATTAAAATATTTTGCGTTTAAATACTAATAACTCTAAGTTCCTTGTAAACTGAAACCTAACAAAATCAATTCGTTATTTTACCTTTCGGTGAGCTCCTTCAGAGCCAAATATAAATATAAATTATGTAATCAATTCTTCGCAGCATTTAAAAATTAAAAGAAAGTTTAGGTTTCACATTCAAAGATATACACATTGTATTTAATTAAACAAAGTGCGTAAACGAAATAAATCTTAAGTTTAACAAATTTTACTACTTTCGTAACAACAAAAATAACAAATTTAGAATAAACTAAATTAAATACGCAAAAGTGAACTAAATTTGAAACAATCGAATATGATGATTAGAACATAAGAACGTCCTACTGGTTTAAGGTGTTGCCACTACAAATATTTCGCCAAGATATATAAATCATACACTTAAATAATAAATTTGTTTCCTGCTTTCTTTTCAATCGTAATTTTTCTCACATAAACCAGTTGCATTACCTACGCAGGAAGCGTCAACATAAAAATTGAAATAAATTATCGGATTCTATGAAATTAAGCAATTAGTGTGATTCGCTAGATCAAAACAAAATATTCTATACCTTAAAAATTTTACTAATTTAGGAGTTACTTTAATTGGAAAAAGCGATACTGCATCTATTGACGAACACGCTCCTCAAGCGAGTATCTTTTCTCTCGAACGTCTGTTCTTTTTGCACAGAGACTAGCCCTTCTAAATTAGATTGTCGAATTGTTAAAGAATCATATAAAGGGAAGAACACACACTAAACCATTAATAAAAACGCCTTATGCCAAGCGTGCATAATTTTTATTGCTCCTTATAATAAATATTGTAAACCCCTTCAGGGTACTGAATAACGTACAATTCGGTTTCGACAGTACACACAACTTCACGTCAACGCTCCTCAACTCTTTTACACACACACACGTCCGCGTAATAAATTTCTTTTTCCGCCTTCAATAATTTAGACTGAACATTAATTATTTTCAAATTAAGCTGTATAACAATACAGTTCTATTATTTTATTGGCGATTTTCACTCGCCCAATTTGAACTCTCAGCGACTCCTTTAGGTGCCACTTGACTCAGTCCAAGCCCTCCGCCTTCCTCTGCGACAACATCTCCGACCTCCAATCCCCCACTCGACTTTGTACGGTTCTTTGCGGGCTCCGAACCTCACAATCGCCTTCTTTTCATCGCTCTTCGACAGCACACACACTGCGACTTCTTTTGACTCACCGGCCTCCCTTCACCTTCTTCGCGTCCTCTTACGCCTTTAATCCCCGTTTCGCGTCATACAACCCATAATGGTCAACACGCGAAACACCATGGCCAGAAAGGCTCAGGAACAACCCGAGCCTCTTGAATTCCACGACGCCTCCAGCGTCGATTTCCCCACTGAGCAAGTCGGTGATGACCTAGACTTGCCCGTACCATCTACCCCGTTGGCACCCCCGGTTGCCCCCAGCGTCGTGAACCGACCCCAATCTTCTAACGCT
The DNA here is from genome assembly GCA_963931805.1 of Microdon myrmicae. NCBI lineage: Eukaryota > Metazoa > Arthropoda > Insecta > Diptera > Syrphidae > Microdon > Microdon myrmicae. The sequence continues at coordinate 30,330,638 of OZ007497.1, read as the reverse complement.
CTCCCAACCTCTTCCAACGCCCCCGGTATCGGCCCTTTGCCAAATTCCGGCATTTTAATGCCCACAACTGGTGCCGGTACCTCACAACAACCCCAAAGACCTTCAGAGTCCCAAGAATTCCACGATGCTTCCAGCCTCGGGAATGGGACTCGTCACCCTAATATAGGACTTCCCCCCTTCGATGAGGAGGACCCAGACCTTTGGTTTGCAGTGGCAGACCGCATCTTCCAGGCCTCAGCCTTGCACGACGAACAACTTCGTGCAGTCGAGCTGTTGAAAGTGCTTGACCGCACTCAACGACCGCATGTTGCACACATAATAAGGTCGGCCAGCCGTAACCCGTATAGCAACATGCGTGAGGCTCTGCTCGACGTTTTGGACGAGCCTGGAAGTGTGCGGCAGCAACGTTTGGCCGCTGTAACCAACTTATCTGGGATGAGACCATCTCTTTTCCTGACCCATTTACGCTCTATAGCGGGGACCAGGATTGGGGACGACCTGATAAAGCCTCACTTTTTGAGGTGTCTTCCCCAGCATGCCCGTTCGGCTCTTATAGCCCAACCCAATCAGAGTTTGGGCTATTTATCCAAAATTGCGGACGCAATTATGGAAAGCTCAGATCAGTATTCTGAGCCTCCTGCGTACCAAGTAGCGGCGGTTTCTCAACACGCTGCCCGGCCTGCACGGCACCCTCGTCTGCCTTTCTCAGCCCATCAATTGGTCCCAACTCCCCATCCTCCTCAAACCCAATTACCTCATAGAAGGCCCGCCTCAACCAATTTCCCTCAGGGGAATCCAGAGGCAGGCCCCAACCTTAACCAAAGAAATTCGCCCACACAATTAACCCCTGCTGACCTTCGGGCGCTCCAAACCTCACTCCTCCGCGAGATAACGCAATTGCGCGCGGAGGTGAGGAACAATCCTCGAAGCGCCCAGAACCGAGCCATGCCGAGCCGTCCTCTCAATCGGCAGAATTCCTACCAAACTGCCCCTCAGAGGGCCTATATGCCTCAAAACGCCCCACAGAGGGCCAATTCCTCTCAAAATGGCCCTCACCGGGCCAACTCCCAGCGAGCTCCGGCTCGACCTCCCCGTAATGGCAATAGCAATACGCAGAATATACCTGATAATGCCGTTACTCTGCCTTGGTGCGCCAATCACCAACGATATGGTGATCGCGCATTTAACTGCAAGGCGCCTTGTGGTTGGACGCAACCTTCCACCAACCAAAGGCGCTCTTTAAACTGATTTTGCCGACCGACACCCTCGCGCAATCGGCCGGCACCCCTACGATAAGTCGCTTAACCATCCGGGATTCGAAACTGAATATCGCTTTTACTGTCGACACCGGCGCCGACATTTCAGTCCTCCCGCGATCGTTTGCTCCGCGTAACCGCGTGCCAGCCGCACTTAAATTGTCAGCTGCAAATAATACGCCGATACTTACGTACGGACGTAAAAAGCTGACACTTCAATTGGGTCTTTGTCGTCCGATCACTTGGCGTTTCGTCATTGCGGACGTAAACGAACCCCTGATAGGCTCCGACCTATTAGGTGCACATAATCTGTTGGTCGATTCGACCCATAACAGACTTGTGGCTCCAACCGCACCCCCCTTGCCCATGACGGCATCACCAGCGGCAACTTCAGGGGCCACAGAGTGCTTAGACCCATTCCAGGTTATGGTACAGGAATTTGTGAGTACAACAATTCCTCTACCTCACCAGCGCCGACATAAAGCCACGGCGTTTCATCATGTAGAAACACGTGGTCCTCCTGTGAGCCAGCGTCCACGTCGACTGGCTCCGGAAAAATTACGTGCGGCGCGCGCGGAGTTCGAGCATATGATCGAACTAGGTATCTGCCAACCGTCGGACAGTCCCTGGGCAAGCCCACTCCACTTAGTGAAGAAACGTTCTGGTGAGTGGCGCCCATGTGGCGATTACAGGCTGTTGAACGCAGCAACTGTCCCGGACAGATACCCAATTGCACACCTCTACGATTTTTCGTACAAGTTACGAGGGTGCAATGTCTTCACTACCCTGGATCTCACCAGGGCATACCATCAAATTCCGGTGGCACCTGAAGACATCCCCAAGACCGCAGTCATTACACCTTTCGGACTCTTCGAGTTCAAAGTGATGACTTTCGGCCTCAGGAATGCCGCACAGACATTCCAGCGATATATCGACACGGCTTTACGTGGTCTTAATTGCTGCCATGCTTATCTTGATGATATTCTCATCGCCTCCAAAGACCACGCCGAACATAAGCGCCACTTACGTCAGGTCCTAGAGCGCCTCCGTGAATTCGGTCTTGTCATCAACCCAGATAAGTGTCAATACGCCAAGGAGCAAATCACCTATCTGGGTTATGTCGTTGACAACCAGGGCATTCGCCCACTTCCAGACCGTGTGGAGGCCCTCATGAAGTATCCCCGGCCTACTAACGTGAGTGAGCTTCGTCGATTTTTGGGCATGCTGAACTTCTACCGTCCTACCCTGAAGAATGCTGCCCAGATTCAAGCTCCGCTCAATGAATTTTTAAAAGGAGCTAAGCGCAATGATAAGCGCCCCATTAATTGGACAGAAGTCTCTGACAGAGCATTCCAACTGTCCAAAGAACAATTGGCAAATGCCACCTTACTCCGATACCCTCTCGAGGGAGCGGCACTTTCTATCCAATGCGACGCATCGGATACCGCAATCGGAGCCGTCCTTGAACAGGACATTGAAGGCCGCCCGGAACCACTTGGTTTCTTTTCAAGGAAGCTGAGTCCCACTGAGCGACGTTACAGCGCCTACGACCGTGAATTGCTCGCGATCTACAGCGCTGTTAAGTACTTCCGTCATATGATAGAAGGTCGCTCACTCTCCATCTTAACAGACCATAAGCCATTGGTCTATGCGTTCCGGAAGAAGTCGGGAAATGCCTCCCCCCGACAAGAGCGTCAATTAGACCTCATTGGGCAATATTCTACGGAGATAAGGCATATCTCCGGTAAACAGAATGTCACGGCGGACGCCCTTTCTCGAATCGATACGATTCATTTGCGTACCGCCTTGAATAACACTGACCTTGCCCTAGCTCAAGAGGAGGACGAACAGCTCAAGTCCCTCCTAACTGCCGATACGGCACTAGAGCTTAAGAAAATTACCCTTCGCGACCCTTTGGGCGAAATCTGGTGTGATGTCTCCACTGGAACCGCTAGACCTTACATTCCCGAGAAACTTCGTAAGGGCGTGTTCCAGGTTTACCACAACCCTGCCCACCCCAGCGGCCGAGCAACAGCCGCTGCTGTCCGTCGCAAATTCATTTGGCCCCGGATGAACAAAGATCTCACCGGTTGGGCCCGTGCTTGTCTCCAGTGCCAACGCTGCAAGGTAGCGCGACATAATGTACTGGAGCCAGCGCAATTCAAGCTTCCCACGGCACGCTTCGCCCATGTCCACATAGACATAGTGGGACCGCTTACTCCATCAAGAGGATTTTCTTATATCCTCACTATGATGGATCGCTGCACGCGATGGCCAGAGGCGACACCTCTCCGGGCAGTTACTGCCGAATCAGTCGCCAAGGCCTTTTATTCAACTTGGGTCACACGCTTCGGTGTACCAACCACCATAACTTCGGACCGAGGTCCACAATTTGAGGCGACAATTTTTAGGCAGCTAACAAATCTTCTCGGCTGCCAAAGAAGTCGTACCACCGCCTACCACCCGCAATCAAATGGGATGATAGAGCGCTGGCACAGATCTCTTAAAGCCTCACTCATGTGTCATAATGACACACAATGGTTTGACGCCCTTCCAACTGTCCTCCTCGGCCTGAGGACAAGCATTAAGGAGGACCTGGGTGCTTCGGCAGCAGAGCTTACCCATGGTACCAACCTCCTTCTTCCAGGAGAACTTTTCCTGAATGGCGAAACACCGCGTGACCAACTTCGCGAATTGGGACATCTCCGTGACCTGCTACGTAAGGTTAGGGCAACCCCTGTGACCAGGCACGGCTCCAAAAAACTTTTCGTCCACCCTGAACTGCACAGCTGCACGCACGTCTTTGTCAGGGTGGATAAGGTCAAAAAACCCCTCGACCCACCTTATGATGGCCCATTCAAAGTCTTCCGCCGCATCAGTGACCGCGTCTTCGAGATCGACATTAGAGGCAAGCGATCCACGGTCAGCGTCGAAAGGCTTAAGCCCTGTTTTCTGGAAGCTTCCGCTCCAGAATCACCTCCATCTACTGACACCACTCCTACGCCACCAGCACAACCTCCCCGTACTCGCGCTCAGGCGCGCGCCTATAACCAACTAACCACCCCCTAACCTGCCTTACCTATTTCGTGACTACGTCACTGGGGAGGGAGTGATGTGGGGCTTTTCAGGGCCCGAAGAGCCAGGCATCGCTCGATCCCCACTATTCCAGGCGAACGACTTACCTCTCGGTCGAACTTCAGCAAGGTTGCGTAACCTTGCTACGGCATTTACCCCCAGCCAAATCGCTGGAATTAATACGGTTACCCAATCGGATAACTGTTTAGAATTTCTGTTAGGCAGCTTACCTATTCTGAGGGGGTTTTCCTTCCAAAACCCCTTTTTCTCCAACACCACCCCTTAAAGACATTAAGTCCACGGCAAAGATTATCACCTTGCCGTGGCATCGAAAACTCACCCTCGGGCAGGCATTAATTCCTAAAACATTAAGTCCACGGCAAAGCTTATCACCTTGCCGTGGCATCGAAAATTCACCCCCGAGGTGTACATTATTTCCTAAAAAACATTAAGTCCACGGCAAAGCTTATCACCTTGCCGTGGCATCGAAAATTCACCCCCGAGGCGTATATTATCTCCTAAATAAAAAGCATAAGTCCACGGCAAAATCATCACATTGCCGTGGCATTTGAAATCCTATCTTTAGGCATACATTCTGCCAGGGCAGCTTGTTTCCATAGCCTTACGCTATGGAAACAACATCAACAAAGAGTTCCTTGTTGACTCGTTTATTTGTTTGCCCATGGCACTTCTCGCACGAATTAAGTCACAATTCACGGAATTTAACTTTTTAAAAACTTTATTTGTGAATTTCACTTATATTAATTTTATTTACAAATTCTAATTGCTATTAATCTTTGTTACAAGTTTTACTTAGTTCTCGGCTATGCCGGCTGGTGTCCAAATCAGAATCCCCTCTTCGTCTGGTCATCATGTAGCATTTATAGTCTTTGCTTCGGACGTCTTATCATCTTAGCTCATATGATGATTGTTGGGTCTTTAGGTCGTGTGAATCTTTGTCTTGTTGTGTTGACTTATGATGCTTGTTGGGTACTCGGGTCGTGTGCATCTTTGTCTTGTTGTGTTGACTTATGATGCTTGTTGGGTACTCGGGTCGTGTGTATCTTTGTTGGCTTATGATGATTGTTGGGTTTTGCTTGATATGAATATTAGCTTAAAGTAATTGCAATGGTTTTTTATCTTAGTTTGATAACAATGGTTATTTTCGTCTTATTATGTTGACTTATGATGATTGCTGGTTTTGCTGGCCATGATTATTTAATATGTTTATTATAATAATAGATTAAAGTGATTACAATGGTTTTAACCCTAAATTACCATTAACTCCCTTAACTCCCCCCTCTGTTAAGATAAAGCGTCCTCGCTTTTGAGTTTTTCCAGAGCATTGGTGTATTGTACTATGTATTTGTGTTTTTTCTTAATATTAATAATTTTTACAATGGTTTTTATTACACATATGCTCATGCTAATTATTACAATTATTATAAGTGTTACAAAAAGTGTAAGTATAGGATGTTCTTCGATTGGTATGAGTATCGTGGATAATTCTTGTAAGTTTGTAAATTTAGTTTCTTTGTTGGAGGTCATATACTCTAGTATTGTTACATCATTATTATGGTTTTGTACAATTAATTTTTTCATCAACCTTTTTCTGTTCGTATATGTTTTATTATTTATTGTTACAGTATTTTCAAAATGAATGAGTTTCGGGCCTGTCATTGTTACATTATTCACTATTTGTTCTTGATTAAAAAATATGTACCCATCTTCTAACTCTTTTATATCTTTATTGTTTTCCTTTATAGACTTACAATGTACTGGTTCGTTTTTTAGTAGGGGTATGGTGCAACTATCTTTGCTGTAATCTATTTTACAAATGTAGTCCCCAATATAATTTTTACAATCATTAACATTTACATAATTTTGATTACATAGACTTATTTTTTCTTTTAATTTTAGTTTGCCAATTCTACTGGATAGGGAATATAGTTTGTACAAATGACATTGTTTGATTATTACTGGATATTTGTATGTAATTACAATAGAATCTTTATAATAACAGATAAATTGTTTAGAGTACTCTAGAACATGTATGATAGGGATACCAGTATTTTCATGTTTGATTATTTCTTCTACGTCATACGTATCAATAGCTTTGGAGTAAAAGTTCCCATTTTTTGCTAAATTTATGGTGGTTGTAATTGTTTCGAGTTCGTAATAAACTTCTTGTAGGATGGTTTCTGAGCTGTGCTCTTTATTATCTACTTTCTCTAGTAGTTTCTCGAATCTCGAGTTAATCGCTTTTTGTTCGTTGTTGTTTTTTACTAGTGTATTCAAGCGGGTTTCAATTTCGACTATGTCGTTGTGGTCTGGTGTACCCGTTATCAGTTTTAATACTGACCCTAAAAGGTTTATTTGTCTCCTTGGCCTGACTTCATGCGGAGTGATTTGCGCCATTAGCGAATCTATACGATGGAGAATTGCTTTCATCTGTAATGATGTTTCTTCATGTCCCGCTGTTTCTTTTGCCATGTGTATGGGTGCGAGTATCTTCGTTAAGTTAAAAATATGAAGGAGGTATTCGGTCTCGTTGTACAGGTGAACTGGTGCGGTTTCGATGGATATGTATTTTTGGCCAGTTAGGTCTTTTATTTCAAGAGTTTTCGCTTGAGGTATTAGTAGGAGAGCAATTATGATGTACATTTTGTGTTCCTAATGTTGTCTTTATGGATTTTCTTGCCTTGAGTTGTGATTATATAATTCCCTTTATCCTCTTTTACTTTTGTCTCAATGAAACGGTCTGTATTCTTGTTCCGTCGCTTTGATCTGTGAAATATTATGTCATTAGGGTTGTATGTTTTCGCTTCTCGATTTTTATTAAAGTGGTTTAATATTTTTTGTTGGTTGAGTTTCAGAACATTTTCGAGTGGTGGTATTTGTTCTCGATTAAAAAATATGTCTTCGGGTTTAAAATTAGTGACGGAGTGTATAGTGGCGTTATATTGTTTCACAGCTTCAAAAATTTCCTCTTCGCAATCTGTGCTGTTTTGTTTTGCAAGAGCTCGTACTATTTCAAGAATGGTCGAGTGTGCTCTTTCGACCTGGCTGTTAGATGTTGAGTGATCAATAGGTGTTTTTACGTGTATTGTTTTGTGTCGGTTGAACATTGATTCTGCCTGATGACTTGTAAAAATTGATTCATTGTCAGTCATTACGTACTGTTGATCGTTGTACTTGAATATTTGCGAAAGTATTTCGTTTATAACCGTCGGTATGTTTAGTTTGTTTGGTATGTGCCTTAGGTGTAGGTACTTTGAGTAACGGTCGATTGTGCTGATGTACATTTGGTCGTTTAAGTGGAAGACATCCATTTGTAGGTATTGTCCGATTTTGGTTGGTATTGGTGTTTCTCCTATGGGGTGCTTATTGGGTTTCCTGTCGTATTTGGCTTTGAGGCATGTTTTGCACTTTGTAGCGTAATTTTTACATGCGTTAGCTATTTTCGGCCAGTAGTATTGTAATAGGATTTCCTTGGTATTATTTCGATATCCTCTGTGTGCCCTATTATGCACTTCTTCTGTTATTTTTATTTGTTCATTTCTGTCTTCTATATCTTTTAATAGTGTTTGAGTTATAATTAGTTTATAATGTTTGAATGTTTCTTTAATTGTTCTTTCATGTTTATGTAATAGTTCTTCTGGTATTTTTATTGCATTAATGACGTTGGGGTTAAGTATTTTCTTTAGTTTTTTCTTTAAATCTTCTTCATTTATGATGCATACGTCATGCCTGAAGTTATTAAAAACATTTTTTGTTTTTATAGGTTGGTTTTTGTTTGATTCGTTAATCGTTATTTGATTTTTATAATTATTGAGAGGTTGGCTTACTCGTGAGATTTGTGTTCGTGGAGAGCTTATTGCGGAATGTTCAGAGCAAGTGGAGGTGTTTACCTGTTGTCTTGACAATGCATCTGCGACTACATTATCTTTACCGGGTTTATACCTGATTTCTGCTCCGTATTCCTCTATGAAGTTTTTCCATCGTTTTAGTTTGGTATTAGGATTTCTTTCTGATACGGCGAATGTTAATGATTGATGATCCGTATATATGATCAGGTTTGTTATACCATACAGCAGATTCCTTAGTTTTTGTAGCGTCCAAACTATCGCTAACAGTTCTTTCTCATTAGTGGAGTAGTTTTCTTCTGTTTTGCTAAGTGTTCGTGATACGAAGGTTATTGGATTATTTCCTTGACTTAAGACCGCACCTATGGCGAAGTTACTCGCATCGGTCGTAAGTTCGAAGGGTTTGCTGAAATCTGGTTGGAATAGCTCTATCCTTGCTCGTAGTTCCTCTTTGATCATTTCAAATGCTTTTCTGGCTCGTTCGTCGAATTGGATTTCAACCTTTTTACTTTTATTCTTAGACACTTGTTCTTCTGTTTGTAAGAATATGGACATTGGTTTTGTGATGTTCGCATAATTTTGTATGAATCGTCGGTAGTATCCAGCTAGTCCTAAAAATGACCTTAATTCTTTCAGGTTAGTCGGTTCTGGGTAATTTTTTATTGTTTCAATCTTCTCCGGATCGACGGTAATTGTGTTGTGTTTTATTATATGTCCCAGGTATTTTATTGATTCCTTAAAGAAGTGCGATTTTTCGTTTGAAATTTTCATGTTGGCTCTTCTTAATGTATCTGTAATTATTTTTACGTGTTCTGAGTGTTCCTCTTTGCTATGAGAGTATATTAACACGTCGTCGATATAGACGTAGGCGAATTTCCCGATGTATGGTCGAAGTATATCGTCAACTGCTCTTTGGAATATACTGGGCGCGTTCCTGAGTCCAAACGGCATTCGTGCGAATTCATATTTCGCTCCATTAATAGAGAAGGCAGTTTTCTGTTGATCCTCTTTTTTTATTTTTATTTGGTGGAAACCTGATTCTAAGTCCAATGTTGAAAATATATTGGCTTTCCCTAGATTTTGTATTGTTAAATTTACGTCAGGGATAGGGTATCGATCCGTAATTGTTTCTGCATTGAGTTTCTGGTAGTCTATTACCATACGTCTCTTAGGGGTTCCATCTTCGTTGTATCCTTTCTTCGGTACAACCCATACAGGTGAGTTGTATGGGCTAAAACTCTTTTGGATTATTCCTTCCTTCAGTAGTCGAGCGATTTCCTCATTTACAAACTTGTTGTCGGACATGGGGTAAGGGTATTGTCGCGAGTAAATAGGATCTTCATGTTTAGTACGTATTGAGGCTTCTACTTGGGTAATGAAGGGGAGGGTGGGAATGAATTTATTGTTTTGTTCCATAATTGCATCTACCTCCTTAGAATAGTATTCGTCATCAAGAGAATAATTTATTTGCATTTTGGGGGTTTTGTAAGTAATTGAATAAGTTTCTAAGTCTATCTTGGCGTTTAATTGAACTAAGCCTGCTTCTCCTAGTATCATTGTAAAATTTCTTAAAGTAGGTATGACATAAAATATTAGATTCGTATTAAACATATTGACTTGTTTTTTTGCATGAGTTAATGTCGTACCATGCATTGTATTAACTTCAATGGGTTCTATTGGTATGGGTGCTCCATAGGGGTAGTTTGAGGAAACGTAATTATTGGTGGCTCCAGTATCTATAAGAATAGTCACTCGGAGCTCGGGTCTTCCTTTATCCTTGGTTCTTAGGGTCAAACACGGAAGACCATTTATTCGGCTAAAAAAGTCGTCTTAGCTTCATGGTCATTGTCTTCGCTACCTATCTGTGGGCTGTTAGAAATGTTATCGTTATGATGTATTTTGTTCATTTCTTGGGGCCCATTTCTATGGTATTGTGTTGAAGTTGTTCTGAAGGGGTTATTCCACTGTCTCTGTTGTTGGTTATTGTGTGATCTCCTGTCTCGGATAGATTCATCCACTTCCATTGGTTCAGGCTTCGGCTTCACGTATGTTTGCACGTTGGGTTTGTAATAACGTTGCTCCTTGTAGCCTTGTGGTGGTTCGACTTTCCTTTCGTATTTTTCGTATCTCTTCTGGTGTCTCTGATCATATGAGTTCCGAGGTCTATAGTGATACCTTTCGCTTAATCCGTATGCTTCTTTGTTGTGTAAGATAGTTCTAGCGATTGCATACGCTTCTTCCAGAGTTTTCGGATTTTGGGAAAAAAGTACTCCTCTTGTGTATTCACAATTTAATCCTTGAGCAAAGGCTCTAACGCCTGATTCCATAGCGTTGGTGTATGAGGCTTCACTTTTATTCGTACCTTGCATCTCGATTTTAGTTAGTACTAGATTTAAGGCTTTATTGATGTTATTGAAATACTCCGTAACTTCTAATTTTTCCTGTTTAATTTTCAATAAGTTTTCTTGTAACACATAAAGTGGCCTTTGGTCGGCGTAAGTATAATCTAACCTATTGATTATAGCGTAGAAATTAAGTATGGTATTGTGGTTCACCAATATGTCCGCTGCGTCGCCTTGTATTTTTGTTCTGAGGATTTGTAGGCATTTAAAATATTCATTTGTCTGTTGGAATCTTTTTATTTCCTCCATTAGGTTCCAGATCAGACTCCGCCATGCTCTATACTCCTCTGGTTTGCCGTTGAAAACAGGTATGTTTTTAAATATACTGGTGTCGATTTGGCTAGGATCTTCTAGCTTCCAAGTTACGGGGGTTAGCTTTTCTATCGTAACTATTTCCTTGTTTAATCCTTGCTGTTGTATCCGTATGACGGCTTCCCTGGTTTCCTTATTCTCGGTTATTAATGCCGATAGGGTACTTGTTAGGTGAGCGATCTGCGCTTGTAGTTCTGCTGCTGAGGCCATTTCTTCACTTTCACTTTCTGATTCGGTTGGGGCGGATGGTCTCTCGAATGGTCTCGACGACTTATTCCGTATTTTAGGAATTTTCATAAAGGAGATGTGGGTCTAATCCCGGGGTTTTATCGTGAGTGTGTTTTTTTCTCACTTTCCTTTTTTATCTGCTATGCAGTCAAAACTTGTTGTGTCCGTACTTATGCGGATGTTGTCCTTTATTGCTAGGGTATCACTGACACTTTAAGAAAATTTAATTTTTACTCACGGTTTTTCCTCGGTGGGTCCTATGCAACTCTTAGTGTGGTTTCCAGTGTGTTTTTCGCCTAGTAATGTCCGGATGAGTTCCTGGTCAGGTCTGGATATGGTCCTTGTCAGGTACAGCTATGGTCCTAGTTAGGTCCAGATATGGTCCTCAGGTTGTGATGGAGTTATAATCCAAAACACTCCTGGCAGGATCGCCAATTAAGTCACAATTCACGGAATTTAACTTTTTAAAAACTTTATTTGTGAATTTCACTTATATTAATTTTATTTACAAATTCTAATTGCTATTAATCTTTGTTACAAGTTTTACTTAGTTCTCGGCTATGCCGGCTGGTGTCCAAATCAGAATCCCCTCTTCGTCTGGTCATCATGTAGCATTTATAGTCTTTGCTTCGGACGTCTTATCATCTTAGCTCATATGATGATTGTTGGGTCTTTAGGTCGTGTGAATCTTTGTCTTGTTGTGTTGACTTATGATGCTTGTTGGGTACTCGGGTCGTGTGCATCTTTGTCTTGTTGTGTTGACTTATGATGCTTGTTGGGTACTCGGGTCGTGTGTATCTTTGTTGGCTTATGATGATTGTTGGGTTTTGCTTGATATGAATATTAGCTTAAAGTAATTGCAATGGTTTTTTATCTTAGTTTGATAACAATGGTTATTTTCGTCTTATTATGTTGACTTATGATGATTGCTGGTTTTGCTGGCCATGATTATTTAATATGTTTATTATAATAATAGATTAAAGTGATTACAATGGTTTTAACCCTAAATTACCATTAACTCCCTTAACTCACGCGGCTATTTGGTCCCATTGATTGGCTACCGCCGACAAGGTTTCTGCTGACGCAAACCAAACATGTCCCTGATTACCAGCAATCGCTGGCTTCCAATTATCGGTCCCCACGTTCGGAGACCGCACTCAAGCAACGATCAAGATGCAGCCAGAAAATGTTTACTTTCAACATCTGGCAATGGCTGCACCCTATGTTCGTTGCAATGTTTAATCATCGGCAACCGAAATGATGATTTATGGCCTTCCATTAGGATGACCAAATCTTCGTTTTGGGTTTTCACACCCCACATGCTAGTATTTACATTCTTAGAAAATGCACTAGCGATGTGCCTCCATCCACGGTCGCCGAACGATCGTATGCATGGCATACTCACACATGCGTAATGTATGACTACCCCGCCCGGTCCAATCACGATTAACTACTTCAAGTTAATCGTGTAACTCCGCCTCCTTGCCAGTTTCTTTCGGGGTTCTTTCCCTTTAATGACTTCCAATGGGATTAGTCAGAGTTACACCGTCACCGGAGTCGTACAAGTTCCGAAAGTACAGATCAATTGTCTTTTAAATTAAATTATATCGGAGTTATAACACCCAAAGGGTCGTGTCGGTAATCTACACGGAGTGTGTATCGAAGGACGAGTGACGTCAAGCGTCATATTGTGTGTCTTGTTTCCCCACTATGGGATATTTAGTTTTTTTTTTGTTCCACGTAACTTATCTGTGAATCCGTGAAGTAATATAAATTCAATAGTCGTCCACACCGTGTGCATTTATTAAGAACTCAAAAGATATCCGTGAAATGTGTCATTAGTTGTTGACAAAATATTTTTCATGTACATTTACTAGAACGTAACCATATCCGTAGAAGGTGTCATTAGTTGTATCGAAAAGATTTCCTTTACTTGTGACCAGTTACTGACGTAGATTAGAAAGTAAATAAAAACTGTAATAATATCAAAGTAAAATTGTTTTATATAAAGTAGTCGCACTAGCAATAAAAACACCAAACTATATCAAAATAAGAATTGTGTTGTAAAGTGGCCCTGTCAGTATTAGAAACATAGTGGAGTAATCAATAAATAAAGAAACATTATTTGAACATTAATCCGGTGATTTATATTTATTTTTACCCTTTCGGAGCACGTTGTGCGGCTTTTAGAGAACTATCAGTGGAAGGTTAAGTGAACCCGCGTCGTACATGGCTGCTACTAAACCTTACACCACATTGGTGACCTAAGGGTGAAGAACACGCAACGTTCGAACAACCAATCGATGCTAAACATCAGGCAACAGATAGAACACCTTCGTGACTCACAGAAGTGAAAACAACTAACAACAGCACCTGGCATACCAACATCATCGGACCAGGAACTGTCTGATTGACGAAGACACAACATCACCAGACACCATCCACGTCGACAACAACTGACAGGCACGTAAGAGATGTAATTTTTTTTCTGTTTTTATTAAAATATTTTGCGTTTAAATACTAATAACTCTAAGTTCCTTGTAAACTGAAACCTAACAAAATCAATTCGTTATTTTACCTTTCGGTGAGCTCCTTCAGAGCCAAATATAAATATAAATTATGTAATCAATTCTTCGCAGCATTTAAAAATTAAAAGAAAGTTTAGGTTTCACATTCAAAGATATACACATTGTATTTAATTAAACAAAGTGCGTAAACGAAATAAATCTTAAGTTTAACAAATTTTACTACTTTCGTAACAACAAAAATAACAAATTTAGAATAAACTAAATTAAATACGCAAAAGTGAACTAAATTTGAAACAATCGAATATGATGATTAGAACATAAGAACGTCCTACTGGTTTAAGGTGTTGCCACTACAAATATTTCGCCAAGATATATAAATCATACACTTAAATAATAAATTTGTTTCCTGCTTTCTTTTCAATCGTAATTTTTCTCACATAAACCAGTTGCATTACCTACGCAGGAAGCGTCAACATAAAAATTGAAATAAATTATCGGATTCTATGAAATTAAGCAATTAGTGTGATTCGCTAGATCAAAACAAAATATTCTATACCTTAAAAATTTTACTAATTTAGGAGTTACTTTAATTGGAAAAAGCGATACTGCATCTATTGACGAACACGCTCCTCAAGCGAGTATCTTTTCTCTCGAACGTCTGTTCTTTTTGCACAGAGACTAGCCCTTCTAAATTAGATTGTCGAATTGTTAAAGAATCATATAAAGGGAAGAACACACACTAAACCATTAATAAAAACGCCTTATGCCAAGCGTGCATAATTTTTATTGCTCCTTATAATAAATATTGTAAACCCCTTCAGGGTACTGAATAACGTACAATTCGGTTTCGACAGTACACACAACTTCACGTCAACGCTCCTCAACTCTTTTACACACACACACGTCCGCGTAATAAATTTCTTTTTCCGCCTTCAATAATTTAGACTGAACATTAATTATTTTCAAATTAAGCTGTATAACAATACAGTTCTATTATTTTATTGGCGATTTTCACTCGCCCAATTTGAACTCTCAGCGACTCCTTTAGGTGCCACTTGACTCAGTCCAAGCCCTCCGCCTTCCTCTGCGACAACATCTCCGACCTCCAATCCCCCACTCGACTTTGTACGGTTCTTTGCGGGCTCCGAACCTCACAATCGCCTTCTTTTCATCGCTCTTCGACAGCACACACACTGCGACTTCTTTTGACTCACCGGCCTCCCTTCACCTTCTTCGCGTCCTCTTACGCCTTTAATCCCCGTTTCGCGTCATACAACCCATAATGGTCAACACGCGAAACACCATGGCCAGAAAGGCTCAGGAACAACCCGAGCCTCTTGAATTCCACGACGCCTCCAGCGTCGATTTCCCCACTGAGCAAGTCGGTGATGACCTAGACTTGCCCGTACCATCTACCCCGTTGGCACCCCCGGTTGCCCCCAGCGTCGTGAACCGACCCCAATCTTCTAACGCTCTCCCAACCTCTTCCAACGCCCCCGGTATCGGCCCTTTGCCAAATTCCGGCATTTTAATGCCCACAACTGGTGCCGGTACCTCACAACAACCCCAAAGACCTTCAGAGTCCCAAGAATTCCACGATGCTTCCAGCCTCGGGAATGGGACTCGTCACCCTAATATAGGACTTCCCCCCTTCGATGAGGAGGACCCAGACCTTTGGTTTGCAGTGGCAGACCGCATCTTCCAGGCCTCAGCCTTGCACGACGAACAACTTCGTGCAGTCGAGCTGTTGAAAGTGCTTGACCGCACTCAACGACCGCATGTTGCACACATAATAAGGTCGGCCAGCCGTAACCCGTATAGCAACATGCGTGAGGCTCTGCTCGACGTTTTGGACGAGCCTGGAAGTGTGCGGCAGCAACGTTTGGCCGCTGTAACCAACTTATCTGGGATGAGACCATCTCTTTTCCTGACCCATTTACGCTCTATAGCGGGGACCAGGATTGGGGACGACCTGATAAAGCCTCACTTTTTGAGGTGTCTTCCCCAGCATGCCCGTTCGGCTCTTATAGCCCAACCCAATCAGAGTTTGGGCTATTTATCCAAAATTGCGGACGCAATTATGGAAAGCTCAGATCAGTATTCTGAGCCTCCTGCGTACCAAGTAGCGGCGGTTTCTCAACACGCTGCCCGGCCTGCACGGCACCCTCGTCTGCCTTTCTCAGCCCATCAATTGGTCCCAACTCCCCATCCTCCTCAAACCCAATTACCTCATAGAAGGCCCGCCTCAACCAATTTCCCTCAGGGGAATCCAGAGGCAGGCCCCAACCTTAACCAAAGAAATTCGCCCACACAATTAACCCCTGCTGACCTTCGGGCGCTCCAAACCTCACTCCTCCGCGAGATAACGCAATTGCGCGCGGAGGTGAGGAACAATCCTCGAAGCGCCCAGAACCGAGCCATGCCGAGCCGTCCTCTCAATCGGCAGAATTCCTACCAAACTGCCCCTCAGAGGGCCTATATGCCTCAAAACGCCCCACAGAGGGCCAATTCCTCTCAAAATGGCCCTCACCGGGCCAACTCCCAGCGAGCTCCGGCTCGACCTCCCCGTAATGGCAATAGCAATACGCAGAATATACCTGATAATGCCGTTACTCTGCCTTGGTGCGCCAATCACCAACGATATGGTGATCGCGCATTTAACTGCAAGGCGCCTTGTGGTTGGACGCAACCTTCCACCAACCAAAGGCGCTCTTTAAACTGATTTTGCCGACCGACACCCTCGCGCAATCGGCCGGCACCCCTACGATAAGTCGCTTAACCATCCGGGATTCGAAACTGAATATCGCTTTTACTGTCGACACCGGCGCCGACATTTCAGTCCTCCCGCGATCGTTTGCTCCGCGTAACCGCGTGCCAGCCGCACTTAAATTGTCAGCTGCAAATAATACGCCGATACTTACGTACGGACGTAAAAAGCTGACACTTCAATTGGGTCTTTGTCGTCCGATCACTTGGCGTTTCGTCATTGCGGACGTAAACGAACCCCTGATAGGCTCCGACCTATTAGGTGCACATAATCTGTTGGTCGATTCGACCCATAACAGACTTGTGGCTCCAACCGCACCCCCCTTGCCCATGACGGCATCACCAGCGGCAACTTCAGGGGCCACAGAGTGCTTAGACCCATTCCAGGTTATGGTACAGGAATTTGTGAGTACAACAATTCCTCTACCTCACCAGCGCCGACATAAAGCCACGGCGTTTCATCATGTAGAAACACGTGGTCCTCCTGTGAGCCAGCGTCCACGTCGACTGGCTCCGGAAAAATTACGTGCGGCGCGCGCGGAGTTCGAGCATATGATCGAACTAGGTATCTGCCAACCGTCGGACAGTCCCTGGGCAAGCCCACTCCACTTAGTGAAGAAACGTTCTGGTGAGTGGCGCCCATGTGGCGATTACAGGCTGTTGAACGCAGCAACTGTCCCGGACAGATACCCAATTGCACACCTCTACGATTTTTCGTACAAGTTACGAGGGTGCAATGTCTTCACTACCCTGGATCTCACCAGGGCATACCATCAAATTCCGGTGGCACCTGAAGACATCCCCAAGACCGCAGTCATTACACCTTTCGGACTCTTCGAGTTCAAAGTGATGACTTTCGGCCTCAGGAATGCCGCACAGACATTCCAGCGATATATCGACACGGCTTTACGTGGTCTTAATTGCTGCCATGCTTATCTTGATGATATTCTCATCGCCTCCAAAGACCACGCCGAACATAAGCGCCACTTACGTCAGGTCCTAGAGCGCCTCCGTGAATTCGGTCTTGTCATCAACCCAGATAAGTGTCAATACGCCAAGGAGCAAATCACCTATCTGGGTTATGTCGTTGACAACCAGGGCATTCGCCCACTTCCAGACCGTGTGGAGGCCCTCATGAAGTATCCCCGGCCTACTAACGTGAGTGAGCTTCGTCGATTTTTGGGCATGCTGAACTTCTACCGTCCTACCCTGAAGAATGCTGCCCAGATTCAAGCTCCGCTCAATGAATTTTTAAAAGGAGCTAAGCGCAATGATAAGCGCCCCATTAATTGGACAGAAGTCTCTGACAGAGCATTCCAACTGTCCAAAGAACAATTGGCAAATGCCACCTTACTCCGATACCCTCTCGAGGGAGCGGCACTTTCTATCCAATGCGACGCATCGGATACCGCAATCGGAGCCGTCCTTGAACAGGACATTGAAGGCCGCCCGGAACCACTTGGTTTCTTTTCAAGGAAGCTGAGTCCCACTGAGCGACGTTACAGCGCCTACGACCGTGAATTGCTCGCGATCTACAGCGCTGTTAAGTACTTCCGTCATATGATAGAAGGTCGCTCACTCTCCATCTTAACAGACCATAAGCCATTGGTCTATGCGTTCCGGAAGAAGTCGGGAAATGCCTCCCCCCGACAAGAGCGTCAATTAGACCTCATTGGGCAATATTCTACGGAGATAAGGCATATCTCCGGTAAACAGAATGTCACGGCGGACGCCCTTTCTCGAATCGATACGATTCATTTGCGTACCGCCTTGAATAACACTGACCTTGCCCTAGCTCAAGAGGAGGACGAACAGCTCAAGTCCCTCCTAACTGCCGATACGGCACTAGAGCTTAAGAAAATTACCCTTCGCGACCCTTTGGGCGAAATCTGGTGTGATGTCTCCACTGGAACCGCTAGACCTTACATTCCCGAGAAACTTCGTAAGGGCGTGTTCCAGGTTTACCACAACCCTGCCCACCCCAGCGGCCGAGCAACAGCCGCTGCTGTCCGTCGCAAATTCATTTGGCCCCGGATGAACAAAGATCTCACCGGTTGGGCCCGTGCTTGTCTCCAGTGCCAACGCTGCAAGGTAGCGCGACATAATGTACTGGAGCCAGCGCAATTCAAGCTTCCCACGGCACGCTTCGCCCATGTCCACATAGACATAGTGGGACCGCTTACTCCATCAAGAGGATTTTCTTATATCCTCACTATGATGGATCGCTGCACGCGATGGCCAGAGGCGACACCTCTCCGGGCAGTTACTGCCGAATCAGTCGCCAAGGCCTTTTATTCAACTTGGGTCACACGCTTCGGTGTACCAACCACCATAACTTCGGACCGAGGTCCACAATTTGAGGCGACAATTTTTAGGCAGCTAACAAATCTTCTCGGCTGCCAAAGAAGTCGTACCACCGCCTACCACCCGCAATCAAATGGGATGATAGAGCGCTGGCACAGATCTCTTAAAGCCTCACTCATGTGTCATAATGACACACAATGGTTTGACGCCCTTCCAACTGTCCTCCTCGGCCTGAGGACAAGCATTAAGGAGGACCTGGGTGCTTCGGCAGCAGAGCTTACCCATGGTACCAACCTCCTTCTTCCAGGAGAACTTTTCCTGAATGGCGAAACACCGCGTGACCAACTTCGCGAATTGGGACATCTCCGTGACCTGCTACGTAAGGTTAGGGCAACCCCTGTGACCAGGCACGGCTCCAAAAAACTTTTCGTCCACCCTGAACTGCACAGCTGCACGCACTTCTTTGTCAGGGTGGATAAGGTCAAAAAACCCCTCGACCCACCTTATGATGGCCCATTCAAAGTCTTCCGCCGCATCAGTGACCGCGTCTTCGAGATCGACATTAGAGGCAAGCGATCCACGGTCAGCGTCGAAAGGCTTAAGCCCTGTTTTCTGGAAGCTTCCGCTCCAGAATCACCTCCATCTACTGACACCACTCCTACGCCACCAGCACAACCTCCCCGTACTCGCGCTCAGGCGCGCGCCTATAACCAACTAACCACCCCCTAACCTGCCTTACCTATTTCGTGACTACGTCACTGGGGAGGGAGTGATGTGGGGCTTTTCAGGGCCCGAAGAGCCAGGCATCGCTCGATCCCCACTATTCCAGGCGAACGACTTACCTCTCGGTCGAACTTCAGCAAGGTTGCGTAACCTTGCTACGGCATTTACCCCCAGCCAAATCGCTGGAATTAATACGGTTACCCAATCGGATAACTGTTTAGAATTTCTGTTAGGCAGCTTACCTATTCTGAGGGGGTTTTCCTTCCAAAACCCCTTTTTCTCCAACACCACCCCTTAAAGACATTAAGTCCACGGCAAAGATTATCACCTTGCCGTGGCATCGAAAACTCACCCTCGGGCAGGCATTAATTCCTAAAACATTAAGTCCACGGCAAAGCTTATCACCTTGCCGTGGCATCGAAAATTCACCCCCGAGGTGTACATTATTTCCTAAAAAACATTAAGTCCACGGCAAAGCTTATCACCTTGCCGTGGCATCGAAAATTCACTCCCGAGGCGTATATTATCTCCTAAATAAAAAGCATAAGTCCACGGCAAAATCATCACATTGCCGTGGCATTTGAAATCCTATCTTTAGGCATACATTCTGCCAGGGCAGCTTGTTTCCATAGCCTTACGCTATGGAAACAACATCAACAAAGAGTTCCTTGTTGACTCGTTTATTTGTTTGCCCATGGCACTTCTCGCACGCGGCTATTTGGTCCCATTGATTGGCTACCGCCGACAAGGTTTCTGCTGACGCAAACCAAACATGTCCCTGATTACCAGCAATCGCTGGCTTCCAATTATCGGTCCCCACGTTCGGAGACCGCACTCAAGCAACGATCAAGATGCAGCCAGAAAATGTTTACTTTCAACATCTGGCAATGGCTGCACCCTATGTTCGTTGCAATGTTTAATCATCGGCAACCGAAATGATGATTTATGGCCTTCCATTAGGATGACCAAATCTTCGTTTTGGGTTTTCACACCCCACATGCTAGTATTTACATTCTTAGAAAATGCACTAGCGATGTGCCTCCATCCACGGTCGCCGAACGATCGTATGCATGGCATACTCACACATGCGTAATGTATGACTACCCCGCCCGGTCCAATCACGATTAACTACTTCAAGTTAATCGTGTAACTCCGCCTCCTTGCCAGTTTCTTTCGGGGTTCTTTCCCTTTAATGACTTCCAATGGGATTAGTCAGAGTTACACCGTCACCGGAGTCGTACAAGTTCCGAAAGTACAGATCAATTGTCTTTTAAATTAAATTATATCGGAGTTATAACACCCAAAGGGTCGTGTCGGTAATCTACACGGAGTGTGTATCGAAGGACGAGTGACGTCAAGCGTCATATTGTGTGTCTTGTTTCCCCACTATGGGATATTTAGTTTTTTTTTGTTCCACGTAACTTATCTGTGAATCCGTGAAGTAATATAAATTCAATAGTCGTCCACACCGTGTGCATTTATTAAGAACTCAAAAGATATCCGTGAAATGTGTCATTAGTTGTTGACAAAATATTTTTCATGTACATTTACTAGAACGTAACCATATCCGTAGAAGGTGTCATTAGTTGTATCGAAAAGATTTCCTTTACTTGTGACCAGTTACTGACGTAGATTAGAAAGTAAATAAAAACTGTAATAATATCAAAGTAAAATTGTTTTATATAAAGTAGTCGCACTAGCAATAAAAACACCAAACTATATCAAAATAAGAATTGTGTTGTAAAGTGGCCCTGTCAGTATTAGAAACATAGTGGAGTAATCAATAAATAAAGAAACATTATTTGAACATTAATCCGGTGATTTATATTTATTTTTACCCTTTCGGAGCACGTTGTGCGGCTTTTAGAGAACTATCAGTGGAAGGTTAAGTGAACCCGCGTCGTACATGGCTGCTACTAAACCTTACACCACACTACCACCATACACAAGCCGGCCCCGTCTAATCAATCAAAAAACACTTGAAGAGCGCAGAATCCATGCCGACATCATCTTTGTCCATTGCCTTCTGGCTGGCTCAATCAGTTGCCCAAGCTTGCTCTCCACTTTAACATTGCATACAAACCCCCGTAACGTACGTAACCTACGACTGTTTTACGTGCCTGCTCATCACACTTCTTACGGCACTAACGAACCCATCTCGCGTATACTGCGACAGGCCAACTCTTTCCCCACCTCCTTCGATTTCAACATCTCCACCCCCACTCTTAAACGACGTCTCAGAATAAACCCGTCCTAAATCCGCCCCCTCCCTCCAATAATCCCCTCTACACCGCAATCCCAGCTCTCCTCTCCTAGCCTCAAAATAATCCCTCCAGCCACACCCACAATTTCAACCTCTTCCCCCAGCTCACCAACCCCGCCCCCTACCAGTACGTAGACATGCCCCGCACTATCACTGTCTCACAAATGCCTAATTTACCACTCCCACATACACTCACTCCTCCCTAGCCTCCAACCTCCCCCATCGCACATTCACCTGCACCTTCCTGGCTTTTTTCTTTTTTTCTCCTTCTTACTCTAGATTTAAGATAGCCTGTAAGGCTTTTTATATTAATTTAATTTAAGTTAATGTAAGCTTGCATTAAGCTAAATAAATGAGGGTTCTGCCATCACTAAACGTTAATCGTGAATCAAACAATTACCTTTCTGAACTTTAAAGGTGCTTCTTTCACAGCATCTGCACTTTTCCAAATAAAGAAAACAGCAACACATCCACGGACAATTCAATGTACAATGGATTTATTTTTACATGAGCTCCATTGACTGGTTACAGCAAACGATTACTTTGTTACAAGCTGAGTCGCACTCGGATTCACTCCCGTATCGTGAGATTCCTTCACCGCTTTCCTACTTGTACTTTTTTCGTTCTTTTTCGGTTCTTAATTTTTTCTTCTACTTGGGCTTTTACCTCTTCGTGTTCGGTTCTACCAATTCTTCCTTTTCCTGGTATCTTACTTCTTTTTTTTTTTTTACTTGTTACTCACTATCCACTCCTTCCTGCCCTCTCTGTCTCTCCTCTTTATTCAATTCGATCTCGACGGTGATCGACTTCGAAAACTAGCGAAAGTCTACACCGCCGAAAAGAAATTGGGTTTACATGTAACAACAAACATAACAAGTTACTCAACCAACTCAACCGCATTCAATCAGCCTTTATACAATTTTAATAATATTAATTAACATTTTAATCTTAGAACATTGTTTTAATAATTTGTTCATAGCTCCACTTGAATGCAGTCGAGCCGGCCGGAACAAAAATAACGAAAAGAGCCCCGCACGTAACAAAACTACCACAGTGCATTTTTATTTTTCGTACTACTTCGGCCGAGTAAGAGTTAGGGATTTAAGTGAATCTGTGCCCGTGTATGGCATCATTACCTAAACCCCCACAAGTGTTTTAAATATAGCAAAAATCGTCAAACTTTGACTTGCGATTTCCCTACATTATTAGTTAAGGACTTGACACCCTTTGCACTGCACTATTTTCCGTTTTGTAATGTAAACAGCCACTCCATTTTCCAAGAAACCGTGTAACCGCATGTATAGAACAATTTGTTCCTCACCACATAGAGAAGAAATTAAAAAACTAAAAAACAAAAACAAAAAAAAAGAACAATCTTTTTAAGTCATTTAAACTTCGCTTTATTTGTCTTCAAAAATGATAACAGTAAACCAAAGTTCTTTTTAAAAGAATCTTAACATTTATATAGCAAGAATATATAAACCAAATGTGCTCCTGTAGTGTTCAATAATTTATTGATACAGTTTCCCGTAAAAACGAAAATTTTAAACACTGCGATATCCAAATGGGTTGGGAAGTTAGTCTTATTTATCGTTTTTTGTTTTTTTCGTTTTGTTTTTGTTTTTTTATTCTTTGACATTTCACATTTGTAATTATAATTAATCTTCAATGGGATGAAAATTTAAACGACCCTGGAAAAGATCAATCTTAAGCAATCATTTCATCACTGCAATCAAAGACAAAAACATAAAAAACAAAAATAAGTTTAAATATAAATCAGCATAACAATTCCAAACAACTTTATTATGCACACCAAAAACCGAAAACTAATAAATTACAGCACAATATGGGGTTTCATTCTTTTAACATCCGACTTACCAAGAGGTCGAGGAGTCTTGGATTTGCAGGACTTCTTTCTTGCCTCCTGGCTTGTTGACGTCTCTCTAGCGTCCGTTTGCATTGCTTCATCAGCGTCACTGAGTTGGGTCTTCAACGTTTTCTTGAGGTTTAAAATCTTTAAAAAGAATATACAAAATTAAAAATAAAATTCATTAATCACTTTCCGGTCGTGTGGATATTTTCTCCTTAACTCTACGTCATTAGGCAGTCTGTGATAATTAAATCTAATCCTGTTCTGAAGATGAAACCAGCGATAAAGGTCCATTGGCTTTGGTAAAAATAAGGGAGAACCTTTCTGTTAAACCATTAAACAAAGATCCTTGATTATAAGAGAAAAATTACGCTATATAAAAGTTTAGAGTGCGAGGGATGTTTTCTCCGATGTGGTTTCTTTTGGGAGTGGAGATGCCTCGTTGCAAGTTTATTCTATTTTCGAAATGTAATTAACGAAGTGTACTCAGGAATCGACCCACTGGTTCCTGCTTATCGTATACATTTCATCGGGAAAGTGAAATCATAACCCGCAACCTGTTAGCACCTTAATAAATTGCCATTTCCAAGTCCAGAGGGAATGCAATTTGTTTCGCATCATAAAGTAAATTGACAATTTTTGAGACGTGCTAATTTACTTGGGATTGGTAACCAGAGCGTGGAATTAGAGAACAAATAATAATTATTATTATTGATTGGATAGCAACTTGCCGATTGAAACGAAAAAGGACATTCGAGTTGAGTGGAAACAATTATGTTCAAAAGTAATTATCTTATCGAGGAAACAATTTTTGATGGCTTTATAGCTCATTATCCTTTTCCTTCTTTCTTTATTCATAACATGATGTTCTGATACGTGTAAGTGTAAAAGGACAATTCGAGCGGAAATAGAGACTTAATCAAGCAGAGCGTTACATGTTCGAGTCTTCGCGCTATGGAAAGTTTTAGTGTGTCAGAAGTTATATTTCATACGGACGCATTTTGTCTCATCAAAATCATTTTGAGACGATCATCAAAATAAATAAATGACACAATAAAAATAATTGGCAATCAGTAAAAACGTCTAGGCAGACGTAAACAATTTGAGTTGGTTAATTGAAGCCTCTTAAAATGTCCCACGAGTATGGGTAATATTATTTAGTTTACTGTAAATAAAAGTGTAACGGGTCAATTGAAAAGTCCCCGGCCTCCCATAGTAAAACACATTTTTTTGGCAAAATTCGTTTTTTTTTTATTCAACATAATTCCCTTCGAGGGTGATATACTGATTATAACGACCCTCCAACTTTTTGATACCTTTTTTGTAGTACGATTTGTCCTTTGCTTCAAAATAGGCCTCAGTTTCGGCGATCACCTCTTCATTCGACGAAAATTTCCTCCCAGCGAGCATTCTTCTACGGTGGATGCGGAAGCGATTCGAAGCCCATTCATGGATTTTTGCCAATGTTTTCCCTGACTTGTGACACGGTGCATTGTCTTGGTGAAGTAGCACTTTCTTTTTCTTCAAATGCGGTCGTTTTTCGGCGATTTCGTCGTTCAAACGGCCCAATAACGCCGTGTAATAGTCGCTGTTGATAGTCCTTCCTTTTTCAAGATAGTCAATGAAAATTATTCCGCGCGCATCCCAAAATACAGACGCCATAATCTTGCCAGCCGACTGTTGCGTTTATCCACGGCTTGGGGCGGATTCATCGTGTGCAGTCCACTCGGATAACTGTCGATTGGACTAGGTAACTCAATTCTGGACATATTTATTGTGTCCAAAGACTTACTTCCACAAATCACTCCTCCTCAAGTTTCAGCGGGTGTATCTGACCACAACGCTGTGACCACATTCATTCGCGGCTATCGAGCATCCCGGGCTCATATCAGATACATACCCGATTATGGGCGGACAAATTGGGACAACTTCAATATTACATTGAACGATAAACTCCACCATTTCTCTCTTCCCACTGACAGGAACCTAACGACGGTTGAGATAAACAACGTTGCAAAACGACTTCACGAGATTCTAGTTGAAACTTCGGAGACTCATGTCCCGAAGTATAAACTTGAAAAGACCTATCAGATTCCCCATGACGACATCACTCTTCGTCTCATCCGGGAGCGTAAAAAGCTCTGCAGAATGAGATATCGTCACCGCTTTACGCAAAGGGCGCCATTATTGCGATCCATTATTCACAATGTTGGTACACTGATAAAACAGAGAATCCAAAACAATCGTACCCGACAATTGGAAGAAAAGCTGAAGGGTATTCAGATGGACCAGAACGTTTATAAAAATGTTAAAAAGATATGTGGCACTTCCCGCATCACTGGGCCAATTATGCACAATGGTGTTGTTGTCAATAACGACACCAATAAAGCAAATATCATCGGAGAGACCTTCGAAAACAATCACAAACTCACTCTCCAAAATGGCGACCCGTTAGTTCAGAGGTCCACAGTAAGTTGGACGACTTCAACGAGCCAATTGTTGTCTTTAACCCAACTAACAGTGCATACTTCGATGACACACGTGATAATGGTCACGGTTTCATCACACCAAATACCCTACAGAGTCTGGTTAAATCTCGACACCCTAAGAAGTCACCCGGTATCGACAACATGTCATACCACTCGTTGCGAAGGCTTTCTGCCTTATTCTTTATAAAGCTCTCCTTTCTGTTCAACCATGCTTACAACATGGGGTACTTTCACCAAGCTTGGAGGCACGCTATTATTTGTCCAATAGCAAAAGTTGGGAAACCAACGTATTACCCCTCAAACGTTCGCCCTATCTCGCTTCTCACTTGCATCAGCAAAATATATGAAAAATTCATATACGAGAAGCTAAATAACTTTGTCAGTGCCAGGCACCTAATACCTGATTTCCAATTCGGACTTCGAAGAGCGCACAGCACCACTATGGCACTCAATTTATTTCAAAACCACGTCTGCGTGCGGCTCTTTAATAAGGAACCCACCGTTGCGGTAAGCCTAGACATTGAAAAAGCTTTTGATACGACTTGGATCGAAGGTCTCGCTTTTAAACTACTGAATACTGGCCTCAGTAGAACGCTATGTAGCATCATCTACCAGTTCGTTCGAAACAGAACCTTCCAAGTTAGAATGAATGGAAAGCTTTCCCGAACTTTTCACGCCGCTGCAGGCGCATCCTCAGGGCTCTATTCTAGGTCCCATCTTATTCAATATTTACACCTCCGATATTCCCCGCCCTGTGGACGGGAGAGTAAACCAAATATGCTATGCGGATGACGTCCTAGTGTACACGTCAACCAAAGGCCCTAATCTCGCAACAAATCGACTCAACCGTCACTTGGACGAACTGTATCAGTATTACAGTCGATGGAAAATCCGACTTAATCCATCCAAAGCAGTAGCCATAATTCTGAGTAGTAAACACTCCCAACCTGCTTCTCGATATTCACAGAATATTCGAATAAAAATGGGAGATACTACGATTAGACCACAGGACAAGATGAAATATCTCGGGGTCACTTATACCCCAAAAATGAATTTCATCAAACATGTGACCCACATTCTCCAAAGGGGCCTCGGTCGGTCTAAGCAACTGCACAACATCTTGAAGTGGAGGAACAAAGTTGACACCAAAGTTAAGCTTCTCTGCTATAAGCAGCTAATCCGATCTGGAATATCGTACGCCTTTCCCATATGGTCCTGCATATCTTCGGCTCAAATGGAAAGACTTCGGGTTTTCGAAAGGAAACTCCTCAGAAGATGCACCAATCATTCTAGAAAGCCTGACGATCGTCATTACCCCAACTCTCACCTATACGAAGGCGCCTCCATTACGAGTACTTGCTTCAATTAGCATATAAGTACCTCGAAAACATTCAGAACAGCGAGAACCTACTTGTACGGGACTCTTGCGTTCTTGACCCTTCTCTCTCTCGATCTCTTCGGTCAAACCCCCACAATTTCTTCTTCAGTACAAAACTGAAGAAAGCACCCTTCCCAACAACATTCCCCTCTATAATAGAGGATTCCTGGACCCATCCCATAGGGTCTACTATTAACAAACCAAACACACGAACGCACAGTACAAGACGGCACAAACACAAACATACACACCGACCAAAGAGCAGATTATCAGACGCCAAAGACGTGATCTGCGTTTACTACCGCACCCAAGACCCACCGGTCTTGTATGATTTCTTTTCCACCATCCCTCTATGAAAGTAGTTAGAGAACACTTGGACTAACACTGTCCACACTATCCTTGGATACCCCCCCGTTTTTCTTCTCTTTTCAGATGCCGCGAGACCGAGCCCAACATCCTCACGGATGTGGGTGATTCTGGTTATCGCAAGATGACCAGAAGCTAGAGACAACATGAAGGACACATATGTCCTGTCTCGCTAAATTCGGCCTTCTCGCCACAATTTTTTTTTTGACTGTCGATTGGACTTCGGAGTGAAATGATGGAGCCACGTTTCATCCATTGTCACATATCGACGCAAAAGCTCGGGTTTATTACGCTTGATCATCTCCAAACACTGCTCCGAATCATCAACTCGTCGTTGTTTTTGGTCAAAAGTGAGCTCGCGCGGCACCCACTTTGCACAGAGCTTTCTCATACCCAAATATTCTTGAATGATATGATGTACACGTTCAGTTGATATCTTTAGAGTGCCTGCTATTTCATTCAATTTCAATTTACGGTCATTCAAAATCATTTTGTGGATTTTTCTAATGTTTTCGTCGGTAACAACCTCTTTTGGGCGTCCACTGCGTCCACCGTGTTCGGTGCTCATTTCACCACGTCTAAAGTTAGCATACCAATCCTTGATGGTTGAATTTCCTGAGGCGGCGTCTGGAAACTCGTCATCAAGCCAAATTTTTGCTTCAACTGTATTTTTTCCCTTCAAAAAGCAATATTTTATCAACACGCGAAATTCCTTTTTATCCATTTTTTTCACAATAACAGAAGTTGCTTCACTCAAAATACTATAATTCACAAACTAATGATACGACATCTGTCAAATTTATACACGCGTCTTTTGAACGTTAGGGCTAACTAAAAATTTAATTCTAGTGCCGCTATCTATGTGCCAGGCCGGGGACTTTTCAATTGACCTGTTATGGCATCCCAATAATATGGAAAATTTATATAACTACATTTTCAAGAAAATTAGATTTACACCACTATGTTTGTCACCACCTCATATGATGTGGGATGGGTTACGCGGCTCAGCATCGGAAGGTAGTGTGGGAGGACCTATGGTTGTTACTGGCCTCTCACGTGGTGGACGTGTAGCGGTTCCGCCAAACCCGACGGTCCACTTACCTAAAAAAAAAACCCATAATAACTACCCAACTTCCTTAAGTTCGCTAATACAACAGAATTAGTACCTGTAAATGCTTCACGCATTATATAGATCACCATCTATAATCTTAAAATTCCTATAAAGAAAACTTACCTTTTCATGCATCCCTTCGCATACAATTTTCTGTAAGATTTCTTTCTTTGCTTATCTGGTATTCTAAACCAATTCGGTACCAGACAAATTCCTGTAAACAAAATGATTCGGATTGCATTCAATGTAACCGTCATGACAGGGACCATAAATATTGCGCTGTCTATTTTCCCAGCCGCCTCATGTACCTTTTCATACACATTGCCTGGCAACCTTTTTTGTTTTTCTTATCAATAAACAACCCAAGCAGCTGCATATAATTAGCGCAATAGACGCTGAAACCAAATTCTCCAGCATTTCCTAATGCAAACATGAACCCGGTTTCTATTGCAGCCAGAGATGCCATAAACATACAATTTGCTTTTAGGACCTTTTTTCTCCCAACGTCGATAATAGCGACGAGGCATCGCGTAAACAATGACCCGCATTACCAACGGCGCATTTGGTAATTTCTCCCTTTTGTCTTTGCCGCCTACCTGTTTCGTTGTTCCACTGCTGTCGAGCACGTGTGAATAGCATCGATCTGAACGATCGCACACATACCACCATGACCTTTATTACCAGATCTGGTTTCCTATACCACCAAGAGAGACTTTACGTTTCTCTGGTGGTACTTAAAAACGATATCCTTATTGGAGAAGATATCGGTGAGTCGTAATATAATGTAACGTGTGGAGGGTAGAAGGATCGCCATGCCGTGTTTAAGGATCGCCAAGTAGAATTTTGTCTTTGTATGCACAAGTTTTTATGCAGTGTCTTCAAATAATATATCAGGACCTATATTCTAGTTTCCCTACTTGTCGCTGTATAAAGCGCAGCACGCTAAAAGTGTATGGCGAAATGCGCCGCAGTTATTTGAATCAAAAAGACAGTTGCTTAATGATTGATTTATTTCTGAAATGATTGGGGTATTTATACTCCCAATCATTCGTTCAATTATCCACAATTTCCATATAAATACTGCCTAACATGCAATTCTTTTCTTAACGGTAACTTCATTTATACAAATATTGATTACTTAAGCTATTTTATTCTTTACAATCAATTAAGAGTGCAATGCAAAAACGACGCTACGAGTTGACCAAATTAATTCATTAATTGCTTGCCAATGATAAACTCGGAAACGTTTCTTCGCAACCGGAGCTATTCGTTTGTTTACGAAATGAAATGAGTTGACCTTGAATTTATGGTCAACAACGAATGCTGGTTATTTGATATTTGAAAAATGTGACACGGGCAATTAATGTATTTGATATTATTGTCTGTGGTCATGTCGTGCGTATGTTGTTACACTACAATAACCATCAAGGCGGATGGTCGTCTGCCCTCCACCGTACCGCGCGCTAGTACGTACTTGCTTTCCAGGTTTTTATGCCCTAGGTGGGAGTTTTTACATGGGATAATGGGAAGATGATTGGTGGCGTTCAAGGGAACCGCCACAGTAGTTCCGGAAGCAGCCGGAGATTTTTTACCCGAAGGAACAAAACGTCAAATAAGCTTCAAGATAACAAAAAAGAATCAGCAATTTATACCGAAGCAAAGCGATGATAAGGAGCAAATAGATAGGGCAACTTTTTTTGAAGGAAGAAGGTAATACAACAAACATTTACCACAATACTTATGTACAAGGTGGCGCAAAATTAGTCATCCGATTTTGTTTTTGAATTACTTTTTTACTAAATAAAAAAAAAATATTTTAGGTGATAGAAATCTTTATTTGGACCTTGACAGTTTTTTCTGTTAAGTGGAAAAGATGAAATCCGTCAAGTGGCTGCCGCCAGTGTTGATACACATTTGTACCCATTTTATCGCATTTTCCATGACTTTCCCTAAGATTTCCGGTGATAACTGTTCGCATTCCTGTCGAATATTCTTGTTAATGGCTGCAATTGTCTGAAGATTGTTGGCATAAACCCGCGACTTCAAGTAGCCCCAAAAGAAGAAGTCTGGGATAGCTAAATCGGGGGATCTATGGGGTAGGACGTATGTGTGCCGTCGTCGGCACTGGTTCTACGCCTATCCCGCGCTGTTACCCCGTAGATTGTTGTGGGGGTTCTCTATATCACACGGAGAACCAACCCACAATTCTCACCAACCTCGACCGCTAACAGCGCGCCACCCTACCCTAACCTGTAAACATGTAAAAAACAAACCCCAATCTGCAAGCGCATTCATCCCGAACTTGCAAGAATTCATCTCCCAATCTGCAATAAAAGACATTTTCCAAAACTCCCAACAGAATACAATTTAACAGAATATATTCTAAATCATCCCCGCATTCATTTTCCCAAAATCGCTTCGGTCAATTCTTTACTGAATTCATATTCTCTCCTTGCGACCAAGCAATCTTAATTTCCCCGAAATTCATATGCCGTAACAAACGCATATTCAAATCCACAACGGAACATCAACCATCGCCACCAACTATACCAAGCCGCATACATTTCCCCGAAATTACTTCAGTTAATATCTTATCTAAACGATATTCCTTGCTTGCACCCAAGCAACTTCAATTTTTCGGTTTACATAACCAACGAATCCAACTCAACTTGTATGGCGAGGATTCGCTGGAACTGAATTCTTATCCGAGCATAGCAACTCTTCTCAAAATTCCTCGGAAGTGGCAGTAACTTTATTTCTACTATGACTCAGCTGACACGACGCGATGAACTTTTGTTTTCATTAGTCAGTCGAGATCCAACCCAGAATCGGTTCGCCCATATAGTCGTTACCCATCCGAGTCGCTGAAAAGGTCGTCATTCAACTACCAACGCGCGCACATCAAGTGGATATCCAACCGCCACCGGGGCCGGACACATACCGAGGAGTCGCCTTCTATCAATCCGGGGTGTCGTACTGAGTCGCTGAATTCGATTTTGCTCCCCTGTTTTGTTTCGCGTTAACTCAAGAATTGATTTTCGGGCAAAACAAAGTTAAATAAAAGCAATTTATTCATAGCAAGTCCCCAAGCGTGGGCTACCTAACTTTAAATAAACGAGATCCTATTGTGTGTATCGCTTTGTAAACATAGTTCAACAATAAAAATAAAGAAATAAAACACTTGACAATAACTTTCCAGTGAGTTTCATTTACGCTCGGTCCCTTTTGGTGAACAGCGTTCGGCGGAACTTTTGATTGTTGGGGAATAGGAGTTAACCAGCGCCCTTGCTGGCCCGCAACGTCCTATAACCCCACATTTTCCCAAATTGGGGTAAAAATTTCGGCTTCGGCTTTGTTGGGGGGTATTTGCTGGCTCACTAGCCACTGTTCCCAAGCGCAGAAAATAAACGCGGTAGATGATCTGTTTGGTAGTCCCCCTGGTCTATTTATTATCACATTTATCCTCACGGTTAACCAAATTAAAACAAACAGCTCATTGAAAATACAAATGACGAGCTCTTCTTTTTATTCGAAACAATCCTTAGAGTCTAAATATTACGTACATAAACATTGAATACACAAGGGATGAGTCTCGTTGTTATTTAAATTAAATCAAAGTCAACAGCACGTTGAAACTTACAAAGAATAAATTTAATTGTTATTTAAATTAAATCAAAGTAAACAGCACGTTAAATATTACAAAGAATGAATTTATGTTGCTATCCGCACTACGCAGCGCAACACTCGAGGATCGCATCTGCACCACACAACCTTTGAAAATCGACCCGACGTTTAACGTGGAGGCCCGACTTACCTCCACGGAATCTGATATTAGACTAATTTTTGCCACTGAAGCGACAGAATACAAAATTCTATCCACCCCTTCGATGACCAATAAGGGATGATCTTTACATACATTGGTCCCAGCAAAAGGGCGCGAAACACATACACGATGACCGCTTCTGTTGCTCATGGTGTGTGTCCACAAGTATGCGGACCGTGGATAAGCCAAATCGACAGGGGCAACACCACGAGCAATGATCTGCAGCTGGGCAAGCATCATGAAGGAGATGCTTGGGTGTTTACACGATCAGCAACGGCGTACAGCATTTACACTGATTGTGCACATATCGCTGGTGTTAAGTGTGTCAGTAATGGCATAGAAAAGGATATCAATCAAGGGGTCATTGATACACCTAATCAGAAAAGTACAACCAGATTCTGAACTCTAGTAACCTTACAGCCTAACGAGTACATCCAAGTCATCATTCTAAAGAAATCAGTCAAGAAACGACTAATCACGATTTATCGAAATAATTTCAATCAAAACTCAATTAATAAATCGGTCAAAGAAAAACGGTTAATTGCATTTATCAAACCAATTAACGATTGCACAAGCTGGAACAATTAAATTACGGAAACATCCAAACTGCATGTTCCAGCACAATCGGCATAAGTGCAATTAACTGGGTCAATTCATGAACGCAAAAGTTCAACAAAGACCAGCTCATGAGGCGTTTCCAAACTAAAGCCGACGATCGGTAATAGGGACAATTAAAATCCAAATTGCTGATGGTAAACCGTGTGGTATTAACCCCGGAGGTAAACTGAAAACGTTAACCCCGGAAGATGATGACGGAGTAGGAAGTTTGTGGCGGCTCTCTCGAACGCCACTACTTACCTGCTCACTTCCCACCAGGTAACCGTCTCCACGCGCGTCCTACGTCATAAAAAAGCATGTACTTACCTGCCGTAGTCATACCATACCCACAGAAAAACCTGTGAAATATAATGTCTGCTGACATGAAAAATACATCAGCAACAACGGACATTCACCACAGGGGCATAGCCGTGCGAAACGCACCACGTTGCTAATAGGCAATACGGTTGCACATACAACAATCAACATTGCCCAACAAGTATCAAAGAAGTACCTCCTAATGTGTCTACCACATACCACAGGAGATATTTCTTCCTTTTTGCGGTCGTTTATCGATCGACTACCCGACCGACAAGCGAATCTGTTGGCACCAATGAAATGCCCCTGAAACGCGGCTCGATACAGCATCAGGTGGTCGACATAATTCCCTGATATTATCTATGCGCATAAGACGAAAATATTTTCGCACACACGCGCATGGCGAGTTATACCAGAGGACGCCAGCAAAGCGCGCCCAAGCAGCGTAAAGTTCCACACCATGATGGTCGAAGGAATATATCCTTTTATGGAAGAGTGCAGCACCTGCTGCGAGCTTTGAATGGATTCTATGCTGTGTCTGTGTACTTGCGGACACACACGATGAACAGCAAAAGCAATCATCGTGTGTGCATTTCAACGCCTTTTTGTGTTGAACAAAACGCAAAAGGGATACTTTACCATATATGGTCATCGAGGAACTTGGTAATTGCGAATTAGATTCCGTGAGGGTAGGTTGTGCCCTCACGTTAAAATACACATCTCTCGTGGGGCGGCCCAAGAGATGTCAAGTCTGAAATAGCAAGCCCGGCAAGGAGTATTTAGTATCCGTCTATTGTGTACCATCAGGGGTGTGCTGCGGCCT
Source organism: Microdon myrmicae (assembly GCA_963931805.1). Lineage (NCBI taxonomy): Eukaryota > Metazoa > Arthropoda > Insecta > Diptera > Syrphidae > Microdon > Microdon myrmicae. Next base: position 30,296,140 of record OZ007497.1, on the reverse strand, counting down.
ATATTTTATAATTGAATTGAGTGCGAAGGAACTTCAGTAATTTACTGCAACCTATGTTTTGTAATTAACTAAGTGTGAAGGAAGTTCAGTAATTTACTGCAACCTATGTATTATAATTAAATTAAGTGTGAAGGAACTTCAAGAATTTACTGCAACCTATGTTTTTTAATTAAATTAAGTGCGAAGGAACTTCAGTAATTTACTGCAACCTATGTTTTTTAATTAAATTAAGTGTGAAGGAACTTCAGTAATTTACTGCAACCTATGTTTTGTAATTAACTAAGTGTGTGAGAACTTCAGAATTTACTGCAACCTATGTTTGATAATTAAATTAAGTGTGAAGGAACTTCAGTAATGTACTGCAATCTATGTTTTATAATTAAATTAAGTGTGAAGGAACTTCAGTAATGTACTGCAACCTATGTTTTATAATTAAATTAAGTGTGAAGGAACTTCAGTAATTTACTGCAACCTATGTTTGATAATTAAATTAAGTATGAAGGAACTTCAGTAATGTACTGCAACCTATGTTTTATAATTAAATTAAGTGTGAAGGAACTTCAGTAATTTACTGCAACCTATGTTTTTTAATTAAATTAAGTGTGAAGGAACTTCAGTAATTTACTGCAACCTATGTTTTGTAATTAACTAAGTGTGTGAGAACTTCAGAATTTACTGCAACCTATGTTTGATAATTAAATTAAGTGTGAAGGAACTTCAGTAATGTACTGCAATCTATGTTTTATAATTAAATTAAGTGTGAAGGAACTTCAGTAATGTACTGCAACCTATGTTTTATAATTAAATTAAGTGTGAAGGAACTTCAGTAATTTACTGCAACCTATGTTTGATAATTAAATTAAGTATGAAGGAACTTCAGTAATGTACTGCAACCTATGTTTTATAATTAAATTAAGTGTGAAGGAACTTCAGTAATTTACTGCAACCTATGTTTGATAATTAAATTAAGTGTGAAGGAACTTCAGTAATGTACTGCAACCTATGTTTTATAATTAAATTAAGTGTGAAGGAACTTCAGTAATGTACTGCAACCTATGTTTTATAATTAAATTAAGTGTGAAGGAACTTCAGTAATGTACTGCAACCTATGTTTGATAATTAAATTAAGTGTGAAGGAACTTCAGCAATGTACTGCAACCTATGTTTTATAATTAAATTAAGTGTGAAGGAACTTCAGTAATGTACTGCAACCTATGTATTATAATTAAATTAAGTGTGAAGGAACTTCGCACGGGCTCCTCGATAGTATAGTGGTTAGTATACCCGCCTGTCACCCGGGCGACCGGGGTTCGGGGAGCCTCTGGCGCAAGACTAATGACCTTGCCCGGAAAAAACAAATCATTATGGAAAATTTAACAAGCCTCAGTTCTTGCTAAATAAGGCCAAGACCGGTTCCCGATTGTAGTGCCGATGATGATGATGTGAAGGAACTTCAGTAATTTACTGCAACCTATGTTTTGTAATTAACTAACTTTTATACGTTTCCTTGAACGGGGTCACACAAGTGCTCGCGTATGCGGATAACATCGCCGTTTTGGGCGATAATCTAGAAACTATCAGTAAAAACTGTGAAATCATCATGCAAACCGCAGAAAAGGTGGGCCTAGAAATAAACGAAGACAAAACGAAATACATGATTTCGACGAGAGCAGGTGGGCCTCAGAGAACACATATAAATGTCAGGGGCAAGATATTTGAAAATGTCAAAGAATTTAAATATCTGGGAACGATACTGACGACCAGAAACGAAACGTCAAAGGAAATTAACAAAAGACTACACTCAGGCAACGCTAGTTGGCATGCAGCCAGTAAACTATTAAAATCCAAACTGCTATCACGTAATATAAAGCTCCGTGTCTATAGAACCATAATCATGCCGTTTGCTCTAAACGGATGCAAAACATGGAGTCTCACAAAACGGGAAGAGAACAAATTCCGTGTACTCGAGAATAAAGTTTTAAGGGGTATATTTGGCGGTAAATATGACGAGGAGTCAGGACAATGGAGGAAACTCCACAACCACGAATTGGAAGAGCTATACCGCAAACCTACAATAGTGAGAGCAATCAAGTCGCGAAGATTAAGATGGGCCGGACACGTAGCGCGAATGGGCGATGAAAAGGACCGTGCATAGAATTCTTGACGGTAAACTAACGGGGAAGAGACCGACAGGACGGCCGCGACGGAGATGGGAGGACAATGTTAGATTGGACCTCGAGGAGATCGGATCGGATGATCGAACGTGGAAGGAGAGCGCACAGGACAGGGAACAATGGCGGAGCCGAGTCGGTGGGGTCATGAACTTACGGGTTCCTACAGGCCAGTAAATAAAAAATACCGCAAACCTATAATAGTGAGAGTGATCAAGTCGCGAAGATTAAGATGGGCCGGACACGTAGCGCGAATTGGCGAGGATAGGACCATGCATAGAATTCTTGACGGTAAACTAACGGGGAAGAGACCGACAGGACGGCCGCGACGAAGATGGGAGGACAATGTTAGATTGGACCTCGAGGAGATCGGATCGGATGATCGAACGTGGAAGGAGAGCGCACAGGACAGGGAACAATGGCGGAGCCGAGTCGGTGAGGTCATGAACTTCCGGGTTCCTACAGGCCATTAAATAATAATAATAATAATAAATATTTAAAATAAGATAACAACAGAGATGTATAAGGTGTATGCTAAAATGTTATAAATAAGATAGTGTAAATAAACCAATCAAGACAAGACTTTATAGCGTATAGCAAAAACTGAAATAAAGTGGAGTATACTGAAAACAAGTAGAAACAAAAATAAAAGGGGAATGTATAAAAAGAAAACTATGTGTAAATAAATAGATAAAAACTGTAGTGAAACAAATGACTTGGTGTTTTCTTTTCTGTTTGTGGTTTTGTGTTTGTGTGTGTAAGGGAAGATAATCGGTTTTCAGATAGAACCCCCAAAAAACTATAACTCTGACGTCTGCTGATATGACTTGCCCTGCACGTGTGTGGGGAAAATACTTACAAACTATGCATGGCAAAGTTCGAGGATTTATGTCGGTTACGTAATGTCGTAACCGAATTGGATTTTAGGAATATGCTGCGTTGTATGCAGGCATGCCCCTGGGGGAAATGCTTATAGGATGCTAATGCTTGTCGATCGGTTTACCGACCGATGTCCTTGTAGGAAAAAGGAAAAGAAGAAATATTTCCTGGATGTGTGCGGCGGAATTCGTTTGGGGATATGTGCACCGAAATGATTCGAGTCATGTTGGTTGCTGGTGGTGCAACCAAATTGCTTTTAAGGAACATGGTGGGTTTCATGCGGTGGAAAATACTTGTTTGTTGCTGATGAATTTTGTATCAACGAAAATTATCGTTTTACAGCATTTCAGGTGATAGTTTGCGCAAACGATGGAAAGGTAAGTAGATGCTTTCCAGGTTTTTGGTGCTATAGGGAGCAGTTTATTGAATAATTGGTGGGAGGGTAAGTAGTGGCGTTCAAAGAAACCGCCACAGATCTTGCTGGGCATGCCAAATCGCCAAAACGGGAGACACAACTATTCCAAGCTCTTGCGTTGAACTTCAAGGAACACCTGAAGCAAACGATAAAAAAACGGCAAGAGTATGCAAAGTTTTGGCGAGACTGCTACCCAATGTTGGAGGACCCCAGCCCCACATAAGCAAACTCATAACCAGTGTCAACACCTCCATCATAATGTATGTAGCTCAAATGTGGGCAGGAGCTGCACAGTACAAGTCGTACATGAGGGGAGTGAACTCCGCACATCATCATCATCATCGGCACTACAATCGGGAACCGGTCTTGGCCTTATTTATCAAGTCCTGAGGCTTGTTAAATTTTCCATAATGATTTATTTTGTCTGGGCAAGGTCATTAGTCTTGCGCCAGGGGCTCCCCGACGGGGAATCGAACCCCGGTCTCCCGGGTGACAGGCGGGTATACTAACCACTATACTATCGACGAGCCCGAACTCCGCACATAGGCTGGCATTATTAAGAGTATGCTACGCATTCCGAAAGGTATCCGAAGATGCCATAAATGTTTTGGCCGGGAGGACACCACTTGACATTGCAGCCAAAGAAAACGCTGCGCTGCATGGGGTCTCCCAAGGGAATCGTCGGAGAATGCGGTCACAATTAGAGCTCTCAAGCCTAAGAGAATGGCAACGATGGTGGGATTCTTCCACCAAAGGAAGATGGACCCACACCAGGATACCTGATATAGAAACATGGGTGAAAAGAAAACATGGCGAGTTCAATTACCACTTGGCTCAATTCATATCAGGACATGGATGCTTTCGGCGATACTTGCACAAGTATAAGCATGTCAATTACCCATACTGCTTGTGCTGCGAAGGCAAAATAGAAGATGCGCAACACGTACTCACTGAATGCGTGAGATTCGAGACCGCACAAATGATTTTGAAGAGACATATGAGACGAGACGTTACTCCGATAGGAGTAACAGAACATATGCTAAGTTCCAAACAGACATGGTCCGTAGCAAATGATATTCTATGTGACATGATGCAGTGGTTGCGACGCGACGAGCGGAGCAACAAGTGAACTCCGTCCCGTCCCTTGATGGAATATCTTAAAGAAAGTTCCGCGCAGATCTACGGGAATATATGCCTGGCGGGAGGTGGTTTTAGTCGGTATATTTTGAAGATTCCCACTTTCGTTCCGAAACAAAAAAATACATAGGCATCAAAGCTGAAGAAAATCTTATTTTGAATCCTAAACAGGAATAGGAAAACTTACGTCGCCATTCATATAACAGATAACTATTTAGCGCCTGACATATCCTTTAGTTAACATTGGCATCCATATTTAAATTGTAATTTAAACTTAATCTTTTTATCACAACACGTAGTGATACATTACAATAATTTAAAATGATTTTTTTTAAAAGTAACGGAGCAACTGGCGCCAGTCCCTTCCTTTGTCACAAATCTGTCACTAGATAAAACAATACTACTCACTTCTTGATCGATTCGTTCCTTGTTCTTTAATCTCTTGACTTTTTCTGAATTTGCATGATTAATCTGCAGTTCGATGCACTTCGATATAGTGTCACAGGCTTCTGACCACTCTTGTAAAGTATCAGCAATCTTCCCGGCAAATCCAGGTGGTATATCCCGGCCCTGGGCATAGTCCACCTCCAGAAAACCATTGTTTTGAAACAGCTTACCGTGGATTATATCTGAAAAGATTCAAAAACTTTTTTATTCGGATAAAGTGTAACTTGTAAATGTCGATTATTTCGCACACAGATTAAATCCATTACCGGATGAGTTTTGCGCGCTCCACCTTCAAGGATATTCTCTTCAAAAAGGAAAATCGAATGAAAATACCAAAAGGAAAGAGATCGCCATTGAAATGCCCAAAGAAAAGGAAATACCACGAAGAAAACCACGATAGAGATGAATGTAAATAAGTTGAGGAAGGACAGTCAGGGCATCCCAGATATAACTTTGCGAATACCCGCATACACAAATAATTACCTTTTTGTATTATCAGCAAAAGTTGTCCGTTCTCGAGAATCTCGGTCAGCGAAAGGTGGGAATGGTATAAAGTATACAAGCGGATATCGAGGTAATGGTGGCCAATTTGTGATAATGTAGTTTAAAAGTTTGACTTAGTGAAGCTTACCAAAGAATTTTAAAGTTAATTTGCAAGGAAAGCATGGAGGACAAGAGCGTTGATAACGGTTGAAGAGTTGATGTAAATTGTATCTGATCCTAACTACGGTGGAATCAGTGTGATAGGTAGCTGCATCTCAACTTCTATAGGTGGATATATGGTATTGCATTTTTCAATAGGGACATAACAACTTTGTATTTAACTAAATTGCAGGATAATTAAGATATCGGGCTTATTTCAAAACTGCAGTACACTTGTTACATATAAGTATGAAATTCAATCTTGTTTATATAACCACCGCGAAGACGTTTGCAACGATCTATTCTTTGGGGCCAGTTTTGTACCAAACGTCCACACTATTGCCATTTGGCGTTCGATATTGTTCTTGAATTCGTCTAATGTTATTCGCTTGTTGGCATAAACCAACGATTTAACGCAACCCCATGAAGAGACATCGAACGGCATTAAAACACATGGGCGAGGTGACCATTCGACCGGACCATTTCTCGAAATTGCACGACTACCAAAGCATCCCCATCATAAAAAAATTGTGTAATCAGCTGTGTAACATGTGGCACCATCTTGCCCATGGCAGGATGAGGAACTCAATTGACCATAACATAGAGATGGTTTTTATAGACGAAAATGAAAACTTCGGCATGAAATCCCTTTACATTGGATTAAAGGTTGGTATGCACATATAAATACGCCGTGGCGTGTTTTAGCGATAGAGAAGGAATATAATTTGAAGTCGATTATAACTAAATATGTAATACATTTAAAATAAAATGTTTTACATTAGTCTCGCTATTTTATAGTCGCAACTCATACACATTGAGGAACAAAACATGTTAGTGACGCACCATCCAATTCTCGGGAAGAAGCCTCAAACCACAGAGCGCTAATTTCTGGAAGGCACGATAAACCACGGCATTTCAATTCCTAGAAAATGCCACGAGCCACGGCATGTTGAATTATTAAACGACAGTCAGCTGGCGCTGGGATTATCATACAGTCTGTGGTGTTTCTAACAGATACACACACAATACACAAGCAAATAATGAAGAACACCGAACGAAAATCGAATCAGAAAAACCATCAGCGGTATACCAAGCAATAACATAGCAATTCCATATCAGTTGAGTGTACTTGAGTTTAGAAATCGAATTCAAACACGCGCCAGAGGCCCGATGTGTTGAGCATTGGTTCAATCTTTAGTGATTCTAACCATCATATAGCGTCAGTTCGAATCACACATTCTTCACATCGTCGCAAACGCTATAATTAGTGACCCCGACGCGATCTGTACACACAGCTTACACTTCCCCATAGTAAGCAGGACTTTACTACTACGATCACGACTTCTGCATAGAACACCGACGCACTCGCCTGCTCCGACGTCCTACCGCTTCGTCGTTCGCACACGGAATTGATCATAACAAAGTTACTGAGGAGGGAGTAGTGTGCGGTTTCTGACAGATACACACATACACACACACACACACACACACAATATACAAGCAAATAGTGAAGAACGCCGAAAGAAAATCGAAAAAGAAAATGCATCAGCTGTATACCAAACAATAACATAGCAATTGCATATCAGTTGAGTGTACTTGATTTAGAAATCGAATTCGAACACGCGGCAGTGGCCTGATGTGTTGAGCATTGGTTCAGTTTTTAGTGATTCCAACCATCATAGCGTCATTTCGAATCACACGTTCTTCACTGCCGTTACAATACACTATAAGTCCACGATACGGAAAAGCGGACTTCACATCATGATTATACTCGCATAAGGCACAGTCCACACCACCAATTGGTCCTTCGCCCCTTATCTTGGTAACAACGAGGATTTCTAACAGCATATTGACTAAATTGAGGAAGGCGGTGACACACCCCGTTGGAGGAGTATCATCTACCTAGCCCGAGGAAGATTGCACCTTTCCGGTCGCCTGTACGGAAGGAAAACTACCTCCCACGAGCCTAGTACCACCACGCACGCCGAAAGGGAGAAATGACTACGTGTCAACGCCATCAAAGGACCCTACGCATCCGTGCCCGCACATCACCACGGAGCAACTATTGAGCCGTACCGTCGAAAGGCACAGAACTGTATTATCCATGCACACACACAGACCAAAGCGCAGATTATCAGACGCCGAAGACGTGATATGCGTTTACTACCGCACACAAGACATACCGGTCTTGTATGATTTCTTTCCCATCGTCCCTCCGTCCAAGTAGTATGAGACCACTTAAACTAACCCTACAGACACTACTACATACGCTGAAAGTCCCGGGATTTTTAATGAAAACAAACGTTGTTTGGACAAAATTATATTTATTCTTAAACCTCATTTCAGGGTTAAGGGAAACATCACAGAAAATTGAGACTCGGACAAGCCGATCGGCAAAAGGGGTCGGGGCCAAGGCGAAACTGATGACCGCCATGCAAGAATTCGAAATCGCCGAAGCGAAGGCCAGAGTAGTGGGAAGAGAACTTGAATTATTAGAAACAAGTTCAGAAACAGAGGATAAAATCGAAAGAAAACAGTATGACGTTCAAATCGAATTTTTTGGACGAATCAGTAGGGGCTGGCCGAGGAAATGCCGCATCACGAAGACATAAGGAACAGCGATATCCAGGAGTTCATCCATGCGATAGTAAGGCTTTCTCAAAGAACAGAGCGGTCTACTTCAAGACACGTAGTCGAGCTCCTACACCTCAATGGTACCAGTGGAGAATGGTTAGTTTTCCGGAGGACGTCTGATGATACCGGACCGAAATCACCAACGCGCTGAACAGGATGTGTTCTCAAATACAACTGCAGAGGAGTGCAAGAGAGGTTATAAGAAACCCGTTATTCATATTCGAGGATACAAATGATGCCATTAATCGACAAGAGACATGTTTTGACAGTATTGACAAAACTCAAGAATCTGCCTCGACTTACGAAAGATCTAGTTCGCTAGCCACCCGAGGGACTCAATCGACGCTATCAGGGCACTAGGAAAGGCGCGGTACTTAAACTCAAATCGTAATTGGTGCAATTTAGCCATCGCTTTGAATGATGTGTGTTGCGGTGCGTTATCGTGATGATACCGAACTTTTTTCTTCGCCATATGGGGCCGTTCTCCAAAAGCGCTGCATAAAAATCTCCTCTAACTGTCCTTCCCCTCTGCAGATAATACAGAAGATTATGCCATCCACATCCCAAAAAAAACAGAGGCCACATCCTTCCCGGCTGAGTGTTAGTGTAACACCAATGATGGTAACGAACCTCGCCGTTAGCGTTAGACTACGGTATCCTGGTATCAACATAAATTATTTATTTCGCACCGGCAGTATCCCACCGGCTGCACCAAATAGTAAGGTTATCCACTTAAAACCTAACCTGACTGGATGTGAGCGGTCCGTTCTTCCTGTTCCGGGTCCCAAGTGGAGAGTCCAAATAAATGAGAGTATATTGTTGTTGTAGTTTAACAATTTCGCATTTTATTATTATGGTTATTTAATTCAAGGAAAGGGCCCACTGTTCCAACGCAAGGCTGCAACATTTTACTCTGATCAATTGATTCTGCCATTAGCCCGTTTGCAAGCACTCTTTAGTTACCCCAAAATCTGGGGGCAGAAATGAAAACGATGCTCCTTAACTTGGGCTATTACCCGAACGCTTGACCCATATTGAGTCCGATCGCCCAACACGAGGCATCCGCCTTTCTTAATTATCACTTGCAACGACTTGCATTGTTCAAATGATAATTGCACTAATAACAACTAATAAAACGCTAACCCTCGTTCGGGTCATTCGCACCGCTCCAATGCTAATTCCACTTGACCAAAACATTTGAAACATGATAGCCTTGGTTCGAGTCATTCGCTCCTTTCTACTGGTCGGCGCTTTGTCATTATGCTTGACTGTCAAGCGCTTTGTCGTTATGTTCGACTGGCCAACGCTTTGTCGCGGCGTCGACCGGCATTCGTCGGGCACATCTATTGCCTTGGCTATGCCGGCGGTGTCTTGTGTCAAGTATGGTTCCTGGTGATGGGCGTGAAGCCTTAGATGTGCAATTTGATAACGCAGCAATGTACTGTAGGGTGTGCAGTATTGACGATACACAGTAGGCGTGTAGCTTTGGGAAGCGAGTCTGCGTCATAGGTGGACAATTAATGAGGAGATTCGAATGAATACTATGAGTATCACAACGTGTGCCAGATGAGCATCGATTGTATGGGCGAAGAATCGAATTAACGGACGTGCGCTTTAATTGGTTAATGAGAGAGAAGGTTTATGTAGCGAGATAGAACATTGGTGTTTTTGTCACCTTGGTCGGTTTTTGTGGCTTTTCGATCACTCTGCCGGCTACCTATTCGACTCATGCGTACGGTAATTGATCCACATTTTTCCCATCGTCACAAAACGCCGAAAAAAGTCCGCTCGATTACGATACAACAACCCCAAACCGGCTGTTGAGTCATCAAACGCGCTGCTGTTTTTGGTCGACGGTCCGCAAACCCAACACCCATCGCGCCAATACCTTTTTCATCTTCAAAAGATGGTGAAAAGTGTATCTCGACAGTTCTTTTAAGATGCGCATGGCCTCACCTAGCTCCCGCCACATCACTTTTCGATCACTCAAAACGATTCGATACACGTGCTATACGATTTCCGTATTCGTAGCCACATGTAGTATCCTTACTTGAATACTTGGAAAAGCAGAATTTGCTGGCGCTCCACATCACACGCCACAATTTCGCCATCAATGATGAATGATTCTGTGCCTTCACATTTCATGTCGTCTAAACGAGAAATTAAATCTGGATACTTGGACGTATTGTTCTCTTGATTTCAGCTGTAGATACTGACATTTCCCTCTTTGTCTTTGTGGATCTGAGCACGTTCGCCATCGTATTTCCATTCGCATGTGAATTTGTTTCCCTCAAAACGTGATAGTACTTCATGCCTGCCCTTAGTTTGATGAGCCAACTTGGTTTTTAAAGGAGTGCCGGGCTGCATGGGACAATATTCCAATAACTTTTCGATCCCGTGCTCACGAAGGACAGGCATTATTTTATTATAATTCGGAGATTGACAAAAGATTGTTTTCGAAATTAAAGCATTCTCCTTGACTCGTGACTTAAAGTCGCTTCGCTAAGACACTTTGCAGCACTGCAGATCTTGGTGGCAAATCCTTTTGATTCGGAGGTGTATTTGTTTAGCCCACGGCCAAAGCTAGCAGTAAAGACTGCCCTGCCAAACCAATCCTTAATTTCCCAAGAAGTGAACGAATAAAATATCGTGCTTCCGAGTGTCGATAAGCAACGAACATTGAGTGGATTTTGTCTACTTTCTTATTCATCGCCGCATGGCCAGACATCTTAGCAATCTCCCTAAGTTTGTTGAACACCCCCTCGATCGTAAGAGGTGCAGATTGGAACATCATTCGTTGCTTGCTTCTTGATTGCTCCGCAACAATTCCGACATCTCCCGTTGCCTGCACTTGCGACTTGATCTGGGCCATACTTCGCGCCGTCGTCTGACAAATTACCTTCAACAACGATGTCTCAGCGATGCCTAATTCTTGGCTTTCATAAGATGGAGATAGTTTTTTTTTAAATTACACTTCTCTCTTTTGAAAGTTGCAGGTTGTAACGCTCTGGGAACACTCGCACGGGAGGGAAGTTCCACAGCTTCCCCGCTCTGTAACGGAACGAGTTCTGATGCAGGGTTGTCCGCGCTGTCGGGAGATGAACCGCCTATTGGTGCGATCCGTCAGATTGTCTTGTGGAGCGCTTATAAACCGAATTGCGCGGAAAAATACCACGAATCTCCGAAGAACAGTACCCGTGATAATATCTGTAAAACAGACAGAGGTCAGCTACGCCCCTTCGATGTGATAGCGACTGTAGTCCCGATGTCAACGCCGAGTCCCCGATCAGGCGTATCGCTCGTTTTTGTATGCTCTCAAGTAGGTCGAGGGTATGTTTAGGAGCCGAGTTCCAAACATAAAAGCAATATTCGAGCGAGAGTCTAATTTGGGATTTATACAGGAGAAAAAGTTGGACGGTAGTAAAATATTCTTGGCTCTAAAAGGATAACTCAGTTTTTCAGAGGCTGAGGTGGCGATGCTCGACACATGTTTATGCCACGACACATTCCTACAGACTGTGACACCGAGTAACTTCAAGCTTTCCTCAGATTCGAGGGCCTGGCCATTCATCATCAGCTTTGGAACCGGTGGTTCACTTTTCTTTATGAATGTTGTATATTGTGTCTTCGCCGCATTGAAGTCGACGAGATTGGTCCTTCCCCACTGCAGGACATTATCCAGATCCCGATTCAGAGAGTCAATTTGTCTACATATCAGCTGGTGCGACGTTGATGTACTAATCGGCCGAACACTCGAAAAGGGGGAAACAAGCGTACAATCGTCCGCAAGACTGAACACTTTGTTATCCGTTGTCTCCAACAAATCATTTATGTGAAGCAAAAACAAGGTTAGCGCCAAAATATAACCTTGATGATACAGAACAGGATACAGATCCGAACACTCACCGCCCACAACAACCTGGATCGATAGATTTTCAAGGAAGCTCTTCCAGTCCATAAGCTGTTGGGAAAGTTCGTATGAACGATGTTTGCTCAGCAATGCCCCGTGCCAGACGCGGTCAGAAACCTTGGAGATATCCCATGCGACCGCCCTTGACTCACCATGCCGTTCAATCGCAGATGTCTATATATCGGTTATATGGGTCAAAACGTCTTCCGCGGACAATCTGCCACGGAATCCGTATTGAGGATTATTCAGAAGTCCGTTGTACTCCAAATACTTTATTCACTCGCCATTGATGACCATCACAGTAATGCTATCGGGCGGTAATCTTGTGGGAGACACTTATTTCCCATCTTTGAGATTGGCTCAACTTGAGCGATTTTGTAGCAGGTAGGAAAAGTCCCTCGTTCATAAGATAAGCGAAAGAGTCTGTGGTGGTTCTTTAAAGCTTTCCCAAAGAACCATCCATTTCTTTAAATCGACCGCTTTTCCCTCACTCCATAAGCAACTATACTTACCTGCATTCGAGCAGCATAAGCTGTCTTTCAAATAACTTTCACCTGAAAGTTAAAACTCATCAAGGCGTGCATCACATTGAATTTTTCCGTTTCATATTATATGAACCATTCCAACCAACCCCGTCGGCTCGGCTCGTCAGCAATTATAATATATAAACACTCGCTGGCCAGCGTAATTGTTGACACAGCTGTAGCCCCAATCCCAAGGTTCGCATCACTTGCGACCAATTTCCTTTATCGGTTATCTACCGATCATGGGATTTGGGCACGATTGTGATTGACGTTACACAACCATACCCTAGATCATGCCTAACGATGCTCTGGCCTGTAAAACAAACAAACACACATGTAGCATCGCCTAAATCACAAATAATGTGCATCGCATCGTATGACCCTCGAAATAGTGTTTCTGTTTATTTAGGACTCAGAAACCTATTTCTTCCTTCGGCGATCTTCGTTATCGCGGATCTCAATTATGCTTGCAGTTCATTACACCAGCCCATGTTTATTCAGGTGCATTTTCGTCGTTGCCGATATGCAGGCTGAAGGGCATCGTACTTGTCCTATACGGACAGATATAGAATCCTCCCACACCGATGCAATCCGCCACCGTTGAATCGGACGGATATGGATTACATCGGGGAGTCAAATTTTATCCGCTGAGGAGCAAACACATGTGTTTTAAGTGCGAGGGCGATCAAAGTTTTCCTCCCGTTTGATGAGCCCCAAAATCGAGTTAGATGTCGCGAATGTGCCAAAATCAATTCGGTTATACCTTACGCGAGTTCAACCAACGTTAATTTTGCTATTCTGTAAGGAAGGAGTTAAAACCGAATGTCCAAACACTTTGTTATATCCAGTGACGTGATGTTTATGTTTAATAAATAAGTGCATTTAATGTTCACTTCGTACATAACCCAGTATAGACTCCCACAAATGTGAATTGACGTAAAATAGTTATATATCAATGGACCAGCAAAAATAAATGAACATTCTTCAGAACAACAACATCCGCGATTTAATTTGTCATCATTCTGCAGTGTACAGTGTCCTGGAACTCGAGTGTGGAGTTCAGTGTTCTTCGGCTCAATTTTGCATCGGTATCAATAACTTGTGTTTTATTTTGTGAAAGGACGGTGGGTTATTTAGTGAACCAGCGCCGTACGGTGGCGAACCCTACATAAAACCCCACAAGTCTGCCAAGAACCGACGATAGTTCTGGAGCACAGTTCTTAAGGTCTATTGCTGGTATTCCGTCCGGGCCGGTTGCCTTCTTACAGTCCAGTCCACGTAGAATGCGTTGAATAATACACGAGCGAAGCTTCACATCCCGCATCGAAGACCGTATCTTCATCGCGGAAAATAAATTCAAGAACACATTAGCTTTAGTTTTTGAATTTGTGACTAACGTCTCGTTGTCTGTCACAAACGGAGGGGAAGTTACTGCTGACAACCCTTGCCATTGACCAGAAGGTGCCCAAACCAGTCGTGCACTGATGGAGTTTATTGGTCACTCTGTCGTTGTAGGCATTTTTCGCGGTATCAATTGCCTGATTGCACGCGTTTCTGATTCTAACGAAATTCGTTCTGTTAACTTCGGTGGGATTGGAGCACCATTGCTTAAAAGCTCCATTTTTGCTGCTATAATCTGCTCGCATTTTTTATCAAACGAAGGTTTATCAGATGAACTTCGTTTGATGGAATGTGGAATGTATATCTCCATCCCGAGAAGAATAATCTCTGTGGCCGACTCCGCGTAAGCATTACCATCAGAGTCTCCGAAGCACACCTCCGACCACGAAAAGGATGCGAAGAAATCTCACAAATCGTCCTAGTTAGCAGCCCCATACCTCCATATGTGGCGAAGCTGCTTAGGTCGGTTATTCGCTTGAAATGTAAGTGGTTGCGCAAGCGATACACCAAGCAGTGATCCGAGTTCCCCAGTGGCGCAGAAACCTCTACGGTATAAATACTCGGTTCGGATGTCAAAAACATATCCAAGGTGTTCTCATAATCACCTCGGGCACCCGTGTAGTGATCCTAGATCACTACTCCCATCCAAATCCCCAATATTTCCTATAATCTTAACCCTATTACCATAATCCAAATTATGTTCCCCAATTGAATCAGATGCACGACAAAACTAACCCAAAGTCCATTTGTCGTACATTGATTCAATTCCTAATAATCCTAACATCATGAAATGCTTAACTCTAAATGCATTTCATGATTTCTCCTTCTGGGAATTTATTCAAATAAATTCCTAGCAAGTTCCCGGAATCCTATTCCAATTTAAGCACACAAAATCTTGTCTGTGCTTCTTAGAATTTTTACATAAAATTTTGACAAATCCCGATGAACCAGAGTATAAAAGGGCGGCACATTTTGGATTCGAGAGCAACGGCCAAAAATATTAAACAACATATTAATAAATAAAATAAATTAAAACAAAAGAATTAAATCGCATTTTAATTTGGCCACCCTAAAGGATAACACCCCATAGGAGGTAAGATATAAAAAAGCAACTTAAAAATATAACTTCCGCAACCGGCACTCGCGTGGGTTCCTCCACCAGTTGAGTCAAGTTGTGGCTAACAGCAAATATCTCCGCCAGCCTCACAGCCTCGTCGGGTTGTGTTAGAATATACCAACCAGTCGGAATTGTGCACATTAAAATCCCCAAGGACAACAATTTCAGAAGCTGGATGGTTAATCTGTATACAGTCGGAGGTACGTGAAAGATGTTCGAAAAATGTCGCCGGTCGACAATCGGGGAGCGCTAAAGACAACAAAGAAATTTAATAGAATTCCTCAGCACAACCCTCAACCATATGATGTCCACGTTATTGGGTTCCAACGCCTCCATCCTCTGGCAAGCTAGATCGGACCGCGCGAAAACGCAGACTCTATCCTTAAGACGGAATCTCGAATATAAGTCGTGTCCTAAGCAATGAAGATATGTCATGAATCAGTTGAAACGCCCTGGGTCTCCGTTAGGGCAACGATATCAGGTTTCGCTGTTTGGTGGAGGGCGTTTACATTCGTATTTGTGAAACCGCCGATGCCCCTGATGTTACAAAATGTCGTTATAAGTCGAGTGTAGACCGAATTTCGAGAACGAGCCCGATTATGCGATGAGGAATTTCTTAAAGATCGGTTAGTTATCAAAATATTTGCATGATGTTCCGCCTGACATAATACCCCCGGAGAACCGAATGGGAAACTAGTTTATCTCCGGAATTGTTTATATCAGAAGGTATCATCATGACATCTCCGTGTCAGTCCGGCCCATCAGCCACACATCTGAAACACCGTCGAAGATTTCTCTCGACGATATCGCGGATTGTACAGCGCGACGAAGTGGTATCTCACCTTGGGGCCGACTAGACTACCGCCTAAACCAACCTTTTTGTCGAACCGGCCCATCAGCCAAGCTCCGAAAGATGGCCAGGGATTTCTCTCGACCATTTCACGGAGCCTATAGCTTGATGGAATGGTATTTCACCGGGCGACAGGGCGTTGGTTGAGACAGAGATATACACAAGGTAGTCGATTATTGGGACTAAGAACAATCACGGGACGAGAGGTTCCTCAACACATCGACCATTTTTGAACGGCTACTCATATCTTCCACTAATTGGAATGTTCGTGCTACTGTGGGGTAGAAGTATTGTGCGCCGGCGTACGGCGCGAATTCCCTTCTTCCTCCATCATCACTATAAGAAAGTTCCCCCAAAAATTGTTCGCCGGGAATTGTCCCCAAGGAACGAAACAAAACACACAGATGGCACCGAAGCGAAAGTGAATGAAACGCACTGTATGTTGTTTATTGGTTAAATGAGTTCTTTATTATTTTTTATCCTTGCTATTGTATTTTATTTATTTGAACTACATGCACTTAGTAACTTTTGTTTGCCGCGGAAAGATTGTTTATATTCGATTAGTGTTCGGCTTACGCGCTACCTTCACGTTCATTCTTAATATAAATTACACCATGTTGTACTAATACCGCGACACTAATTTAATTCGATATGTTGCTGTTTAATTCCACTTTTATGACTCTGCACACTCAGGGCTATAGAAAGATACGTGACTACAGGGTGGATGCGTCCCCGCGGCGCCGCGGTGAGCAGGGAAAGACACAACCGGCGTGTCTGGTAGTTAAGATACGACATACCGAAGAAAAAAACTCCAACCTGTATTCAATCCTCGGTTAAGGGTGAGATTTGTAGGTGAAAGAGAAAATTGTCTCTTTAGGGCGTGGCCACCAAAGGAAATGCCATCTTTCCATACTTCCAGTGACCAATTGAAAGGCGATCTCTGGGACGCAGTGGTGTGCGTGTGTGATCATACACATCACTGTGTTTATCGATGCATATCAGCAAAGGATAAAGGAAGCCTACAATGAGGGAAAAGGAACAAAGGGATCGTAAAGATCTTTGTTTATGATGTGCAGTGCGGCTAAATAAATAGACGACAAAGCACCTAGGAAATGGTGCTAAATGGAAAGATGGGACGACGGCATTATAAAAGTCTTGGATGAGTGCGTATATAGACGCATTTCCATTAGAAAAATGTGCTAATGGATTGGGATACTTTATACAATGAAAAACGGTGGCGGTTCTGAACACGCCACTCTACAGCTAAGTAAGGCGGCTTTTCTCCGTGCTTCCAAACCCCATTTTATTGATCGAATCAAACTCTTTCTTTGATGGATCAAAGTCTGCCCCCTTTGGGCCTTCCCCCGCCGACTGAAGTTTAAGTTCCTTTTTTATCATTTTCTCCACATCCTCTGGCTTCTCTGCTTCGGGCTCCAACTTCAGTGGCTGCTTTGGTGAACTTTTTTTTTACTGGAGGAGCCTTATTGTCATCTACTTTTTCATCTTTGATTACTGTTCCATTTGTTTCTTTTGCATTTTTAACTTTTGATGCTGTTTTGGAGCTCTTTGCTTTTTTCTCCGACGATTTGGGGGCCTTCTTATTTTCTATCTTTGCCGAGTTTACGGGGGACAGAGATTTTTTGGGACTCTCAGAAACTGATGGCCGGTTTGAAGGTACCGATTCTTCACCACCGTCATCTCCACTGCTTGAACCTCCGGCGTTTTAACTTTGTTCCAGGTGATTTTTTGCTTAGAACTATTTCATCACCGGAATCGCTTGCGGCGGCGGCTGGTGTTTTGGCAGGAGTTTTCTTGAAGAAAGCGGTGATCGATTTTTACATAATAACAATTTAATAGTGAACTATTTCCATGTGTTTTATTTTTGCCGCCAAATGTTTCGACGGTTATATTGGACTTGTTGACGGATGTGGTATCCAGATTCCATGATCCGCCTGTGTATGTGTGGCATCTCTAACAGATACACACAATTCACAAGCAAAAATAGTGAAGGACGCCGAACGAAAATCGAATAAGAAAATACATCAGAACCGTATACCTAGCGATAACAAAAATAATTCACATCAGTGGAGTATAGTCGAGTTTAAAAATCAAATTCAAAACACGGTCAGTAGCCTGATGGGTAACGCTTGGGTTCAATTTTTTTCGTGATTCAAACTGTCGTAGTGTCAGTTCGAATCACACGATCTTCTTCACTATTATTTCAAACGCTATATATGCATTTAGGGTTTAATACTCTTATACAGGTACTGATTTTGCATTGGATATGTTGATTAGAATTGATCAACATATGGGAGTTTCAAATTAAGATGAATTCTGTTAATGGTGGGGTGTGCCTCCAAAAGGGCAAGAATTAGCAAATGGTAGGTGGTGTGTGTAACAATACTCTAACATTATCAACAGTTTTGAGATTTAAGGGTACTTCAAAAACCTCTTCTGTGTACGCGTTAATGTAAAAAAAAACACGAGGTAGTTAAAGTAGTGAAGATAGTGGCTTTAGCAACAGGAGGAAAAATACGTTGGTTCAGTATAACTGCCAACCGTTTGTGGGGAGGAAATTGCTTTCTGATGTTTAAGATAAAAGCCCTATGTGTGCGGTTTATAAAAAAATGCCTCACTCATATCTTTTCTTCAAACTATAGGTCAACATTACATCTATGTAATGCTGTGGCCTAGCAGTACGATATTATTTAGCCACAAATACTCGAATGTAATTAGCTTTCATAAAATGGTTCAGGTTTAAATACAGTTTTTTTAAATCAAATATCTGAGTTTACATGTTTATTAGTCAAATCTGTCTATACAAGACTATTATACTCTCGTAAAATACATTGTTTTTCACGGCAGTAAATTAAGACAATACGTAATAATCACAATGCACACCACAATAACTAAATGGACAACGGTTTGTCAGCACCTTCATTCCCATAAAGCCATTTCCAATGATTCACATTGGATAAATAAAATAATTTACATTCTGTCAACCTTTCTTAAATTTATTGAACACCAATCGATCACGTTGTGATATCTGAGGGACATTTCATTTCCATTTTCACACTACTTAAGCCCCTCGTTTTCCAGACGTTCGTAGTAAAAACTCGGGACGTATTCCCGGTATCTAAAATTTCGTAGAGGGTATTTGTCTTATTCGAGAGATGGAGATTGGAAACCAATTACGATATAATGGAAACATTAGCAATAAATCGTGTATAGTTGTTTTCGCCCCTTCAGGTCATATACTCGTAGATCAATCGTCTTTAAAAGAATACCGAAAAGAGAGTTGACATACATTACTTCTAGAAACATGCTACGAAAGAATTTCCTTTTCTGTTTCTAAGGTCCAATTAAAGTTATTCATCACATGCGCCAACACTTCTATTTGTAACATTAAGGATGATGTATTGGATTTATAATGAATTTTTTAATGTTCATGCATTTATTTTTGGTGTTGTTTCTTGCTAATTTTGATGGTTGTTTAATGGCGTTTTGTAATATTGGGAGCGTAAATTAGTTCGGACTATGTTATAGTGACAGCCGATTTCGGTGGTTTCAGAGAGGTTGGACATTCGTCAATTCGTCAAAAATATTCAGTTTATATCATTTTAAGTTTTATACAAAAACTGTGTTGAATATGTCAAATTTTGTGTTAACTAAAACGCATTTGGGAGAGATTTTACATCTTCGCATTAATTGGAAGTAAAGTGCAGTTGAAATGTGGGGTAGAAAGTATTGTGCCGACACGGACACTCGGTAATAAGATATTGTAATCCGATAATAAAGGAAGAAAGGTGGAATTACGGTGTGATCTAAAGAGACAGTCTTAAGGTAAATCAAACATTTCTTAATATTTTAATGTTAATCTAATTTCTTAATGTTTTGATATAAAGTAAAAGTTGTAATATTATTCTAATTTCAATATGTTAATAGAAAGTAAAAGTTTTATTGTTAATATAATTTCTTAATGTTTTAATATAAAGTAAAAGTTGTAATGTTAATCTAATTTCAATATGTTAATAGAAAGTAAAAACTTTAATGTTAATCTAATTTCTTAATGTTTTAATATAAAGTAAAAGTTGTAATGTTAATCTAATTTCAATATGTTAATAGAAAGTAAAAGTTTTACTGTTAATATAATTTCATGTTTTAATATAAAGTCCCCCGCTTGGTAGAAATCTTGCCGTGGTGCGGGGGCTCAAATTACAATGAATCACTCAGGCTATGCTGACGGAAGCATATGCTTCCAGTAGGGTCACCCATGTCAGACAGGCTAGCGAGGAGTAACACACAAAGATCTACCACCCCTAATCCAGGGTGTTACGCGTCACCGTGCCTATTGGATGGTTTGCAGCCAGGGTTATACCGGCTTTATTATAACGGCGCCTCTTTGACACCGGGTCGAATCAGAGCAGTAAGCAAACCTTACCACATCAAAACGGGGCTTTGATGTGGCGGACTATTTGAAACCCCAACTCTCGTGGCATCAAAAATGAATAACCAATATACAAAAAACAATCTCACGAAAAACCCGGTAGGCGTAGATGTGATGAGCCGACACTACCATAAGGGAACAAATCATCAAGAAAACACCGACTCGGCAAAAAGAAGACGTAGGGAAAAACTGAAAAAGCGGGAAATACGCGTCGGGACGTGGAATGTTCGAACGTTATATAAACCAGGCGCGATACAGACGGTCGTAGAAAACGCGAAACAATATAAAATGGACATCGTCGCGCTCCAGGAAGTTCGACTCCCACATCAAGTAATCGAAACCAACGGGTTTACACTGGTGTGTGGAGGTACCGATACACATAACCTCGGAACTGGCTTCATCATAAGCAAGAAGATTACGTCCCATGTAAAAGATGTGCAATTCATTAATGACCGAATGTCGGTGCTAAAAATACAGGGCCCATGGTACAATTATGTATTTATAAACGTACACGCCCCAACAGAATCTACCGACGAAGAAACGAAGGACACATTCTACGAGACCCTAGAGGAAGTATTTGATGGGATCTCATCATTCGATGTTAAAATCCTCCTCGGCGACCTCAATGCGAAAATTGGAAAGGAAGATATCTTCCAACCAATAATAGGTAAAGAAAGCCTACATGACGTTTCAAATGATAATGGTATTCGAATTATCACATTCGCACCGTCAAAAGATCTGGTGGTGAAAAGCACGATGTTCAAGCACAAGCAAATCCATAAAGCCACATGGATATCACCCGACGGCGTAACGCGTAACCAAATAAACCACTCACTCATAGACAAAAGACACCACTTGAACATCCTTGACATAAGAACATATATAGGAGCAGATTGCGACACTGATCATCTTCTAGTGATGGGAAAAATTAGAAGTCGGCTTGCAGCAAACCCACATGGACAGTCACGGGAGACGAGCAAAAAGTTCGAGATTGATAAACTAAAAGACCTACGTAAAAGGGCGGAATATCAAGACGAACTAACGAATAGATTTAGCATCGTAGAGAATGACAGTAGTGAGGTAGAAGAAGCCAATAGTGTGGACATTAAATGGGCATCGATCAGAGACACAATCAAACAAACAGCCCAAGAGGTATTAGGCTTTAAGAAAACAACTAAGTCCAAACCTTGGTTTGACGATGAGTGCAGGGCAAAGATCGAAGAACGTAAACGCCTCAGAATGATCCACTTAGAAGCATATGAAGAAGTCAACGCAGTAAGATACGCGACAATTCGGAAAGAAACAACTAGACTTTTCAAACGCAAAAAAACGCGAATGGGAAAAGACTCGGATTGGAAAAATCATAGAAAATGCCAGAGCAAAGAACAGCAGAGGTCTGTATGCCGGCATAAATTCAATTAGAAATGGCCACCGAGGGAGAGCCAAAATAATCCGAGACACAAACGGCTGTCTGGTGACAGAAACAAAAAATAACGTGACAAGGTGGAAGCAGTACTTTGAAAACCTGCTCAATGTGCGCACCCATCAACCACAAATAAACGCACCAGACGTACATACAGCCGAGCCACAGATCCCTCTTTCGACGAAGTTGTAGACGCGATAAATCGATTGAAAAACAACAAGGCTCCCGGAGTCGACTGCATACCGGCAGAGCTTGTGAAGCATGGAGGTGGGGCAACCGCTTGAAAGATCCACCAACTGGTTAAAATAATATGGGACAAGGAAGTCATTCCGGAAGATTGGAAAACCTCAATAGTCATCCCCATTTTCAAAAAAGGCGACAGATCTGACTGCGAAAATTACAGAGGAATATCATTGCTCCCAATCACATACAAAATATTAACAAATGTCATACTGGCAAGAATCACACCATACGCAGAAGAAATATTGGGAGACTACCAATGCGGATTCCGTCGGAACCGGTCAACAAGCGACCAGATGTTCACAATAAGGCAACTACTGGAAAAGAAGTGGGAATACGGAGAGACGGTTCACCAACTGTTCGTGGACTTCAAAAAAGCCTATGACTCAGTCGCAAGGCAAAGACTTTACCATATTGTGGTTGAGCTGGGGATCCCGAAAAAATATGCTGCCCTCATTCAAATCTGCATGAACGAAAATAAAGGGCGAGTTAGAATAGAAAACCACCTCTCAGAACCATTCGAAATCCGGGACGGACTAAAACAAGGGGATGGCCGCTCACCATGCCTTTTTAAACTTGTCGAGTATATTATCAGAAAGGAACAAGACGACAACACGACCGGATCATCCCTGAACGGGGTCACACAAGTGCTCGCGTATGCGGATGACATCGCTGTTCTGGGCGATAATCTCGAAACTATAAGTAAAAACTGTGAAATCATCATGCAAGCAGTAGAAGAGGTGGGCCTAGAAATAAACGAAGACAAAACGAAATACATGAATACGACGAGAGCAGGTGGACCTCAGAGAACACATATAAACGTCAGGGGCAAGATATTTGAAAATGTCAAAGAATTTAAATATCTGGGAACGATACTGACGAGCAGAAACGAAACGTCAAAGGAAATTAACAAAAGACTACATTCCGGCAACGCTAGTTGGCATGCAGCCAGTAAACTCTTAAAATCCAAACTGCTATCACGTAATATAAAGCTCCGTGTCTATAGAACCATAATCATGCCGATTGCTCTATGCGGATGCGAAACATGGGCTCTCACAAAACGGGAAGAGAACAAATCCGCGTATTCGAGAATAAAGTTTTAAGGGGTATATTTGGCGGTAAATATGACGAGGAGTCAGGACAATGGAGGAAACTCCACAACCACGAATTGGAAGAGCTATACCGCAAACCTACAATAGTGAGAGTGATCAAGTCGCGAAGATTAAGATGGCCCGGACACGTAGCGCGAATGGGCGATGATAGGACCGTGCATAGAATTCTTGACGGTAAACTAACGGGGAAGAGACCGACAGGACGGCCGCGACGGAGATGGAAGGACAATGTTAGATTGGACCTCGAGGAGATCGGATCGAATGATCGAACGTGGAAGGAGAGCGCACAGGACAGGGAACAATGGCGAAGCCGAGTCGGTGAGGTCATGAACTATAATAATAATAATAATTTAATATAAAGTGATAGTCTTAAGGTAAATCAAAAGCTTTAGATAATTTTGAATAAAAGGAAAATTTAAGTACCGATAAAAAAAAATATACTGGACTATTTCTCTCGGTGGAATCACTGAATTCACTGCTGGACGGAAATACCGGAACTCCCTACTACCGAAACCCGGCCCGAAGGCGAGAAGCTTTTTCACTTCTATAAACAACAAGTGTGTGGCCAAAACAAGGCATAACAATATATTTATTTTAATATTGTATTATAGTTACGCACTGAAACTCGACCGGATAAAAATTAAATGTCGAAAATTAGCACACACTCGACTCCGGGTATATTACGCATCTTCGCAGCCGGCGGAGAGCGGAAGATCGCGTGACCATTGTGGTCAGAGGATGGAAGTTGACTCAGCGATAATCATCTCATGCATAGATCACTCGCTAATCATGATCATGGTGGTATTTGTTGCACTTAGCAAAGGATAAACGAGAAAAAAAGGAACAAAGGGAGAAGCGACCAAATGCTTCGTCCGGTAATGAGGGTCGTGTTTACGCTGTGTATTGTCGCTATAATAGACGTTGGGAAGAAAAAAGGCGCTAATGGATTGGTGGACGAAACAAATCCCTTGCTAGCATTTGTATATGCAGGGAAATCCGTTTGTGGGAAACGGATTCTATATTTGGATTGTTTATGCTTTGAATTCAATTGATGCCAAGGGACGCGGAATGCGTATTTGCTTTGGATTGCAAATTGTGCGAGTCAGTCGTGCACATGGCGAAGTGGGAAAATAGACAGCGCAATATTTATGATCCCTGGTGAAGGCCACATGATATGTGAACCGAAGTTTTCTTTTCAGGGAATTTATGACAAGGAAAGTAAGAACTATTACAAGGGGTTTCTAAGCGAAGGAATGCTTGAAAAGGTAAGAATTATTTTGCAGAAGCTTTACGATTATAGCTTTGATCAAGATAATGCGTGTTAAGTTAAGCATTATTGTCAACTAAAATATTGTATCCACGTTTTTACGAAATCATTTTATTAAGTTAGGAATCATCATGTAAAGTATTGTAGCTTACGCATCATATCAATTCTCTTACAATAAGTTCGTTTTATGTTCAAATATCACACATCATTACGCGAGTACAATTTATGTTTTATTCAATAGTAGAAGTATCTTTCACACAAAGCCATTTTTTTATGACGGTTCACATTTCTACGGCAATTATCTCAGCAGATAATTACCATTTCACGAAACGACATCGATGCGCACATTTTTTATGACACAGGCAAAGAGAATTTCCAATAAGGGTTTGTGGCGGTTCCCTTGAACGCCACTAACCATCTTCCCATTACCAAGGTAAAAACCCCCATCTAGGGCATACAAACTGAATAAGAAACAAGTACCGTGGCTGTTACATTGAACGCCACTACTTACCTTACAGGTACAAAGGTAACAGTTTCCTAAAATACACTAAAAGTGTGTACTTACCTGCCATGCCGTACCTGTAGCATTAGAAACCTGTGAAACAGTAAGTCTCGCTGATATGAAATTCCAGCGGCATCAAATCTTATATTTTCAAAGCAATGTGGTTTAACAAGCAAGCAACCAATATTGCCCGTGCAATATCTACACGATATTCTTTTGCGTGCCAGCTGCACACCAGCAGGAAAAGTGTATCTTGCCTTGGCACAGCATGCCCACCTCGATCGATCACCCAACCGACCGATACATGAGGGCATCCGGCTGGCGCCCTGGCAGTCGAATTCGCAAATGGAAATTTACCATCAGAAGTCGACTGCGAGCATATACCCGCGAAATGTACACGCTCAGCAATAATGCTTTACGCAGTCGTTGATCGTGTAAACATTTCAACCCCCTTTTTGCGTTGAGATACTCGCACCTGTTGCGAACATTTAAATGGGATGTACGCTGTGTCTGCATACTTGCGGATACACACGACGAACAGCAAAAGCAATCGTCGTGTGTGTATTTCAACCCCTTTTGTGTTGAACAAAACGCAAAAGGGTAAAATTACCAAATATGGTTATCGAAGCGATGATGGAATATGTGGTATTCTGTCGCTTCGATGAGCGTAATCAATTGCGAATTGGATTCCGTGAGGGTAGGTTGTGCCCTCACGTTAATCCACATCTCTCGTGGGACGTCCCAAGAGATGAGAGTCTGAGTAAAAGTCGAAAAACGATCGGTCGGTTGCCGCATGTGCAAATTTTTCATATTCAACGGAAATAAATAAGTAGACTGTATAGCGAGAGGATATATAATCACCTTAGTTTTGTTAATCGTCACAACGAAAATTAATAATAAGTGAATTATATTAAACATTTAATCACCTTAGTTCTCCAATCGTGACAAGGATAGTTAATGATAAGTGACTTATATCGTAAGAAACATTTAATCACCTTAGTTTTGTTAATCGTCACAACGAAAATTAATAATAAGTGAATTATATTAAACATTTTATCGCCTTAGTTTTGTTAATCGTGACAACGAAAACCTAATAATAAGTGAATTATATTAAACATTTAATCACCTTAGTTCTCCAATCGTGACAACGATAGTTAATGATAAGTGACTTATATCGTAAGAAACATTTAATCACCTTAGTTTTGTTAATCGTCACAACGAAAATTAATAATAAGTGAATTATATTAAGGCTTCTCGATAGTATAGTGGTTAGTATACCCGCCTGTCAAGCGGGAGACCGGGGTTCGATTCCTCGTCGAGGAGCCTCTGGCGCAAGACTAATGACCTTGCCCGGAAAAAACAAATCATTATGGAAAATTTAACAAGCCTCAGGACTTGCTAAATAAGGCCAAGACCGGTTCCCGCTTGTAGTGCCGATGATGATGATGATGATGATGATGAATTATATTAAACATTTAATCACCTTAGTTCTCCAATTGTGACAACGATAGTTAATGATAAGTGACTTATATCGTAAGAAACATTTAATCACCTTAGTTTTGTTAATCGTGACAACGAACGTTAATGATAAGTGAATTATTTCTGAATTGTATGTGAATGAACTCTTTTGTGAATACATTGTTGAATAAATGGAGTCCATTGAAGGACAGCAAGTTTAGAAACAGATTGGACTGGTCTTTGTTTTTTTGCTTGGAGCGCAGCGTACGTACCAGAGTGGTGCGATTAGCCGTTTGGGACGGGGTTAAGCCAAGATATAGTGGAAAGGTAAACCACCAGAAAAACCCATTTACCACCGGTTTTTCCCAGATACAGCCGCGGCAGCATCGATTGTATGGACAAATGAAAATGTTCAGCGTCGAGAAGGCTTCCTCGACGTGACAGCAAAAGTCCGGCCTGATTCGGGCCTCTCTCGACGCTGAACATAATGGTCCTTCGAGCCGGATAGCTCGAAGTGTACATCGGCCTCAACGAACAGGATCTTGGACTACGTCCAGTGAAATTACACGACAAAACCCGGCAATTACAAACAAGGCCGCAAAGTTAGATCTATTCGAAGTGCCAATCAAGGTTTATCGAACGCAATCAGCAATTCCTTGAAACAGCCGAACAGATTAAGAATGAATGCAACCGCCTGATGAAGGAACGCAAGTATCAAGAAGTGGTACTTCAATACAACCGGGCCATCAGTTTCGATCTGAAAAACCCAATATTCTACTGTAATCGAGCTGCAGCATATATCCGTTTAACAGAAAATGATCGTGCGATTAAAGACTGCAACTCTGCATTGTTCTACAATCCAAATTACAGCGAAGCATATGGCCGAATGGGAGATGTATATCTCAATACAGGAAAGTACGATGAAGCCATAGACGCTTATACGAAGCTATTCTGGAACCTGATAACAACGATTAAAATGAACCTGAACAAACGGAAGGAATTGATACGTGCGACAATAGCTGTTGCTCCTGAGTAGCGAAAGCACGCCGAAGAACAACTAACACAGATCCACGAAATTATGTGATTTGTTCCAACGATTTTACAAATTGTTAGGACGAAAAGAGTTGAATTACCAGCTAGACAAGCTGGAGCTATCTACCTCAAGAAGTTCACTTCGTCCTGCTGGTTCGACAAGGAGACAAACCTGGCGAAACAATTCATCATCATCGACACTACAACCGGGATCCGGTCTTGGCCTTATTTAACAAATCTCTCCACCGGTCCCGATTTCGAGCCGATGTCATCCAGTTTAGCACTCCCAGGCTCTGGGCTTCCTGGTCTACGCCATCCCTCTATCGCAGACAAGGTCTGCCGCGCTGTCTCCTTCCATACCTTCTGCCACAAAGGACTTTCCGGGCAGGCTCCTCTTCGCTCATTCGAGCTAGGTGTCCCGCCCACCGGAGTCTACCGAGATTGATTTTTCTTACAATATGAGCTTCAAGGTAGATTGCGTACAACCCATGGTTGCAGCGTCTCCGGAATCGTCCTCCCTCACATACGGGGCCAACAATTCTCCTTAAGACGGCCAAGAGTTCAGAGTGCCTTTTATTAAGCACCCAGGTCTCGGATCCATATATGAGTACTGGTAAGACCATGGTCTTGTACAGTAGTAGCTTGGATGTTCTGGGTAAATTTCGGGATTTAAAGAGCCCTGATAGACCATAGTAGGCTTTGTTGGATTTAATCAGCCGTTCGCGTATTTCTTCTTCCATATTGTTATCGTCTGATACTATTGACCCAAGGTAGTTAAAGGATTGCACTACTTCAAATTCGTGCTCCACTACCCTGATAGTTTGACCAACGTTAGGTCTTCTCTTCGCAGAAGTTGCCACCATGTACTTGGTTTTTCCCTCATTAATGTGTAGTCCCAGTTTTTGTGCCGCCTGCTCGATCTGGGTGAAGGATTCCTGTACCGCCGATTCGGTTCTACCGATGATGTGGCGAAACAATTACCTTCTCAATTAATGAACAGTGCTGTGCAGTGATTCGGAGCAATATTGTGGATGCAATTGTGCATGCTCCCGACATAATCGTACGCATACTTGGAAGATACAGAGGTCCCGAAACCGTTGATAATAATTATCGGAGATTTGCGAAGTGGTATCTTCTTGCGTCACGTCAGGTGTTCTCGATTTCACTCAAGGATTTCGACCAAACTCGTAAGCACGGAGCTTTGTCACAGCGAGTCTTAACACATTTTCAATGTACCTAAAAAAATGCGGTGGTTCATGTCTATTCCTAGAAGTTAATTAAACGTCACATGGTAGCAATATTGAAGATGTTAGATTTCTAATAACTTCCTTCACAGAATCTGACCAAGACCTCTGGGAAAGCGACCCACAGGAATGTATTCAGTCAATTTCAACATTTGACATTTTTTGCAGATTTTAATTGTCCAGGTCCTGCAGCACAAATATTTCAACATCAGGTAGAACGCAGAAAGAAATTCTACCGAATACAATGGGAATCTGATGCAGGTATTACATCACCAAATGCTGAATGTATTCAAAAGGATTGGAACTCTGACAGATGTGATTCTGAAAAACGAATATACCGTGGTCAAGTGGAATATGCTTACCACATATCTATTTCCAGAGTTTCAAATCGGACTGACATATACCAGCCATACTGGTCGGGTATTTCATTACGTTTGCAACACAAACTAACACCTGCTTATGTATTTTAATAATTCTTCTTTTGTAATCGGCAAAAATAAAATAAAATAATATACATTTCCTGTTATTTTCCCATATTACAACCTCCAATATAAGCAAATTACACTTCAACGTTAACATACAAGTCGAACAATAACCTAAGTAATAATACTGATCTCAATGTTAGTAAATGCAAGGCTGGCATTCTTCCAAATCATATTACATTTACCAAATTACAGTCCACTTGTCAACATCCAAGGTTGTTTTCATTTATCTAACTTCTGCAGAATTCACAGCAGGTAAATCAAGGAACATTCTAATCGTTCCCAGTCCCAGGTTGAGGACATCATTCGGCTCCTCTTTTACGATGTTGTAGGTACTTTTCACGACCCACGCTAGAGAATTCGATACGCCCCGCGTACAATGAAAGAACCTCAAGAAGAGGACGAGGGCCCATCGGCCAAAACAGTCAAGAGGACAATTCAATCAAATCTAAGGGGTCAGTACCAAGAAAAGTTTTGTCAACAAAGGCACTTCCGATCCTATACTTGCAATGTCAACCCAAAAATCGAATTGGAAATGAATAATTCCAAGAACTCTGAGAATTGCGATTTCACCGCCTCATCCTCATCCGTCCCTGGGCACCGCTTCTCGAAACCTGGCGCATCGTTTACGCATCCAGGATTTGTCGCTTCTCGCCACCCAGGCACGCTGTCAAGTGTCTGGGGTTCTTCGCTTTTCGCCCCCTGGACGAAATGCTCTGGGGGCACCCTCTTAACATGGCCCATTGCACATTGCTGCCACGGGGGCACCACTCCAACGGAGTCGGTGGCTAAGATAGGCTTTCGGTGCCAAGATTAGGGAATATAGAAGAAGAAGAATAGGAAAGATGCCGGCACCCTTCGGGAAATCCAACCAACGGAAGGCGTATAGTGAACACATGGTCCAGCCACCAGTCAAAGAGGAAAGTACCTGGCTTTAGGATTATTTCATCATGTGGCTCAATTGAACGTAAGCTTCTAATAATGAGCAGAGTAATCTGCCTAATAGAGACCTGGATGCACAACCTCTCTGGCTCAATCAAGTGCCAGTTGTAAGTCAACAGGATATGCCGCAAGGTGTTCAACCACAACACCATCACTAACCATAGTGACCTCAACCAGTGGGATAACACAACCACAAATCACATCGTTGCCGCAGCTGATGCGGCAAATATCGCCTTTCAGGCACTTCTCCACAACATGTCGGAGACTATCAACTATGCTGTTTCAAAAGGGAATCATATGCGGTCATAGCACCCACAACAACAATTGCAGCAACAGCATAGACATTATGATGACAATTAGTGATGGTGGTTCACAGACAATGACTGCACCGTATGACCGCAGTCCCGATTCAGCTTTAAGAGTTACGCTCAGCGACTTCAACGTCGGATATGCGAATCGGCTGATGATAACTACAGTTCAAATGCCCGAGCATCCAACAATACCGGCGAATCAACTTCCACCAACTACCATGAAGGGAACAATACAATCCCTTCCGATCTTATGGGAAGTTCAGCGAATTCGCTCAATTCAAGGAACATATCGACGTCTTCTGGTCCTCAAGGCCAGCAAGATTATTTCTATGGTGGCCATTATCATAATTACGAGGGTTGCCTTTTATATTTCGGGATTAGAGAACAAAAACAAATATTGATCATCGAAAATCACTTTATTGTTTTTCAAAATATTCCCCATGAAGATCTATAAACTTTTGTATGCGTTTGAACCAATTGTCGAAGCACTTTTGCCACTCTGATTGAGGTATCTCCAACACATGCATTCTGAATGCAGCAACCGCTTCTTTAGGTGTCGAAAAACGTTGACCCCTCAGTTTGTTTTTTACGTACGGGAATAAAAAGAAGTCATTCGGTGCCAAGTCAGGACTATACGGCGGATGACCCATCAAATTGATGTTTTGGGTGCTCAAAAATGCAGTTGTCGCAGCCGATGTGTGAGAGCTCGCATTGTCGTGGTGAAGAGTGATCCGTCTTCGGCGGTTGGTTTTCCTGATTTCTTGGAAGACAACTGGCAAACAAATGGTTGTGTACCACTCAGAATTGACTGTTCTGCGTTGTTCTAGTGGTACGGTTGCGACATGTCCAGTTTTTCCGAAAAAACAGGCGACCATTTGCTTGAAAGTGCTTCGTGCGCGAACAACTTTTGTTGGATTTGGCTCATCTTGAAACACCCAGACAGTCGACTGCTGTTTACTTTCGGGCTCATACGCGTAAATCCACGATTCATCACCTGTCACGATGTCATAGACGTGTTTCGAAGCACCGCGACCGTATTTTTTGAGCATTTCTTTCGACCAATTGACACGAGCCTTTTTTTTGTGCCATTGACAAATTGTGTAGGATCCAACGCGAACAAATTTTTTTGACAGTCAAATGTTTATGCAATATTGAATGTATGCTGGTCCCACTAACGCCTAAGGTTGTCTCAATCTCACGATAGGTCACATGACGATCTTCCAATATCAGTTCGCGCACAGCATCAATGGTTTTCGGAACAACAACTGATTTTGGACGACCTTCACGAAATTCATCTTGGAGTGAACTACGACCACGATTGAATTCGCCATACCATTGATAAACACTGGTCCTTGATGGAGCTTTATCGCCAAAAATTGAATTAAGTTCATCCATGCACTGTTGCTGAGTTAATCCACGCCGAAAGTTGTAAAAAATAATCGCACGAAAATGTTGACGATTTAATTCCATTTTTGGGCCGAGATGAATCTTTTAAGTTACTGTAAACAACACAAATAGCGCTCGTATGCCAAAACGTTCTGAGTGCGTATAACCTCAAAAATGTCCAACTTTACGACAGAGCTGTCAATTGCCGGATTGCAACACTAGGGTTGCCAAATCCCGAAACATAAGAGGCAACCCTCGTATCATTTGGAGAATAATCACTCAACCAGTGGATCAAATACTCCGCCAGGGAATGCGGCCAACGTCAATCTCAGCTCCCATCAAGAAATTCGCCCAACGCCGCGCATTGGTTTAGCGACGTATATGGGACAAATCCTCAACTGCAACAGCATCAGGCACAGCAACCACCTTGGATACGAAACGCAGATGATCCTATGCAGTTGGCGGAAACTCTAGTACTTCTGATATCGGCACAGGCTGGCCATATTCGGAAGATGATGAAAACACGACATTGCACGGCCGACTTTAACCCAACTAAGCGGTCTTTGGGCTGAACCAACAGCTCCATCTAGTACATCTAGTTTTCAACTATTTCTAAATGGCCACATTTCCTACCAAGGATAAACACAAACAATCATTCATGGATCCACCATCCAACATAGGACTACGTCAAAAATATTTATACTATATTTATGGATCTACGATCCAACATGGGACTACGTCCAAGATATTCATACTATATTTATGGACCCACGATCCAACATAGGACAACGTCCAAGATATTCTTACTCTACTTAAGGATTTACTATCCAACATAGGACTACGTCCAAAATATTCATACGATACTTACGGATTTACGATCCCTTACGGCCTTATCACAAGCTACAACGTTAGCAATCAATGGCCAACTGGACCTTCGGTCACACCCATATACACACACACAGTAACACTGATAATTGACTAGGAATTGAAACAATAACTAAGTATATTTTATAACAAATTAATTCAATTAATAGTGAGTTCTAGTCAACATAAATAATTATTGCCACCCTACCTCTGCACCGTACCGGTTCATGAACAACATGAACATTCAAGCCTCGGGTCTCAACCACAAGCACCAACCGCGACTTCCCACGGCGCTGACACGAAGGCGTTGGTGACGCCAACTAAGAACGACTACTGGGTCCATTGTCGGCGGCCCGGGAAGATGTTGCAGTACCGCAACAACACATTCGACAGTTGAACCAAAGATGGTGACTTTATGCCAACCTCATCAAAACGCTCATATAAATGAAGTGCTACTAGCAACGCATTTCGTCTATTCGACTAGACATCAAGCACTAAGCTCCTGAAGGTATAGTGCATAAAATCCAATTATGCATTTGCGGCAGAAACCTCTAATGCCACTGAATGCTGCCAGTGGCTGAATAGAGGAAGATAGAATTGTCTCTTTTCACAGTTGTTTTGACAGTTTTGTACCAGTGTTCTTGGAAAAATATAGGATTGGATTTTGTTACCACGGTACTGTTCTCACAGTTTTCTTTTGTCTTTTTTAACGTTTGAAAAAAGTGTACAGTGCCTTCAGCACCTGTTGGTTTTTATAATGTCTGAACACCTTTATGTAAAAAATAAAGTTAAATATAGTGTCAAGGCAATGTGTTTACTTACTGCCCAATGCGGCAGTCTTTCGCTGGGCGACCTACGCCAACTTTATTCGACTTTCGGACTTTATGCTGTTCTCACAAAATTTGCTGTTTCCCAGTTGGCGAACCATCGACAACATCGGAGTTGCGGTTCCCAGCTGGAGAAACAGAAAACGAACAAAGAGCATAGTAATTAAGAAAATGTTGCGACCCGTCACTTTGACGTGGATAGAAAATGTATATCCGTTTGAAGGTATAATGCTCGTCGCCATAATAATTGTATATTTTTATAGGTACAATGGAAGGAATCTTGTTTTTTTTCCAACTGTATAGGAAATTGTAGGTAGTAAGTTTCTGTTAGAAGTTGTATATAAGGCAAAACATCTCAAAAAATAAATGCGATTCTACTGTAACTCGTCAAGAGGTTAACATCTACACTGTTTTATTTGAATTGATACAGCTTTTTCAGGAACAGCGTTGGATTCTTGAGAGACGATTGGATCACCAACTAATACAACACGCATAGGTAAAGAAGTCTAGGCGCAATTAACTAAATATCAACTAATTAGGTTATAGCGTTAAGCAAGGATAGTGAAGAAGGTGAATTGAACACACGATGAAACGATTGAAAAGCGAAGCAGTGAAGCATCAGACTACTGACCGTGTTTAGAATTTGATTTCCAAACTCGACTATATTCCACTGATGTGAATTATTTTTATTTATCGCTTGGTATACGGTTCTGATGTATTTTTCTTATTCGATTTCTTTCGTTCGTGTTCGTCACTATTTTTGGTTGTGAATTTGTGTGTATCTGTTAGAGTTGCCACAAGGTCACGGGTTTATGTGCCCTGATCAAAGTTAAAAACACTCACGTCACGGGTTTATGTGTCCTGACGGAACTTAAAACCATACACGTCACGGGTTTATGTGCCCTGACGCATTCAGTCAGATTAGGAGTAATATTAATCAAAAGAGGAAGGTCAAACGAGGCCTTATACCTCTATAACTAATAAACAGTGCGTGTAGCATTTTCAGTGCTTAATGCGATTGCATTAGGGAAAACTTATGCTGGTGGGATGAGGTAATGGGGTTTTTAAGGTAAGTGTACCGTGGGGTTTGGCGGCACCGCCACAGAAACACACAAAATGCACATTATGATGACAATGATCCAACTGATAAATTATGTTAATAATGGTGTCGACGTATTATTAATTGTGATTTCAGCTTCGAACGCAACAATTTCGAAGACAAAGAATTGAAGGCTGAAAGTACCTCCTAATCACAACATAACTGCTCGCCCCACATCACATTCTGCCCCTATCTATAATCCATTACCCCTTTTCGACCTCAAAACTGGTGCGAAAGATACCAACTTCTATAGATCACATACTCACACACTCTCACCAAGAAATGTCTCTTTATATGTTAGATAGTCTCACAGACTCAAGCCTCCGTCAAATAAGTACTATCCCAAACCATATGTAGAGGCAACTTGACGTTGTGTTTACAACGTACCCCTATAATTC
The DNA here is from genome assembly GCA_963931805.1 of Microdon myrmicae. NCBI lineage: Eukaryota > Metazoa > Arthropoda > Insecta > Diptera > Syrphidae > Microdon > Microdon myrmicae. The sequence goes on along the minus strand of OZ007497.1, from coordinate 30,260,979 downwards.
CTCCGTTGCCTTTAGTCCGCACGCTCTCTAAACCATCGACAATTACCACCCCCCAGCGTCTCGTATCCTTTCATCGTTTCATACAAAAATTGTGTTTTACTATGTTGACCATGTCAAATTTAGTGTTAACTAAACCGCATTTGCTAGATTTTAGTTTTCTGCTTTAATTGGAAGAAAAGTGCAGCTGAAACACATCGAATGCTCATTATGATGGCAATGATCCAACTTGATAAATTATGTAAGTAATGGTTTCGACGTATCAGGAATTGTGATTTCAGCTTCGGACGCAACAATTTCGAAGACAAAGAATTGACGACTAAAAGTCCCTCTTAATCACAATAACTGCTCGTTCCACATCACATTCTGCCCCTATCTATAGTCCCTTTCCCCCTTTCGATGTCAACTTCCATAGATCACACACTCCTAAATTTGCCAAAGCCCAAAGTCTTTATATGTCATTTGTTTCTATATACCTCCTTCGCAACCTACAATTGCAGCGGTTGATCGCCTAACCGAGTTAAGTACTTCCCTAGACGATATCGTTGCTCTTGGCGATTTCAACCTCCCCCCTCCCCAATGGACGCTGTCAGATGATCAATCGTTTTACATCTCAAACCCCACTAGTACCAAGGAATATCTATTTATAGACGGTCTCGCCGACTCAAGCCTCCATCAAATAAGTAGTGAGACGCAACCTGACCTTCTGTTTACAACGTACCGCTATAATTCCTAAGTTGGCCTTAGTCCTCACGCCCTCTCAACCATCGACAATTAAAACTGCCCCTTCTCGTATCCCTTTATCAAGACTGCTTACCCAACTCTCACCACCCCACGTCAACTTTTACTACAATTTCCGCAAATGTAACTTTCGTCTATTAAATGACCATCTTAGCGGAATCGCATTTCTATTTGATCACATATAGGTAGAAGATGCTACTGCCACTCTCTATAAGAAAATCTACAGTGCTATTTCCCTATATGTCCTTTATTCTCGACATAAGATATCGGTTTCATCGCCTCCATGGTAGAACCACAAACTCCGCACTCTTCGGAACAAGAGGAATAATTTGTGGAACATTTTCCTAACAACACGTTCCTCCCTGGTCTTCTCCAACTATCTCGGTTCCTTTTATAAATTTGTGGCGTTTCTAACAGATACACACACAATACACAAGCAAATAGTGAAGAACATCGAAAGAAAATGGAATAAAAAAATGCATCATCCGTATACCAAGCAATAACATAGCAATTCCACATCAGTTGAATGTAGTTGAGTTTAGAATTCGAATTCGTACACGCGCCAGTGGCCTGGTGTGTTGAGCATTGCATTAATTTTTAGTGATTCTAATCGTCATAGCGTCATTTCGAATCACGCGTTCTTCATTATCATAGCAAAAATTCCTCAGTTGCCCTCAGTCCACACGCCCTCTCAACCATCGACAATTAACTACATCGCCTGTAAGGCGAGGCCCCGATGGGCACCCCGGGGGTGATTAGCCTGGGCGAGCAAGACGGTGGCAGGTGATATCCCTGAGGTAGTAATCCGGTAACCTTCGACTTCACCCAGCCGGCCAAGGCAAATAGGGTCCGAACATCAGACCAGTTCAAGAGCACGGAACATTACTGGTAGGAACCAGAAAATTAGCGAGTACCCATCATTTGCTCAACAAATAAGATGGTGAATGGTTAAGAAATGGAGGGAATAAATGTAAAAATCACATTACAATCGGCCATTGACAGTCTAAACAGTTTTACGCCCCTGAGAGTACCTAGTCAAGTTATAAATCCCAAATATTATTACAAGGAACTATGAGATACAACTGAGGCAGCCCCTTTAAGCTGTGATCCCGGAGGGCCACGACTGCAAATCAAGTAAGTAAATCAACGCCCTGCAGCTACACCTCATAAAAATTCAAAATTTCTTGTGAAACACAATTTTGAAACACCTTTATCATCCTTTTGTAACATCACTACCTCTCGTAGCACTTGAAACAACCTTCCTTTACCAACTTTTGTAACACCTATAAGAACGCAGAATCCTGTCCGATATTCCAATCGTTCACCAATTTCTCTCTGGCTGTATCGACTGTTCTAATCTTCTCAACTCAACTTTTTTCAACATAAGCCCACACAACACACAACAACCCGCGCCCGTTCTACATTCTCCACCACAATACCGCTTACGGATCCAAAGAACCCCTCTCCCGAATGCTACGAAGTGTCAACTATAAGTCATTCATCTTTGACTTCAATATTATTATAGCACTATCGCTCTAAAACGCGCCTCCTGAATGCCCCCCTTCTTCTTTTCTTCTTTTCATGTCCATTCTCGGTACATAACCGGCCCATCATAATCTTCGCGATCTGACGACTCCAACAACACTTAATAATAAACTAACAAGGCTGCCTCAACAGGAGTCTCAACAGCCCAGCAAAAAAGCAATTGCCACCATAGACCTGGAAAATGTATTCAACCAGCCGCCCTAAATACGATTAATCTCAATCGGGCAGCGTCCGAGTGCAGCCACGTGATTAATAAACCCCACTCTTATCTAAAAACGACTCTTAATATAAATTCCAGTTAAAATGAAACTCTCTGATACCCCTAAGCCCCCTCGTCCAAGTGTTACAAGCCTAGTTACACCCTCTTAGAAGACGACCGCTAAAGGACTTCTCAACAATCTTAATACACGAACTCAGCGACAGAACAAAATAAGGGAGAAGACGAACAAAACTCATCCCCTTCGTAAAATAATCTAATAAAATTATGATTAGAGATTCTACCACTGCCACTCGACTTCCACCGTCATTAAAAGCACATCATACACTTGAAAAGTTTTTAATAAATATCGTTTCATTAAAATGCAAAAAGTTACCTAAAAAGAGCTCAACAAACTTCAGGTCTTCCCTCAAAAAGTTTAGTTCTATAATATTCTGATCCATGTCATTTTCTTGTTATACAATTTTACGGTCTGTATAACTTCATTACGACTTTTTACGCCAATGAAAATATAAAGTTTTATTTTCTTAAATCCAATCAAGGACTCTCCTTCAACCAACGTGCTTCAATTATCCGTTTTACCTCTACCCCTATAGACGGTACCCGCTTGTGGTCATCAGTCATGTTTATGGGTTCGAAGACGTGGTGCATAAGGACAATGATATCCAATCGGACAGAGTTTATTACTTCAAGTTTTAAATGACCTTTTTCAGTGGATAAGTTCCTCTTCCCAAGACAATTAATTAAAAACATTTCGGAAAAAAAGATAAAAAAAACAAAGGGAAAAATGTAACTATTGTTCAAACTTAAGGGAAATTCGATGTGGTTAATATACGGCTGCAAAGTCTTGTCTGGAGGATAACAAATTGCGGTGTAATCTAATAACGGAATGGACGCTTTAGTAATACAATATTGTGCTTGCTTTGCAAGGAGTATTGTGTGGTATCTGATCCCAGTTGTTGAATTGTGTATAGCACGAATCTCTAATTATTTCACGGAGTCATTATTGGATCATTAAATATGGGATAATGCTGAGGGTAGACCATATAGTTTAAAGGGTCTGTAGATAAATCTCTTTGCCCAAGACAGTTTGAGTTTTTGTCCCCTAACTTGGAGATGTATTTTTTTTTCAGTTTTTGTTTTGAGTTTTCATTAATTTTACGTCTGTAAAAAAAAAAACGGGTTGAAGCTCTAAGAGAGCAAGTATTCCATTCAGTTTGAACAAGTTTACATTTTCTGTTATTTATGTTGGTTAGGGAAAAAAGCAGTTTGGGATTGGTGTAGAAAAATGTACGGTCAAAGGTTGAGGGTACTTCTTAGTTAAAACTGACACTACGATTTTTTAATAGAAAAAGAAGTTAATCTCGCCAATCACAGACCAAATTTTGTTTTGTAATGCACTTTATTATTGCCACATTACAATGACGACATTTCGATCATTGTTTTTGATCATCTTCAGGTCTACAAAAAAATTTTTTGTTGTTAAAAAACTCTATAGTTTACAATAAGAGACAATTTACTTGTAATTCATCTAAACTCACCATCAACAAACCGGAACCGGAGTTACATAGTCAATCCCTTAAACATAACATAAATAAACATATTCAACAATCAATTAAATAATCACTGTGACAAAAAAAAAACATGAGGCACAACGGAGAAGTCTGCCAGTCAAAAAGTCGATTATAACTGACTCACGTTCACAAAGAAAAAAACAACTAAGTGAGCGCAGGTATATAAAGGTCGTGGAACTTATCAGTGTCAGGGTACCCCAAGAAGTCACCCGGTATCGACAATATGTCATACCACTCGTTGCGAAGGCTTTCTGCTTTATTCTTTATAAAGCTCTCCATTCTGCTCAACCATGCCTACAACATGGGGTACTTTCCCCAAGCTTGGAAACATGCTGTTGTCTGCCCAATAGCAAAACCTGGGAAACCAAATTATCACCCCTCAAGCTTTCGTCCTATTTCGCTCCTCACCTGCATCAGCAAAATATATGAACAGTTCATATACGAGAAGCTAAATAAATTTATCAGTGTCAGGAACCTAATACCTTATTTCCAATTCGGATTTAGAAGAGTGCACAGCACCACCATGGCTCTCAACATAAATCAAAACCACGTCTGCGTGCGGCTCTTTAATAAGGAACCCACCATTGCGGTGAGCGTGGACATTGAAAAGGCTTTTGACACAACCTGGATCGAAGGTCTCGTTTTCAAATTACTGAATACTGGCCTCAGCAAAACGGTGCGTAGTATCATCTACCAGTTCGTTTTAAACAGAACCTTCCAAGTTCGAGTGAATGGAAAGCTCTCCCGAACTTTCAACGCCGCTGCAGGCGTACCACAGGGCTCCATTCTAGGCCCCATCTTATTTAATATCTACACCTCAGATAGTCCTTGCCCTGTGGATGGTAAAGTAAACCAGATTTGCTATGCGGATGACGTCCTAGTGTACACGTCATCTAAAAGCCCAAAACTCGCAACAAACCGACTCAACCGTCATCTGGATGAACTGTATCAGTATTACAGTCGATGGAAAATTCGACATAACCCATCCAAAGCAATAGCTATAATTCTGAGTAGTAAACACTCCCAACCTACTTCTCGATATTCACAGAATATTCGAATAAAAATGGGAGATACTACGATTAGACTACAAGACAGGATGAAATATCTCGGGGTCACTTATACCCCAAAAATGAATTTCATCAAACATGTGACCCACATTCTCCAAAGGGGCCTCGGTCGGTCTAAGCAACTGCACAACATCTTGAAGTGGAGCAACAAAGTTGACACCAAAGTTAAGCTTCTCTGCTATAAGCAGCTAATCCGATCTGGAATATCGTACGCCTTTCCGATATGGTCCTGTATATCCTCGGCCCAAATGGAAAGACTTCGAGTTTTCGAAAGAAAGCTCCTCAGAAGATGCATCAACCAGTTTAGAATGCCTGATGGCCGCCACTACCCGAACTCTCACCTATATGAAGGTGCCTCGATTGTCCCTATCGACGAGTACTTGCTAGAACTAGCATATAAGTGCCTCGAAAGCATTCAGAACAACGAGAACCTACTTGTACGGCAATCTTGCATTCTTGACCCTTCTCTCTATCAATCTCTTCGGATCAGACCACCACAATCTCTTCTTCAGTACAAAACTGAAGAAAGCACCCTTCCCAACAACATTCCCCTCTATAATAGAGGATTCCTGGACCCATCCCATAGGGTCTACTGCTGACACACTACAAACACGCACGCACAGTACAAGACAGCACAAGCACACACACACACACACACACACCCCGACCAAAACGCAGATTATCAGACGCCAAAGACGTGATCTGCGTTTACTACCGCACTCAAGACCTACCGGTCTTGTACGATTTCTTTCCCACAATCCCTCCATCCAAGTAGTTAGAGAACATCCGAACTAACCATGTCCACACTATCCTTAGATACCTCCCCCCCTTTTTCTTTTCCAGATATCTCGAGACCGAGCCCAACATCCTCACGGATGTGGGTGATTCTGTTATCGCAAGATGACCAGAAGCCAGAGACATGATGAAGGACACGTATGTCCTTGTCTCGCCAAAGTCGGCCCTCTCGCCACCCATTTTTTTTTTTCCAGTGTCAGGGTCATTCACTCGCCGATCGTTCATGCGGACAGACGTATTCATCGTGTGCTCGTTGACGAATAAAATTGAAAAATTTAATCCGTAGACGTTTAGTCGTCGACGATCGCGTTCACACCGAATCTTGTTGTGTGATAAATTGCGAAAGTTATAGTTACAAAAAAAAAAAAAAAAAAAAAACCATACAAACACTCGCAAACACGTGTAATTTTCGCTGGATGCCGTAGTCGAAATCTGTCTGCACAGATGCCAGACAACGATCCGAGCGCTACCCGGGAATATTTATTGGAACGGAAGAGAAGAGCCATTGAAACTCTTCAAAACCCATCAAAGAAGACCACAAAAATGGAAAATCAAGCAAAAAACCACATTGACTACGAACAAAAATTCCACGAAGCCGTGGAATACATCCAACAGCTTACAACTGAGGTGAAACAACTCCGGGGGGAAATTCACTCTCTAAAGCAACCCAGCCAAAACAGCGACGATGCCAGTATGGAGATGACGCCTTCTCCCAGCTTAAACCAAAAAACATCTCCACCCAAACAACTATCATCAGCCTGTGGATGTTTTTATTAGTGCGTCGGCACGGACGCAGATACAACGAAAACACCACCGCTGTTTCACTAAGAGAAATCGACTGGCGGAAATATTGTTCACAAAGGAGACCGAACACACAAAAAGCAAAATGAAACTCGAGTCAGTAATTTGATGTTAATGTTTCACTGGTTTATTATGATTTTAAAATACACGAGCTGTTTGCTCCACCGCCTTAATAGTAATTCATGATTTAAAAGTACTACACGTTGCGCATGCTTCCTACGACTTGTTCTTTTATCTGTCCTGGTGATTCTTAATAAAAGTTAATTGCGGTGATATTCGTTGAATTACACCACCGACACGACAGGGGAAAACAATTGAATAAAAATTGGTACTCTACCATTCGGCACTTCGGACACGAATGTGTAACGAAAGGATTCACTGTCATATAATCAGACACATTTATTACTTCGACGGCGACGCGGGTGACTCCTTCGACTGGTGAAATCTGACTGACCAATCTCATTGGAAATCATTAAAGTGAAAGAATCCCGAAAGAAACTGGAAGGAAGGCGGAGTTACACGATTAACTTGATGTAGTTAATCGTGATTGGACCTGACGGAATAGACATACATTACGCATGTGTGCGTATGCCATGCATACGATCGTTCGGCGACCGTGGATGGAGGGCAACATCGCTAGTGCATTTTCTAAGAATGCAAACACTAGCATGTGGGGTGTGAAAAACTGAAACCGATAATTTGGTCATCCTAATGGAAGGCCATAAATCTTCATTTCGGTTGCCGATGATTACATTGCAACGAACATAGGGTGCAGCCGTTGCCAGATGTTGAAAGTAAACATTTTCTGGCTGCATCCTGGTCGTCGCGCGATTACGGTCTCTGAACATGGGGACCGATAATTGGGAGCCAGCGATTGCTGGTAAACAGGGACATGTTTGATTTGCGTCAACAGAAACCTTGTCGGCGGTAGTAAATCAATAGGGGCAATAGCCGTATGCATGTTATGCCGGGGGTAAACAAATACAACGAGTCACAAGGAACTCTTGTTGATTGTTGTTTCCATAGCTTAAGGCTATGGAAACGAGATGCCCTGGCAGAATGTATGCCTAAAGATAAGATTTCAGATGCCATGGCAATGTGATGATTTTGCCATGGACTTATGTTCTTTTCAGGAAATGATGTACGCCTCGGGGGTAAATTTTCGATGCCACGGCAAGGTGATAAGCTTTGCCGTGGGCTTAATGTTTTTTAGGGAATATGGTCTGGCCGAGGGTGAGTTTTCGATGCCACGGCAAGGTGATAAGCTTTGCCGTGGGCTTAATGTTTTTTAGGGAATATGGTCTGGCCGAGGGTGAGTTTTCGATGCCACGGCAAGGTGATAAGCTTTGCCGTGGATTTAATGTTTTCAGTGGTGATGCTGGAGAAAAAGGGGTTTGGAAGGAAATCCCCTACAGAATAGGTAAGCTGCCTAACATAAATTCAAAACGGTTATCCGATTGGGTAACCGTATTAATTCCGGCGATTTGGCTGAGGGTAAATGCCGTAGCAAGGTTACGCAACCTTGCTGAAGTTCGACCGAGAGGTAAGTCGTTCGCCTGGAAAGGTGGGGATCGAGCGATGTATGGCTCTTCGGGCCCTGAAAAGCCCCACAAGCCCATAAGGAAGCCACCAAACAAGCCAAGCCAGCACCGAGTCCCCTGCCAGCCCAGCACAAAAATGTTAGACCATCACCAATATACATAAAAAATGTGACCAGTATAAAGGGAACAATTCTAATAGTAGAAAATGCCCTAGGACACCGCAACTTCACCACAAATACAAAACAACAACTCTGGTTGATCACGAGGAAACCGTTAGAAAACTTGCGGAACTACACCACTTTTTTACCTTCGAACACCATCAGCTCAAACCAACAACGTTCATCATTAGGCACATTGACCCAACTTGGACCAACGAATATCTAGCGTCGGAGATCATCAGGATTTGCCCAGAGCAGAAAATCCACAGGCTGGACTATTTTCAAACTCCGTACATGCGGGAAAATAACTTAAGGAACCTACGGATTATCCAAATCCCTCCAAATGAAGACACCAACAAGCTCAAACAAGTTAAGTACTTGTTTACGCATAAAATCAGCATCGAGGAGCCCATAAACAGAGTATCCTTCATTGCAAGAGATGCCAAGGCTCGGGACACTTGGCGGTGGCTTGCCAACTAAATACACGATGCGGCAGATGTGCCGATGAACATCAATCAGGAGAATGTAAGGTCAATCCACAAGGTATGGAACCAGGAAAAATCCAAACCACAAACCCCGATGGATCCATTACTACTAAGGAAATCGCTGTGACATGCTGTAACTGCGGAGGTCCACATCCAGCCAATTTCTCCCAGGGCCCGCATAAATTGAGAATTCTCCAAAGAAAAACAAAACCAGCAACAACCAACAAATCCGCACCAACCAAATCCACATCGCAGAACACATTACCACAACCTACAAGGCCAGGAACATCATATACGGATGTCACTAAGAACAATCAAAACACGCCGACGTCAAACAACCCCAACTCCAATGGACTCAACCTGGACATCATGGGCTACCTCAAGAGTCTACAAACTATGCTTCCTACATTGAAGTATATGTCGGATATCGAAAAAAAAAGGTCAGATTCTTTCACTTATAACCTCCCATATTCTTTCCCTCAATGTCCGAATTAACTATAGTCGCCCTCAACGCAGAGTCTATATACTCCAACATCCGTAAGCAACACTTACGGTTGTTTCTTAAAACCTTCTCCCCAGACATCCTTCTCCTCTCAGAAACGTGGCTTAAGTCCGACACCCGAGTATACATCCCCAATTATACATTTATTTCCAACCCCAGAACTACTGGATCCCATGGAGGTACCGGCATCTTAATAAATAATAAACTTCATTTCACCGAAATCAGGTTCGCCAATGTTTTCAATATTGAATACACGGCAGTTAAAGTTTTTTTGTGAAAACAAAAAAGGAATCATAATAACATCCGTTTACATCCACCCAACACGAGAACCAGACTTTCCTGACTCTGACATATCTCAAATAATCAGACAGTGTCTCCCCGCTGCATTCATAATCGGTGGAGACTGGAACGCTCGACATACAGCATTCAACGACATAAAGAATAACAAATACGGGTGCCAACTTTTGGACCTCCTCGCATCTCACCCATATTCGTCATAAGTTCATAAAATCACGACCCAACAAAAAATCTACCGGTCTAGATGGAATACCACACCTGTTGGAGACGGAGCAGCACACGACGGCCGACTAGCAGCACACGACTGCCGACTGGCAGACTGAGCATCGCACATTTATACTTTGGCTCCTTGTTCCTGTGACAACATGCGAACGAGCGAAAGGAGACAAAAAAGCGAATATAAGCAGCGGTAGTTGTGGAGTTGGTATCAGTACAAGTCGAGCAGTCAAACGCTGCACATGCATTTATAAAGATTGTTTTATATTTAAATTAAACATTTAGAAATTAGTAAATCGAGTTTACAAATTGGTCCTTTGAACCGGATCCAGTCTGTGGATCCAATCCACTGCTGCCAGTTCGCAGTGCACAAACGAGTTGCAGTTTCTTACATCACGGCATATTAGTGGATTCACGATCCGAGGTAAACACAGCAACTGCCGACTAGACAACCTCTCCTGCAGTGCAACGTGTGACCCAAGCGTTTCAACCGCAACGCAAGGCAACAAGACAGACGGTCATCCAGCCGATTAAAGCCAGCCATAACCCAGCAGCGCACTCAGTTGCGTAGAAGCCTAAGGCCAACCTACAGCCGATCCACAAGAATCGGAATCAAGTAGCTAGTGGCACTTCGATCCACAAGCATCAAAAAAGGGGCAAACTAAGTTGCAATGGCTACCGGCGACATGACTGTTCCGACAATGAAACGGAGACGAGGAGTCATCAAGAGATTCCTCACGCGGTTGGAGGAGTTCGCGGACAAGTCAAAGGAGGTGACCAGGGAGGAAGTCGCAAGCAGACTGCGCAAACTGGAGGACTCATTCAAATCTTTTGAGAACCTTCAGATATGTATCGAAGAGAACGACCCGGACCTGGACATCGACAGGGAGAACGAGGAGCGAGCAGCCTTCGAGGAGCGATACTTTTCGCTGCAAGGCAGACTCACCCAGCGTTTGAACGTGTCAACAAGCACGGACGCCACCGCATTGTATACTTCAGGAGACGCCCTGGGAACGGCACCTACTACAACGTTAACAGCGGAGCAACCAGGAGTGGAGAGGCTGCTTGACACCATGAATGCCAGCCAGAGGCTCATAAACAGCTTGGTGGAACAATTGGGTACGCGATCCACGGAACCGACATCAGCGGATTCTACGAGTGGAGCGACCACCCGAGCGGTCAAATTGAAGCATATCGACGTGCCTACCTTCGATGGGGATTACCAGCAGTGGGTAACGTTCCGAGACCTGTACAAACCACTCATCCACGACAACCCCCAGTTATCAGCAGTCGAGAAATTCCAATTTCTCCGGACTTCGTTAAGAGCGGACGCACTATCAGTGGTTCGCAATGTTCCGGTCACGGCGGCAAACTATCTGGAGGCCTGGGCTGCACTGGTCACGCGCTATGACAAGAAGAAGCTCATCGTGGATACACATCTACGAGCACTAATGACGATTCCAGCTATGCAATCACCAGGTGCTACGGAGTTCCGCAGATTCATCAACGGCCTCTTCGAGCAGGTTCGGGCTTTGCGAGCCTTGGAGCTACCAGTGGAGCACTGGAGTTGTTGGCTAGTTTTCACCACAGTCGAGAAACTCGATAGTGAGACTAGGCAGCTATGGGCTCGAGAAACCAGCAGGAACGAGATGCCGACATTCGAGGAGCTGACTGAATACCTGGAAGCCCGCCTCACTGAGCTAGAGAGCCTCCCGACAGCGAAAAACTATTCAAAGGGTCACTTTGTTCGGGACAGAGGTATAGCAGCCGGCCCACCCAGGAAGGCGTACTCGGCAATCACATCACCAGGGACGGCTAAGTGCCCCAGATGCGCGCAGCCGCATCCATTGTTCCGATGCAGTGCATTCAGGAATCTCTCAGCTCTACAGCGAGATCAGTTTGTCCGCCGCCACAAGCTATGCAGAAATTGCCTCAGCCCCGACCACAGCATTGACAAATGTGAGAGAGGTAACTGTCGAGAGTGTAACGGACGGCACAACTCTCTGCTGCATCAACCCGTAGACGTTCCGACGTTATCACCAAAGGTTGGACCATCAGAGGGATCTTGCGCGACAGTACAAACCCAGGATTCACTACTACCTACAGCAATAGTAACGGTGATGGACGACAGAAACCAGTTGGTTCCTTGCCGGGTGCTGCTGGACTCAGGCTCGACCACATCCTTAGTCCGGGAATCATTCATTCAGCAGTTGGGCCTGCGACGCACGCAGGCGAAGGTGAAGATAAGTGGCATAGGGGAAGCGAATCCACAACTCAGCCGAGGAAAGGTCGAGATGCTGCTGAAAGGCCGAACAGGGGAAACAAGTATTCGGATAACGGCATTGGTGATGGGACGATTGACTTCGGATCTGCCGTCAAGGTCACTGAAACATGACTGGAGAAGCTTTTCATCGCTGGCGTTGGCCGACCCGCTATTCCACAAATCAAGACCCATTGACTTGTTGCTGGGTTCGGACACTATCTTCCAGATCCTGCGCGATGGACGACTGATGGATCCCGATAGTAAAATGATGGCATCGGTGTATCAAGGTGGAAATGAACTCGGTGTTTCTCCATCATCTTCCACACAACCACAGCAACAAAAATTCCAAAATTATAATTCACCACCTACTTCTAATATAACTCAGCAATCCTATTCCTCTGGCGCCACAAACACAATGATGGGCACTACGTACATAACCTCTCAAGTAACAAATGAACCACAGAGTTCTTATCAGATATCTTCACAAGCTTATTCAAATTCAGGGACACCACCGAATGGGCAAATGCAAATTCAACAACAACCACCACCACTGCAACAGCATCAAACTTTGCAACAGCCACAATCGTTGCAACCACAAATTATTCAACAAGAGTCTGTGCCACAACAGTCTGTACCACAACAGTCTGTACCACAACAGTCTGTACGACGACAGTCAGTGCCACAACAGTCTGTACCACGGCAGTCTGTGCCACAGCAGTCTGTACCACAGCAATCAATGGGACAACAGTCTGTACCGCAACAATCCATGCCACAACAATTTATGGCACAGCGGCATGTCTCTCATCAAACCTTGCCACAGCCTATGACTCAGCAATCGGTGCCACAACAGCATATGACACAGCAAAGTATGCAGCAGCAATCTGTTCCGCAACAGTCTTTGCCCCCACCACCTATGGGGCAGCAATCTATACCACACCAATCTAAAGGCCATCAAAATTACTTATCAAGGGGCCTTAAAGCAAAGGAGCTCACCGGAGCAGAGCTGTGGTGGCGAGGACCCGCTTTTTTGCGAGACAAGGAGCTGAGGTTGCCCCGGACGCCCGCTCATCAAGTCCGAGAGGCGGACACCGGAACACCGGTAGACCTCCAGGAACGAAGGGCATCGTATTTCGTAATACAGCAAGAGGAGCTGTCTATAACAAGAAGAGTCTCCAGCTTCACTCGAACGGTACGAACATTAGCGTGGCGGAAGGCGGACCTAACGGCCATGAGAGCCGGAATGCAAGTATCAAGACAAAGCGAACTGATTGCGCTCAACCCATTCATCGATGACCAAGGTATCCTCAGGGTGGGCGGAAGACTAGAGGCAGCAAAGATGGAATACGAACGCCGACATCCACCAATCTTACATCGGCAACATCACCTGGCAAGGATTATCGTGAGAGATTTGCACTTGAGACTGATGCACGCTGGAAGCCGGTTACTGCTATACGCAGTTAACTCCCGGTACTGGATCATAGGGAGTCGAGAACTTGTCCGGAGGGTCATCGCTGAATGCACGGTTTGCGTTCGTCACAAGGGACGGGTGCTATCTCAACAAATGGCCGCATTGCCAGCCAGTAGGATTAATCCCGCACGGACATTTAGTAACACCGGCGTCGATTATGGAGGTCCTATCACTCTTCGGGCATGGAAGGGACGCGGCGCGAAGCGAGTCAGAGGCTACATCTGTCTCTTCGTATGCTTGGCAACCAAGGCAATACATCTCGAAGCGGTTAGCGAGCTGTCCAGCGAGGCTTTCCTGGCAGCATTAAGGAGATTTCTCGCGCGTAGGGGTTTTTGTCACACTTTATGGAGCGATAATGGTACCAATTTCGTTGGGGCATGCCGAGAACTGCGAGAAATTTATGAGCACATAAACCGGAAGGCTACCCAGGACCGGATCATGACGGAATTGGCCACCAACGGCATCACTTGGAGATTCATTCCCCCGGCAGCTCCCCACTTTGGTGACTTGTGGGAGGCAGGAATCAAGTCCGTGAAGTATCACCTGAAGCGAGCTATTGGAAATGCGTTTCTGACATTCGAGGAGCTTACTACCGTGTTGGCCCAGATCGAGGCTTGTCTGAATTCCGACCGCTGGTCGTCCTGCCAACGGAGCCTGGCGACCCCGAGGTGTTGACCTCCAGTCATTTCTTAGTTGGAGAACCAGCTATTAGCGTCCCGGAAGCCGATCCGGGAGAGACAACAATCACTTGGCGCTCCAGATGGAAGTACTTGCAGGCGTTGTATCGAGCATTTTGGTACCGGTGGAGGAACGAATACCTCCACACGTTGCAGGCCCGCAACAAATGGTATCATCCGGAACCAAACCTAGGAAATCCGGTCGTGGTGCTTCTGAAGGACGAGCAACTATCTCCGACCTATTGGCCCATGGGAAGGGTCATCTAGCTTCATCCTGGCAGAGATGGCAAGGTGCGGGTGGCAACTGTAAAGATTCAGGGGGGAACCCTTAAGCGACCCGTCACGAAGTTGGTCCTACTCCCGGTTCCGGGAGATAAGACGGTTGAACCGGCAGTTCAAGGTGGGCGGAATGTTGGAGACGGAGCAGCACACGACGGCCGACTAGCAGCACACGACTGGCAGACTGAGCATCGCACATTTATACTTTGGCTCCTTGTTCCTGTGACAACATGCGAACGAGGGAAAGGAGACAAAAAAGCGAATATAAGCAGCGGTAGTTGTGGAGTTGGTATCAGTACAAGTCGAGCAGTCAAACGCTGCACATGCATTTATAAAGATTGTTTTATATTTAAATTAAACATTTAGAAATTAGTAAATCGAGTTTACAACACCTTCTATTTAAAAGACTTCGCCCGCCAAATCTACTTCCCATTCTCGTCCTTCTTAACCATATCATAAATGCTTCACATTTCCCAGAGAACTGGAATATTGCGGTAGTAATTCAAGTTAAAAAGTCCGGCAGTTCCAATAACACCTCCAACTATCGTCCGATATCTTTATTGAACACCCTAAGCAAAATATTGGAATGTAAGATCTACCAAAACCTTCTCTCGTTTGCCAGTGATAACGCTCTCATCCCTAATTCTCAGTTTGGCTTTCGTGAGCGACACTCTACTTGCCATGTTCTACTAAAACTCACACACGATGTCACAACTGGTCTAGAAAACCAATGGCCTACCGTATGCATATCTCTCGATATCTCCAAAGCATTTGATTGTGTCTGGATCTCAGGACTTCTTTATAAGCTGCACTGCTTATTTGGTCTGAATTCTAACATCACAAAGCTTCTAGCATCTTATCTTTCTGGGAGGAAATTCATGGTCAGAATAAACTCTTCCCTCTCACAAACTCACAACATAACCGCGGGAGTTCCCCAAGGATCTCGGACCACTTTTATATCTTCTATATACTTCCGATACTCCCCAACCTCCACCTAGTGTTGTAATGCTAAATTATGCTGACGATACTTTAATCTACTCTAGCAGTAGATTTGTCAAAGCGCCAAGAAACCGCGTTAACAACTTCCTACCGCTCATCTCAGCATACTTTCACAAATGGAAAATTCGCCTCAACCCAACCAAAACCCAGCTAACAGTGTTTAGGGGCAAAAACGCTCACTGCACAAACAACACTAAACGTTGCCACAACAAAATTAAACTAAATCTTAATAACACCCTCATAAAACCTTCCAAAACACTAAAATATTTGGGAGTAACCCTTTCCAACAACTGGTCATTCTCAACCCACATCAAAAATTCCTTTTATAAAGCCTCAATACAGCTTGACCTGTGCAGATGAGTGTTGTGGAAACCTAAAGGCCTCTCTCTCAAGGTCAAACAGCTCATCTACAAACAGATAATCAGACCTACTCTTACATACGCCTGCCCATTATGGTACCACGTCTCACCCTCCCAAATGGAGAAATTACGAGTATTTGAACGAAAATGTTTCCGGTTTATCACTGGCTTACACCGCAAAACCAACTCATATAGATACCATTGTAACAACGACCTTTACAACACCGCAGGCATCGAACGACTGGATAGACGGATCCTAGAACTGTCGATAAATTTCATAGAAAACCTTCCTAACAATCCCAACCCGATAATAACGGACCTACCATCACCCCCCTCCAATACGGGAACTCACTACCGTAATTGTCTCCAAATCAACACTCTCTTCACCTCAGGCAGACTGGTTAACCATCTAAACGAGATCGTGTACCACAACACCGAACTGGCACCCAATCATTTCAAATATAGCAACATCCAACCATTCTCCAAGATTCTTACCTTTAACACAGAACCGAATGGCACCTCCCTCCTTCAAGAACACACCTGACCATATCCCTTACTATCCCCAATCCCAACGAGAAATCCCACATCCATAACTAAAAATTGTAAATATCATTTTTAAGTCAATTTCAAATTGTCACTATCATTGCAATATCAAATATTGTAAATTGTAAATAGGATTAGATTTAGTTACATTAAGTTATGTTAAGTAATTTTAAGTAGGCTAAGTTAAAATAACCTTTTCCAGGAAAAACAAAATTACCAATATATATGTAAGGAAAGTACCCTCAGTATACTTAAATTTAGTAATGTAAACCCACAATGTAAACCTTGATGTAAACCTCGTACAATTAAACTCTATAATATAAACCCACAAAAAAACCTCCATGTAAACCACAAAGAGCACATGTCAGTAAAAGACTAAGAAGAAAAAACGTGTTCGCGAAATTGCATTTCAAATAGTGGAATTAATAACATTGAATGTTGTTTCTTTGTTATTATAGGTAAGAATAGTAATTAGTTTAAGCTATAATATTGTAAATTTTGTATATTTTAATAAAAAACGTTGTTATTATAGAGAAACAATTCTATTATTAATTGCACCACGGAAAAAATCCATCAGATTATAAAACAACATTTTCGTTGGAACGCACAATGGAAAAACTGCAATTCACATTCAGGGTACTCTCAACTGTAGATCATCCGAAGTCGAACGCGCTATGTCTAACCTCAATCGGCACGCCGGACAACCGAACTTACACAATTCCAGATGAATACCTATGTGTGGAATGTCATCCGGAAATTATGAAAACAACAGCTTTTGATAAGGTAAGAAAAACGTTAACTAAAAGACACCAGACAAGGAAAATTTGGATGGTACTAAGTTAAGAATTGCGAAAAACGTATCTGGACGACTGTGGAAACTTACAATTCTCTGATGTGTATTTAGAAGAAAGTAGCACATAAGAAAGTACAGGTACCGTGACTGGCGCACAATAACCATAAATACAATTGCTACAAAAATTGCTTGAGAAAAACCAAGAAAAGTCCGAAGAAAAGACTAGTGGCAAAATAGCTAGATGTAGCGATCCGAAATCGCTACTACCACCCAAATCCCCAATATTATCAAACCATAAATTTCCTAATTTCATATTGAATCATATGAGCAATAAATTAACCCAAAGCTAATTTATCGTTCATTGATTCAATTCCACATAATAAACCCAAATCCCAAATTTTCCATTGCTTCATTTCAAATCCCATATTGAGTCACATGTACAACGAATTTAACCAAAAGTTAATTCATCATACATTGACTCAATTCCTAAAAACCTTGACATCATGAAATGCTAAATTCAAAACGCATTTCATGATTTCCCTTCCTAGAACCCATCCAACTAACGCCTCTAACAAATTCCCAGAACACAACTCAAATTGAAACGCAAACTCTTATGTGTGTTTCTGGGAATTTTGACCATAAAATAGTTGACAATTCTCAACTAAAAAATCTATAAAAGGGGAGTGAATTTCAATT
Source organism: Microdon myrmicae (assembly GCA_963931805.1). Taxonomy (NCBI): domain Eukaryota; kingdom Metazoa; phylum Arthropoda; class Insecta; order Diptera; family Syrphidae; genus Microdon; species Microdon myrmicae. Next base: position 30,242,966 of record OZ007497.1, on the reverse strand, counting down.
TCGTGATTAGTAAATCTCCAGAGGCCGAACCCCTGGCCGCGCGCAATACAACTAAGTTACAAAAAATAAAATAAACATTAGTTAGCAAAGAGGTTGCCTTTTCGTCTTTGGGGATGCTTGACCCTTGCTCCGGCTTTTTCAAATTGTTCGAAATTGCGTTGTCCCAAATGTCTGATTACAGTTCCTCGGGTTAGCTTGGCTTCGGGAGTGAAATAGTTTTTCGAGTGACGTCAAACGATACGCATTCATTCGACGCACCAAGTACATCGGAACATCCCGCAGCTGACTACCAGGGGACTCCCTATAAAGAGGCAAAGCACGTTAACGACGCCGCCGATTCAGGACCTAACAACTTATCCTAGGAAAGCACGTTAACGACGCCGCCGGCTCAGGACCTAACAACTTATCCTAGGGAAGCACGTTAACCACGCCGCCGATTCAGGACATAACAACTTATCCTAGGGAAGCACGTCAACGACGCCGCCACCTCAGGACCCAACATAGAGAATTTACTATTGAAAAATTTAATGGTAAAAACCCAAATGCAGATCAATGGATTACCAGCTTTGAAAATGAAAGCGAAAGGTTTGATATAACCAGAAACGACAAGAAAATCGAACTTCTAAAATCAGTTATGGAAAAAGGTGCAGCAGATTGGTATGGTTGCACACTGCTGAAATTAACCATTCAAGCAAATTGGGAAGATTGGAAAAATAAGTTTCGCGATACATTTGCAAACAAAGGCTGGTCTCCAATAAGATATGCGCTGCAATTTAAATATCAAACGGGCTCTTTACTAGATTACGCAATAAAAAAAGAAAAACTCTTATTAGAAGTAAGACTATCTATTGATAACGGAACATTAACATAATTGATTTAATTGCCACGGGCCTGCCAAATTTTGTAGCCGATAGAATTGATAGAGAAAAATTAAGAAAGAGCGTAGACTTATATAATGAAATAGGTAGATTGGAACATTTAGTCCACAAGGAAAGTTCAGAAATAAAAAAGATTAAAAATTACAGTAATAAAGAAAAGCCAGAAAAAATACCATGCAAAACATGTAAAAATAAAGGCAAGGGCACACGCTTCCATCCTGAAGCTGACTGCTGGTTTAAAGAGAACAAAGACCAAATTAAACATGTTAACAACTCAGTATTAGAAGCAGAATTAAGTGATAATGATCCAAAAATAATAATAATAATATTTCCACCATTAATTAGACTTAAGATAAGATTAAACAATATTTTGGAAGTATCCGCTGTTTATGATTCAGGCTCCAATGTTTCACTTATAAATTCAAATCTAGTTCATTTGAAACAAAAAAGAATTGATGTAAAGCAAAGGGTTAACTTAAGAACGATTAATGGTGTGTATAAATCAGAGGAATTGATAAAAATCAAAGCAAAAAAAAAAAAAATATTAAATATAGACGAGTACACAGACGTATTTGTAATTAATAATGAAAACTTTGAATATGACTTCCTAATAGGATTAGATTGTATAAAAAAATTCAAGCTAATACAAAATGAAAAACTAGAGATAGAACAGAGAAACTCTGATCCCACAGAAAAAACAAAAATATCGAATAAACTTCAATGAAAACGTCGATTTAGACAACTTCAAAATCTTAACAAACCACTTGAGTCATTATAAAGAAGATATAATAAAAAATCTCATAGATAAATATAAAAATATATTTGCAAAAGACAAATATGATATGGGCGTAGTAAAAGATTACGAAGCCAGAATAGATCTCATAGTAGATAAATATTGTAGCAAAAGGCCTTATCTCAGTTCACCCGGAGCTTTCGACTGCGTTTGACGTGTTCATCTCGGTCGCGAGTTCTCATTACAACCATTCCCAAACGCGATAGATCGCCTGATACCGGGGACAATTGCTTGTCCTCGGATAAAAAACTTCGTTCCACTATGCATCCAACAAGTGGGCTTGGTAAAAACCCCTACCGTAATAAATTCACTCCCCTACAATGCCATCCAGATACAGATAATTCTGAAATGGACGAAACTGATTCGCCAATAATCAGAAAAGTGTATGTGCCACCAATCAAAGTGCTGCAAAAATCACCAGAATATGTGCATAGCCTCATGAAAAAGCTTAAAATATCCAGTTATTCAATAAAAAAATTAACAATTGGTATAAAAATAATGTTCGGAACTATTGAATCATATAATATTGTGTTAGAAAAACTAAAAGAGGATAACTGTCAATATTTTTCTCATGATATTAAAAGTGCTAAAACTTTCAAAGTTATTTTGTATGGACTGGATGATATAAAAACTAATGAACTCAAAGCTGAACTCATTTCGCTTGGCTTAAAATGTTCTGATGTTAAAAAAATTGAAAAAAAACATGATAAATTTACTGACTTTTTTTATCTCATTCACTTTGAAAATGGAACAATTAAATTAAGTGAACTTAAAAAAAATTATCGCTCAATTTTTCATACCCAAGTGAGCTGGAACTTCCAAAGGAAAATCAAAGGTAAGGTGACACAATGCTTTAATTGTCAAATGTTTGGACATGGTGAGAGAAATTGTCACATAAAAACATATTGTGCTACTTGCGCTGGTTCACACAAAACAAGCGAATGTAATAACGCTTCGGTAAATAAATGTGCCAACTGCAACGGCAATCATAAAGCTACTGACGTCACATGCACCAGTAGATCTAAATACTTAGAAATAAAAGAAAGATCATCTGAGTGATTTTCCTACGCTTCCACAGCCACAGCGACGACTGGGACTAACCAATGCTCCGAGCAAAAGCTTTCCAAATTCAAGCCCGCAAATTCAAAGTTTACCACCAACAATTAATGCATGGGAAAATGACTCACGCGGCGCTTCTTCATCAAACAATAACAATAATTTACCCAACAACAATTCAGCACTCTTCACAATCGAGGAACTAAATTCCTTGTTCATGGAAATGATCTCAAATTTATCAGTTTGTAAAACGAAAATAGAACAATTTAATGTGATCGCGCATTTAGCCACTAAGTTTTTATACACTAATAATGTTAAGTAAAATGGCAGATACACATATAAAAATAATTACTTGGAATGCTAAAGGCATACGTAATAAATTTCATGACTTTTTAAACTTTTTAAATAGCTATAAAGTTGATGTTGCTCTAGTAACAGAAACTTGGCTTAATTTTGATATAAGACTCCCATCATCTGACTTTAACTGCTATCGCATTGATAGAGTAGACCAAAGGGGTGGGGGAGTGGCGATTCTTATCAGGAAGTCAATTCAACATTCGCTTTTACCTGTAATTCCAACTAGGCTTGCGGAGAATGTAGGTGTAATGATTAAGTTAAGAAACCATAAGACAGTAAAAATCTATTCTGTTTATTTCCCTGGTGGATCTTCGTCGGATATTAAAAGAAAATGGCTCAAGCAGGATTTAAAAAAGTTATTCACAATGAATGGTGAATTTCTATTAGGTGGTGATTTTAACTGCCGGCATAGAGATTGGGGGTGTGTAAGAGCAAATGCTTGGGGCAATATATTGGCTGCCCTTCCATTGGCACTACCAATTAATATTTTTTATCCACTTTGTCCAACTTATTTTCCCGCAGGTTCTCGTGGCATCCCCTCTGTCCTTGACTTGTTTGTGTCAAATGTCCCTGGTCTTATAACAGAACCCGTTTCGTTAAGTGCTCTCAGTTCAGATCATAATCCTGTTTTTTGTAACCTTTCTTGGTTGGGTGAAAGAAAGATTCAATATTTCCTGGACATGAAGAATGCTAATTGGAATTCATTCAAATCAAAGATTAAAATGAGCCTTCAAAATAGTACTACTAAAGATGATGTTGACCTTATTGTACAAAACTTTACACAAGCTATAATTTCTTCGGTTGATGAAAGTATTCCCAAAAGAGTAAAAAAAGATATTTTTAAAAAACTTCCAATCCATATCTTAGAGCTTATTAAAGTGAGAAACATTCATCGAAGAAACTGGCAGAATTACCGTCAGCCCTTTTCTCGATCAATACTTTCCCATTTTAATGAGCGCATTACTGACCAGATACAAATCCATCGTAATAGAGAATGGAACAAAAAACTGAGCGTTATGGATAAAAATGCTAAACCGTTCTGGAATGTAGTGAAGTTAATCAAGAATAAAAACCGTAAAATACCATTTCTGAAGGATTCTTCTACTACTTTTTTTACAGGTTTTGAACAAGCAAACCTATTTGGAACAAGTTTTTCAAAAAATCACTTGGTCTCTCAGCATTTGGGTGAATTTGAAACTAATGAACTTGTCGGTAACAGAATCGAAAGATTCGACACCACAAACGAATTAACTCCTCTAAATGCATTTGTAGAAGAAGAAAACGTAAGAAATGTAATCAAGTGCTTGCAAACACGAAAAATAGGAGGACTAGACAAAGTTAAGAATGCCTATCTAAAACAATTGCCTCATATTGGAATTAAATACTTAACATTTATAATCAATGCATGCCTTAAATGTCAATACTTTCCTCAATGTTGGAAAAAAGCAATGGTTGTACCTATCCTTAAGGCTGGAAAAGCCCCAGATAAACCTGAAAGTTACAGGCCAATTAGTTTACTTAGCAACATAAGTAAAGTTTTTGAAAAAATCCTGAAACAACATATTTTAAAAGTTGTTTCAGATAAAGATATTTTCCCCGATATCCAATTTGGATTTCGACGCTTTCACAGCACCTCGCACCAGGTTAAACGAATTTGCAGCCATGTTCTAGACCATCGTTCACGTGGTCAATCAACGGGCATGATATTGTTAGACATTGAAAAAGCTTTTGATTCCGTATGGCACAATGGGATAATATATAAAATGATACAGTTCGACTTTCCTTTGTATTTGTGTAAGGTCGTCCAGAGTTTCTTATCCAATAGATGTTTTCAGGTTCATGTCAATTGTGATGTTTCTAGATTGATATTTTTTGATTGTGGCGTCCCCCAAGGCTCAGTACTTGGTCCAGCTTTGTACAATATCTACACTTCGGATTTTCCAAATCTACCGCAGTGTGAATCAGCTATCTTCGCTGACGACACTGCAGTATTTGCGTCGCATGAATTTTCTCTCAACGTTGAGACAAATCTAAAACATGCGATCGAGATACTTGAAAAATATTATATGAAATGGAAAATCAAGCTAAATGTTGGGAAGACACAAGCCATCTTTTTTACCCGAAAGAGAAAAGCTTGCTATCTTCCCAGCAGTCAGCTGCAAATAAATGGTACCACGATTGCATGGGAGCAATCCGTAAAGTATCTCGGAGTTCATCTCGATACAAGACTCACATTTAAACAACATATTCCAAGTACTCTTAATAAAATGAGTATTGCTATTAAGATGCTTTACGCTTTTATTAATCGCAAGTCTTTACTCACAAATGAAAATAAGATTATTATTCATAAAGTTATTTTCCAAGCTATACTGTTATATGGGTGTCCAGTATGGGGTAACGCTGCAAGGTGCCATTTAAAGAAGTTACAGGCATCACAAAACAAAGTTTTGAAAATGATGCTAGACCTCCCTTGGCACTATTCAACCTTAAGTCTCCACGGAAGGGCGGATGTTGAATTGATTTCTGAAAGAATTCGTAAACTAGTATATAACTTTAACATCAGCTGTGAAAGTTCTGAAAATCCTCTCATAACCCAGCTTCTTGCTTAATTTGTCATAATTTCATGTAAATATTTACATTTTATATTATTTATTATTGGTTTTATTTTTTTTTTATTTTTTTATTTTTTTATTTTTTTTTTTTTTCTTAAATGAAGGTTTTTCTTTTTCGTATATTCCTTCGATTTATTCTTTTAATTATTAATTATACATATTTTTCTTTTCTTTATCCAAGATAATGTTTCAGTTGTAAGATATAACTTATCAAATCTCTGAATTGTAAAATGTGCGGTCACAGACTTTTTTTTTTGAAAATATTATTACGAAATAAAAGATCTCTCAAAGGCCTTATCGATGCACAATTGAAGATAAAAAAGAAATAGAAGAACAAATATCAGAGTTACTTAAAAGAAACCTAATAGAAGAGTCATACAGTCCTTTTGCTGCTCCAGTTACATAAGCATATAAAAGTGATGAAAATAAAAGATCAAGACTATGCATCGATTTTAGAGACTTAAATAAGATAATAGTCCCTCAATCACAACCATTTCCGTTAATTGAAGATTTGGTAATAAAAACAAGAAATTGCAAATATTTCTCAAAACTTGACATAAACTCTGCGTTTTGGTCTATCCCACTACGAATCGAAGATAGAAGAAAAACAGGATTTGTAACCCAAGAAGGTCATTTCCAATGGACATGTCTCCCTTTCGGGTTAAAGACGTCTCCGGCTACCTTTCAAAGAATATTAAGCAATATAATAAGAAAACATAAGTTGTCAGATTTCACAGTAAACTACATCGATGATATATTAATATTTTCAAAATCTTTCGAAGAACATATAGACCATCTTTCACAATTACTAGAAGCAATAACGAAAGAAGGGTTCAGATTAAAACTTTCCAAATGCGCATTCGCAATAGACTCTGTACAATATTTGGGTCACATTATAAAGCACAACTCAATTTCTCCAATAAAAGGTAATCTAATTTCAATAAAATATTTTACCGTACCAAAACATCAGAAGAACATCAGACAGTTCCTAGGAAAAATTAACTTTTACAATGAATACGTGCCGAAAATTTCACTAATCGTAGAACCCCTACACAACCTATTAAGAAAAGGACAAAATTTCATTTGGTCTGAGGAATATCAAAAAGCCTTTGAATACATGAAAAATTTCCTCTGTACCCAACCAGTATTAGCAATTTTCGACCCAGATCTACCAATACACATATATACAGATGCAAGCTTACAAGGCATAGGAGCAGTATTAAAACAGTCGCAACTAAATGACAATTCAAAAACAGAAAAGCCGGTAGCATATTTTCCAAAAAAACTGAATGAATCACAAAAAAGGAAGAAAGCTTTTTACTTAGAAGGCCTAGCAATAAAAGAAGCAGTAAAGTACTGGCAGCATTGGCTTATAGGCAGACATTTCAAAATATTCTCAGATCATAAACCATTAGAGAAAATGAATATCAAAGCTAGAACAGACGAAGAATTAGGTGATCTAGCCTACTACTAATCACAATATGATTTTGAAATAACATACCGTCCAGGTAACGATAACTTAGAAGCAGACTGCTTAAGTAGAAATCCAGTATTAGAGTCCCAAGAGGACGAAGATGAGCAATTAAAAATCGTAAATTTTATAAAAATAAATGATATTTTAAAAGACCAAAAGGAGAACAAAGATATAGAATCGAGCAAAGATAAACTAACTATTAAAGATAGTTTGTATTATAAAAAAGTTAAAAAGAAAGAAAAAATCATATTGTCAGAAGAATTTTGTAAGAATTTAATAGAAAATACACACAAGAAATTTTACCATATAGGAATAAAACATATGCAAAACAAAATACTGCCATATTATACAGCAAACAAAATTTCAGAAAATATACAAAAAAGTTGCAAAAATTGTGAAATATGCATAAAAAATAAATCAAGGGGACAAGCCAAAATTGGTCTAATGTCACATCTCGGTTCCGCGAAAAAACCGTTCGAAATAGTTTCTATAGATACGAGGGTTACCTCTTATGTTTCGGGATTTGGCAACCCTAGTGTTGCAATCCGGCAATTGACAGCTCTGTCGTAAAGTTGGACATTTTTGAGGTTATACGCACCCAGAACGTTTTGGCATACGAGCGCTATTTGTGTTGTTTACAGTAACTTAAAAGATTCATCTCGGCCCAAAAATGGAATTAAATCGTCAACATTTTCGTGCGATTATTTTTTACAACTTTCGGCGTGGATTAACTCTGTATCAGTGCATGGATGAACTTAATTCAATTTTTGGCGATGAAGCTCCATCAAGGACCAGTGTTTATCGATGGTATGGTGAATTCAATCGTGGTCGTAGGTCACTCCAAGATGAATTTCGTGAAGGTCGCCCAAAATCAGTTGTTGTTCCGAAAACCATTGATGCTGTGCGCAAACTGATATTGGAAGATCGTCATGTGACCTATCGTGAGATTGAGACAACCTTAGGCGTTAGTGGGACCAGCATACATTCAATATTACATAAATATTTGACTGTCAAAAAAATTTGTTCGCGTTGGATCCCACACAATTTGTCCATCCGCCAAAAAAAGGCTCGTGTCAATTGGTCGAAAGAAATGCTCAAAAAATACGGTCGCGGTGCTTCGAAACACGTCTATGACATCGTGACAGGTGATGAATCGTGGATTTACGCGTATGAGCCCGAAAGTAAACAGCAGTCGACTGTCTCGGTGTTTCAAGATGAGCCAAATCCAACAAAAGTTGTTCGCGCACGAAGTACTTCCAAGCAAATGGTCGCCTGTTTTTTCGGAAAAACTGGACATGTCGCAACGTGAGACTAGAACAACGCAGAACAGTCAATTCTGAGTGGTACACAACCATTTGTTTGCCAGTTGTCTTCCAAGAAATCAGGAAAACCAACCAAAATATATATATATATGTATATGTATATGTATATATATATATATATATATATATATATATATATATACATATACATATATATATATACATATACATATATATATATACATATATATATATATATACATATATATATACATATATATATATATACATATATATATATATACATATATATATATATATACATATATATATATATATACATATATATATATATATTCATATATATGCATATATATATATACATATATATATATATATATATACATATATATATATATATACATATATATATATATATATACATATATATATATATATATATATATATATATATATATATATATATATGTATATATATATATGTATATATAGATATATATATATATATACATATATATATATATATATATATATATATATCTATCGGCTCCCGGAGTCGACTGCATACCGGCAGAGCTTGTGAAGCATGGAGGAGAGGCAACCGCTCGAAAGATCCACCAGCTCATCCAAACAATATGGGATAAGGAAGTCACTCCGGAAGAATGGAAAACCTCAATAGTCATCCCCATTTTCAAAAAAGGCGACAGATCTGACTGTGAAAACTACAGAGGAATATCATTGCTCCCAACCGCATACAAAATATTAACAAATGTCATTCTGGCGAGAATCACACCTTACGCAGAAGAGATACTGGG